>CM069411.1:217869248-219069248 GCA_035609135.1 Eleutherodactylus coqui | reverse complement strand
TTCTTGTCTGTCTTAGAGCTTTGGTCGGGTACGTTATTTCACATATGGGTTTTCTTTGTGTAATTTGCAGGATTGTAAATTACACAAAGAAAACCCATAAGTGAAATAATTTACCCGACCAAAGCTCTAAGACAGACAAGAAACAATACGTATGGAGCGGAGGTATATAGTACATATGAACCATATGACTCACCTTACTACTGCAGTATTTCCGATTGTTCTATCGTCTGAGCCTCAAACTTAAGTGGATGGACATATAAATACTCTCTCGTCTCTGTAATTGAGGGCGCCACCTGATGTCGGAGCTCTAAGGAACTCCATACAGCGTTTCATTGTTTGCTCCGGATTATATAGAGAAGTTGTGTACACAAATCAATGACACCTCCTGTATCAACCAACAATGATGTTCTCCTGCCCTCATTAACATCCTCACGGTACAAATATACCCTAAATTACGTATCATCAGAAATACCCCCACCCCCCCTGTAATCATAAGAACACATGATTAGCTCTAGGTGCTAATGGTTCAACATATGATAACATCTTAAGGTGTGTTACTACTAAATATGTGAGGGGGTCAGAACCCGCTATCTCAGGACATTCCTAAGCCAGTAAAGGATATGGGGGAGTATGAGCCTGCATCTAATACATACCAGTGCATAACAGAAACACTAACCATTTATATGCTGGCTATTCACTAAGAAGGTATATATATGAAGATATATATATATGTATACACACGTGTTTGCCTAGGCTGATGTAAGAAACATATACACAATAGAATACATATATTAGTAATATAACAAGGTCGTGGGTTCGATCCCTGACAACACCTCTATTAAAACTACAACTTGTCCAGCAAAATACAAGATGTTACAAAGCTACACTTATGAAAAAATTTAAAGTTATGACTGCTGAAACATAAAAGGGAAAATGGCTCTTAAGGCTAGAATTAGTTATGTCACTAAAGGTTAAAAATTCACTTATGGCAACTGATTTATGTGTTAAATACATTTACATGAGACATAAATTCAAATTCTACAATAAAAAAGTGACATTTTCGGGAGGGCTTTTCCAATTTTAATGTGACTGTTAGGGGGTTAAAAATTGATGCATAAAATGGACAACTAAAACTAAACGAACGGGAAGCCTCTGCATTCAGATCCATGACCCATTGACTATAATGTAAAAAAAACTCCTGAAATCTTTTTTTTTCATGGAAACATTTGCGCAGTAGTCTGTGTTATTTCCATTCAGAACTGAGGATAACTGAAGCTCCTATTCAGAGGATAGGTCATCGGTGAAAAAAATGGGCAGACAACCCTTTTAAGACATTGTTAGAAAACTGGATACCAATTACAAGCTTTTTTTATTACGAACTGGAACTCCACTGTGGAAGGAAGGCAGCAGCTTATATTGTCCAGCCATTGTTAGGTTATGAAGGTTTCACAATAGATCTTCAAAAAGCTTGATTTGTAAAGTGAATATATGGTTAAATGGGCACTGCACTTTCAGACAACTTGTGTTAATACGACAGCCAATGCGATAACTAGCAAAAGGCAAATCACTTTTTCTTCTTCGTTCTTAGGCAGCACATATATAAAACATTTCTGTGCTGCCTTCAGACTCCAAGAAAGCAACATTTCTGGTAAAATACATTTTCTCTATTTGCCTAAAATGATTATATGCTGAAAAATCCCTCTAAAGTGCTGGCCAATAGAAGTCCCGCTGTCCACTGCCTGTTGTCTAGCAAAGTGTGTCTCTTGTAATACAGATCAGAAAATGGAACACAGGAATTGGTGGAAGGGTGGTGACTCATGCTGCCCACAGGAAGTTGGGGAGAAGCTTAAAAGCTTATTCTGAAAAGTCATGTGAAAGTGCAGGTATGCTTTATGTGAATTTTGTGATAAAACTTTATTTACAAATACAGAAATTAAATATCAATGAGTGGAACAGGTTACCACAGGAGGTGGTGAGTTCTCCTTCAATGGTAGTCTTCAGAGGCCGGACAGACATTTGTCTGGGATAATTTAGTGAATCCTGCACTGAGCAGGGGGTTGGACCCGATGACCCCGGAGAACCCGATGACCCCGGAGGTCACTTCCAACTCTACTATTCTATGATTTTATAATCTATAGAACCAAGAGCTGTTGAGATAGAGTATACTGGATGAGTATAAATAATATCTGTGTGGATTTAAATCAGTTTACTTCTCCAAAACTCGACTGATTTCCTGCCTGCCACACACATATATTACAATCCTTCATATCATAAATGCTGTCTGATTATAATGCAACACTATGGATATGGATAGGAAAGTATCTATCTATAGATATACATGTATATATGTATAGGAGGAATTCATAAACAGGTTCCATAGACTATTGTCATAGATATGTTGCTACTAGCTGAGTACAATTACCGTGCCTTGGTCCAGTTTAACATTTAGGCCCTAAAACAGCACAACATGTTGCTGATACAGCCTATTACAGAACAGTGAATATTCAAAAGGCATCCCAACATTTGGACAGTGCAGCATACAGGAAATGGTAGCGGGAACAAAAGGTATATTCATACTTTGTGGTCATCTTCCAGGTTTTGCCATAATTTTCGCTTCTACCTACATCAGCTTCTCAAGTTTAAGAAAAACAGTATTAAAGATGTGTCTCTCTGAAATAATTGGAAAAATGTTTAATTTTGCTCAAGGCACAGCATGGGACATTGTTGATGAGCGTTTACAGTATAGAAAGGTTTGTAGCCATTCGATTAAAGGCGTATCATGTTCTCAAGAAACAAATGTTATTTGTAGAATGAAAAGTTGCACAGTTTTCCATGTTTCTTTCTATCAGTTTAACCCTTTCCAATCCAGATGTTAGACAGTGGATTGGAAAGGGTTAATGTAATTATTCTCAGTAAGAGAAACCAAGTAATCTAGTAGATATGATACTATGGTAGCCAGGATCTGGATAAGAAAGAGTCCATGCAAGTAAAATAGTGGATGTCATAAAATGGAGGGCGGAAGTATGCCTATTTAAGGGCAAAGGGAAGTGAGACAGGTGTTTGAGTGCTAACATGCTTAATGCACTTGCTCAGCAATGTGGCAAAATGTAACCAATCAGCATATATATATAGATAAGAAAGGAAGTTTTTTGTGGAAACAATAAAGAAAGGAAGTTTTATTGTGTAAGTTGTATAAAACGTGTATGCCCCCTGTGTTCATGGCTCAGAATTTGAGAGAATACTCCTCTGAGTCTGTATCAATACAATTAAAAAGCTATATTCCCTGAAGACACTGCCTCAGCATCTTCCAATCCCACTACATTTTCGTGGCTAACAAAAAGAGCTGACGTTATAACAAGCTTTCAGACCCACTTAGGGTTCTTCCTCGTCCCCGCCCTACCAGCTACCAAACTTTTTTCTTTCTTTCAGTTTCCTACAGCTTTCATATCACTGCTTGTTGTCATTTAATTGAGACCTTTATCGCTTACTTCCAGTGAAAATACATCCTTTGTGGTCATGTGATGATGACGCGGCTCATTTATACAGATTGTTATCCTACTGAAAATGATAGAAGGCCGAGATATTAAAAAATGTGAGGAATTGATGCAGAAAATGTATTAGAAATCTCTGTAACTTTTCGTTATGCAAATAACATTAATTTGCTGAAATGGGTAAACCCCTTCAAGGAACTCAAGACGACTATCAAGAAGCCGAAATGGCTGTCATAGGTTTTGCTGCTTATGAATAGCAAGGTCCGACCACACGCCGTTTATTACATTGACTCTTTTGGAAGGTTAGGACTAGAACATTCATTTGCTCACAACCTGAGCTTGGCACTCTTTGGTTTTCATCTTTTTTTAAAAGCTGAAGAAACCCCTTAAACAACTTAACTTCCCTTCTGATGACAAGAAATAATAGAGAAACTGACTGTGTTGAGAAATAGACCAGATATAAGCAATTCGATGTAATCCTATAAAACATAAGTAGCAGGAAACCTACATGCAAAGAAGACTGAATATGGCCGGATGCAGTCTGATGTTTTTGGTACAAAGAGCCAATCGCAGTGCAGCACATTATAATAGAGAATGGATTGGTCATTAGTCGCTTGAGTAATGTGCTTTAGACGAGTATCTCCCTGCTCGTCCCTGAAGATTCGGGAGCCGCCGCAGCGGACAGGTGCATTGCGGCGGGGAGCAGGGGAGAGCGGGCGGGAGAGAGGGAGAGAGAGATCTCCCCTCCGTCCCTCCCCGCTCTCCCCTGCTGCTCCCCGCCCACCGCCGGCACCCGAATTTTCAGGGACGAGCAGGGAGATACTCGGCTAAGGCACATTACTCGAACGAGTAGTGCCTTAGGTAGTATACTCGCTCATCCCTAGTCATTAGACATCCTGTTTGGGAGGGATACTGCTTTTGTTTATCTGTACACTGTCAAAACATTTTTAGAGGCAAAAACTGTAGTCATACAGCTGATGGCAGATTTCCATCTAATGTCTACGACTAGAGATGAGCGAGTATACTCGCTAAGGCACATTACTCGAGCGAGTAGTGCCTTAGCCGAGTATCTCCCCGCTCATCTCTAAAGATTCGGGGGCTGGCAGCAGGCGGGGAGCGACAGGGAGAGCGGGGAGGAACGGAGGGGAGATCTCTCTCTCCCTCTCTCTCCCCCGCTCCCCGCCGCAACTCACCTGTCACCGGCGCCGGCCCCCGAATCTTTAGAGACGAGCGGGGAGATACTCGGCTAAGTCACTACTCGCTCGAGTAATGTGCCTTAGCGAGTATACTCGCTCATCTCTATCTACGACTAACTTTATCCTTGTTAAAGTTCCCTCCATATTTCTTCCTTAAAATTATGTAATTATCTAATTCCAAAAACATGGGCTTTAGCTTTTCTGCCATGTTTGCGCTAACTGGTTCAAGAGATCCATTTCATAGATTGTGCTGGATTTAATTGTTCTCATTTGTTGTCCCATGTTTGAACGACCAATTTATTTCCTGGTCGAGAATTTACAGTTCACCCTCTTGTTTCTGGGGTTCCTTCCAAGACACGTGAGTTATCACTTCTGGGGCCATATAATTATCCTTTGAACCTTGTACAATTTCTTCTCTCTTGCCCTCCACCAATGGGATCTGCTCTTTACTTAGCTGGCTTGTCCGATTGTCTACCGATTGTTCCTCATTTAAATGTTGTGCTTTAATAGACAGTGCCTCATCCAGGTATTTTCTTAAAGACTTCATTTCTCTATTATGAGTCTTGCTTCTTGGACTACCCCAATGTGCAGCGTCTTGGGTTTCATGTTGAAAATGCGATACTCTTGATGAGGCTGCACTATGCAAGGATCTGGAAAAGACTAGGAATAGCAGCAAATGTTAACTGGGTTGTATAACCTTATAGTTCTCAAATATGCACAGAATTAAATGGATTCTCCAATTGTAAACTATTGATGGCCCATTCTAAGGCTAGGTCAGTAGATCAGCAGGGATCAGCCTCCTAGGACCCCCAATAGTCAGCTGTTTGCCGAGCCAATGCGTTTTTACACTGAGCTGATTTCTGCAGGAAGCACAAAGCTCTGTTCCCAGTGCAGTGGCCAGGTTTGACATTGCAAGCAAAATTCTCATGGACGTGAATAGGAACATTGCCTGTAATACCAAGTCTGTCCACTACAGTGGGAACAGAGCTGCCTGCTTCTTACAGAAATCAGCTCTATGCAAGAATGCACAGGCCCAGTGAACAGCTGACAGGCAGGAGTCCCCGACGGCATACCTCTGTTGATCTACGATTGATGGCCTATCCTAAGGACAGGCCATTAATAGTTCACTGCCAACTTGAAGGTCAGGCTTCATACTTTTTACCATATTAACTATAATAAGAGTATTACTCTCCTAATTTGTAATCGCTTTATAACTTTTCATGTATGAATTAAAGCAGAATTCCCATCTCAGTCAATCACGGCTCAGCCAAACTAGAGCTACTCTAATGCACTGGCTATCTGTAGTAACTCATAGAAGGGCGGCCCAAGTAGAGTGCCCCGCTCTGTGATGTCCATAGTGGGCAACCATCATTGTTTACTTCGAGTGGATAAAACCTGTCCCTGTCATGTATGGATACATCGGTGCATGACTGATAGTTACTTAACTGAACTGCGTCTGTCTGTCCATCACATGAGAATGAACAGATTATTGTCCACAGAGATTTAAAAAAAGTTCCAACTGAATGACAGGAAGCAGAAATCTTAAGGTCCTTGACGAATTGATACATAACGTATATTTTTGTGGAACTCTTCATTACAAAAAATGTATGTTTTATTTTTGGAAAACAGGACATTCCTTTATTATTGATTAATTATTGTGTATACGATGGATTTTATCAGCCATGAATGACTTATTGTTCTGTAATAGTTTACATCCGGTAATGGTTGTCTATTTAAAAAGGTTCATTAGTAGAATGGAAAATTAAAAAAACTGCAAATAAGGGAGATGGAATAAATCCTCCACAGAGCCACCTATTGAAAGGCAGCATTCCTTCAAGTCAAAGTCAGACTTTTTATACAAGCCTCGTTACAATGACCGGGAATTACAAGCAAAGCCAGACTCCATGTATATACAGCTGTTTCAGGGTCGTATAAAAAGTCTGACTTTGGCTTGAAGGAATGCTGCCTTTCAATGGGTGTCACTGTAGAGAATTTATTCCATCTCCCTTATTTGCATATTACCCAGAGGAGCGTGCATGGCCATTTGAGTCTGCTTACTTAGTTTATAGTTGCTCTCCCTAAGGAGAAAAGATAGCGTTTTTGACCCTGGAGGTATCGGGACTTACAACAGTAAACGGTTGTTGGAGTAATGCTTAGCTTGTATAAGTTTGCCATACATCAATGATTTGCAGAATTTACCTCTGACTGACTGGAAATCATTCCCCTCCTGGGCTTTGTTTTTTGTGAATAGACTCATGGATGGGAAAATGATGAGGGAAAAAGACAGCAGTAATACCTGTAAGGAGAGACATTATTAACATAAGGCAAATATCCAAAATTAAAGTATCAAACTAGACCAAACATCCCAAACAAAGTGATCTAAGTCCACGGAGAGGCGCGCTGCTGCAAACAGCACCACAACAGCGCGCTGCAAACGGCAAGGAAATGCTGACATTATATATAGGAATTGTGAATTGTATCATTGCTATAGTTACCGTACGTTAGGGTCCCATCTAAAAAGCCTGCGTTACCGCAGCAGATGGGCTTTCAAAACGCCATCACAATGTGTGCTGTGACCCTCATGTTTAGGCCTGGCAGTACTGCACTTCAACCTTCAGATGTACAATATTTGCTTGCAGACTGCTGCATATCTTAAGGAAATAATATCATATCAAGGCGGCCCAACACCATATCGAAAAATGTGAATACCATCTAATTTCATCACCTTCTACATGTGTCCCAATACTTTTGTCAACTTAGTGTATATACTGCAAAGAGAAAACAGTCGAGATGAAATAAGTGTCACTCACTGCTATACATGTTCCCGTCTGGGCGGTCTTCCCTGCCGTCAGAGAGACTAATGCTTGAAGTTTACGGAGTTGCTCAAGCAGAGACCTATAATGACATCCAAGAGATGTTACTTGTTCCAATTAATGTAGCACTTTGCCAGGTAGACATAAATATGATATATGATCAGTGACGTAATCCAATCATGTGGCAGCATATTAACACATGAAGACAAGCATGCAGAAATTGTACAGACAGGGTTGGTTGTTTATCTCAGCATCACTGTGAATGGCGCACAGAAACATCCAAAGCAGAACGGTCAGACCGCTCTAAGTTGAGAGTAAAGGTGATTTTGCACAGGCAGATATGCTGTCCACTAACCGAGCGACAATACAGAATCTCCAATGGTGTTTGTTACAGTGTTTTTACATGGGCAGATGTTCTCCAGTATGGGGACGACCAATCGTTACTACAATCATTTGTTTACACAGGGGGAGATGTGCTGCCAACAGGGGAGCAGGTTTATGTCTGCATAGATGATGCAAGCTGCTGACAAACAAACATTTGCTTGTTCATTGGCTGACTGCAAGTATATTCACATAAGCCAATGATCGGGCAAACGAATGGCCATGAGAACATGTATGCCCAATCATCGGCCCATGTAAAATGGCCTTAAAGTAGCAGTAACTCAAATAAGCTTACATTACAATGGAAGGATAAATAGTACATACACATAAAGTCAATGAGCCACAGCAGTGTTCCACTAATGCCAGCTCAAAAACGGCAACTGAAGCTACAATGGGCAAAAACTAGAAAGTTGAAGATAGTTAAAACTTAGTTAAAACTTTGCTTGATGTGATGAACTCTATTTCTGCTGGACCATGCAGATGATCTTGCATAAACAACATGTAATTGTCCATTCATCTGACTTCTGTGGATGACTGTCAGTATCCCATTGTGGCCATAGTCTACCCATCCTCTACGGCAGCTGCGTTATGGCATCATGCCAACATAGACCAAGATTTATGAGCAATGTTTGTTGATTCCGTATCACAAAGAGTGAATGGTATTTGAGAGCAAAGTTGGGTTATACCTAATGTTAGAAACATGTACCTCATAAACTAGTCAGTGCGTATATATATGTGTAGGTGTCACGTTTGACCTGACCGTAATGCACACCACGCCCAGGACAAATGCAAAAAGCAGGCTGGTCATTATGTTACATCTAACCAGGATGTACCAAAACCGCTCCCCTGAACACTTCCCATGCTATGTTTACACAGTGAAACAAAGAAGATAGACCACCACAGGTAGCGTGGGGAATAACCGATGGAGAGGGCAACTTGCATTCATGCTGAACACCATAACAAAGTGAACTATAAACGGGACTTGTCAGCAGACATCCATTAATGACTGACAAATGCCAAAACACTTACCTAGAATACCAACACGCATTTTCATTTTATCAGTAGCTAAACGTGGATGATTTATATAACCGTTATTGCTGTTATATGATGTGATATGCTATGACTATATTCTGTTATACCCTCTGTGAAGGTAATCGCCAGCATAAAAGGCACATGTAATTTAATGAAAATCCTTTTGAAATTAGAATACCAACACCCATAAGCAAGATGGAACAGCTAAAGTTCGTACGACATATTGATTCGTATTTTGGCCAAGATACTTAAGCTCACGAGCCACGACAAGGGTCCTCGTCCTCGTTGTTTTGTGAGTCCCTACTCTAACAAGACAAGTTAAGCCCCAAGACGTCCTGCCTGCAAGCGGGATGATCGTCCAAATAGGGAGACCCCACGCTGGAACCTCGGGGCTTGGCTCGCCATAACAATAACTTAGTGACACAGGAGATCTGCATGAATGTCGCAATAATAATGCAACTTTTATTTATACCATGGGTTGGAAATCTGACAATATTGGCAGGGTCATATGCACATTTTATGTTACCCTACGAAATGACCAATATCACATTGTGACTGCAAGCTTTAAACTACTATATATCCAAAGCCAAACAGTTCCTATTAGCTTCAGAATCATGGCTTACTGCAGTGTTATGGCACATTTACACATAACAAGTATTGCTCAAAATTCATTCAAACGAATGAATGAATGTGAGCAATAATCGTGCAGTGTAAATGCAAAATAATCGCCCACTATTCATTCACTTTCAGTCAGCATCAAACTATCGCAGGTTCGCTGACGTCAAGTTCCGTGTAAACGCTCCCGGCTCAGTGCTGCACATAGAAGGTGAAGTGGTGAGTGAGAAACCCGCGACTCAGCGGCGAAGCCTGTCTGTTTAAATGCTCTGCATGAGTGCTAACGACCTTAGTGGCGATGTCCGCGCTCGTGCAGTCGTTTAGCCGACTGTTGTCCTGTGTAAAGGGCCGTCAGTCCTTGATCTGATGTGTCCCTTGTATGTAAATTATGGAAAACAAATAGTGTCTTTCTAGTTCTAACATGATTGAATATTCCTATATCCGGTCTGACACTCACATGTTGTGTTTCTCCAGCATTAGGACTTTACGTTGGAGCTCCTGATTCTGAGCCGTACAAGCAGACATCCTAGGAGATAGACACATAAAACATGCTTAGGGGTTTACACATATCTGACAGGCTAGGATGATAACAGCTAATATTGCGCTATGACAAATCTGTATTTACCAACACAACTTCATAGCTGCACCTCATGAAAAGTTTTAGGGCTTTATTGTTCCAATATTCTACTTTATAATAATAAATTATGAGAAAACACAAAAAGAGGGAATGATAAAATTACGCTTTCACTTTCTACTTTCTTTTTTATTTTGAAACAAATTAATCAAAGTCTGAACCTCACCCACCGAGTTCCACCTTGGCCAATGACAGTGTGTAAATATAAACGCCTCACAAGTCCTGGCGCTTGTTTTACGCAGTGTAGGCTTTCCTAATCCCTTTTCTTCACCAATCTCATGCTATCCTGCTTCTGCTTCACAGTATCCTCACTTTGTTATTGATGGTTTTTATGCTGAACTAAAAATCATTTTTAGGCCGAAAAGCTAATGATGGTAGAATTTACATGCAACGATTAACTGTTTCATCAACACACTGTTTTCCAGAAATTTTGGGAAAAATACAACAATAAAAGACAATATGACGGCGATGTTTGACTGTACGCTAATGTACTGTGTCATTTATGTACAAGCAGTATGTAAAAACAGATACCTGGTCTCCAGTCCTTCCATGTAGTCTTTCTTCTTCTTTCGACTTTCTTGTGCTGACTGTTTATTCCGGATTTTACGCCGAATTTTCTTGAGGACGCGCTCCTCATACTGAAGAAAAAGTGTATTATAAACAGGTTCAACTGAAAACATTGTTTGAGATCAAAAGCTTAGGAATGATAGTGGTACCATGGTAACAGTAATGGGGATTATAGTGGGTGGTGGCCCATTACAGAAATGCTTCCTCTGTTGGCCATGACACGGTCATAGTGGCTACTTGTAGTGGAACTTACTGTATGCAGAGATTACAGATCTCCTTGAGTTCAATCATATCTCTGAGATACACACTTCTCACTACGGGATGTGGGTGCGACTGCAAGGGGTTAAACTACTTCCTCTACTCAATCTTCCACTCATCTTCCAGTTAGGTTGAAAATTGGGCATAAATCACACTCCATTACAATCCACACACCCAAAATACACAACTTGCTGCCAAAAGGCACATAAAGGTACACAAATCAGATGCAGCTTAAAACACTCCTAGAAAGGTTAGAGATTCTTCAGATTCCATAAGGACCAAACTTGTTAAAGGTTTCTTTTGCTTCCTTAAAGACAGAAGAAACAATGGAGACGCAGCTCATATATTAGATCTGGCCCAAAATACATGAATCAAACTCTCCTTGTCTTCCTATAGACCTAAAATAGGTGTCGGCTGACCTCTGGTGTGGCCAACAGCTATCCTGCCTGACACCCCTATAGACATGCATGCTTCATCACGTGTGCATGCCTTCTGAATGCAGAGAGGGGATAAAACTCTTCTAGAGCAGCGAATCTTCCCAAGAACAAAAGGACTGGGTAGTTAAAATGCAACTTAGCATGCTCAGCACTGCTCAGTCCAGATATATCACTTAAAGGGATTGTCCAACCAAAACAATGAGAAAATCCTCAACAAACCCCTATAGCTGAATGGAGAGGCAGCTTGCAGGTATGGTTGCCACTCCATCCATAAGAGGAAACTTCAGTCATCTGTTCTTGCGATCAGTTGGGATCAGATTCCCACATTCGGTCAGTTATTATCTATCCTGCAGTTAGGTGAGACATTGTTTTCATGGGGCAGCACCTTCAAAGTTTTGGGGCCCCTCTGCAAAATCTGTAGCAGTCTTCCCCCTGATTTCTACATGCCATTTCTAACACTGATCTATAATACTAGACCTCAGACCCCCTGTTGTTATGTCCCTGGCTCAGCCGATCTAAGGGGGCTTTCACACCTAACGATGTATGTCAGAGTTCACTGCTCGTGCAGCCTGTTTATACTGGCAGATAAACCGCTCACTCACTAAATTGGACCGTCATTCACATTCCCTGTATAATTGAATGAAAACAACTGAACGATTAGTATTTAAACCGAATAATTAGTGAATGAGCCAATGATGATTTTCATGCTTACATGCAATGAACGATGAATGATAAACAAAGGAATCGTTCATAGTTTGATCATTAGCGGCATTTACACTGATTGTCATTCAAATTCGAACGATCTAGCCATTTTTTGAAGGATAATCATTCTATCCAACCTTAAGAATGTTGAAATTGTGATTGGCTGAATGGTGATCAGCGGCTGGACTCATCATCTTGTATTCTTGTTCCTCAGGTACTGACTACAGTGTGAGGGTGCGCTCACAAAAGCGTATATCGGCTCGGTTTTCACGCCGAGCTGATATACGTCCTCCTCGTCTGCAGGGGGGGAGCCTGGAAGAGCCAGAAGCAGGAACTGAGGCTCCCGCCCCCTCTCTGCCTCCTCTCCGCCCCTCTGCACTATTTTCAATGAGAGGAGGCGGGACAGGGGCGGGGCTAAGGTCCACGAGTTAGCCCCGCCCCGCCTCTCTTCATTGCAAATAGTGCAGAGGGGTGGAGAGGAGGCAGAGAGGGGGCGGGAGCTCAGTTCCTGCTCCTGGGCTCTTCCAGCCTCCCCCCCCCCCCTGCACATGAGGACAACGTATATCGGCTCGGTGGGAAAACTGAGCCGATATACGCTCTTGTGAACGCACTCTCTGAGACTGATGAATTATTATCTTAACTATATTAGGGCAGATTCAATTGTTTCCTGAGGCAAATTGTGCCAGATGTGTTTTAAAAATTTTTCCAGACACTTTTTACAACTCATTTTGTGAAAAGGGACATAGCCTGAATGCAACATTGGGTGCCAAAGTTTGGTGCAATTTTTGCTGTAAACTATGCCAACTAATAGGTAGTATAAAGTCAGACTAGATAGTCCGACAGTCAGGCTTTCAAACAGTCTAAAGGCCCATTTAGACACAACGATTATTGCTCAAAATTGACTTAAAAACCGTCCTTTGAGCGATAATCGTTGTGTGTAACTGTGCTGACATCGTGCAGTTTTCGTTAAGCTGTCGCTGATTGCTGATCTTTCAGCGTGCTGACGATGAGTCTTCTCAGGGATTCACAGCGGGATACAGCTGATACTATTGTCTCAGATGTATCCAGCTCCCTGATGACAGGCGGGGTATGAAGAACAGAGCGGTCCAGATGTGTTCTCCATACCTGGCACAGAGCGCTCGGCTGTATAACAGCTTGTCTTCTGCATCCTCCGCTTGGAGTGCTTGGCTGTTTAACAGACGGGCGCTCTGAGCGGGAAACAGCTGGATGCAGAAGACAAGAGGCCCCGCTTGTCTTCTGCATCCTCCGCTCAGAGCGCAAAGTGATCGCTCAACGTTTGAGCGATCACCTTGCGCGGAATGCACACAATGATTATCAAAAGTCGCTCAAAAGACATTTTGAGCGATAATCGTTGTGTCTAAATGGGCCTTTAGTTTGTTCTATATAACTCTAAGATAATATTAGTAAATATACCCCAATTAGATTACTTTAAAATATGACCTTACTGGATCATAAACCTGGCATATCTTTACACTGTATAGTCTAGCTTCATACCACGTATCGTGTTTCCCCGAAAATAAGACAGTGTCTTATATTAATTTTTGTTCAAAAAGGTTTCACTTTTTTACATGTATAGCTGCCTGGACACTATTTAAATTGACTTTTTTAATTAACTGTTAGCCGGGCTTAATTTTGGAGTAGGGCTTATATTTCAAGCATCCTCAAAAAGGCTGAAAAATTGTTTTGCATCCTCAAAAATTCTGGAAAATCATGCTATGTCTTATTTTCAGAGTATGTCTTATTTTCAGGGAAACAGGGTATTAGTTGGCTTAGACTACACCAAATTTTGCTCATAAATTTAGTATAATTTTTGGTGCACGATTAAACATTTAGACCACATCCGCTTTTTCAAGAAGCCAACGCTTCATTGTTGGATGCAGTGAAAAAAACTGTCTGAAAGTATCTAAAACACGTGATAAATGCGGTACAAAGCATGTAAAACATGTTGGATTTGCCATAGTAAACCTGCCCTAATATGTGCAATATTTAATGAGAAGTAAACTCATTGCAGTGTACTGTATAGTAGCCTATCCTCATATACGTATATACATTAAGATTCCATTAGTATTCCACCACTATGACCCCCATGTTACCTTTGTCAGTGGTAGTTGGGTAGGCAGTATTACTCCTTCCTTTGATAGAAGTTTCTTTTCATCTTCAGTCAGAACTAATTCAGCACAAGTGCCAGAATTTCGAATATTTGTAGGGAGACTCGGCTGCTGCTATACAAGAATCAGTGCAAGAAATGTGTACAGTTAGAGCAAATAATATAACAATTTGGTGGAGCAAACGTTTAATGTAATTTTGAATAAATGAATGTATTTTACCAAATCAAAGTTATTAGAGAGCAGCAGATCTTTAACAGTAAGAGGATGCGATGCAGCTCTACCCTGAGACTGAGATGTCATATCCTCAGTACAAAGCTGTTCTGTCCACAAGTCTGAAAAAGAAGAGAACATGGAAGTTACATATCGTTAGTATTCATTTCATCTGATCAATCAATCTGCACTCATTGACAAAAAGTAATGCATCAAGGAGCTGTTGGAATCGGATGAAACTGTGTAAATGGAATGCTGATATACAGTAGGTAAGTGATCGCAATATCAGAGCAAAAGGGTATGTTCATTGGGGAAAACTATGCAATTCAAAGGGGGCTCTATTACCCTGTTGGGCCCCCTGTAATCTGGATACAGTATGAGATACGGATGGGCGCGGAGGCATACCGGCTCCGTATACTATCCCTCAGCACATTTGCTCACAGATGTTGCAACTGAGCCTCTAGATCCTGGACACTCCTAGGGCTGCCAAAGCTGGCATTCTAGCTGGCCCCATAGAAGGTTGATTGGTGATAACGGGCAAACCAAGGTAGTCTGACAACCTAGTTGGAGGCATTCATGGCAACCCCACAAGGCCTCCATACTCAAACATAACAGGTGTCAGCTCCCAAAAAGGATTTGTTGCTAAAGATGATATGGCTCTAGTACGTAACAGTCCAGGTTCTTCATTCATGACACCACTGCAAATGAAGACGATAGTGTTGGGGAGTTAATAGCAGGACTTTCTGTAATGAAGGTGCCGCCTGCCTCTGGATGGTGAACTATGAAACTGTTGTATCTGCTTGTTGGCGGATCAAACAATTCTCTCTGGTCTGTTTGGGCCATCAGGAACCTGTTTGTCATGTGTACCCTCACCGAACCACTGCTCCCAACTAGTCCTAACAGCTTGGCCAAAACAGCCTAGATGGCGGGCAATTTGTCGAAAAGACTATCCTGTTTCACTCATTCCAATGATGCACCCCCCTTAAAGTCTGTCAACTGGGCCAAATGTCTGTGTGTGCCGTAGGGGCATGCCTAGCTGTCAGCAATCTATCAGCAAGAGGAGCGCTACACAAAAGTTGCCTCTCAGAGCCTTTTTATAGGGCAACAGGAGAAGCACTTTTATGGTCTCTGGTGGTAAGACCCAGTGTCTGGTCAGACCGTGACTGTAATCATTTACCTATCTGAGACAGAACCGCATGCAGAGATGTGCAGCAGTCCGACATTTCTATCTATTTTTTTTTTCTTGTGTTGAATGTTTAATAAGTGATTTTTAAAAAATGGTACTCAATCAATGATAAATCAGCTGTGCACATGCCTGGTTTACACCGCCAGAGCTGTGACATCACACGGAGCATGGTATATAGCTGCTTAAACAATAGCTAAAAACTAACAGGCTCGTCTCCCATTAGATAACAAGACACACGGCCCTGCGACCCCGGGAGCCAAAACAACAGGACAAAGCACAATTCAGAAAACATATTCCATATCAGCTGACACTGCACAGTAGACGTATGACTTTTTTGAGCCCAGAAAACTCCCCTAAACGATAATCAATGAAAGTTAAAAGAGTTGACCCATGAAAAATATTGTTTAAGATTAAATCTAGTCTATGATTATACCGTAAGCGTTTTTTTTTTTGCATTTAAACTTAATAAAAAGACTTTATATCCCCAGTTACTCCAAGACTAATGTTAGAATAGCGCCACCTGCTGTTTCTAAATGTTTCAAGGTGGTCACACATGGGAGCTTTTACACGGAACGATTTATCGTTCCCCCGAATTAGTGAACAGCAAACAATGTCACAGTTTGCTCATTCACTTGGGCATTCAGTAATCAGACACACCAGGGATGTCCGGCGTGACGAGTCGGCTGATTCTTAAGTTGCTGCATCTTCTCTGATGTCAAAAGAGATGCGGAGCAAATGATAAGACAATGAGAAGCTGTGACTGCGATTGCTCAACATCTCTTCTGACAACCAGAGAAGAAACAGCAAATGATTTTTCATGTGGATTTGCATTTAAACAATTCACAGCATGTCAACTCCTGTTGAGAATTTTCCGTGCGGATTTCCCTCCTTTCAGTGCAGAGGGGGTGAAATCCACCAATGACATATGGAGGTTTTGCTGTGGATTCGTGGTGTATTTGCAGTGGATGTTTTTGACACATGTGCCCCGACCCTTTGACTGCCTACAATACCTGCATGTTCATCCAGATCAATAGACACATTCGATTCTTGGAAACTCCTCTGATTATGTATCATATGGCACGAGGCTGTATAATGGTGCTGGACAGGACTATCCTGTTGGTCTGAGAGGATGTCTTCAGAAAGGCCGCTATCACTGGCAGCGGGTGACCAGAGATTCGAGTCTGTGGGGGAATTGTTAGGTGCCAATAGTAAAGACAAAAGTGCTTCATCATCCTTGGTGGAATTCTGCATAAAAAACAAAATAAAATTAAACACAAAAACATTTAAAAAGATAGGAAACCCACACAAGACAGATAAATAACTTCCCTATATGCTCACGTCTGTTTCAGATGTCCAAAAGGTCTCATCAGATGAACATTCATGGCGAAGGATACCATCTTGGTAATCAAACAGTAAATCTAGGAGCTCCAAACTCTGCATACCAGCGTGACTGTATACATTGACACCCTGTGTGTATGAAAGACCTTCACTGAATGACACAGGTAAGATCAATGACTTGAAGAAGGCAAAAATATTGTAAATGCTCTACCGATGTCATGTCTTATTGGATGATATTATAATAGATTTTTTAGTGTTTTCATAGCTAAGATCTTATGGCCCTCTCCTTTATGGACAGTGTGTATATGTGTCTACAGCTATTCACATGGAGACTCATTTACCAGTTGACTGACTGTTTACCCCTTTCCAACTGCCTCTTGTAAATGTATGGAAGCCAGCAGTGCGCCAGTTTGTTGAGCTACCATATATTTACGGTCGTCTTTTTCTTAAGGCCCATTTACACGCAAAGACAATCTTTCAAATGACTGAAAGATTGACAGTTTTAGCAATCATTTTGCAAAAAGTACTAATGGGCACTAATGCCTATTAGTACTTTATCAGCTTTATTTGCATGCAAATGAGCCTCCAGGAGCTGCTTGCAGAACTCAGCAGGTGGTCTGAGCTCTGTAATCTGCTCCTTTGTTCTCACAGAGCTGTCATGGGCTGGCAGCATGAATACAATGTTATCAGCCACTCCCCTGCAGAACACAGCCTGTAGTCTGTTTTCTTGCAGGGGGTGCAGAGAGAATACAACGTTGTCTCTAGCTCCCGTGCAGAACACAGCATGTGGTCTCCAGACTTTTTCTACTCCCTGAAATAACCATCCATCAGTCAGGTTGCACGTTGTTCTGCAAACTGTTTGGCACCGTTGACCTCCGCACCGCCCCGCGATTACCTGATCAGATAAATGCCTCCAAATGCCAACATTTTAGGCCATCTGTTCCGGATGATTTCCAGAACCGCATTGAACAGGACTTGATGGAAAGAGGCGATGATGGCAAACGCTACCATGGTAATTGATCTCCAGATGAGAGGGCAGCATGTCTGTAGCAGATTTAGGAGGAGTGGGGAAAGTCAGTTCCGAAACGCGTAGCAACTCACCAGGTTGAGAAGTGTACCATGCCTGGGCTTCAATGATGCATGAATGAAGAAGAAAGTTTTAGTGAAGTCCGGGCTTCACTAAAGAAGTTTGTACTTCTAGCTCTGAAATAAAACCCTGAATGCCAAAGCACTGCTTCCTCATCCAGGGGGTTGCTAGGGAATCTCTGTAATGATGTCACAGGGATTCCCTCCGCATACCGAAGCTTGCAGGCATGGAGAGAGGACTACAGATCACTGCTAGTGATCCAATAGACTTTTGCTGTTAGATCCCTGTTATCCATGGGGTCAGCAGGGAATACATAGATAATGTGCTGTCTTCTAACCTGTGTACCCATAGTAAAAAAAAAAGTAAAATGTGTACAAAAAATTATAAAAAAAAAATCAAATAAAATGTGAAAAAAATCTAAAAAATTACAAAAGTTAAAAAAAATTATAAAAAGCCACAATCCCCCTAAAAAATGTGGACCTCTCCAATATTACTGTACATGGAACTGTAATACAGTTAACAGAACATAACTGAATATCATCCATGTACAGAGGTTGCGGCTAAAGCTAAGGGAGAGAAGATACAGTTATGGTAACAATGTTGCGTTTGCATGAGCATTAGATGCTCTTGTATCCATACGTTCCAGTTACACAGAATGTATGTTACGCCAAGCTGCAATAATTACCCCAAGCACCGATTTTAGTCTGTTTTACTTTAACTCTTTATGCTTTTGCACCTTTACTAAAATCAATTCTGTACTTGATTGATTATCATTCATGCGGTCAAGGCTAGGTGCACGATAATGTATTTTGGGGCCACGTGTTGTGTACTTCCACGTACAGAGACATTATAGCCTGTGAAGCTATACACACAGACCATTGGTCAGTGTGAAAATGCTCATTGAATGTCTTAGGGTGAATGCACACGGGCGGATTTCAATTGCGGAATCCGGAGTGGGGGTCCGCCTCCGGATTCCGCACCAAATACCACCAATAGCATGCAATGCAAAAGTGATTCTTCATGCACACAAACGGATACCATTTGGAGTTTCTTCTCATGGATGATAAATCGCAGCATGTGTAGAGAGTCAGAGTCGGGTCCCTCCATCGTTTGTGAGTCCGTCTGTCTTTAAATAAGTTTTTTTTGTCTTTCTGTCTTGTCAGTGTTTTATGATTGGTTGTTTGAGTAGAAGAGGGAGGAGTTAGATAGTTAGGGAGAGTAGTGTGGTCTGTGTCATTGACGGGCTGATGCTCCTGCCGGGGCTAGGCTGCGGCTATGTCTCTGCTGCTAGAACATTTGTCTCCTCCGGGAATGAAAGCTCAGGGGATGCTGCTTAAGAGTCAGTATGGGAATGCAAGAGCTGTAGGCGCCCCCGCTGAACTGCATGTAGAGGGGAAGCGCAGAAGTCTGTTACGGCTAACGGCTAAAGTGAGAGTCATATGAGAGAATGAGTAACCCAAGCAAGTGCCCTTCAGATAATAGCGACTGAGGATATGTATGCTTTGGGAGAAGAACCGTCTATTGTCAAATGTGTTCAGAAAGGTTAGAGTTCAGCAAACTGTTCCCAAGACTGTAACTTCATGTTAAGAAGCATTAGTAAATTTGCCTGTATTGGAAAATCAAAGTTGGAACGTGAGTAAAAGAAGACCACGTATCCCTGGTTTTGAAAAGCATTTTGTTTGTCTGTAAACTCATTTCTTCATTGTGAGTAACCGATGACTCATCTAGGGACACTGGCGTCACGACTATACCCCAGGACTGAATTGCAGTTATCAAGCCTGCTACAATGTTATCTCCCTTGTTAGTAGCTAAGCCAGGTTACGCTTCAGCCTTTGAGGACAGGAGATGGTAGAGCCACTGTGAACCGCTGCCATCTTGTGCCCCGCTGTCTCCTTGGCTGAAGGCCTGGTTCTGGGTCACTGCACATGCTCCACTTCTGTGTGTGCTCCGCATAGACGACTTCCATTGAAGTAAATGGAAGCCGTCCGACCCGCAGCCTATCCGGAATGTCAATTCTGGATGAGCTGCAGGTACCCGCATCATCGCCTAGTGATGGCGCAGCAAATTCTGTACTGTGCATGTACGATGGCTGGACCATCCACAGTACAGAAAAAGAAACAAGAAGACAGGTACGCAGCGTCACAGGCTATGGTCAGGGCCGGATTCCGCTGCGGGATTCTGTTGTCGGAATCCGTACCCGCCATGTGATTTGGCCCTATTCCTGTTTCACAGATAAGAAATAGGATATGCCAATGCATTTGAATGTGCTCCTTCCATGTATATTGGAGCGCACATGGACTGTTATTAGTTCACTTGCATTTGTGGGTGACAGATCCGGCACCTCCTGGTTGGACACGGGAAGCTTTCTTACCCCGCCGCCTCCATTCACAGTAAGCAGTCGTTCAGAAGTGACCGCCAGCTGTTTACACTGAACAGCATGTCATTCAGTTTTCTGCATGCAGAAACTGAACTAACTGAACAATTCTTGTTCAATCGCTGCGTGCGTTTATACGGGACAATTATCCTGCAGGAATCTGAACAATTCTGAACGATAATCGTCTCGTTTAAAGGGCTATCAGGAGTCCTAATGGGTGTGACAATATGTGCTAGCTCATGATAAAGAAAGGTATAAGATGCTGCCAGTCCAGAGTACGCCACAGGGAATAAAAGGGGTGCATCAATATGAGGGAGAAGGGACATGCAAGCAAGAAGAGGAAAGTCCAGCACTTCGATAAAAGCAGGATCTTCTTTATTATACATCATTGGTTACCAGGCCATAATAAAGTGCAACGCCTGATTACAGAGCAACGTTCCCATGTTATAGCCCGCAACGCCTGATTACAGAGCAGCGTTCCCATGTTATAGCCCGCAACGCCTGAAGATGCTGCATTGGCGATGAAACATGTTGGGAAGCTGAATCCTGGTTTTAATAAATTTGCAGCTCACAAATTGTCAGCATTTTAGCCAGAACTTAGTCGGTGTAGTGTCTCTAGTATTGACTAGAGCTGCAGCTACATGAGAAGCTCGCCTGCACCATACTCACAGAGCTAGCATCCCGCTTGGGGATTTATTTGCTTCCAATAAAGATTAAAGGGTTTATATGAATAAAACTAATATTTAGGTTGTAAAAGGTAAATTTTTTTCACATTTGGGGATTGAAAAATTTCTTAAGGTGTTTATCTCACCACGGTCTTAAGGGTACATTACACAGGGAGATTATTGCCCAAAGGGCACTGAGTAGGAATGGCACGCCTGTCGGAGTTGTGGGGCTTTTAGTGCCGCTAAAAAAAAAAGCGACTGTCGAGTCACGTAAGTGGAACAACCCCAATACACTTACTGTGCGTATGGCCAGAGGCCTAGTCCTTGTCACGGTGACGCCACACTCTGATTCGACTCTCCGGATGATATGACGCAGAAATAACAGAGATGAGTCCAGCAAATTAGTAATCCGAGAGGGAGCAGATTTACTAATTGAGGTCGTTTGCAATGAACACAGTGGATTACAGAACTTGGTGAAAATACAGTTATAATGATGACGCTTTAACTTCAACGCTCTCTCTGTATTATTCACTGCAGACGACTAGACAATCCCCCCACTAATAGATTTACTGAAGAATGACTGAAGCAGAAGGATAAATGACTGGCAGACTGATCGCGGTCTGACTTCACCGGAAAGGTAGGACTCACTATTTTTGTAGAAGTGGATTTCGGAGAGATGTTTCTCTTCCTCTGCTGTGCGATGCCTGGGGGACGGATAAAGACCCCGTCCGGCCTGGGAACAAAACGTACTGACCTCCTCACTCTCACTGTCTGACAGCCTCCTCCTTCCTGACTCTGACGACTCTCTAACTGCTCTCTCTTCCTCTATTTATCGCCTCTTTCTTTCCTTCCAGCACTTTCTAAACTCCTCCTCCTGCATAGGGACTAATAGAGCTGCTTCCTTGCCCTTGGGCTCTGCACCAGTAAGATTAAACTGACTGTCAGCCAATGATGAGCCAGCTTTCATCAGGGAGGAGCTCATTGCTTAGAGCAGAAGGGGGAGACACAGGTCTCTTCCACAGACGGCACCTTCTTCATCCAGGGATGGCATACAGACAGGTGAGACAGGGCAGGGTGCTGTGTGTGTTGGAGTGCCCGCTGGGACACAACATAAGCAGGTGTCGCTCAATGTTTAAGCAACTCCTGTTTACTTTGAACTATCCCGGTCTGCTCCATTTTCATTCACCTGAACGACTATTGCTCCGGTGCAAGCTCAGAAGTGATAGTCAGGTGGCAGTCCGCGGGATGGCCCATGTAAAGGGATCTTTAGGTCCATTAGTTGCTTATTTTCTAGTCTTGAGTGAAAGAATAGCCATCCAGGTCCAAAAAATAAATCTGTGCTATTACATGCTCCACCATAAAAAGTTACTGAAAAGTCTCCAATATTAATTTCATGCAAAATGCTTGCGATAAGTTTCAGCCACATGGCTAAAGAGTATCTATTAATGGAAGGGTGCCACGTGGGGTCTAAATTAATTTAGTGGTCTTGTCTGGGGTATGAATTTATCTGTGTTGCTATAATGGATAGAAATGGCAGAATAAGGTTAAAGATGTCTCGGTAATAAACTCTTCAGTTCTCAGGTGAAGTCATCATAGTGCTCTGGGTAGGATAGAAAAGAAAAGGAACCATCTACAATCAGAGAATTCATCACCTGTAAGTCACTGGATTTAAATGTACTGTAATTACCAATACAGCATGCATAGTGCATGTGTAGAACTGATATCTAACGTTATATTGTTACTGTTTAGGTTATCATGCAATTCCTTGCCACAGTGCATATTTATATAGCCACACTCTTTATTTCTATCACCAACCAGAGATCCCTGCCTTTGCTGCTAGTGCTTGCCTACTCTTGTAGCTCCAGCTACAGTACTTGCTCCATCTATGTTGCCTCAGACCCAATAGCCCTGCTCACTGGCGTAACCAGGGGCGTAACTATAGAGAATGCAGGGGATGCAGTTGCACCCGGGCCCAGGAGCCTTGGGGGGCCCATGAGGCCTCTCTTCTCCATATAGGGAGCCCAGTACTATGAATAAGGTTTTGCATTGGGGCCCAGGAGCTTTAGGTTACGCCTCTGGGCGTAATTATAGGGGATCCGGTTGCACCCGGGCCCAGGAGCCTTGGGGGGCCCTTAAGGCCTCTCTTCTCCATATAGGGAGCCCAGTACTATGAATAAAGCACTATAGTTGGGGGCTTGGTTACATGTTTTGTATTGGGCCCAGGAGCTTCAAGTTACACCTCTGCTTTAAGGGATTAAGAGAAGTTGGGGGGCCCCAAGATAAACTTTTGCACCCAGGTCCTTTAGCTACGCCCCTGGCCCTGATACTTATTTTGGGATGAAACCTCAGCCTGTCATGCCAAAACTAAAAATAATCACATGTATTCATCATTGCACATTTTACTATTATTGATAAGTGCTATCCATTTGAAAGGTCCCCCATTGGTAAGCTGATTATAGTGCCACCTACTGTTGGTACCTCCACCATCAGCTGTCAAGGGGAGGAGCAACTAGCTGGTCTTCATTACCCATCATTTTTTTACTATACTAAAAATGTAATTCACCAAAATCTATTATCAAGCTCAATGGGTGCAAGCCACTCGAAAAGTAAATTAGGTTAAGAAAAAAAAAAACCCTAACATTGCAAGCAAACCAGGTAAAAGAATCTGTGCTATCATCAGAAACAATGCCTGCATGCACATCAGAACTTAAGGCAAACCCGTCACATTCAAAATACTCTTCTATCTGCAGGTAGCATGATAAAGTGCAAGATGAACTGATCAGACATATACAGTTAGGGCCAGAAATATTTGGACAGTGACACAAGTTTTGTTATTTTAGCTGTTTACAAAAACATGTTCAGAAATACAATTATATATATAATATGGGCTGAAAGTGCACACTCCCAGCTGCAATATGAGAGTTTCCACATCCAAATCGGAGAAAGGGTTTAGGAATCATAGCTCTGTAATGCATAGCCTCCTCTTTTTCAAGGGACCAAAAGTAATTGGACAATGGACTCTAAGGGCTGCAATTAACTCAGAAGGCGTCTCCCTCGTTAACCTGTAATCAATTAAGTAGTTTAAAGGTCTGGGGTTGATTCCAGGTGTGTGGTTTTGGATTTGGAAGCTGTTGCTGTGACCAGACAACATGTGGTCAAAGGAACTCTCAATTGAGGTGAAGCAGAACATCCTGAGGCTGAAAAAAAAGAAAAAATCCATCAGAGAGATAGCAGACATGCTTGGAGTAGCAAAATCAACAGTCGGGTACATTCTGAGAAAAAAGGAATTCACTGGTGAGCTTGGGAACTCAAAAAGGCCTGGGCGTCCACGGAAGACAACGGTGGTGGATGATCGCCGCATACTTTCTTTGGTGAAGAAGAACCCGTTCACAACATCAACTGAAGTCCAGAACAGTCTCAGGGAAGTAGGTGTATCTGTCTCTAAGTCAACAGTAAAAAGAAGACTCCATGAAAGTAAATACAAAGGGTTCACATCTAGATGCAAACCATTCATCAATTCCAAAAATAGACAGGCCAGAGTTAAATTTGCCGAAAAACACCTCAAGAAGCCAGCCCAGTTCTGGAAAAGTATTCTATGGACAGATGAGACAAAGATCAACCTGTACCAGAATGATGGGAAGAAGAAAGGGAACGGCACATGATCCAAGGCACACCACATCCTCTGTAAAACATGGTGGAGGCAACAAGATGGCATGGGCATGCATGGCTTTCAATGGCACTGGGTCACTTGTGTTTATTGATGACATAACAGCAGACAAGAGTAGCCGGATGAATTCTGAAGTGGACCGGGATATACTTTCAGCCCAGATTCAGCCAAATGCTGCAAAGTTGATCGGACGGCGCTTCACAGTACAGATGGACAATGACCCCAAGCATACAGCCAAAGCTACCCAGGAGTTCATGAGTGCAAAAAAGTGGAACATTCTGCAATGGCCAAGTCAATCACTAGATCTTAACCCAATTGAGCATGCATTTCACTTGCTCAAATCCAGACTTCAGACGGAAAGACCCACAAACAAGCAAGACCTGAAGGCTGCGGCTGTAAAGGCCTGGCAAAGCATTAAGAAGGAGGAAACCCAGCGTTTGGTGATGTCCATGGGTTCCAGACTTAAGGCAGTGATTGCCTCCAAAGGATTCGCAACAAAATATTGGAAAAAAATATATTTTGTTTGGGTTATGTTTATTTGTCCAATTACTTTTGAGCTCCTTAAATGTGGAGTGTTTGTAAAGAAATGTGTACAATTCCCACATTTCTATCAGATATTTTTGTTCAGCCCTTTAAATTAAACGTTACAATCTGCACTTGAATTCTGTTGTAGAGGCTTCATTTCAAATCCAATGCGGTGGCATGCAGAGCCCAACTCGCGAAAATTGTGTTACTGTCCAAATATTTCTGGCCCTAACTGTACATTGCTTTATAGAGCCTCGTGTGGTGCCGAGTGTTAAGGCAGCAGAAATTTAGTCCTAAGCTCTCGCTCACGACCTGAAGGTTGTGAGTTCAATCCCTGTATGGAAGCTGCTGAGGTTGGTACCCAGCTTACTGGGGGTTAAAGGCAATGACAAACCACCCTACAAAAACAGTCTGCCAAGAAGATGTCACTCTAGGAGTCAGTCATGACTCGATGCTTGCATCAGGAAACTTTATCTTGCCTTTATAGAAAAATGTTTGGTGCCTGCAATACCAATCCAGACCACTAGTGCCAGGAATCAGCTGATCAGTGATGATCTGGACCCCAATTGAAAAAAATGCCCAAACAAACTCTTTAAATCTCTGCTCTTAGACTACAAAGGGAAACCCTACCACTCCAAGTAAACCCAAGTACTTAGTGCCTTCATACATGTCAAATAGTTTAAGGAGTATTATGGCCGAGATGAGAAAACACTGAAAACATTTGCACTGGCATAGCTGGGTCATGATGTTCCCGTAACTCTCACAGAAGCGAATTGGATTTAAGGAAACAGAGCAGTACAGCAAGCTGCATGTTTTTATAACTTGGTAGTTGCAGAAACAGCGCTGCTCCCTGTGCTATTCTGTTTCTGCAACTCCCATTCACTTCTATGGGAGTTACAGAAATAGTGTAAGACAGTCCACTTGGCAGTCCGTAACTCCTGACCCCCCCCCCAGACAGACTACATACAGCTGTCCCAGGAGTGGTCGGGTCCTGTTTTTGATATAGGTGAGTGTCCTGTGGGTGTGGATATGCCATAAAGGTTTGAGATGGTATGCTCATTTTAACAACTGAGCATACCTCATTCTCGCAACAGGATCTGACCCCGCCGTCTGCAGGCGGCCTGAGTCACTGACGCTTCACCACAGCTCTGTCACTTGTGGAATGCTCACAGCGGGATGCGACCTGTGCTCTGGTATTGCCCTTATACTCACCCGTCCGCCATCTTCTCTCTCTGCACTACGAGGTGCCGGCTGGCGCACGGCCGCACATGCGCATAGCAGAGCCGGCGCATCAGCCGTGACATTTCTGTGTGGCCTCTGCGAGGCTCGCACAGAAATAGGACATGCCGCGATTTGTTTACCATGCGAGTTTTCATGCGGACAAATCGCAGCTCTCTGCATACTAATGCAAGCCTATGGCAGCGGGCACGGAACGGAAATTCTGCGGGAAATCCCGCTGTGGAATTTCCGCCTGTGTGCAGGAGGCCTTAGTCATAGAACTTCAGCCACTGCAGATCACTTCCCTTTCCCTGTGTCTAAATACCCTGGCCAAGGCAGAGCGGCTTGCTGGTGCCCCACCCTGCGCTCCCTACACTCGGGGCACATGTTCCAACTTCTCAGCATTAGCTACAACCCTGTCTTATGGCTCAGAGAAGATAAAAATCAGACATATTGGAGGGATGTTTGTAAATAAAATAATAGACTACTACCCCATTCTTCTCTGTGGCCTCCTATCCAACATACTTGCACCCCTCCAATCTATTTTGAACTCTGCTGCCTGGCTAATAGACCTCTCAGCTCGTTACTTCTCTGCTGCTCCCTTCTGCTGATCCCTTCACTGGTTATCTACTGTCCAGAGAATTCAGTTCAAAGTATTATGAGTGACATACAAGGCTGTCCACAAGCTGCCCCCTCCATACATCCTTCCCTAATCTCCCGATACCTCCCCACATGTAAGTTCCAGTTCCCAGAATACTTCCTTCTCTGCTCTCCTTTACTCTGTTCTTTCCACAACCGTCTCCAAGTCTTCTCCCGTACATCACCTATACCCTTAGATTCACTATCCCAACATATCAGACTCTCCGCCACCTTGGAAGGCTTCAAAAACAACCTGAAAACCTACTTATTCAAAAAAAAGCCACTAATCTCCAGTAGCTCTATTTGGGACCTCTATATGAGTAGCTTCTACCCTCATCTATTGTCTCCTTCCCTTGTGGACTGTAAGCCCTCACAGGCAGGATCCTTCCTCCATCTGTATCGGTTTGTAACTCAATGAGTTCACATTTATTGTACTTTGTTTTGTACTTTTTCTCATTCGATGTATTTAAATCCCTGATCTCCATATGTACGGCACCCGGGAACGAATGGCGCCTTATATAAATAATCATTATAATCCCAACACCGACACAAACAGAACTGAAGAGGCTTCTTGTAGTGCTACACTGTTTGAAATATGGCTTGAACTCAAAGACTGGCATATTGACAGTCTTGGTCACACCCATAAAAGTTTAGAAAGTCCTGGTAACATCAAGGGTTAAATACTAGAGATGAGCGAATATACTCGTTTCGAGTAATTACTCGATCGAGCACCGCGATTTTCGAGTACTTCTGTACTCGGGTGAAAAGATGTGGGGGGCGCCGGGGGGAGGCAGAGCGGGGGGTAGCAGTGGGGAACAGGGGGGAGCCCTCTCTCTCTCCCTCTCCCCCCCCACTCCCCGCTGCAACTCCCCACTCACCCCCGACGCCCCCCGAATCTTTTCGCCCGAGTACGGAAGTACTCGAAAATCGCGGCGCTCATGAGAAAAAGGGGCGTGGCCGAGTAGTTTCGCTCATCTCTATTAAATACTACTAATAATAATTCTGTAGAACTGTGTTACTGATATTTTTAGAACAGAGATAATTGTTGATGGTCTATTTAAATCTTTCCAAACGCCTTCCCAGATAATAACCTGCTATCAGGCAGGAAATATTAGTTCTTGGACTTTGCTCCCAAAGTGTATGCGTGTACCATGCAGATGATTAACACAGGGTCCAAAGAAGAAGGAGTGAGAATAACAAATATTTCTGATTCAAATCTATCAAAGCGACGGCAGATTAACACACAACGTGAAACGCAACTGAGGAGAAATGCTTCATCTACATGTAAATCGCAGACACATAGATGGATACACCTTGCTGTTCCTCGCTCTTCCATGTAAGTCACCTGTTTGTGACTGGATGAAACCCTAATTAGGATTCCCGCATAGTGACACAGTAAAGAAATCCATGATACGACAGAATAAAAGAAGGCTATATAGAGCATAATGGTAAAAGACATCCATTGTTGTGTTCTGAAATCCCCCATAATGTTCCCTCCATAGACGGGGCCGGGTGCAGGCCGAGGGGGCAGCATTAAAAGTAGCCCTGTACTCTGTTTTACAAGCGTTTGAACCCTGTGATAAGGCTGATAAGGGCTTAAGCAGATGGGCATGAAAACCACATCCACATAACGGGACGATCAAAACCATTGGTTTCAATAGTTTTGTTTCCAGTATCGGGATTTTCGGGTGTTGATAATACGCCCAAGAGGTAGGACTTGCCCTATCCTTCTTGTATGTAGTAAGTCCATTATCAAGCTCAACGGGTGTAGGGCACTCCAAAAGCAAATTAGGTTAAGAAGAGAAACCATAAAATTGCAAGCAACACCAAGTATTCAAAAATGAGTAATACTCGTTAATACTACGAGAAAGATAGCTAGAGCAAGACCTATCGTCCTGCTTTATTTTTTTCAAACTGGCGCGGAGTTTGAATAGTCCTAAAAAAAAAAACCCCAAACCCTGATTCATGTGCTAATAGCGGCGAGTGTATTAGCGCGTGCCCCATGTGTTTTTGTCCCTAGTTCAACTAAATTAATGACCATGTGAAAACTCCATTGGGAAGCTGCATTCTAAACCCCTGCCGCGGGCACTTACACCTCGCCTCTTAATATTATTTGTGCTCTGGAATGCAGGCAGCTATGGGTTCCCATACTCAATGCCGTCTGATTTGGTTGGCTCCCTTTAGAATGGTCCCAAAGTAGTAAAGTGATTGTGGAGACTTTCTTTCTAGACCATTGCGATAAGTTGTTGCCCCTGGGGAAGCTGCTGGCATGTCCTCATTAAAGCACCCACTAAAATAAATGGCATGTAGCGGATGGATGTGCTAGGCTCGTTAGAGTTCATAGATGTTTTTTGTTGGGATAACAGAAAGGATCCTTAAAAGAGGATTGTTACTTCAGTATCATCAAACAAGCCGTACAAAAATAGGGTATATTAATCAGACACATTATATCATGTAGAGAACGCGGCCAATAAGACCTTGAGAGACGCACAGCAAATTGAAAAATCCACAGTGTATTACAGCAGGTGAGTTTGTAGCAAATCTCATTCACACACTGCAGAGAACGATCCACAGAGAGATTGACATGTGGTGCGGGCTTTAAAGGGGATTTCTGGTCAAAAATACTATGGATGACCTATCCTCAGGTCAGTGCCCCAATAACACAGGCCGGTGTTGAAGCCTCCGCGCCGACCTCCTATGTAGTGGCCGACGCTGGTAACTGACTTCAATGAGAGCCGTGCCTGCAGTTACCAGCGCCGGCCACTACATGGAGGTCGGCGCTGAGGCTTCTGCACTGACCTCTTATTGCGGTGCTGACAGCATGCACCCACACAGCTGATTGGTCAGGGTCCTGAGCGGCAGACCCCAGCCAATCAACTATTGATGACCCATACTGATGATAGGTCATCAATAGTATTTTTGACGGGAAAACCCCTTTAATCCACAGTAGAGTGTATCAACTCTTTCTGTATATTTTTACCACGGACTTCACATTTTGCAATATAGAGGGTGAATTCACAGCTAATCTGCTACCTGTGGACGTACCCTAAAGCGCCATTCTACCACCGCTTAGATTTGCTGCATAGTAGTTAAAATTCGATGGTTAACCCCTTAATGCTCCATGACGTACACTTATGCCATGGAGGTTCGGGGTTTATATGGAGAAGGATTATGGGCCGATCCCACTCGATACAATGCGGGTGCCGGCTGTTTCTTACAGCTGACATCTGCCCACAACAGTTGCGATCAGGGCTCTCGCTGATCGCAGCTGTTAACCCTGTAAATGCCCTGATCAAAGCTCAGAGGTCCCGAACGATCCCACGGGATGAGATTGTGGGGTGCTATTTGGTTGCCTAGGCAGCCGGGGCATTCTGAAAGCCCCAAGTGCTGCCATTGCAGACTGTCTATCAAGCCAGACAGATCGTGGTATGATGTAATACAATGGCATTACATTATACTACAGGGGCGATCAAATCCTGTGGGGACAAAAAAAATGTAGAAATCAGTTTAAAACTGTTTTATTAATTATTAAAAAAAAAAAAAAAGGTAATAAAAGGTAAAAAAAACACCTTTGACCATATCTATAATAGAAAATTATAAATACCCCCCCCCCCAAACATATCTGGTATCGCTGCGTCAAAAAAAGTTTGATCTATCAAAGTAAAGCATTATTTACCCCGACTGTGAACATTGTCAGAAAAAACGCACATCAAAAATTGTGTTTTTTTTCGATCACCCCATTTCCAAGAAAATGCTTTCATAAAAAATGATCAAAAAGTCATATGCCCTCCACAATGGTACCAATAGAAACTGCAGGACGTCCCACAAAAATGAGTCTGCATAACTATGTGGACAGAAAGATAAAATAGTTATGGCTGTCAGAAGATGGCGGCAGAAAATAACTCGATTGTTTCCAAAGAGATTTCATATTTTAAAAGTAGTACAGCAAAAAAACCCAAAAAACTATATAAATTGGGTACCATAGTCATCGTACTGGCCCATAGAATAAAGTTATAATGTTATTTGTGCTGCAGTGTGTAGACCGTAGAAACAAGAGCCCCTCCCAAAGTTGGCAGAATTGCACTTTTTTTTTCTCATTTCACTCCTTTTAGGATTTTAAAACCTTTCAGTACATTATATGGTGCATTAAATAGTACCAATGAAAAACACAACTCGTCCCGCAAAAAACAACAAGCCCTCAGACAGCGACGGCGATGGATAAATAAAAAAGTGTTATGATGGGAGGAAAAAACCAAATTAATTAAAGGGGTTAAAGGCAGACTGCAGACTTCACTGACCCTTCAAAAGCTGGAACAGATGACTGAAGACATACCTGGGTATTGACTTCCATGTCTCTCAGAGACTCATCCACTAGAAGTCTATTCTTATCGTCCGACCAATTTCTTGAATTTCTCCAGAGTGTATATTTGTCCTCGTCTGAAGCGCCCCTGTACTCCTCCGGGCCGCTGTAGCTGACTCCTAAACAACCTCTTTATTCTGTGTGCTCCCTTCCCTCCCCCAAGTATATTTCACCAGCCTGGAATAAAGTAACAAAGTGTTTGTGAAACATGGGGTCAAAGTCCCCCTAGATTATTTTACTTTGACCTTTAACATATATTACTGTACCAGAGTGCCATTATTAGAAGAAGAGAAGAGAGGCATACTATATAGAAAGTGGAGATAGAAAACTGGTAAATAATGGCAGGGAAATGTTTTTGTTTCCATATTAATAGTTCCAGTCAGTAATCCCTTCACTCCTCCTTGTTGCTTTTTTGCCCCCTATAACTTTTGTTTTTGGTTATTTTTTTGGTTAGCCGTTTGACGGATTGTTTTTTGTTGGACAAGTTCATTATTTATTGGCACCACTTTATGTACCATGTAATGTACTAAAAAAGTTTTTTTACTGCTGTAAGAGGAGTGAGACTGTGGAACTCTCTGCCTGAGGACGTGGTGATGGCAAAATCCATAGAGGAGTTTATGAGGGACTAGATGTCTTTCTAGAACGCTATGACATTACAGGACTTAGACATTAAATAGTCAGAATGGAGACATTTCTACGAGTGTGGCAATAAGCCTAGCCGTACTCTGGCCCAGGCATTAAGGAAAGAGAGAACAAGACACATATATACCACAAATTTCCTCCCCTTCTGGCCGCAGTCTCCACGTACCGCAACAGATCGCCGAGGCCTTTCGTGATTTTTTCCAGTCTCTCTACAACCAGTCCCCTCCTCTCTCTGCATGTTCCTCAAGATTATCTCCAAAATGCAGGCATGCCTCAGCTCTCACATGATATAATTCAAACATTAAAATCTCCCATTCCGCAAGAAGAACTTCCTCGGGTATTAAAAGAATCTCACACAGGGAAAGCACCAGGCCTGGATAGTCTTACCCTCCGTTACTATAAGACATTTGTCGAAACTCTTTCCCCTCACTTCCTTCGAGCCTTCAATTCCCTTACTACGGGTACCACCCCCCCCCAAGAGATACTTTGAAAGCATATATCACGGTATTCCCTAAAGAGGGTAAAGATCCCTCTCAATGCCAGAGCTACCGTCCCATATCCCTCCTAAACATGGACTTAAAACGCTTCTCAAAGATTCTCACCAATCGATTATCACCCCATCTCGGTGATATAATCCACAGAGACCAAGTGGAGTTTGTGCCACTACAGGAGGCACGGGACAATACTGTCAGGGCCATAAATATCATCCATCAGGCCAAAATATCCTCCATGCCCATATACCTTCTCTCTACGGATGCTGATAAGGCCTTTGACAGGATTGATTGAGATTTCTTGAGAGAAACACTCCACTTTTTGGGGCATAACATGTTGAATTGGATCTTTAGTCTATACTCCTCCCCTACCGCCTCGGTTAAAGCAAGCGGCCTGTTCTCCTCTTTTAATGTCTCAAACAGTACACAAAAGGGCTGCCCTCTTTCCCCTCTCCTCTTTATCCTGTGCCTAGAACCCCTTCTCAGCCACATTAGTTTCAACATCAGTATTGGGGGCTTCCAGATGGGGGGTGCTGTGCATAAGGTAGCCACATACGCGGACGACTTGCTGTTCTTTCTCTCTTCCCCGAGTGTTCCTTTTCCTATTCTCCTGAACGAGCTTCGTCTCTATGCTACATTTTCCAATTTCAAAATTAATTATCAAAAATCAGCATCCCTCAATATTTCCCTCCTCCGCTCCCTGGTGGATAAGATACAAGATTCCTTCGCTTTTAATTGGGTGAGAGACAATATCAAATACCTGGGGGTCTACCTTACGGCGGACACCGCCAGCCTCTACACAGCCAATTTCCCGGGCCTTCTGAACAATATTAAGAGACCTTACCTCCTGGACGAAGGGCTTCTTCTCTTGGTTTGGCAGGTGCTCAATATTTAATATTAATATTTTTCCCAGAGTATTGTACACCCTCCAAGCCTTACCCATTGACATTCCTAGACTCTTCTTTCGACACCTGTCTTCCCTACTCACGAGGTTCATCTGGGCGGACAAACCAACCCGGATAGCATGGAGCAGCCTGTAAAGGCCCAAGGTGATGGGGGGCCTCGGCCTCTCGGACCTTGTGGCTTATCATCAGGCCTCCCAACTAGTGAGAGTGGTTGATTGGCTTAGACATTCAGATGGTAAGCAATGGATATCAATGGAACAGATGTTTTTCTCAATACCCTTGTCGATCCTTCCCTGGATACAGGGAGACATCCTACCAGAGATTAGGCTGCATCCCACAATAGGGCCCACCCTTAGAGTAATTTCTAGAGCTCTCCACAAATCAGGGGTCTCACCAAGGCCCTCTCCCCTATTTCCCATTCTGAGGAACCCGGCCTTCCCTCCAAGCCTAGAGGAGGGTGGGTTTCAATATTGGTTCCGCAATGGCAGGTATAGAGCAACCCACTTTATCTGGGAAGGGCAATGGCTATCTGTAGATAAGCTGGCCAACGCCACAGACCCGGTACCACTGAACTTCTGGCAGATCCATCAAATTAGGCATTTCCTCCTCTCTACCACCGGCACAGGGATTCTCGCGAGCAAAGACCCCATTTCAGCAACTATGTAGTGGGACTGGCCCCTCTCGCCATAGCCTGTCATGCTTGTATAATATTTTAATGTCTGACATGGAAAACACTACACCATCTTATGTCCTAGCTTGGAAGAAGGAGTTAGGGATATCGCTTACACCTGAACAGCTAACAAAAATGTACACCGACATACATAAGTCCTTCATCTCAAGTAAGCTTCAGGAAACAGGATTTAAAATCCTCTCTCATTGGTACAGGGTGCCCTCACGGTTACATAAAATGTTTCTCGCGGACTCCCCACTTTGTTGGAGATGCGGTGTAGGCCAGGGGACCCAACTGCATGTCATCTGGTATTGCCCTATGTTGACAGGCTTCTGGTTGGAAGTGTGACGTACTACCTTCAAATTCACGGATTTTACCTTGCCCAAATCTCCCGCATTCTTCCTCTTGCATCTCAGAATATACCTACAGGCGCTCTGTGGTGAGACATCTGGTGAATGCAGCAAGGGCATGTATCCCCAAACTCTGGAGACAAACACTACCGCCCTCCATTGCTTTGTGGTTACATCTTATTCGCGAATCAAGGAAATGGAGGACCTAACAGCATCTCTCAAAGACACTTGGGAAAAATTTACCAAAACATGGCCTCATTGGGTGGAGTTCCAAGGTTCAGATGAATATAAGAACCTCTCTGAATAGAGCGCTAAGTAGTTTCCCCAAAATCGGTCATCGCTCCAATGGAATGTAGGGACGGGGGGGGGGGGGGTTGCCCTTTCTATTTTTTTTTCTTTCTTTTTCCTTATCAGCCTGGGACCTTGTCAGTATGGTTTCCCCACCCCCAAAAACATTTCCTGTCCCCTTCTTCTCTGCCCGCAGCATGGAACCCCTCCTTTTTCCTTTACCCCCAAGTGGTGGGGGGTTAATGCCTCTATTGATTTCAATGGGGCTTCTCAGACTGCTCTATTTTAATGTGTTTCAGTGATTTTTAACGCACCACATCACCCATTGCAATAAAAAGAAAGGCGAAATGCAATGTGTGAACTCACTAGTCCAAGATCTGCCCTGTGCTATCATGTGTAATGCCTGCTCCCCACATGAATTTGTAGCGTCCTTATGTGTAATTGTGTATCTCCATTTTGTCCATGAGATAAGCCTGTTGACATAAAAAATGGACAAAGCATTATATAGAACTGTAGGGAAATTATTTTCAAGTGTAGGTTCCACTTGGTGAAATAAGATGAACCCAAAGGAAGGATCTACTTGAGAAGTTTGTGGGGTGGTCCGAGTGTTGCCGAGGGTCCCCAATGGTGCCCATAACTGATCTAGGCTGACGAAGAGCTAAGCTGGCCTGTGCTTCGTCTCTGCCCTGCTCTCTCCACAATGTCGGTTGATTTTGTGAGGTTAGGCTGGTAATACCTCAGTCAGAGCTGCGGGGAGTGAAAGCCAATCGTAGATTCCGATAGAAGGGACGCCTAGGGCCTAGGTGAAGACAGAGAGGTCCCCCGAGCTCTGGAGGATATGCAGCTGACCTCCATGGTTGACCTGCAAGCGGAATGGGAATCCCCAGGTATATGATAAGTTGTCTTGGCGCAGAATGTACAACAGGGGTCTGAGAGCTTTCCTTCTGAAGAGAGTGAGACATGATAAATCAGGGAGTAGTTGTATGTGTTTGCCCCGGTACTGTATGGTGCGTCGTTTCCATGCCGCCTTCATTACAATTTTACATTGTGATTGTTTGATCGATTATAGAATATACTGCAATACTTCTGTATTGCAGCATACTGTGCTTTTGACATTAACTTATTAAGCCTTGCACAGACAGGTTTTAATAGGCATAAATCTATGGTAGGCTTGCAAGCTTCAATCATGCTGCAGCGGGCTTTTTACGATCAAGCTGATTGCAGTGACTGCTGCGGGTAAATGGTGTGTTTATACAAATGAATGACTGACCATACAATAGTGCGTCAGACCAGGTCTGCTGGAGTTATTCCCCTCTCAGACTTTTATGGCCTACACATAGTCTGATAGGTGCGGGTCCCAAATGTATTTTCTGTCCCGGCACCCACAGCTCCCAGCCACCCTGAATACAGTGGTTGAGAAGACAGAAATTGCCAAGCTTCTGTAGCTCCCATACAATAAACGGGAGTTACACAAACAACATGGCATAGTGTGCTGCCCTGTTTCTGTAACTTGGGAGCTGTAGACACAGGTTAGCTTGCTGTGCCACACTGTTTGCGTAACTCCCATTGACTTCTATAGGAGTTACAGAAACAGCGTAGCTCAGCTGAGCTTGGCTGTTTTTATCAGCCTGGTCACGTCACATTCTGTAGTTTTCTCATCTCAGCCATGTTTGGTTAAAATAGGAACACCCCTTTAATTTGCTTTGGGTGCCAGAAAAGTTTGTACCTCCTCTGCCTCCACCATAGTATAAGAGGGAAATATTTTATATAAGATTTATCAGCTGGACTCTGCATTGATCATAAAGTAATAACCAAAGTTAATTATTGTTGTGCAAGATCATTGCCTCAACTGTTAGTCTTCTCTTATCTAGATGCTTTTCCTTGAGTCATGCCTTCCTCATGATGTCATTCATACATTCATAGACCACGTTCAAGAGATACGGATGAGATATTAACCCCTTCACATGTTTATCCCAGCTTTACAAAAGCCCTAACATTTTTGTTTTTCCACAGACACAGCCGTATGAGGGCTTGTTTTTACGCCGGTTGAGTCGTATCAATTAATGCTGCATTCACTGTACAGTAAAAACGCCGCGTTACCTTTATTGTGAGGATCAGTACGATTATAGCCATATACTTTGTTAGCTTTTACTAGTTTAAAAAAGTTAAAAAAAGAAAAAAACTTTAATTTTTAAGTGTGTTGTATCACTTTATTTAGATTCCATAAGAGACTACGGAGCCGTGTGAAGGCTTGTTTTTTGCAGGGTGAGTTTTAGATTTTGATACAATGTTTTTGGGTGGTAAGATGACCATAAAAAAAACTTTTTGCGCTGTATTCACCCTGTGGGATAAATAATGGGATATTTTGTCTGTTCTGTTTCCCTTGTTGGTCTTTAACATCCATTTTTACTAGTTTAGGTTCTTACTGTCGCTGACATACTAATTTGAGGCACAAATGAGTTGGATTCTGCAAGTGGATTTCTGCCACAGAAGACCTGCAATTCATGGCGGTAACAAATGACGAGTGATTGCGGATGATTGAGGATGCAATCGTTTTTAAGCGCGGATGTATCATCCATGCGCAAAAAAAGATCACAAGCGGGTGATTACATCCGAAGGTTGCCCAACCGCCAAGGTTAATGCCCAGACCACATTTTCGTGGTGAGAGCGTAGAACCTTCAGATTGGCATACTGCTCCCTTGGCCTATATCGAATCCCCCGGCTGCTGCGATGGCCAATGCCGTGTTCTTCTCTGAAGACATCTATCCTGCCCGGTATTTTCCCGCATTCCTGCTTCCCTTTTATTCATTTGGTTATCTGGTCTCCTGGCATCCTGCGAACGATCCGCCTACAAATCCACGTAATGTTATTGTGGATGCACTGCAATTCAAACGCTCCCATAGGGATCAATAGAGCCCGTCTGCGCGGAATCCGTGCTGAAATAGAGCATGCTGCAATTTTTTTCCCGCTCGAAAAAAATCTCCATTCCCATCCACCCGTCTGCTGGAAGCGAACGCCTCCTATGGGAAATATTACAGCGGATCGTCCGATCACAGATTCTGCGATTCAAATCCATTCGTTTGCAGGCGGCCTCGGGGTGACGACCCACTAGCGGTTTTTTTTCCAATTGTCAATGAGACCTTCTAATGATAAAAACGCAATGCGATGCGCCTGAGTGACTGAGCCCTAACTGCAGGAAGAAGACGGCCTCACTTCAGGACGGATGACTACCCGCAGCGCCAAAGAAAGAACACAAGACCGGCAATGAAGCCAGTCACATGTTCTTTCTTCCGGCGCTGCAGAGAGACGTCCGTCCTGAAGTGCGGCCGTCCTCTTCCTGCAGTAACGCGGCGCCCGTGTGACTAAGCCCTCCCTCTGTAGACTAAAGAGTACATCCTGTGTGAACTGCCCTCCTCAGAGACTGAAGGCCCTTTTACACGGGACGATTATCGTTAGTAGTTCATGAAAACCCCGCATGCATGCAGAGATGGAACGACTAGCCGTCCAGTGTACACAGCAGTCGGTCAGTTCTGAAAGACTGCTTGCTTACTGTGAATGGAGGCGGTGGGGAAGAACGCTCCCCGGCTGTCCCGCCTCCATACTGGCCGTGCTCTGAGAAGTGCCAGCGATACTCGCTGCTGTGTAACAGCACAGAGCAACCATCATTGGGACGAGGGTCTGGCATCATTTGCTTGACAGTGTGTCCCATGTAAAAGAGCCCGAATGCTACATTTACACGGGACGACTGTGGGATAAACGACTGCACAAGTGCTGACGTCACGGCTAGTTGTTGGCATCATCATCCTATGTGACGCACTGAACGGGGAGCGTTTACACGCAGCAAGAAGTCAGCGATCCAATGATGATTTTTATGCAGGCTGAAAGTGAGCAACAAACGAAAAGTAAAGGAATAGTAAACGATGTTTTGCCTTTAGACGTACCGATTATCGCACATCTTCATTTGTTTGAACGTATTTTGTGTGACGATCGTCCCGTGTAAATGGCCCTGCAGGGAGCTTTTACATGGAACGACTATCATTTGCCCGAGCAAATAAGCAGGTGTCACAGATTGTCTGAGCAGCCAGTTTAGACACAAGAAACATCTGAACGTTCCCATAGGAAACCATTGGTTCTAACAGCTCCAAGTTTTTTACACGCGTGACTTTTGTGCGCATAGGTCCCCGTGTGAATGAGGTCTCACTCTCCCCCCCGCCCCTCGCCACCCCCCCGAGCCTGCTTGGACCAGTAAGCAGTTACTCGAGAGAGCGATGCTCGCTCGAGTAACTGCTTTATCCGAGCGTGCTCGCTCATCTCTACATTCTACACACTGACCACAGGGACATGATCCCCTTTTGGGACCCTTTGACCCAAAGACCCTCTTTGATTATAATAGCAGAGCAAAGGCTCCGGACAGGTAAGCCACGGGTCCCTGCAGGGGCACAGGTCACATTCCGCTGTGAGAATCTCGCAGTCTGAATCCGATCTGGCCGTCTGCATTCAGCCTAAGATGTATATATATTAGATCTGACATATAAACATATTATCTGCTATCTTTACCATTCATTATGGTTTTCAGGTGTGTCCGTAAAAAATGTTGGCTGTCCGTTATCTTTGAATAAGTTGTCCAGAAAAAGGAAAAGTTCAGGCTGGCAACCCTGAGCTAATCTGAATGATCCAGCTCAGCACACAAAGTCAGAATGCCCATCACTACGGCACAGTCTGCTATGTGAAGGAGTTCCACAGACTTTACAGCAGCAAAGTTTTTCATGACTATTTATAAAGTTGGTTAAAGGGTAACTAAACTTAAAATGTATTTTATAAATCACTAGTAAAGGCGAAGATAAGAAACTTTGTAATATATCTTTTACAGAAAAATGCTTCTTTCTCCACTTATCAGACTCTTGTCTTTTACCTCTTGCACTGATCACTCACTCCAAATTTACTGTTAAAATCTATAATCAGACCCAAATTAACTATACAGATGAAGAGTTGTATGCATATCTAACAAGTATACAGGAAAGTTACGGGAGGACCATGTGTCTTTATTAGAATCCCCCATTTTAGCTGCCAAGATCAAGGAGGCCCTCTTTTCCATGTCCAAAGGCAAAACCCCAGAGCCCAATGGCCTCCCTCCGGAGGCACATTTACAGTATAGGGAGCTGTTGATCCCACAGCTGCTCCTACTATATAACAGTGCCCTTCATCGGGGGTGCCACCCAGATTGCTTTATGGAGGCCAACATAATTCTTATTCTGAAACCTGACATAGACCCAGAGAAGTATGGCTCATATAGGCCCATCTCTTTCTTGAACCTAGATTATAAAATCTTAACAAAAATGTTGACACTCTGCTTAAATTCAGCTATGGAGGACATTGTCCATCCAGATCAATCGGGATTTATACCTGGGGAAATCGGCTTCGGATAATATATGAAGATATCACACAGGTGGGTTGGAGATGGCAGTCTGACTGAGCTTTAGTTCCGTTGATGCTACTAAGGCATTGGACTCAGTCCAGTGGCCCTATCTACTAGCGGTGCTCCGTAAATTTTGGTTTGGAGAAACATTTATTTACAAGTGGATCTCCATAATATACAGTTCTCCGGTCGCTACAGCCTACAGGTATGTATGACCTCTACCCCCTTTCAGTTGACCGGTGAACCTCGCCAGGGCTGTCCTCTTTCCCTTCTCTTGTTTGCATTGGCCATAGAACATTTAGCTTTACTCCTTCGTCAAGACCCCATTTATGAAGTCATAGTAATAGGCCCGAGGGAAAACCGAGTCGGACTATATGCAGATGATTTTATTCTATACATGTCAGATCCTAAGAAAACTTTACCATATGCTATCTCCCTGGTTAATAGGTTTGGGTGCTTTATGTAAATTGGCAGTAATCCACATTAATGAGAACAAGAGACTGGATCATGGGTGACAAGATATGTGACCTCCAAGTCTCCCCAACTTTGAGATACCAAGGAATCCATATCAATAGAGCTTCAGTCTGAATGTGGCCCCTCTCCGCCCCTCTCCTTCAGAATAAATGTAAAGTTTGGAGTTCTTTCCCCTATCGGTAGCAGGCCGAATTAATCCTGATCATTTCATGATAATTCTCCCTAAATTCCTGTACTGTCTGGAATATGCAGATATGATAGCACCACAAACGTTTTTCAATAAAACTAATTCTCTATCAACCTTCTACCTCTGTGGAAGGGCCAGAGTGAAACTCCGTTTGGAAACCTTGCAGCGCCCAAAAGATATGGCGGGCACAGCACTGCCGGATAGCAGAACTGTACTCTGGTGGTCAAATTAGGTACATTCGTCACTGGCTTTGTGGTGCACACCTCCCAAAATCTGGACATCATTTTATGCATTTCCTATCTGAAACTTTCCTCTGGTTCATACTGGAAAAAAGAGATTTACATACTAGATCGATACTCCCTACACATAGATTGGCCACTAGAGTGTGTCAAATGTGTAGACAGATTACCAGGTATGAAGGCTCTCCCCTGGAAACTCCCTGAGCACTCCCACACTTATGTAACCTCCCAAACATGCAATTCTAGACAGACTTTGAAATCACCTTATTGGAACACTTTTATATTAACCCCTTAAGAACCAGGCTGTTTTGGTCCTAAAGGACCAGACACTTTTTAGGGATTTTACCAATGTGACGGTTTTACTGCCCAATTTTTTTTTTTTCTTCAGCTACAAAAATTACTTTTGTTGTGTTTTTTTCCGGGACATATTGGGCGATTTTTTAATATCTTTTTTCACTGACTTTTTCTTCTATTTTTTACTTTTATTGGGGATAAAAAGCTAAAAAAAATGTTTTTTAAAAACTTTTATAGTTGTTTTTTTTTTAAATTAGTATATTTACGCTAAAATAAACTATGCAAATGGGTTCCTCATTTTGTTTCAGACATTTTAACATAAAACATGTATAGTTTTGGATTACAGGGCACATATGGCAACGGTTTTTGTTGGCATTGGTGGGCGGGTCATTTTCTTTTTTTTACTCTTATTTTTGTAACTATTTTTTTAACATCTATGTCCCTCATGATGTCATATAAGACCCATGGCGGTCATTAACATGGTCTTTTTTTAATTTCACACTTTTCCACTGTAGCTGGGGCATCCAAAGGGGTGGCAGTTACAGAAGAAAACTTTGACATCAGTCACTAAAAGAGCTGATCAGGGGCTGCTAGGACCCTGCAGCTCTGCTGTAACAGGGGGCTCCTGGCGGTCAACTGATCATAGGGGTCGCATTTTTAGTACATAGCACTCATTTAGTGTTAAAAAACGCTTCTCCCTTCTCCTCCAGGTTCTCAGCTGTCAACGAGACCTGCTTGATTGCATGGGCAGAGGCTCTAATCCCACGCCGTATTATTGCTATCGGCGGGGATTAAAGCCCAGGACAAACACCATATATTTACCGCGTTTGGTCGTTAGGGGGTTAATGGTGTTTTGGCCTCTTTGAGCAGCTGCAGCAGATTTACCAGAACCTTAGAACCAGCTTTTACAGATACCTTCAACAAAGAGATGCGCTCAACACCCAATTCCCAGAGCCTCATCTGTCCTTTTCCACCTACCCCTTGATAGAAGTTTGTGCATCTAGGGACCTAGGGGGTTAATCTCGCTGATATATATATATATATATATATATATATATATATATATATATATATATACACCTCATTCAAGGTAAAATTTCACATATGCAGCTGAATGTTTTTGACAAATGGCAAGAAATATCCTTCTCTCTCTGAAGAGGAATGGCGTACCGCAATGTCCTCCGACACCTCAGTCAAGATGATCCAATTGCACATTATACATCAATGTTATTGGACACCCAGCAGACTCTTTAGGATGAACAGAACCCCCCACACACAATGTCATCGCCGTAAGACACCCAACGCTAACCTTACCCATCTGATGTGGAGCTGTCCGAGGGTATACTCCTTCTGGACAGAGGTTACAGACTTCCTGGGACTATTGGGGGCGCCGCTCCCACCAAACCCCGCTGAAGGTCTGTTAGGTATACCGGATGAAGAGCGGTGGCAATGCCATATCCGCATTTTTCTGAGTGAGGTGCTGTTTCTGGCCCGTAAGGCTGTAGCATTTCGCTGGATGGACAGGAGACCCCCGATGCCCACCATTGGCGTCAATTCTATTCTCCCATATGAACAGATAGTGTATAAAAATAGAAAATGCCCAGATAAATTTGGGGATTTTGGTGCAGGTCATCAACCACAACCCACACGCAAAACGTATATTAACAATTGGTTGACCTAATGAGGTCTTCGACCCTTCCAAGCATCCTTCAGTCTTTTACTGGTATAATGATGTTATCTTGAATTCTATAAACTACCTTGTTCAAATGTGTTACGTTATACAGTGTACATTGTTTTATGTAATTGTACTCTATGCTTATACTTGACTCATGTTACATTCAGCTGAGTTATATGATCTATTGTGTTCTATTGCTCCTTAATAAAACAAGTTTAAAAAAACTATACTCAAGACTACAGCTGCTGTCCATAGAAGTCAACGGAGAGGGAAGATGAGGAAGAAGCAGCTGCAGAGAGGGAGAGACACACAGAGAGGCTGCTGCAGTTCCCAGTACAAGGCTGGATTCATAACCACACTGCTGTATAATGTCCATCATGCTGCTGCTACGTCTGTGTATGTATGAAGCCATTTAGGGGAGCACGATCTCCTCTTTTTAAGGTGTGCTGTGCATGGGATCCCTCATAGCATCAAGAGGGGAGCGGCTGGCAAATTATAGCCTTGAAGGCAAGCACACAGCAATGGCCCACCCTAAGGGTGGAAGCATAAAGTGCTGCTCACGGCATATGGTGCAGCTGGCCACACTCAGACAAACCATGCTCAACTTCGGTGGCAAGTGGCTAGGAAATTACCGACACTTAGCTCCGCCCCATCCCGCCTCCTCTCATTGCAAATAGTGCAGAGGGGGTGGAGAGAAGGCAGAGAGGGGGCGGGAGCTCAGTGCACTGCTCCCGGCTCTTCCAGCTTCCTCCCCCTGCAGAAAGAGACGCCGTATATCGGCTGGACGTGAAAACCGGTCGTCTGAATGCACCCTTAAGCTAGTCTGAAATTGGCCTGATTACAGTGCAGTTACCCCCAGAGATCACAGGCGGCGTCCTCTCTGATTGTAGTTGCCCGCTTTCCCCTTTTTCTCTATCTGTGCCCGCACCGCCATGAAGACTTTTTACAGCCATGACTGGTCTCTGCACACTCTTCCTATCTTGTTGTCATCTTCAGTGCACCTCGTATAGTAGTTGTGCCCCCGCTGTGGCTCCACTTAGTTGCAGTGAATGCTATATGACCCCACAGTTATTGTGCCCTCTCGGTGGCCCCACTTATAGTGCCAATTCTGTGGTTCCACTTAGTAATAACAGGCCCCTACAGAAAATAGCTATGCCTCCTCTGTGGTCCCCTATAAATAATAGTGACCCCTCCCCCCTCTTCTGTAGTCTCCTCTAAATAATAGTGACCCCTCCTCTGTGACCGCATTCTGCTCTATCAACCATCTACCGAACCATGGGCAGCATGAACCAGAGCCAAAGAAGCTTGGAGTCAGGGGGTGGGTCAGAGTGACAGGGTACTGGTATATCTTGTCTCCACCAGAAGTATGGGTGGAGACATAGTGATGGGCTGTATTCCCCTTTGTTTACGCCCCCAAGCTCCTGATTGGCTGGCTGGAGGGTTAGGGTTACGCTGATAGCTGTAGCAGGGGAGCCTGAGGTTTGCCGTGCCAGGAGGGTTAGGGTTACTGGTACGATTAAAGGAGTAACAGTGCCTGAGGTTTGCGCTGGCTGGCAGGTTAGTGTTAGGGGTAGGGTTAAAGGAGTACATGTGGTGCTACTAGATGGCTGAACAGCAGCATCAGCGGGCACAGGGGGACAGAGTGACCCGGATGCTGCAGTAGCAGCACCTGTAGCCGTGTGCTGTGGACACGGATTGGACCAGCAGCATTGGATGGTGACAGCGCTAGAGTTAGGGAAGGGACTGCAGCCTCTGACCATAGTTGTCCGCGGCAGAGCCAGCACTGACACCCTGGCACGAGAGCGGTCGCCCGTGATACTCACACTGTACGTGAGTGGTGAGCAGAAATGCTTGTCCTGCCGGGGACTCTGACAGCGTGGAGCAGCAGGCAGGGGAGAAGGGAGCGCCCTGCACACAGACATCAGCCTGGAGGGGACATGATGGGAGAGCGGCACGGAAGGTTCACGGCACAGCCAGTCAGGAGCTTGGGGCGTTCCCTAAGTCCACCAGGACAAACCCTTGCCTCCACCCTTAGTTCCGGTGGAGACAAGATGCACCAGTACCGAGTGACAGTTCATCTCCCTGTTTGCGAATAGGAAGAGAGCTGTCAGTCTGGAAACAGAGGGTGGAGGGCGGCCGGAGCGGCCCACCCCAGTGACTCAGAGCTCAGTGTTTCAGAATAAAGCACTCATGTAACATAGTATGTAAGGCCGAGTAAAGACAATGTCCATCTAGTTCAGACTGTTTAACCTCCTTGTTGATCCAGAGGAAGGCAAAAAACCCCAAGAGGCAGAAGCCAATTAGCCCTTTCGGGGGGAAAATTCCTTCCCGACTCCCTAATGGCAATCAGACTAACCCCTGGATCAACCTCTAATAGTTCCTACCTGTCTGTATACTCGGATCAACAACCCGCTGGTCACCTAAAATTTATACCCTATAATATCCTTCCACTCTAGAAAGACATCAAGTCCCCATGTGGAATTGTGTGTTGGGTTCACGCTACCTGTGGTTTGGGCATCATGAATCTGATGGTAGAATCCTTTTCGAGCTTTCATAGGTGAGGAGAGTCTGATGTGTCGGGGAAGCGAGTTCAGAGTACGGTATAGGTGGTGAGGCTAGTGTTTCCCAACTTCAGTCCTCAGGGACCCGAACAGGTCATGTCTTCAGGATATCCTATGGTAAGACCACCGGTGGTAATGTGAGGCCCCGACAATAATTACATCACCTGCGCAACACTGAGGACATCCTGACAACATGACCTGCAGGGGTCCCTGAGGACTGGAGTTGGGAACACTGCTGTAGGTAATGAGTCCACTAGGGGACAGCAGACACGGTCCTGTGAGGACTGGAGATGACATGTGGGGAAGTATGGGATATTAGGTCGGAGATGTATGGAGAGGCCAGGATTTGCTCGGCAGCGGCTAGCCTGGGATGGGATTGGCACTAAGCTCTGTAAAAAAGCCTGTGCGAGAGCGGCCTGGGGGGTTTCACACGGCCGAGAAAATCGTGCCAGATTTGCGTTGTGCAAGACACACAGTGCACGAATATGAACCCCATTCTTTTAAATGGGACGGAACCGCAGCGCTATAATAGGGGCCGTCCGCTTTCCGCCTCGCTCTTGGACGGAAGAGAAATTGCCGCAGATCCGTTCTTTCGAGCTGACCAGCTTGTGGCGCAGATGTGACGCCGGCCTCATGTCCACGGTCGGATTCAAATTGTGGAACCCTCGTGGGGCGACCGTGCAGAAGATCAGCAGTTCAAGCCGCTCCTAGGGAACCATGGCAGTCCGCACTTGGATTTACACATGCGCATTTGTTTTTTTGGATTCCGCATGCGGAAAACCAGTCGCAGCGCGCTCCATCTTAGTGCGGCAGATTCCGTGCAGACGACTTCCATTGAAGCGCTTCCGCGCACATCGGCAGTACGGAAAGAAGAAGCCCCGGACGGGTGAGTGGGGTCCTCAGCCGCGGGCCCCGACCCGCCGTAGACACTAGGCCTCATGTAGTCGATATACACGTAAGGGCTGAACTTGCGCTGATACGCTCGCCGCTGCGCACTTTGTAATAAATAGATTGATCCTGTCTTTTGTTGTACATAGAAAGACTAAGTGCGAGAAAGACGGGCGAGTCCGCAGGTACGTCCCGCGAGCCCCGCTAGCAAAACTCTCATCATCGGCCGTGAGAACAGATCACGATCCCCCTAAATATATATATATATGTTCCTGCAGGTATAATGGGGGCTTCATGTTCCTGCAGGTATAATGGGGGCTTCATGTTCCTGCAGGTATAATGGGGGCTTCATGTTCCTGCGGATATAATGGGGGCTTCATGTTCCTGCGGGTATAATGGGGGCTTCATGTTCCTGCAGGTATAATGGGGGCTTCATGTCCTGCGGGTAGAATGGGGGCTTCATGTTCCTGCGGATATAATGGGGGCTTCATGTTTCTGCAGGTATAATGGGGGCTTCATGTTCCTGCGGATATAATGGGGGCTTCATGTTCCTGCGGATATAATGGGGGCTTCATGTTTCTGCAGGTATAATGGGGGCTTCATGTTCCTGCAGGTATAATGGGGGCTTCATGTTCCTGCAGGTATAATGGGGGCTTCATGTCCTGCGGGTATAATGGGGGCTTCATGTTCCTGCGGATATAATGGGGGCTTCATGTTTCTGCAGGTATAATGGGGGCTTCATGTTCCTGCGGATATAATGGGGGCTTCATGTTCCTGCAGGTATAATGGGGCTTCATGTTCCTGCAGGTATAATGGGGGCTTCATGTTCCTGCAGGTATAATGGGGGCTTCATGTTCCTGCAGGTATAATAGGGGCTTCATGTCCTGCGGGTATAATGGGGGCTTCATGTTCCTGCAGGTATAATGGGGGCTTCATGTTCCTGCAGGTATAATGGGGGCTTCATGTTCCTGCGGGTATAATGGGGGCTTCATGTTCCTGCAGGTATAATGGGGCTTCATGTTCCTGCGGGTATAATGGGGGCTTCATGTTTCTGCGGGTATAATGGGGGCTTCATGTTCCTGCAGGTATAATGGGGCTTCATGTTCCTGCAGGTATAATGGGGGCTTCATGTTTCTGCGGGTATAATGGGGGCTTCATGTTCCTGCAGGTATAATGGGGGCTTCATGTTCCTGCGGGTATAATGGGGGCTTCATGTTTCTGCGGGTATAATGGGGGCTTCATGTTCCTGCAGGTATAATGGGGGCTTCATGTTCCTGCAGGTATAATGGGGGCTTCATGTTCCAGCGGGTATAATGGGGGCTTCATGTTCCTGCAGGTATAATGGGGGCTTCATGTTCCTGCGGGTATAATGGGGGCTTCATGTTCCTGCGGGTATAATGGGGGCTTCATGTTCCTGTGGGTATAATGGGGGCTTCATGTTCCTGCGGGTATAATGGGGGCTTCATGTTCCAGCGGAATAATGGGGGCTTCATGTTCCTGCGAGTATAATGGGGGCTTCATGTTCCTGCAGGTATAATGGGGGCTTCATGTTCCTGCGAGTATAATGGGGGCTTCATGTTCCTGCAGGTATAATGGGGGCTTCATGTTCCTGAAGGTATAATGGGGGCTTCATGTTCCTGCAGGTATAATGGGGGCTTCATGTTCCTGCGGAATAATGGGGGCTTCATGTTCCAGCGGAATAATGGGGGCTTCATGTTCCAGCGGAATAATGGGGGCTTCATGTTTCTGCAGGTATAATGGGGGCTTCATGTTCCTGCAGGTATAATGGGGGCTTCATGTTCCTGCGGGTATAATGGGGGCTTCATGTTCCTGCGGGTATAATGGGGGCTTCATTTTCCTGCGGGTATAATGGGGGCTTCATGTTCCTGCAGGTATAATGGGGGCTTCATGTTCCTGCAGGTATAATGGGGGCTTCATTTTCCTGCGGGTATAATGGGGGCTTCATGTTTCTGCAGGTATAATGGGGGCTTCATGTTCCTGCGGGTATAATGGGGGCTTCATGTTCCTGCGGGTATAATGGGGGCTTTATGTCCTGCGGGTATAATGGGGGCTTCATGTTCCTGCAGGTATAATGGGGGCTTCATTTTCCTGCAGGTATAATGGGGGCTTCATGTCCTGCAGGTATAATGGGGGCTTCATGTTCCTGCGGGTATAATGGGGGCTTCATGTTCCTGCGGGTATAATGGGGGCTTTATGTCCTGCGGGTATAATGGGGGCTTCATGTTCCTGCAGGTATAATGGGGGCTTCATGTATATAGTATCATGCTATCAGCAGAGCAGCCCTCAGACCCCACTGACAGGGACACACAGCCGGCCTCTCCTTTAGCCCCCCGCCGCTCTGGAGGTCGCGGCCGCCATGACAGCGGGCAGCGTTAGGACCCAGCAGCCGGAAGCCGCCGCCGTGCGCGCCCCCGCCTGACATGGAAGCACACATCTACAGCGTCAGGTAACCAAGTTTGGCTCCGCACTGTAGTGCCGGACGGGTAGGCCTCGGAGCGGCGGTCTGGAGTTGCGGCCTGACCTAGGCAGCGGATTATGGACGCGGCCTGACACGGAAGTAGAAGCAGCAGCCCGGGTGAGCTGGGAGGCATCCGTGTGTGTAGCGGAGGCGCCGGCACAGATTATCTCAGGAGGACGCGGAGTGTGAGGTGCTCCAGCAGCCCCGACATAACGGGAAGTGTCCCAGCGTGTGAGGGAGCGAGCCCCCCGTGGACGGCAGTAGGGAGCGAGCCCCACCTGCATTGACAGCAGTAGGGAGCGAGACCCCCCCCCCCCCCCGGACAGCAGTAAGGCGCGAGCCCCCCCCCCCCGATGGACAGCAGTAGGGAGCGAGCCCCCCCCCCGTGGACGGCAGTAGGGAGCGAGCCCCACCTGCATTGACAGCAGTAGGGAGCGAGACACCCCCCCCCCCCGGACAGCAGTAAGGCGCGAGCCCCCCCCCCCCCCGATGGACAGCAGTAGGGAGCGAGCCCCCCCCCCCGTGGACAGCAGTAGGGAGCGAGCCCCCCCCCCCCCGTGGACAGCAGTAGGGAGCGAGCCCCCCCCCGTGGACAGCAGTAGGGAGCGAGCCCCCCCCCCCCCCCCGTGGACAGCAGTAGGGAGCGAGGCCCCCCCCCCCCCCCCCCGTGGACAGCAGTAGGGAGCGAGCCCCCCCCCCCCCCCCCCCCGTGGACAGCAGTAGGGAGCGAGGCCCCCCCCGTGGACAGCAGTAGGGAGCGAGGCCCCCCCCGTGGATAGCAGTAGGGAGCGAGGCCCCCCCCCCCCCCCCCCGTGGACAGCAGTAGGGAGGAGCGAGGCCCCCCCCCCGTGGACAGCAGTAGGGAGCGAGCCCCCCCCCCCGTGGACATCAGTAAGGAGCGAGCCCCCCCCCCCCCCCCCCGTGGACAGCAGTGGGGAGCGAGCCCCCCCCCCGTGGACAGCAGTAGGGAGCGAGCAGCCCCCCCCCCCCCCCGTGGACAGCAGTAGGGAGCGAGCCGCCCCCCCCCCCCGTGGACAGCAGTAGGGAGCGAGCCGCCCCGTGGACAGCAGTAGGGAGCGAGCCCCCCCGTGGACAGCAGTAGGGAGCGAGCCCCCCCCCCCCCCTGTGGACAGCAGTAGGGAGCGAGCCCCCCCCCCCCCCCGTGGACAGCAGTAGGGAGCGAGCCCCCCCCCCCCCCCCCCGTGGACGGCAGTAGGGAGGAGAGCCCCCCCCCCCCCCCCCCGTGGACGGCAGTAGGGAGGAGAGCCCCCCCCCCGTGGACGGCAGTAGGGAGCGAGCCCCCCCGCCCCCCGTGGACGGCAGTAGGGAGCGAGCCACCCCGTGGACGGCAGTAGGGAGCGAGCTCCCCCGCCCCCCGTGGACAGCAGTAGGGAGGAGCGAGGCCCCCCCCCCGTGGACAGCAGTAGGGAGCGAGCCCCCCCCCCGTGGACATCAGTAAGGAGCGAGCCCCCCCCCCCCCCCCCCCGTGGACAGCAGTGGGGAGCGAGCCCCCCCCCCGTGGACAGCAGTAGGGAGCGAGCAGCCCCCCCCCCCCCCCGTGGACAGCAGTAGGGAGCGAGCCGCCCCCCCCCCCCGTGGACAGCAGTAGGGAGCGAGCCGCCCCGTGGACAGCAGTAGGGAGCGAGCCCCCCCGTGGACAGCAGTAGGGAGCGAGCCCCCCCCCCCCCTGTGGACAGCAGTAGGGAGCGAGCCCCCCCCCCCCCCGTGGACAGCAGTAGGGAGCGAGCCCCCCCCCCCCCCCCCCGTGGACGGCAGTAGGGAGGAGAGCCCCCCCCCCCCCCCGTGGACGGCAGTAGGGAGGAGAGCCCCCCCCCCGTGGACGGCAGTAGGGAGCGAGCCCCCCCGCCCCCCGTGGACGGCAGTAGGGAGCGAGCCACCCCGTGGACGGCAGTAGGGAGCGAGCTCCCCCGCCCCCCGTGGACGGCAGTAGGGAGCGAGGGCCCCCCCCCCCCCCGTGGACGGCAGTAGGGAGCCATCCCCCCCCCCCAATGAACGGTAGTAGGGAGCCCCCCCCCCCGTGGACAGCAGTAGGGAGCGAGCCCCCCCCCCCCGTGGACAGCAGTAGGGAGCGAGGCCCCCCCCGTGGATAGCAGTAGGGAGCGAGGCCCCCCCCCCCCGTGGACAGCAGTAGGGAGGAGCGAGGCCCCCCCCCCGTGGACAGCAGTAGGGAGCGAGCCCCCCCCCGTGGACAGCAGTAGGGAGCGAGCCCCCCCCCCCGTGGACAGCAGTAGGGAGCGAGCCCCCCCCCCCCCCCCGTGGACAGCAGTAGGGAGCGAGGCCCCCCCCCCGTGGATAGCAGTAGGGAGCGAGGCCCCCCCCCCGTGGACAGCAGTAGGGAGGAGCGAGGCCCCCCCCCCCCCCCGTGGACAGCAGTAGGGAGCGAGCCCCCCCCCCCCCCCGTGGACATCAGTAAGGAGCGAGCCCCCCCCCCCCCCCCGTGGACAGCAGTGGGGAGCGAGCCCCCCCCCGTGGACAGCAGTAGGGAGCGAGCAGCCCCCCCCCCCGTGGACAGCAGTAGGGAGCGAGCCGCCCCCCCCCCCCCCCCCGTGGACAGCAGTAGGGAGCGAGCCGCCCCGTGGACAGCAGTAGGGAGCGAGCCGCCCCGTGGACAGCAGTAGGGAGCGAGCCCCCCCGTGGACAGCAGTAGGGAGCGAGCCCCCCCCCCCCCCCCCCCGTGGACAGCAGTAGGGAGCGAGCCCCCCCGTGGACAGCAGTAGGGAGCGAGCCCCCCCCCCCCCCGTGGACAGCAGTAGGGAGCGAGCCACCCCCCACCCCCCGTGGCATCGGGTTCTCTGTCCTCTCTTGACCGGTGGGAGGATCCTGCTGCTGTGTTCTGCACACAAGTCCTGTGGCTCCTGCTCTCTAAGGGCCCCACACACAGCACTATTGATTTGCATTGGTGTATTAAGACGTGTTTTACGTGTGTCGTGTTTTGGTCCGTGTATTGTGGCCCGTGTATTGTGGCCCGTGTATTGTGGCCCGTGTATTGTGGCCCGTGTATTGTGGCCCGTGTATTGTGGCCCGTGTATCGCAGACCAGAATCGCCCGTTAGTCGCATACGAAACAATGCAGTTCGGCCGCCTTCACACCTAAGAGAAAACTGCGTGATTTGTGAGCAATGCGATTGTGCGAGGATCCGCGGCCTCATGACGCCGGCGCTCTTCAGCGCTTCACCCCGGTTGTGATGTTTGCTGTTCTGTGATGTTCTGTAAACAGCCGCCGGCCCGATCCTTCTGCGTGTTGTGACTTGTATCGCTGCCCGCGCAGACCCTGATTTATGGACTTGCGATGTGATGCGTTTTCACCCTAGTAACGCCTGCTGTCGGTCGCGGGCGGCAGGACGCCACGTTATATTCAGCTGGACGCATTGCTGACGCTCAGAAACCGTGAGGACAAACGTGAGGTTTCTTGTGGCGATGCCGCGGTCGCCAGTGTGAAGGAGTCCTTACACGCGTGTGCTGTGTGCTTGTACATATGTTGACTGGAGACGGCGAGATGAAAAGGTAACATCAGTTGGGCCTCAGGCTGCTGTCACACAGCCGGGACAATTGCGCAGGATTTATGCGTTGCGAGCCGCACAGATGTGGAACCCGTTCTATTGCATGGAGTCCATACATGAGCGGTCCCTAACTCGTGGCATGTCCGCCTTCACGCTCCTCGGACACATCGCCATTGTGTTCAGTGGGGCAGGATAATGCGAGGCTTCCCACTTCATGGGAAACACTTGGCGAGCCGCAGCGGAGGATCGCTCCCCCACACAAGCGATGGGAGGCGCTTTTCACAAAAAGATTGCCTGGCATTGGCAGGTACCTCCTACGTTCACGACTGCGACATCTGGCTGAGTTACACGACCCCGGTCTGTGTGTGTGTGTGTCTGTGTGTGTGTGTCTGTGTGTGTGTGTCTGTGTGTGTGTGTGTCTGTGTGTGTGTGTGTCTGTGTGTGTGTGTGTCTGTGTGTGTCTGTGTCTGTGTGTGTCTGTGTCTGTGTGTGTCTGTGTCTGTGTGTGTCTGTGTCTGTGTGTGTCTGTGTCTGTGTGTGTCTGTGTCTGTGTGTGTCTGTGTCTGTGTGTGTCTGTGTCTGTGTGTGTGTGTCTGTGTGTGTGTGTGTGTCTGTGTCTGTCTGTGTGTCTGTGTCTGTCTGTGTGTCTGTCTGTGTGTGTGTCTGTGTGTGTGTGTCTGTGTGTGTGTGTCTGTGTGTGTGTGTCTGTGTGTGTGTGTCTGTGTGTGTGTGTCTGTGTGTGTGTGTCTGTGTGTGTGTGTGTGTGTGTGTGTGTGTGTGTGTGTGTCTGAAGTGCAGTAAATACGGATGCAGCAATGGGCGTTAAACACACCAAATATACAGTGGACATTGTGCATTGGTCACGGCCCACGGTTGCGTGTGCTTGAGGCCTTAATGTCTGGAACACGCAGACATAACCTCATGTAGGCGTGTACAGCAAGACCAAGCAGTGGAGATGTGATTGCTGTAGCTAAAACACAGTTAAAGTGGCTGGCCGCTTGCAGGCCGTGTCCAAGTCTCTCCTACTCTGTGTACTCCTATGAGCACCATCCACTATATACTGCGCAGGACTTCTCTAGTGTCCTCCATGATGCTGCTAATTAGGAGGACAGGCTGTCCTATGTGTACAGTGTAAGGAGCCGTCCTAGCAGCTAGTCTGCACCCACCAGCTCAGGGAAAACTGGGAATTGGTTATAAAGCCTGCAAAGACGAAACCTGGAGACATAGCCAGGACCGGTGCTCCCCGTCACGTACACCTGTCGCACCTGTCGTAAGCTTTATTAAGGCCTCGTGTCCGCAGGTGGGTTGTAAATTCTGGCATCTGTGTGGGGCACTGGTTTGTTTTATGGACCTTCCGGTCTGGAAAGCAAATCACAGCATTCTCCGTTTTGCCGTGGATCCTGCAGGGGCGGCTTCCATTGACGTCAACGGAAGCCATCCAATCTGCGGCACACCCGCTGCTGTCAGTCCCGGTGTGCTGCGGGTCCCGTGTGAAAGCAGCAGATCTAAAAAAAGAAAAACTCCACTGCGCACACGCATGGAGGAGACGACGGACGACCCGCACACATCCAGACTGGTAATGTCCTCATGCTGCGGGCAGGGTGGGATCCTGCGGGCGGGCCTCCTGCTCACGGAACCCAACCCGCCCACGGGCATGAGGCCTCACTGAGCTGCAAAACAAGTCCCATGCGAACGATCGCCATTCCGCTGGGAGAAAATCATGGCAAAATCATGTCCTTGTTCCCGTGATTTTTGAGCGCCGGCGATGCTGTTTTTGTAGAATAATATCCCGCCGCTGCCGCCCGCGATAAAATTGTGCGTTTTTTTTATCGTGAAAGTCAATAGGACTTTCTAATGTTACAATTGCGATGCGATAAATAGGAGGCTCCCATGGGAAAGATGGGAGATTTTAAAAAAAACGCACATTGCAGAAAGAGCGATATTTATTTTTTCTGTTCTCGCAACATGGCATCCGTGCAAACATCACTGATGGGGAGGAAACCGTTGGAAAGCATTGCTTCCATAAAACTGCGTTTTCACTCATCACTCGACAATCGCCCGATCTTATGGCCCGTGTGAAACCACCCTGAGGGCACATAAAAACACCACCGCTTCAGACCAGTAAACTGGTAAGTTGGTTCTGCCAGTATTGGTGTGGGTGAACAGAAGAGCCGTGGATTGTTCCCACTTGTGGCCAGCAGGTCATATAACATATGGAGAGCATTTGGGATTACAGACTGGCTGATGCAGACGGGGGCCCAGAGAAGATGGCCCTGAAGCTGATGCCGAAACATCTACCTGAGCCCCCGGACGTGTTCTGCCACTCATGGGGGTGGGTGTCAGTCTGCAACAGTGGGCATGCGGGGTGGTCTCCGCTGCGCTCGGGGTTCTGCTTTCCTGCTCTGAGGAGCCGTGCAGGTGAATCTTCGCGGCTGAACAGCTCTGTCTCAGGACGGCAGCAAGCAGCGCTCAGCGGGGTGTAATGGGGTTCGCCCGGCTGTTGGACGGAGGGCAGAATGCTGCATGCAGCACGTTTTCTTCCGTTATTTTGAGCCGATCCCTCTGATCGGAGGTTCCCACGCAGATAGGAAACCGGCCTTATTCCCCTAATACTTCCATGGCCTAACAGGTTCCCCTTCCTCCGCACCTTGTCTGCCAAACCGTTTTCATTCTATGTGGGTGTTTCTACACTTTTGACCCACCCCGTGTGTGAATGACGGCCAGAGCTGCATGGCCGCTGTTTCATGTTGAGATAGATGGTTGTGGTGTGTGTGAATCGGGCACACCTCGAACTATTACTTTTACATCTACTTGCTTGTGATTTAGGCCCAATGTCCACGGGCAGGTTTGTGAAATCCGCGCGTGGCACCCGCAAATCAAGATGCCCATAGGAAAACATGGGCGTCCGCTAATTAAATAATGCATGCGGATTTGATGTGCAGACTTTTTGGTCCGAGAAACAACTCGCAGCATGCTCCATTGCAGTGCTGATCCCACACGGACGGCTTTCATTGAAGTCATCGGAAGCCGTCCAATCCGTGGCCCCCACGGAGTAATAATGCCCACTTTGTGCCCCAGCAATAATACACCTCAATGCTCTCATTGCAATAGTGGTCCCTTTATGCCCCTTTTAATGGTTTTGTTTTTTTTTTTTTTTTTTTTTTAATTCTCACTCCCCATGTGTAACCATGATAATTGTATACTCGCTGGAGCTGCAGGGAGTGGGGACAAGCATCGTACCTCCGTTTTCTACACATTCTCTATGTTGACCGTTTACAGTTAACCTGTTTATTGGACATTACAGGGTGCACCAGCCAATCACAGATCACGTTTGAAAGCTGTAATTCATGATTGGCTGCGGCAGCCTGTGAGGCCCCGCGCACACCGGCTGCGGCAGCCTGTGAGGCCCCCGCGCACACCGGCTGCGGCAGCCTGTGAGGCGCCGCGCACACCGGCTGCGGCAGCCTGTGAGGCCCCCGCGCACACCGGCTGCGGCAGCCTGTGAGGTCCCGCGCACACCGGCTGCGGCAGCCTGTGAGGTCCCGCGCACACCGGCTGCGGCAGCCTGTGAGGTCCCGCGCACACCGGCTGCGGCAGCCTGTGAGGTCCCGCGCACACCGGCTGCGGCAGCCTGTGAGGTCCCGCGCACACCGGCTGCGGCAGCCTGTGAGGTCCCGCGCACACCGGCTGCGGCAGCCTGTGAGGTCCCGCGCACACCGGCTGCGGCAGCCTGTGAGGTCCCGCGCACACCGGCTGCGGCAGCCTGTGAGGTCCCGCGCACACCGGCTGCGGCAGCCTGTGAGGTCCCGCGCACACCGGCTGCGGCAGCCTGTGAGGTCCCGCGCACACCGGCTGCGGCAGCCTGTGAGGTCCCGCGCACACCGGCTGCGGCAGCCTGTGAGGTCCCGCGCACACCGGCTGCGGCAGCCTGTGAGGTCCCGCGCACACCGGCTGCGGCAGCCTGTGAGGTCCCGCGCACACCGGCTGCGGCAGCCTGTGAGGTCCCGCGCACACCGGCTGCGGCAGCCTGTGAGGTCCCGCGCACACCGGCTGCGGCAGCCTGTGAGGTCCCGCGCACACCGGCTGCGGCAGCCTGTGAGGCCCCGCGCACACCGGCTGCGGCAGCCTGTGAGGCCCCGCGCACACCGGCTGCGGCAGCCTGTGAGGCCCCGCGCACACCGGCTGCGGCAGCCTGTGAGGCCCCGCGCACACCGGCTGCGGCAGCCTGTGAGGCCCCGCGCACACCGGCTGCGGCAGCCTGTGAGGCCCCGCGCACACCGGCTGCGGCAGCCTGTGAGGCCCCGCGCACACCGGCTGCGGCAGCCTGTGAGGCCCCGCGCACACCGGCTGCGGCAGCCTGTGAGGCCCCGCGCACACCGGCTGCGGCAGCCTGTGAGGCCCCGCGCACACCGGCTGCGGCAGCCTGTGAGGCCCCGCGCACACCGGCTGCGGCAGCCTGTGAGGCCCCGCGCACACCGGCTGCGGCAGCCTGTGAGGCCCCGCGCACACCGGCTGCGGCAGCCTGTGAGGCCCCGCGCACACCGGCTGCGGCAGCCCGGCAATGAATCCTAGCAGAAACCTGAAGATTTGGTGTTTTTTCTTGCACTGTTTTCGTACTGACTATCTTGTGTCTTGCCGTTTTATGCCCCGGTTCTAATGTGAGCTTTCTCTTACAGGTGGTAACATGCCAGCTAAAAAGAAGCCGATTTTACCGGCACTGAACATAGCACCAACGATAGCTGAAGGACCTTCTCCAACAAACGATGGATCATCTGAGTAAGAGCGCACAAAAAAAACATGACGCCTTAAAGAAAATGCCAAAGTCTTCACATCAGAATATGAAAGGGTAGATAACCCAACATACACCCATCAGCCATAACATTAACACTACAGGTGAAGGCAGTGACATGGATTATCGTATGACAATGGCTTCTGCAAGGGGTGGGATAGATTAGGCAGCAAGGAGCAGTCAGTTGATGCATGCAGGGAGCCAAGGTCAGTCCAAGGGGTTCGATCCACAGAACAGATACTGAAGCACAAATGACTGAAGAAGTCCATGCTGGCCATGATGGAAAAGTGTCTGAACCTGCCATAAGAGCTTGCTGTGCATCTACAGGCCTCTCAAAGTGCCCACGCTGCCCCTTGGCATCGTCTTAAGCGTTTGAGTATTAGAAATGAAGCATTGGAAGACAGCGGCCAAGTCTGATGAATCACATCTTCTTTAACGCCATATGGTTGTCACTTACCTGGGGAAGGGATCTCACCAGAAGGCACTATGGGAAGAAGGCAAGCAAGCGGAGGCAGTGTGATGCTCTGGGCAACGTTCTGCAGGGCATTCTTGAGTCCTGGCATTCATGGGTATGTTACCCTGTCATGTACCACCACCTATCTAAGCATTGTTGCAGACCAAGTACATCCCTTGATGGCTGCTCTACACCCTAGTAGCAGAGATCTTTCAGCAGGATCATGACAAGAGTTCACAGTATGGATTTAGGCTCCAAATTCCCCAGGTCACAATCTGATCGAGCAATTGTGGGATGTGCAGGAAAAGCAAGTCCGATCCATAGAGGCCCCACCTCGCAACTTGCCGGGCTTAAAGGTTCTGCTGCTGACGTCTTGGTGCCAGATGCCACACAGCACCCACAGAGGAATTGTGAAGTCCGTGCCTTAAAGGGTCAGACCGCTTCTGGCCACAGGGGACTCTACACAATATTAGGCAGGGGGTCTAATGTTATGGCTGATTGGTGTATACTATATCCACACCTGACCATCCACCTATGTGAGTTTGTTGTATGTCCTATTCCAGCACCATGAAGAGTAATATAGAGTTGGGATACAATTGGCTACTACAACAACCTTCACTCCTCCTGGGAAGGCTTTCCATGTCTTTTGGAGTGTGTTTGGGCATTTGCAATGTCAGGAACTGATGTTGGATAAGAATGTCTGGCTTGCAGGGAGGGTTCCGATTCATCCTAAAGGTGTTTGATGGGGTTGAGGTCACGGCTCTGTGCAGGCCACTCGAGTTCCTCCTCACCAAGCTGTCACACCATGCCTTTATGGACATTGCTTTGCGCAAAAGGCAGTCTTGCTGGAAAAGGAAAGGGCCTTTCCCACACTGCCACAAAGTAGGAAGGCTCACACAAACTGCTTGGATTCCGCATGCAGGAGGCCCGCAGCAGATTCCGGCTGTAAGCCCGGCCAGTGAACCTGCATATGACAAGTAACTGTATTGCGTATGACCGCGGATGCTCGCAGGCGGTCATGCGCAGTACATTTTTTTTTTTTCTTTTGTTTCTATTACCTGCGCCGCTGCTGCTGCTGATGCAGGTACTCGCAGCCCATACGCAATTTTAACCGTTTCATTGACCTCAATGGAGGCTGTCCGTGCAGATTCAGCAGTAAAATAGAGCATGCTGTGATTTTATTTCGGCTCACGGAATACTCCATTCGTATCTGCGAGTGTGAAGGAAAATTCGAAAAGGCATGCCTTTCAATGCCAGTGTCGTACAGCAGATCGTCCACACAGACACCGATTGCAGAATCCACAATTCAAATGCAGTCATGTGAGACGGGCCTAATGCCGTAGCATTATTACCCTTCACTAGGAATAATGTGCCTAACTGGAGCTGGCAAGACAACTCTAACATTATCCCATCACCATAGTTTGCAGTAGGTATTACACGTTCCATTAGATTGTACTCCCTGGTCATGTGCCAAACCTAGATTCATCCTTTGCACTGCCAGATTGCCCACTCCAGAGAACACTTCCCAGGGCTCCAGAGTCCAGTGGTGGCGTGCTGCGTGGTGTTGCCTAAGGGGATCTTAAGGCCTATTTACACTCAAAGATAGTCGTTCAAAATTTGTTTAAAAGATGGGGAGAATGACCGTTTGAACGATCATTTTGCATAAGCTGCTAATGGACACCAATGCCTATTAGCAGCTTATTGCCTTCATTTGCATGTAAATTAGCTTCTGGGCGCTGTATGCAGAGAACAGCAGATGGTCTGTTCTCTGCATACAGCTCCTTTGTTCTACCACGGGGCTGCAAGTTGAATACAATACAATCAGTGCTCCCGTCGAGAACATAGCATGCGGTCTCTGCTATCAGCTCTCCGGCTGAAAGATGGATTTTAAACTAACCTAAAAATCACCATTCTGTCGAAGAGTGAAAGATGGGGACATTTACACACAACAATTATCCCTCAAACAATGGCTTTTGTGTGGAGCTTGTTGATCATGTAATCTCGCTTCATGCAAATAAGGAAGATGGAACAATACCTCTGCAGCGCCACCTATTGGACGGCAGCATTCATGCAAATCAGTGTCCGACCCTTTATACAGGTCTATGTAACAATGATAGGGAATTGAAAACCAGCTGTCTGAGTATGGATTCTGGCTTGGTTTTCAATTCCCAATCATTGTTACATAGACCTGTATAAAGGGTTGGACACTGATTTGCATGAATGCTGCCGTCCAATAGGTGGCGCTGCAGAGGTATTGTGCCATCTTTCTTATTTGCATATGTTTCCCAGAGGAGCATGCATGGTCTTGTAAGTCTCCTTGCACGCCTTCTAGGTGTCTCCTCAAGGAGCTATGATACTCCTCCCACCTCGCTTCATGAAGCACTTGATGCCTAGTTCTTGTGCGGACGTCACTTCCAGGAGCAGCATGGAAGTCTGTAGTGACTAATGCAGCACAGAACAGGCTTTTTTGCTTTTTCCCAGAATTTAGTGTCTTGTTCTATGCATGACTGATGCTTCACTTCACAGTAATCAAACTTGCAGTTAACTGGGCAAGATCTAGATTAGAAATTTTCTGAACTAACTTGAGACCATTTAGGCTGGGTTCACACAGGGCGGATTTGCCGCAGTTTTGCCGCAGCAGATCCGCCCGCGGCCGCTAATCCCAGGATTAGCCAGCCATGTGGATGAGATTTCTCAGAAATCTCGTCCACACTGGTCGGCTAATCCGCTGCGGTAAATCCGGTTGAAACCGCGGCTGTGGCGGCCGCAGCCGCGGTTTCAAAAGAAGCAGCATGTCCATTCTTTTTTTCATTCCGCTGCAGCCGCGCTCTCCTCTATGGGAGCGCCGGCCACAGTGAAAGAGCGAGCGGCCGGGCCGCTTCAAAGCCGCGGCGGTTCTCCCGGCGGAAATCTCGCGGTTTTTGCTGCGGCCAAACCGCGAGATTTTCGACGGGAATCCGCCCCGTGTGAACCCTGCCTTAAGCATCCTGTGACTGTGCCACATTTAAAGTCACCGAGCTCTTCAATATAACCCATGATGCTACTGTTCCTCTATGGCATTACGCTGCGGTTTGCCATAGGTGCAGTTAAAGTGCCTGAACTCGGTTATTAGGAGGTTCGTCCACAGACTTTTGACGGTACCGTGAACCTCTCTAGTGCTCGTTCAGCTCGGTTCGAAGCTGCTCGGCATTAGTAAGACGTTTTCGGTTTCTGGAGAGCAGGCCAAGCTGATGTCGGCGTGTTCTGCAGTCAAACCCGGACGCAGAAGGACACTGCGCTTTTTTCATTTTTGTTTTCTAATGCGTTTTTCTTTTTCAGCCGCGCAGCTTGTACTGGTAAAGCATATAGAAACCATTGGGTGTAAAACGTAGGGTTTAGCCTGGCAGTCTTTCACCGTGTGACACCGTTCCTGTCTGGGTGAATACGCCTCGACGCTGTAATCACATGGTCGGTTCTTTTTGATTGCGATATGGAAGGAACTTCCACTTGAAAAGAACACTTGAATTTAATTGTATTTCTTCACATAGAACAAAAAATATTTAGATCCTCCTAAAGGGAGGGGTGACATGGAGTTTTTTTCATTCTGTGGGAGTCGGCGTATTGCCACGTATAGCAGCGATTTTTAATTTCTTTTTTTACTGCGCATTTCAGCGTCAAGCGCAGCCTGGATTTTTTTTTTTTAATTTCCCGCTCGGTCATTGAGTATCAATGTTTCACATACGCAATATATTTGCATATGCACAGCATTTATTACTCGCCTATAGAGAAAAACAGGGCTCTTTCGCATGTAATAGGCGGTAAAATAGAACGTGCGTTTTTTACACGCATATTATATGCAATGTGTATATATGCGAGGGTGAATGGATCTATGAAAATTAATGTACTTTTATTGACTCCATTCACTGCGTACTTCGCGCACATAATGCGTAATTAACATACGCTTGTATAAGCCTGCCCTCTAACAAATTCGCACGCCGCTGTCAAAACAGCGGGAGGTCAGCAGATGGGCTAATGGACCTGCATTAACATAATGGTCATGTGGGAGGAGCAGTGCACTTTGCTAAGAAAGTGGTGTTTGGGAACCTCTGTGGAACAGCAGACTACTACACCCACTGTCAGTAGTGCTGCTCTTGTGTACAGGTGAGATGCGGGGTTGTGTCAGTGTATGTGGGCAGGACACAGTCGGCCAGGATTGATAGTGGCCCCACAGGAGAGTCCGTCAGGGTCGCAACGAGCATGCAATGCAGCAGTGACTGCCCTACAAGATGCTGACTCTATTGCAAAACCAAGGCGGGTGCTCTCCTGGGTTAGCATGAGAGATGGTAGTTAGCAGGGAGATGTTACTTCATGTCCTGCTGTAGTTTCTAATAGCAGATTTTGAATATAGGACTATTAAAGGGGTTTTCTGGGCAAAAACTATTGGGACCCCACGCAAAGAACTGATCGCCCAGCCCGCTCTCCGTGCAGCAGCCTGGACCTCGTTATAGGAGATGGCAGTGGAAGTACTCTAGCTGACTTCACTCCCTTTGATATCAACGGAAGCTGAAGTGGCTATTACACCTCTACATCCTTCCCCGTTCTTGAAGGCAGAAGTGGCAGAAGTGTAATGGCCAACTTCAGCTATCTAGGGTGTTTCCACTCTCATCTCTCCCTGCACGGAGAGCGGCAGATCCCCAGTTATTAACTGTTGATGACTTATCCTGACGACAGGTCATCAATAGTTTTTGCTTGGAAACCCCCTCTAGCAGCTAGCATAGACTTCCACTTAAACTTACACCAACTTCTTGTGTAAATTTTAGTAAATCTGTACCTTTCTTGCTGTTTTTTTTTTTTCTCTTTTTTTCAAAAGGGGTAGGGATGAGCGAGTATACTCGCTAAGGCACTACTCACTCGAGTAATGTGCCTTAGCCGAGTATCTCCCTGCTCGTCCTGAAAGATTCGGGAGCTGCAGGGGAGAGCGGGGAGGAACGGAGGGGAGATCTCTCTCTCCCGCCCGCTCTCCCCTGCTCCCCGCCGCAACTCGCCTGTCAGCTGCGGCAGCTCCCGAATCTTTCGGGACGAGCGGGGAGATACTCGGCTAAGGCACATTCTGTCTGCAGGAAAACTCTTTGATTTTAAGTTGACTCGGAGCTGGCGGTTGGCATCTCCTGTTATGTGTTCTAATCGCTGCATATGAAGAAAACTGCAGATTCTGCTCGCTAACTCTCTAACAAAGGAATAACATCATATGACACTAGAGCAGTACCTACTGTGTTTCCCTGAAAATAAGACCCTGTCTTATATCAAATTTTTCCCCAGAAGAGGCGCTAGGTCTTATTTTTAGGGATGTCTAATGAGGCTCGGTCCGGGTCCCTCCCGCTGCTCTCCGGAGCTCTGACACACTGAGCCACAGCATTAATTGGCCAGTTCATAAATCCCACCTCCACAATGTGATAGCTGTGATTGGCTGAGCAGTGGTCGAAGAAACAATCAATGCAGCCCTCAATGAACCAATCAAAAGCCATCGCATTGGTTCATCAAGCACTACATTGATTGGCTGAGCAGCACTCGAGAACTAATCAGAGCCATCGCTTCCTGGAGGTGGGATTTATAAATCCTGTAACCAGGAAGTGATCTTCTATGGACGAACGATGACTGTTGGACGCACCGTGGAGCTCTGGACAGCAGCAGGAGGACCCAGACCGAGCCTGCTAGGTAGGTATGCCTTTTTTATGTAATACAGCTAGGGCTTATTTTTAGGGTAGGGCTTTTATTTTAAGCCTCCCCGAAAATCCCAACACATCGGAATGGGGCCTATTTTCAGGGACGGGCTTATTTTCGGGGGAAGCAGGGTAGCAGTGTAGATGTGATTTCAGTAGCTGTAACACAACTTACCATTAGCTCAGGCAGCATGCCTGTAGGAGTCTATGCTTCTCTCATTTATCCTCGCCCCTCTCATGTGCTCATCATAAACTCTATGAACAGCCTGAGTCATCACCCTACTCCACTTCTTGTTGTCTCTTATCTCTTGTTACTAGAGGCTGATTTCATGTGACAACAGGCAGTGGACAGCAAACTAGAAGAAAGGGAGCCCTCTAGTGGACGGCACTTTAGGGAGCTTTTTCATTGCAAAAGTGGGGCACGTTTACTATCACTTTAAAGTTAGGCTGCAGATTAAGGCAGTCTTAAAATGCGTCTGTCCGATCACAGCAGCTCATGCGGGATGGTAAATCTGTTGAAGACTGTCTGATCTATGTTTATGCCAAAATTTTGGCACATTTTAGGCAACACCCCCTTTTCAGACAAGTTGAACAAGGTATCTAAAAAGACATAGTAAATGTAGTGCAAAGCATGCAAAACCGTTTTCTGGCTCAATTCGCACCAGGAAACTGTTGTGTTTTGAATAGTAAGTCTGCCCCAGTATATTAGTAAATGTGCTTTATGGCCTCCTGTACCTTTTAGACTGGATTCACACAAGTGTATGCGTATTTGCACCATGTTTTTGCATATCGGGTGTTGCGTATTTGCTCGTGCAATTGCATTTTTTTTTTTTACTGTCCTTTTGCAAATGCACAGAAAAATAGAACCTGCTGTGTAGTTTTTTGCACAACTTTATTGCGCACGCAAATACGTGCTTGTGAACAAACCCATTAATATCAGTGGGTTCTATTTACCGTGTATAGTGCACGTAAATCCGCTTGTTTAAATCCGGCCTTCGTCACTTTTTCTTGTGAGAGCTTTTCATGTAGTATAGCGGGATACATAATATTGATGAAAATATTAGTCATGTGATCTGAATTTGTCGCGTGTTTCTCCTGATACAGGGCAAATCTGGTAGATCTTCAAAAAAAATTAGAGGAGCTGGATTTAGATGATCAACAGAAAAAGCGTCTGGAAGCTTTTCTTACGCAAAAAGCTAAAGTTGGAGAATTAAAAGACGATGACTTTGAACGAATCTGTGAACTCGGGGCAGGAAATGGAGGAGTGGTGACAAAAGTTCGTCATAGGCCGTCTGGACTTATCATGGCACGCAAGGTAAAGAGACTCTCAGACTTTGTTCCTTGTACGGGGTTCTTCCTAGAAGCCCCACCTTGTAATCTGCATCTCGATTGTTTGTTTCTCTTTCTTTATTTTCTGTCTTCCTGTGAAGTTATGTCCTGCAGTAAATCCCTGCTTGCTATGGGCTATTTCTAAGTTGATCTCATTCATTGTAGTTGGAAAAACAAGTTCAAGTCAGTTAATTTTGTTCTTCATTGACTCACATGAGAATAGCCGTTTCTTTCCATCTTCCAGATACATTTCGGGGCACATGTAGCGGATTTGCTTGTTTTTCCACAGTGAAATATCCATAGAAAATCTGCAACTGTCAAATCTGCACAAATGGTGTGTTTTTTTTTTTTGCTGAGACTTATGGGCCGCAATTCTGCAAAATTTTAACAGGTTTCGCCCTCTGCATTGCAAAACGTGATCTATGCTGAAAAGCCGCAGCGTAAATTGCCATGCCGTGGAATTAAAATCCGCACTGCAGGTCAATTTATGCTGCAGATTTCTTGAAATTTCATCCACCTTGCCTTTACTGTAATTTGCTGAGGACTTTCTACAGCCATGTCAACTACAGAAACTCCACAACATGTGAAGATACTTCTAAGTCTAACTTCATACGGGGGCGAACACTAAATGGGTGCGTGAATCCCGCCCTCATATCTCGCTCCCCACCATGTGAATTCCCCATGGATGTGAGGCGGTTTCATGTGAAAACGGGATCTTTCAGCTGATCCCAGAGTTTCTCCCATTGATTTCAATTGGCCAGTAATGCTGCAACCGGCCCTTTGAAAACAATGGGGGTGCAATGTGAGAGCACGCACAAAATAGAACATGCTGCTTTTTTTCCAAAAGCACAGCTCGTGTGTATGACCCTGGGGTTCATATTTGTTTCTCACAAAGCACAAATCCTGCTCAGTGTTATTGCCCAAGTGAAGCCGGCCTTGGGGTATGTTCACACTGCAGAATTCTCCGCAATGAACTCCGCCTCACAAGCTGCAGATGTTGACGTGGACTTGAGAGGTGGAATCCACTTGCAATTTTTTCACGGTGAATTCCTCCGTGTGAACAGACCTTAAAACTCTGTGTGGAAATTTTCCGCTTCATGTGACGATTTCTGAACTCTCCTTCACATAACCTGAAATGTAAATACTACAGAATGCTGCATAAAAATCTGCAGGAAGTTCAGCAGCACTCAGTGTGTGTGAAGGCAACCTTAGGGCGGTTTCACACACAACAGAACTGTGGAGATTCTGTAGCATTTACATTTCAAGCTGTGTGAAGGCGATCTCAGAAATCTTCACATGGAGCGGAAAATATCCTCGTAGAATTCTAAATCGGCAGCTTGTCTATTTGTGCTTTGGATTTTTGCTGAAGTTTTCACTTTTGAAGCTCAAGGATCAAATTCCACAGCAGATCCACAATAATAATGCGGCCAAATCCGCCCCATTTAGGTGTGCACTCAACCACTGCGGATTTCAAGCGTATTTACTGTGGTTTTCCTTTGCGGAAGGTCCTCAGCTGATACGCACTGTGTGAAGGTGTGCTTAGGCCCCATGCCCACGGAGCGATGTGATTTGTGGAATCCGTGTGGAAGATCCACAATCAAGCTGCCAATATATACATGGGCATTCGCAAGTGAAATAAAGCGTGCAGATTTGATTTGCGGACCTTCTGGTCCGGAAAATAAATCACAGCACGCTTCATTTTGCTGTAGATCCCAAACAGAAGGCTTCCATTGAAGTCAGTGGAAGCCGTCCGATCTGTGGCCCATCCGCATTTGAATAGCGGATGGGCCGCGGATTCCACGATAAAAGGAGTTTTAAAAAAAAAAAACTCCCACTGTGCACGTGCGGCGGTGCGCCGGTCAGCACTTCCACACACATCCGCAGCGAAGAAGAGGGAAGACCCAGACGGGTAAGTAGAAATCCAGCGGTTTCCTCTGCCACAGGCCGCGGGTTGTGGAGCGGCTTGGCCGCACGCTTTTCCGCTGCGGCCCGCGCTCCCGTATAGAGGAGAGCGTGACCGCAACGGGAGGGGGTGGGGTGGGGAATGAACATGCTGCGGCCCCGGAATCCACGCCGCCATGCCCGCTTTGCCGCGACTGATTCGCTGTCCCATGTGGGCGAGATTTCTGAGACAGAATTTCCCGCTGCAAATCGGACCTGTGTGAACCCAACCGAGACCAGTGTTATACAGGTGTTAGTAAAAATGTTTTACAGTGTCTTCAAACGTGTTCGGCAGCGTTGTTAATGCACCCCATCATTGCCATGGGGTATGTGGTGCGTTAAAAATCGCTGGGATGCACTAAAATAGAGGCCGAATTCGAAACGCTTGTCTGAGAAGCCCCATAGAATTCAATGGAGGCTCAGTACAGCGCTTTTAGCACTCGCCTTGTGTATTATGCATGCAAAATCTCTGTTTGCAATATGCAGTAAACAGAATCCGTTGCTTTCAATGGGTTGGGTTACGTGCGCGTGCATTTCACACAACAGAAGCAGCATGTCCTATTTCGGTGCTTATAACACACCAATTAGCCCATAATAAACTTATTTGGCCATTGAAATCAAAGATGACCTGCACACACACAAATACAGCAGAATGCACACAGATGCGTGCGTACATTCGCTTACACCTGTGTGAAGCCGGCCCAAGGAAATTCCATAATGTGTGGCCCTAGCCGTGGACTATGTTCATGTGGTACAAATCTGCATGGTTACTGCAGATAGATTGTTTCAGCTGCAGATCCGCATGGAGATTTAGCGGGGTCTATCGGAAAAATTGTAATATCGGTGCTTTTTCTTTCTTAACACACAGATTCCAAAACCGCATGCGCCACAAATCTGTGCCACATACACCGTGTTACAGGTTCTCACTGACACCAGTGGGACACTTCAGGATGTGGATTTCGGAATGAATTGGATGCGGAGTCTGCAGAGTCAACTGTCAGGTGTAAACATGCACTTATACCACCTTTCTCTTCCAACAGCTGATTCACCTAGAAATCAAGCCGGCAATCCGAAATCAAATTATTAGAGAGCTGCAAGTCCTTCATGAGTGTAACTCCCCGTACATTGTTGGCTTCTACGGTTCTTTCTACAGTGATGGAGAGATCAGTATCTGCATGGAGCACATGGTAAGAGCTTTTAGACTTGCTTCATGTAGCTAAACAGTACCATTTCCCCCCCCCCCCCCCCTGTGTGGGGGCTAATAGTGCACTGGACCGAACTCCAAACTACACAGCCCTCAAACAGGGTGGGCTATTATAAGGACAGACCCGGTTTAGTCTTGTCTTTACATATAGGTTACCACTTGATTCTGCTTTGGCATAAATTAAAGCTCTTTATATGTAGAGGAACTTTATTCACATCGCTTCTATTTGAAAACATACAGACCCTACCTACAATTGTGAGACTGTGCCTCTTATATGCCAATAAGTGCAAATCTACAGTACCAGCCAAAGGTTTGGACACAACTTTTTATTCCACGTTTTTCTTTTTCTTTCAATTTAAATTCCCAGCATTTTACCCGCGTATGCATGCGTTTTTGCGCACGTATGCTTGTGCATGTACTGCTTTTTTTATGAGCGCAAAAACAAATGCAAGCAGAGAATGGCAGAAGTTCCCCAACACCACGGAAACACCCTTTTAGTGCTCACATGATCACACAGACGCCATTTCCTTGTGCTTTCCTGTGTTTGTGAGAATTGATAGAGGATGATGCTAGCTTGGCTGTTTCTTCTTCCCGCTTTTGCACAGCCATGTCCGATGCATCAGACCAATGAGATTTCCTATATCAAAAGTAGCCTTGGTGGTGGTATTATTATTATGGCCTCCAATATCCGCAGACAACAGCTTGGGTGGGTTGGTGGTCCCAACATGTTGTATTCAACGATCTGCCTACAACTTTGTCTTCTGTTTTTAACTTTCTTTGCTTGTCTCCTGGCAACAAGCGTAAAACAAAGTCAGAAATACGCACAGTAATTGCGTATGCATTGCATTCGGGATGCACCCATAGAGAACAATAGTGCTCTTGTGCTTGTAATACGTAGAAAAATAGAACATGCTGCATACGCATTAAATATACGCAAGTGAGTGCAGCAATGGAAGGCATTGGCCGCCTGCAGACGAGCGGGTCGGATCCGGCAGCGAGAATTCTCGCCGCGGGACCCGACCCGAGAGCCTGCAGGGACGAGCGCGTACTCGCCTGCGCCTGGCGGCCCCGGCTCTTTCGGCGCAGACCGGAGCCGGCGGCCGGGTGAGTGCGAGCCCCGCACAAAAATAGGACATGCCGCGGTTTGTTTGCCACGCGAGATTTCGCGCGGCCAAACCGCGGCCGTCTGCATAGGAGTGCGTATTGTAATGCACTCCTATGCAAACTTTCAGTGGCGGAAATCCCGCCGTGGGATTTCCGCCTGTGTGCAGGCGGCCATTGTGCGTATTATCTGCGTGTACATTGTGCGACGAAAATACGTTTGTGTGAACCCGGCCTAAGCAGTAAACAAAAAAATGTTGAACAAACCAGAGTGGACTTATATTTCAGATTTTTCTTTGCTGACCGCTTTACACACTGCTGGCATTCTGCCAGCTTCATCAGGTACTGGTCTGGTGTGCAGTCTTAGAAGTACGCCTTGGCAAGAGTTAATTTGTGGAATTTCATGCCGCCTTCATGTATTCGGACCATCTATTGTGCAGAGGCTGGGTTGTTACACAGTTCCATAGTGTTTAGTCCTATTGAAGACTGTTCTAATCCACATTATGGCAAGAACCACTCAACTTCGTAAAGAGAACTGACAGTCCATCATTACTGTAGATGTAAAGGTCTGGCAGTCCAGAACTTGGAAAGTATCGTCAAGTGCAGCCATGAAATCCACCAACACTATGATGACGCTGGCAGTCATGAGAACCGTCCCGGAAGAGGAAGACCAAGAGTTACTGCTGCTGTAGGGGATAAGGACATTAGTTACCAGCTTCAGAAACCGCAGCACAGATTACAGCCCACATAAATGCCTCACCGAGAACAAGACACAACTCAGCATCAGCTGTTCAGAGGAGACTGCCAGAATCGGGACTTTTAGGCTCAAATTGCTGCAAAGAAGCCACTACTGAGGAACACCTACAAGGAGAGACTTGCTTGGGCCAAGTAATGCACGGAATGGGCATTAGGCCAATGGAAAATCACTAAGATTTTTGGTTCCAACTGCCATGTTTTTGTGAGATGCGGATGGTTTCTACATGTGTGGTCCTCCTCTTGAAGCATGGAGGAGGATCTGTGATATTGTTGGGGGTGTTTTGCTGGTGGCATTATTGGTGATCTATTCAGAATTCAAGGCACATTTAGGCTGGGGGCACACAGGACGGAATTCTCGAAGAATGACCGCACCGAAAAACCGTGAGATTTCCGCGGGATTTCGCCGTTGGCATTCCGCTGCTGCTCTCTCCCCATAGAGAGGAGAGAGGACGCTGCGGAAACAAGAAAATAATTGACATGCTGCTGAATTAAATTCTGCGCCGCATGTCCATTTTCGTGCAGCTTGGCTGCAGCGTGTGGACGAGCTTTTTGCAAAATCTCGTCCACTTTGCTGGCTAATGCCCGCAGCTCCTAATCCCGGCAGAATTGCCGTGCGGACTTTCAGCATGGAAATTCCGCCCCGTGTAGACCCGGCCTTAACCTACATAGCTACCAGATGCATTCTGCAGCAACATGCCATCTGATCTGATTTGCGCTTTGTGGGACCATCATTTTTTTTTTTTTCCCTTGTCTGTATCTTTGGTGAGACACGGCTGAAGACCGTAGGTGCAGCTATGGCCCCTTTTGAGGCGGACACTGAGCAGAAAGTATTAGTTTCTCCTACTAGCTATATTCCTCTGCCGAGCGTTTTCAGGCCTGGGGAGTTACGCCCGTACTAACCGTTGTCCAGTGGTGGACTGGTGCTGCCGGGCTGTTTCCCACGGTCGGGCAGTGTTAGTTCCCAGCTTCAGGCCTACTAAGGCCACTTTCCCAGGGCGGGCATAATCTTTATAGACGCGGTGGTTGCAGGGAGGGCTGATGCCTCTCCTATCAGTGCCCAGTGTGCCTTGTTTCTCGAACATCTCATTGGCTCTCGGCATACACCATTACAGGGCCCACCTTCACATGCTGTTCTTCAGTTTTCAGCATGGTCCTCTGCTATACTGAATAGCTCAGGTAAGCTCTACCTGGTGGCTAGCTCCCTTGCTTTTTTAAGGAACAGGCTTCTAAACTCTGCACTATGGTGGATAGCCGAATAGTCGCTGTACAGGATGCCCTTCAGGTATCAGATCAGACAGCTATTATGTGAGTGGCAACTTTTTCCTTTGGACGCCCAAGGCATGATCCAAAGACTTTCCTCCTCATGAGAAGTTTGTCAATGTATTAACCAGGGAATGGAACATTTCCAACAAACGCTTTACTGAATCGAAGCGTTTAGACCTCCTGTATCTTTCCCAGAGGAGTTTGTTAAGAAATGGTAGTCTTCACCCGCAGTGGATCCACAGTTTGGCAAAACATACCACTCTTTATGACGGACACTGTATCTTTTCATGACCTGTGTGACAGACTACTTTGAGTCAGTGGGTTTAGCGCTCATGCCAGCCTTCGCCTCTACCTGGGTCAGCAAGGCAACTACCGAATGGGCAAAACTACGCAGAGATGTTCAGTCCGTTTCTTCACTAGAAGTATTGGTAGACCTTGCACATCAGATGAACCAAGCGGGGAAGTTTATCTGTGACGCTAGATCCGGGCAGACTCTTAGCTTGTGCCTCGGTTGCTTTGGTAGCCACAAGCTACACCTTTATGCTTAAAAACCTGGGTCACAGATGCTTCCTTTAAAAGGTCCTCAACAAGCATTTCTTTTTGTTTGGCTGAAGACTTCTGTCCAGACTGAATGAGATCATCTCTGATGCCACTTGTGGAAAATGTTCCCACCTGCCACAAAACGGGTCCAGGCGTGCGAGACCTCTACAGAAGAAAAGATCTCAATTTTACTGTTTTCGCGCCCCCCCTTCCCACACCTTCCTCCCCTTAGCTCAGATAGTAAGAAAACATAAGAAGAGCCTCCTGGTGTCACCTCAGCCCTTGGTCATCTTCCACGTGAAGGGTGGCCCGACTCAATTCATGCAGGGTGGGCGCATGACTTTCTCTGGGAAGGCTTGGCTTGCCTACATCTCACCTGGGTTCACGAGGTCATCTCTTCAAATTACGCTATAGGCTATTCTGTTCAACCAGCTCCAGAATTCCAAGGACTCCTTTGAAGGCCAAGGCTTTAGTTCAGGTGATACACAACCTATCTTAACCTAAAGCACCAACTAGTGCTCCGTGCCCATTCCAGGTGGGCACCATGTAGCTGAGAGAATGTAAAGTTGTCATCAAAGCAAAAGGCGACTAATTTACAATATAAAACCTTCTTGTTTAACGGTTACTTTATTTGCTACTTAATTCCATATGTGTTCCTTTAGAGTTTTCATATCTGCAATGTAAAGCATAAGCAAGAAAAAAGGCTCCGAATGACAAGGCGTCCCCAAACCTTTGACTGGCCCTGTAAGGGCCTTTGGCACCAGTTGGATTCTAGCAACTTATTTTCATTGTTTTTAGTAGTTAGAAAAAAAGGCTTAATGTTTTTGGTAGTTAGGATCTACTTTACTACTGCTGCTTTGTACTAGTTTTCATGAATGAAGCTTGTGTTGGTTTTAAACCCTTATTCAGTATTTCCACTATAATGCAATGTCTGCCAACAGGACGGAGGATCTCTTGACCAAGTTCTTAAAGAAGCCCGACGTATACCAGAGGAAATTCTAGGAAAAGTAAGCATTGCAGTTCTTCGGGGGCTTGCTTACCTGAGAGAAAAACACCAGATCATGCACAGAGGTAATTAAATGTTTAAAGAGTCATTCTAAAAAAACTAATAAATTCAGCCTTTTTGGGCCTTAATAATCAAAAGATCGTCTCATTCCAGGAGCCATTACTTTCTGTGTGATAGCCACATGCTAGCTTTTTTTTTTTTTTGAGAGAGCTGTGTTTTGTATAGGTGATTTAATAATTTTATTTTTGGGGGGGGGGGGGTTGTGTTTAATATAAAATTTTTTTTTTTTTAACTGTTTTTGTACAATAAAAACCTTGTAAAAAAATTATACAAATAAATCATCAATAAGTGATTGGCAGAGATTCCACTACTTGGGATTCCCACCAATCAGTTGTTTGTGTGTGAGATATATATAATAATTTTTAATATTTTTAGAAATATATAAATAAAACATTAACCCCTTAATGACACGGCCTATTTTGGGCTTAAGGACGCAAAGATTTTTGTCGGATTTTCTTCTCCATTTTTCAAGTCATCATTTTTTTTTTTTCATTTTTCCGTCGACGCGGCCGTATAAGGGCTTGTTTTTTGCATGCGAACTGTAGTTTTTATTATTGCCACTTTTGGGTACATTTGACTATATTGTAAAACTTTTATTATTTTTTTTTATGATAGCAGGGAGAGAAAATGCATCAATTCTGCTGTAGATTATTATTTTTTTTTACAGTGTTAATCATGCAGCATAAACACAATCCTTTTTTTTCTGCGGGTCTGTACGGTTACAACGATACCAAAATTCTTACACTTTTTTAAAGTTTTTTTCCCCACTTTTCTGCAATAAAAACCCTTCTTTTGGAAATTGTTTTTTTTTTTTTTTTTAAATCGCTGCATTTAAAGTCCTGTAACATTTATATTTTTCTATGTACGAAGCTCTGAGGGCTTATTTTTTGCGAGACGAACTGTAGTTTTTATTGGTACCATTTTGGACATCTGAGTTGTACCACAAATATATGTACTTTAGTCCTGAAAGTCAGTATTTTTAATTCAGAAGTGTTTTTACAGTTTTAGGGTGGATTCAGACGACCGTATATCGGCTCGGTTTTCACGCCGAGCCGATATACAGTGTCCTTGTCTACAGGGGGGAGAGGATGGAACAGCCAGGAGCAGGAACTGAGCTCCCGCCCCCTCTCCACCTACTCTCCACCCCCTCTCCGCCCCTCTGCACTATTTGCAATGGACGGGGGTGGGGCTACATTCCGAGAATTAGCCCTGCCCCCACCCCGCTTCCCCTCATTGCAAATAGTGCAGAGGGGCGGAGAGGAGGCAGAGAGGGGGTGGGAGCTCAGAGCACTGCTTCTGGCTCTTCCAGGCCCCCCCCCCCCCCTGCAGAGAGAGACGCTGTATATCGGCTGGGCGTGAAAACCGAGCCAATATACGTTCGTCTGAATCCAGCCTTAATATGACTGGTACCAGGTTAAAATCTTAAAGTAGGAAACGCGCCTGAACACCGTGTGCGCTGGACTTTTCACTGTTGACCAGAATGTTCCTTTTAAAGGTTCGTTTTTCTGAGATGCTCAATTCGGTGAAATGGTAAGGAGAAAAAAAATAAAGATTTGTTATAAAATTTGATTTAATGTCTAAAAATGTATAGCGGACTCCTTTGCTTTTCAGTCCATTTATTACATTGAAAGTTGTTGACTTTGTGTTTAGACGTCAAACCATCTAACATACTGGTGAATTCCCGAGGGGAGATCAAACTGTGTGACTTTGGCGTCAGTGGGCAACTCATAGACTCCATGGCCAACTCTTTTGTGGGCACCAGGTCCTATATGTCTGTAAGTATGGGTTCCTCTCAAAACAAGAGCTTGATTGGGCAGACAGAACTCCTATGTATACATGAACCTATACCCACTATGCATCTACAGTAGTATAATGTGTGCATGCACAGCTTGTTACATTAAACCTTCTCAAATGGAACTAGCATCTCTGCCTTTTTTTCCCCCTGTTTAGCCAGAACGCTTGCAAGGCACCCATTACTCTGTACAGTCAGACATCTGGAGCATGGGTCTGTCATTGGTGGAGCTTTCAATAGGAAGATATCCTATACCACCACCAGACGGTAAGGAGCTAGAAGCCATATTCGGGCGCCCTATATTGGATGGAGCTGATGGAGAGTCCCAGAGCATTTCCCCCCGTCCAAGGCCTCCTGGGAGACCAATAAGTGGTAGGTTGGCTTGTGTATGTTCATGGTGTTCTTGAACTCTTGTTTAACCCCTTAACGACTGCCCCATCGGGAAACTACGTCCTCAGTAAGTGGGTTTTAATCCTAGAGGACGTAGTTTCATGCATCCTCTTTGGATTGATGCCCACTTGCCTGAGGACGTGACAGCTCCATGCTGTCGGTGCCCGCAGGTAGCCGACAGCATGGAGCTGTCATCCCAGGATGCGGGCAGTCCCCCCAGCATTGCGATCGGCGCTATCCAATGGATAGCGCCAATCGCAAAAAAGTAAAGAAAAGTGCGTAAAAAGTTAGATATTCAGCTGCCCTGATGGATCGGATCCATCGGAGCAGCTGAAAATTCTTACCTGGCTTGTCGGCGGTGTCCCCCGGAGATCGGGTCCTCCCGGACCCGCCGGCGGTCTTCTGCGCATGCGCACCAGACGATGACGTCAGGCGCATGCGCAGAAGCCCGGGAGCCCCCGGCAAATTTGAAATCTCCTGGTTCCCGGCTCCTTAAGGTAATCGGGAACCAGGAGGTGTTACCGGGGACCGCTGTGAGCGGTCCCCGGGCACGCGATCGCCGCTATCCATTGGATAGCGGCGATCGCGAAAAAGTAAAAAAAAAAAAAGTCAGTTTCACCTCCCCTCATGGATCGGATCCATGAGGGGAGGTGAAAATACTCACCTAAGTCCTCCCCAATGTCCCGGGACCCCCGTCTGCGCATGCGCGCCCGATGATTGACATCGGGCGCGTGCGCAGACGGGCTCGAGCCCCGGGAAATTTAAAATCCCTCTGCTCTTGGCTGCCATGTGTAGCCAGGAACAGAGAGATTATACCGGGGACATGATCACTGTCATCCAATGGATGACAGTGATCATGTAAAGTAAAAAAAAGTGGTAAAAGTAAAAAAAAGTTTTAAAGTTTTCAAAAGTTAAAAAAAAGTTAAAGCTTGCGTTTCATCTCCCCCCACGGATCATATCCGTGAGGGAAGATGAAATGACGTACCTAAGGCCCACGGATTTATCCGCGGACCTTACCCCAGCTTCTACGCACGCGCCCGTCGCCAAAATGGCGGATGCATGCGCAAAAGCCGTGGATTGCCAGGATAACTTAAAATCTCCCTGCTCCTGGCTGCAAAACTTAGCCAAGAGCCTGGAGATTTCACAGGGGGGCCGCGGTGAGCGGTTCCTGGTCACGTGTTCGCCATTATACAATGGATAATGGCGATCACGTAAAAGTTAAAAAAAAGGTGAAGCTTCATCTCCCCTCACTGATGCGATCGGTGAGAGGAGATGAAACTTTTTACCAGAGGCCTCCGTATTTGCACCCCGACGCGATCTTCCTCCGTGAACTTTCCCGGATCCTGCGCATGCGACCGCCGGCAAAACAGCGAACACATGCGCAGGAGTCAGCGAGCACAGGAAATTTAAAATCTCCTTGCTCCCAGTGACCAACGGTCACCGAGAGCCTGGAGCAGTGACGGGTGGCCTCGTTGAGCGGTCACTGGTCACGTGATAAAAAGGTAGCGATCTACCTTAGGTCGGTCTCACATGACCGGATAGGAATTATGGATTCCGCATGCGTCTGATCCGCGGTAATACGCAGATCAATCGCATTGGATTACACAATTCCGCTCACATTAGTGGGTTGGAATTGTGTAATCCACTCGCAGAAAAGAGAACGCAGCAGGTTCTATTTTACCGCGGATATCCGCAACATAGACCCCATTATGCTCCACGGTCGTGGATATACCCGCAGCCCATACGCAACTACGTTGTATACGGGCTGCGGGTACCCGGGTCATCGCTAAGCGACGGTGCGGGAAATACAGATTTAAAAAAAGTACTGCGAATGACCGCCCGTGTGAGTAGGCAGTTATGCGCAGTACAATAGGCGGCCGTACGCAGGGTCACAGCTGGGATCCACTGCGGGCCTCCGCAAGCGGATTCCACCTACGGCTGCATGAGCCCGGCGTTATCTGGAGCGCTACCTGTAATACGTAATTTACAAGAAGCCCTGGGAACGCTCGCCTTCCTGCAGTTCCAGGAGCAGCTTGTTGAGCGTCTTCTGTGCGAGACCGCCGCACCTCATCAAGCTTACGGAGAATCACAGAGCGCCACTTTTTACACCCCACACCCGCTACTGAGGTCACGAAATACCCCCAAAAAGCATGAGGAGGGGGGGGATACACGGTTTTATTGCCCCATGTACCCATGCCAACCAGCCTCCGGAATTACCCCTGTCTTCGGAAATACCACACAGTTCACATTATTACTTTTATCTAAGATTTGGGGAACGCCGAAAAGGGCGCGGAGGGGGGAGGGGGATTTTTAGGGTGTCAATTTTTATTCCGTACAAATGAACAATGGGGCCTGGAATTTATTCAGTTGTGCCCTGCAATCCAACGGGTGTTCCCTCCATTACAGGCCTTGCCATGTGTCCTGTAAGTAGATTAGGGCCACATTGGGTATGTTTCTAAACTCGGGACAAACGGGGGATGCATTTTGGGGTGAAGGTCTTCATTCCTATGTACACTGTACAAAAAACCCAGTTTTTAAATTGACAAAAAAATGAAAAACGTAATTTTTTCTTTCTGCTTTGCTTAGATTTATTCAAATACTGTGGGGTCAAAATACGCAGTACACCCCTGGATGAATTCATTAAGGGGTCTAGTTTTTAAAATGGGGTCATTTGAGGGGGTTCTCTGTCGTTTTGGACGCTCAATGGCTCTACATGTGGGCAATGGGGCCTGGAATGTATTCCGTTGTACCCTAAAATCCAACAGGTGTTCCTTCCATTATAGGCCTAGCCATGTGTCCTTTTAAGTAGATTAGGGCCACAAGGGGTATGGTTCTGAACACGGGACAAACAGGGGGATCCATTTTGGGGTGAAAGTCTTCATCCCTATGTGTGCTATACAAAAAAAACAGTTTTTAAATTGATACAAATGCCAAAAAAATGAAAATTGTAATTTTTTTCCTACTGCTTTGCTTAGATTTATTCAAAAATTGTAGGGTAAAAATACACAGTACACCCCTAGATGAATTTGTCAAGGGGCCTAGTTTTCAAAATGGGGTCATTTGTGGGGGTTCTCTGTCGTTTTGGCCGCTCAAGGGCTCTACAAGTGGGCAATGGGGCCTAAATCACCTTCATGCTGAATTTCTGTTCTGAAAGCCACCGACTACTTCTTTCATTTTGGGCCCCGTTGTGCATCCAGACAAAAGATTAGGGCCACAATGGGTATGTCTCTGAACATGGGACAAACAGATGTATCAATTTTGGGGTGCAAGTCTTCATTCATATGTGTGCTGTACCAAAAAAGCAGTTTTTAAAACGACAGAATTGTCAAAAAAACGAAAATCACATTTTTTTCCTTTTGCTTTGCTTGAATTCATTCAAAAACTGTGGGGTCAAAATGGGCAGTACACCCCTAGATAAATTCGTTAAGGGGTCTAGTTTTCAAAATAAGGTCATTTGTGGGGGTTCTCTTTGGTTTTCGCCGCTCAAGAGCTCTACAAGTGTGCTATAGGGCCTTAAATGCCTTCAAGCAAAATTTCAGTTCTGAAAGACACCGACTACTCCTTTCATTTTGGCTCCCGTTATGCATCCAGCCATAAGATTAGGGCCACAATGGGTATGTTTCTGAACACGGGAGAAACGGGGGTATCCATTTTGGGGTGTAAATCCTCATTTTCATGGGCAATATAGGAAAAAAATATGTCTTTAAAATGACATATTTGCAAAACTATGAAATTTTATTTTTTCTCCTCTAAATTGAATTAATTCCTGAAAAAAACTGGTAAGGTCAAAATACTCATGACACCCGTCAGTGAATACATTAAGGGGTGTAGTTTTTAAAATGGGGTCATTTGGGGGGGGTATCTATTATTCTGACACTCATGAGCCTTTGCAAACTTGGCTTGGTGCAGGAAAACAAAGTGCTCCTCAAAATGCTGAAAAGTAATGTTAAATTTGTGCGTCATCTAAATAATTTAAAAAAACACAAGTTTTTAAAGTGTGCATTCAGAATAAAGTAAATATATATCTTATCAAAAATTTGTACAGTATGTTTGGACATATTTGAGATTACATTTGAAAATTTGAAAAAATGTCAATCTTTTCAAAATCTTTCCAATATTGGTACTTTTAATAAATATATACAAATTATATCGGTCTCTTTTTACAACCAAAATGAAGTACAACATGTGGCGAAAAAACAATGTCAGAATCACTGGGATATGTAAAGCCTTTACGGAGTTATGCTATGTTGAACGACGCATGTCAGATTTCCAAAATTTGGCTCCGTCACTAAGGCGCAAACAGGCTTCGTCACTAAGGGGTTAATGTTGCCATTATCTTAAGAAAAAAAACCCAACCCTCTCCTCACACGACCCTTCACCTCCTCTTTACCTACAGGTCATTGCATGGATAGCCGGCCAGCTATGGCTATATTCGAGCTGTTGGATTACATTGTAAATGAGGTAAGTGTCCTTGGGATACATGTGCATAATATTGTAAATGCTCATCAGTGCAGGAGACTAATAGGCAATTAAACAAATATCTGTGTAGGTGTTTCCTCTTTATGAACTTTGTACTTTTGGAGAAAAGCAGTAAAGTTCACTAAGTATTTGATCATTGGGTAGTGTGAACTATAGGATGCTCATGTTCTTGCCTTCCAAAACTTACTACAAATCCCTTGATCCATAACCCCTTAACGACCGGGCCATAGTGTTTTTACGTCTTGCAGCTGCAGGACGTGTATGGAGGGAGGCAGTGCCGCTATCTCCCTCCATACAGCGCGGGCGTCAGCTGTTTATTACAGCTGACACCCGCGGGCAATAGCCGCGCTCGGCCGTTCGGCCGATCGCGGCTATTAACCCTTTGAATGCCGCTGTCAATTCTGACAGCGGCATTTAAATCCCCCGAACGCTGTTTGTGGGTCCCGCACGGCCACCCCGCGGTGAGATCGGGGGATCCGTGCAGGTGTCATGGCAGCCGGGGGCCTAATGAATGGCCCCAGGGCTGCCTTAGCAGACTGCCTATCAAGCCATCCACACAGGGTGGCTTCATAGACTGCCTGTAAAAAAGCAGTATGATGTAATGCTATAGCATTACGTCATACTTCAGGAGCGATCAAAGCATCGCATGTTAAAGTCCCCCAGGGGGACTTCAAAGTAAAGTAAAAAAAAAAGATCAATAAAGTTTTTTAAATTGTAAAATAAAAATAAAAGTTTAAATCGCCCCCCTTTTGCCATATCTAGTATTAAAAAATCAAAATCATAAAATAAATATATGTATTTGGTATCGACGCGTCCGTAAAAGTCCGATCTATCAAAGTAGCGCATTATTTTTTCTGCACGGTGAACGTCGTCCGAAAAAAAAATAAAGAACGCCAGAAATGCATTTTTTTAGTTACCCTGTCTCCCAGAAAAAACGCAATAAAAAGCGATCAAAAAGTTGTATGTATTCCAAATTGATACTATCGGAAACTTCAGGACATCCCGCAAAAAATGAGCCCTTGCTCAACTACGTCGACGGAGAAATAAAAGTTATCGCGCGCACAAAATGACCGCAGAAAATAATTGAAAAAAAATGTAATATCTTAAAAAAAAAAATACAAGTACTACAGCAAAAACAATACTATATAAGTTTGGTATCGTAGTAATCGTACTGACCCATAGAATAAAAATATCAGGTCGTTTTTGTTGCAGTTTGTGCGTCGTAGAAACAGGACGCACCGAAAGATGGCGGAATGTCGTTTTTTTTTTACATTTCTCTCCGCTAAGAATTTTTAAAAAGTTTTTCAGTACATTATATGATACAATAAATAGTGCCATTGAAAAATACAACTCGTCCCGCAAAAAACAACAACAAGCCCTCATACAGCGACGGCGATGGATAAATAAAAGGAGCTACGATTTTTTTAAAAGGGAGGAGGAAAAAACAAAAATGCAAAAAAAGCAAAAAAGCCCGGTCACTAAGGGGTTAACTTGTTTGTGATGGGCTTATCCGTGTCTTCTAGGTTAGCATGCATCTTTTTCTACTCTACCTTCCATCCTGCTTTCTCATAAACGGCACTTGAATCTAGATTTAATTGGGTTATCCCAGCTATTAATGCAAACCGTTCCTCCACACACATACATCTTCACCTTTACATTCCGGATCGGTCCATGGTCTCCTGATGCTGTGTGTTTACATTGATGGTATGATGTGGCAGTATGTGCCAAACGCTGGATATTGCTCTCAGCAAGTATGGCATGTCGTAGCTTGCCATCGCTTCAGCCAGTGTTGGCGTACACAGCCAGGGGACTGTCGAGCACCTGTGGATTTTTCACGGTTATCAACCTATAAAAGTTTATTTTTTGTAAAATCTATACAAGCCCTTTTAAGGCGGTCGTAACCCCGGGTATTACAGATGAACAAGCCCGGGTATTACAGATGAACAAGCCCAGGCATTATTACTTTAACCCCTTCATGACATGGCCTATTTTGAGCTTAAGGACGCAACAATTTTTGGCTGATTTTCTTCTCCGTTTATCAAAAGTCATAACTTTTTTATTTTTCCGTCGACGCGGCCGTATAAGGGCTTGTTTTTTGCGTGGCGAGCTGTAGTTTTTATCGGTGCCACTTTTGGGTACATAGACTATATTGTAAAACTTTTTTTTTTTTTTTTTTTAATGATAGCAGGGAGAGAAAACGCATCCATTCTGCCATAGATTTTTTTTATTTTTTTTTTTACAGCGTTAATCATGCAGCATAAATGAGACATTCCATTTTTTCTGCGGGTCAGTACGGTTACAACAATACCAAAATTCTTACATTTTTTTTTAGGTTTTCCCACTTTTCTGCAATAAAAACCCTTTTTCTTGGAAATCTTTTTTTTTTTTCTAAATCGCTGCATTCAAAGTCCCGTAACTTTTTTATTTTTTGATGTACGGCACTCTGAGGGCTTATTTTTTGCGAGACAAGCTGTAGATTTTATTGGTACCATTTTGGGGTACATACGGTTTTTTTGATCACTTTTATTGCGTTTTTTGTGAGGCAAAATGCTAAGAATTAGCATTTTGCCTCAGTTTTTTAGCTTTTTGTTTAGCGTTTTTTTCCGTGCACAGTCAAAAGCATGTGCAACTTATTGTACGCGTTGTTACGGACGCGACAATACCAAATATGTGGGATTTTATTTTATTTTTTACCTTTTTTTTATGCTAATCTGAGAAAAAGCATAAAAAAATTTTTTTTTTACTCTTTTTTTTTTTTACATTTTTTTTAATTCATTTTTTTAATCTTTGTTTTTTTTACACTATTTGAGTCCCTCTGAGGGACTTTAACCACTGCCCTGATGATCGCTGTTATAAGGCATGGCAGAGCTACTGCTCTCCCATGCCTTATCGCTTATACAGCGATCCTAGGCATAGGCAATACAGGACACCAGTGTCTGGCGTCCTGTTGCCATGGTGACAGGCCGGGCTCTCGCGATGACATCGCGAGTTCCGGCCGGAGACACAGAGGGAGCCGCGCTCCCTCTGTGAACTCTTTCCCTGCCGCGATCTACTTAGATCGCGGCAGGGAAGGGGTTAACAGCGGGGGCGCAACTCCGATGCCCCCCCGCTGTTGCAGCGGGACGCCGGCTGTGACTGACAGCCGGCTCCCGCTGCGGGATAGCGCGGGATCTTATGTGATCCCGCGCTATCTCCAGGACGTAAGTTTATGTCCTGTTGCGGGAAGTACCAGGCTGCCAGGACGTAAACTTACGCCCTGCAGCGGGAAGGGGTTAATAATCCTCAGATATAGTTAGAAAACTTGCCTTTCAGTTAATATCCTTTTATTCTGCACTTGATGGCAGTTTAATCGGATGAGCTTTTCTCAGTGTTACTTCCTATGTGAGACGCAATAATGTGGCTGTATATTAATTACTTTCACAAATCAAATCTAATTAGCATTTCTTGCAGGAGTCTGTTCAAAACAGAAGTAGATTATGATGACCTCCATTAAAATTTGCTTATAACTTACCGTGCTTAAGTTATAATTGCATTAAAGGGGTCGCGCCAAGATTTAACCCCTTAATGCCACAAGACTGAAGTATATACGTCCTGGCTGGAGGCACTTAATGCAACAAGAAGTAAAGTTACGTCCTGTGGATGGTGCAGGCCCAGAAGTGAGCCCACGCCATCCCGCAGCAGGAGCTGGCTGTGACTGATAGCCAGCCTCCCGATGCAACAGCAGGGATGTTAACTCCTTACATGCCACGATCAATGTACATCACGGCATGTAAAGGGTTCACAGAGCAAGCTCCCTCCCTCTGTGACATTATCGGCCCTACCCTTTTTGCACACTTACCAGCTTGCATAGAAACTTTTTTTAAATCCCACATATTTGATATGTATCTGTAATGACCTGTACAATGAATTGAACACAATGTTTTCTCTCCCTTCCTCCAAAAAAAAATTAATAAAAGTTTTTTTTAATATTACATTATATGTACCCTCAAAATGGTACTAATACAAATTAGTGTGCCATACAAAACGTTAGCACTAGTACGGCCATGTCAATGGGAAAAATTATGAGAGGTTGAGATGCAAATCCCCCCAAAATCATTGTGTCCTTATGGCTAGAATAGACCGTGTCCTTAAGGGGTTAAAGTGTAACCATCGTTTAAATGTCATATAAATGTTTCTATTTATTTTTTTAATGTTGCAGAATAAGTATTTCTAATAGAGATGAGCGAACGTGTCCGTTACGGACACATCCGCACCCGGACACCGGCTTTAGCGAACACTGCAGTGTTCGCGCGTAAGTGTCCGGGTGCCGCCGGGGGGCGGGGAGATGCGCGGCGGCGCGGGCGGCAGTAGCGGGGAACAGGGGGGAGCCCTCTCTCTCTCCCTCTCCCCCCCACTCCCCGCCGCACCCCCCCCCGCGCTGCCACGGCGGCCCCCGAACTTTTTCGCCCGAACACCGAGGTGTTCGCAAAGTTCGGTGTTCGGGCGAAAAAGGGGCGGGGCCGAACGTGTTCGCTCATCTCTAATTTCTAACCATTTTTTGCAATATGTTTTATTAGCTTACTCTGTACCCTTTTCCTTAAACTCCTCTTCTGCTGCAGAGCTAGTTGAATATTGCGAAGGAACTCTGTATTCAGCCCCACTACATAGGAGAAGCAGTAGAGGGCGCTCCAGCTGTGTCTGTTCTGTATAGTACAACTGCAGACACGGCGGTTCCCGCTGAGCACTTTATTCAAAAAGCCTACTTTTTTTAAACTTTATTGAGTTTCACACACACACTTCTTGCAGATACAGCTGGAGCGCCGTCTTCTGCTAGCAAGGCATTCTCCTCGCTGCAGAGCAGATGTACAGAATGGGCTAATAAAACAATGCAAAAAGTCTTAGACTCTCCTTTTCTGTACATTTTAAAAAATAAATTAAATGACCGTTTTAAAATTGTAACTGTCTGGTAGGGGGCGGCCGCTGAAACTTGCACATATAATAATAATAACAGTGGTTCCTTGCCCTCATGTCTGAATGGAACAGCAGCAAAGTATGTGCTCTGCCACTCCATTCACTTCTGTGGGACCGCTGGAGCTGGCCTTGTCCTCGAACTTTAGAAGCCCCATTGAAATTAATTGAGCTGCACGGCTTTAATCTGTCAAATACTGCTATATATATATATATGTGTATTTATCATCTATTTATGTTTTTGTTTTTTTTTAGCCTCCTCCTAAGCTTCCTTCTGGCATATTTACAGGAGATTTTCAAGACTTTGTACATAAATGGTAAGGAAGGTACACCGTATATATTAACCCTTAAATAACAAGTGTATCACAATGATCCTAATACTTTCACATTTTCCTCCCTTTTTGATATCCCATGGGCTAGACCCATAGGGGAGACTTGTGTGCTTCACCTCCCTAGAGCTAGCCACCAAGGAGGGCTTGTCTTTACACAGTTCTCTAATTTGAGGACTCCTCCGGGTTAGTAAAACCTTGAGTCCTGGATGAGGCAGATTTTGGTTATGACGGGGGTGAGCATCACATAGGTGTTCCCTAGGGCGTACAACTTTGGTAACTCATTTCATTTGTTTCTGGCACATTGCAAGCAAATAACGTATACAAATACAATGACTAAACGTGGTCTTCATGAAACGCTGCTGCTACTAGCTTCCCGAACGGCTCAGTAAGACTAAATATTAACCCTGTAAATAAAAAATGTGACAGATCCTCTTAATACTTTCACAATGGGCAGGACTTTGGGGAGGGTGCGAGTTCACCCCCAGACTGACAGATTTATGTATAATGTACGCCAGCATCTGATGTAAATTTTTCTAGGAGTGTACGGCAGGTCGGACCTGGTGTACATTCCCTAGAGGATAGATGGAGGTGCTAGAGATGCACTTAATACATGAAGAGGCATATACCTCTTCATGTATTAAGTGCACCGTGCTCCGGAGAACATTATACTAAGCTTGGTGTCGGATGCCGGGCTTACGGTCCTTTACACGATTCTTGTATGAACAAGCGAGTGACATCACCGTTAACTTGTTCGTACTCGCGCAGTTTGTTTAAAGGAGCCAACAATGCATTTGCCTGTCTAAACGAGAATCCTTTAGTCCCTGTATAAGCGAATTAGAGGGACTGAATGAGTGCTGTTTAAACCAAACAAGAAGTGAACGAGCCAACGATGGTTTTATGCCTGAATCAAATGAATGACGAACGAAAAGCGAACAATTCTCATTCGTCCTCCAGTCATTGGCTCACAAATCGCGGCATGCTCTATTTCTGTGCTGGTCTCTGAGACCCGCACAGAAATGTCACTCCTGACGCGCCGGCTCCGCTCCGCTCCGCACATGCACTGACTGAGCGTCAGCCGGCACATCACAGAGAGAGGAAGATGCGGAAGCGGGTGAGCCGCACTGCTCACTGCAGGGGCGCGGGTCGGGTCCCACTATGAGAATTCTCGCAGCAGGATCTGACCCGGCCATCTGCAGGCGGCCATACACTTAACTGTCACATCAGTGCCCCATTAGCACCTACATGCCACTAAGATGGGGGCTTGTGGAACAGTCTGCAAAAACTGAAGGGGTTTACCACAGGAGCTAGTCAGAAAGGGAAGAATCACTCTGTCTTTGTGGTGGAAACCACTTTGTAATAAAAGTTAATGATCGCAAGGGTGTGTATATGTTGACCGTTGACCGCACAGACACAGGTTAAAATGACAACATGATGTCACCTCACATAAACGCAGATCTGCGTCACAGACTACAGTAAATTCATGGGGGTTGTGGAGATATTGGATCAGGCTCTGCAGCCATATCTGGTTTAAAGAAAATCCTGTGCCTGTAGCCATCCACTTCATGCAGGTTGCAGATCAACTGGGCAAAAAGTCCTATTTTTTTTTTTTTAGTTCCAGAGAGCATTTTTGAAGATCTTTTATTTCAGTCTTCTGACCTCAGATTCAGCCATGAGGCAGAAGATGTCCGCCGACTTGTTGAACTTCGTCTGGAGACCCTATACCTAGAACAACAAAAAAGTGGTGCAGAGGACACAGAGAATAGCATACTAAGGGATACAAGATCTCATTGCTCTACAAATCCATCAAATCCTAGTTTAAATCCACACCAGATTTTTAGAGAACCACAAGGGAGGGTTATTGTACGGCTTCTTTTTTTAACGATGGTCACTTCATTTACTAACGGGCTGGAAATTTTTGGACTGGGTTAATTCAATAGGAGGGTCCAGTAATAAAATTGCACGATGGCACGGTGTATTCCACAACCTTTAGGAAAAAACATCTTTTCTCCTAATACATTTTAAAATCCCAGCACACCCCTATACGGATAGTAGCAGGATTTGTGTCTCCTGCAAAATAACACTGATACCCGAAATTATATACTTATCAGAACGAACTGCAGGACCCTAAAATAGGGAGATCCACAAAATATATCAGGCATTCTTATACATAAGAGAAGCAACGAAATGTGACCCCGTCGTAACCTTGAGTGTACAATACAGTGTTTTATGTGATCGTTCTCAGCAAGAGAAACCAAGTAATCCTGTAGCTATGAGACCTTTGAATGGCCAACACAAATACACGATGAAATTTGGAATAAATGCAATTTTAAATAAAATGGGGGTTTTAGATGCACACAGCCTCCAGAAAAATAATTTGGGGGTATCTATATTTTTAAGCCGTGTCACTTTTGCTGAATTTTAACATTCTGACCTGGCAGTACATTGACAATTATACCACGGTGCCCTAAAATTATCTCTGGGTGAAAAGTCTCCAAAAGCCAAGATGGACTCCTATGTTTGTAATTGGTGTCGCCGTACACAAGAGAAGTAGCAGAACGACAAGTGTGTACATTTTACAGCTGTCTCATATGGGGTTGTCAAACCTGAGAAAACTGACACATTTGTGAATAAAAATGTGGAGTGGTTAGACACTCAGAACTCTAGCAGGACTTTGGGGTGTCTCGTTTCCAGTACACAATAGGTGGAAGTTATTAAGGCTGGTGGTTCATGTGCAACGACCACTGCCCTCCCTACAGGATGCGCTGGAGCCCTGCTCTTACCATCAGTGAGGATTCCAACTTTCATACTTGGCACAATCCTTTAAAATAGCTGCGGCATTAAGAAGTTAAACCCCATGAATTAAAGCTGAAGTCTACACTTCATTCCCGTATTGATGGCATGTTTTCGAATCCATTGTGGTAATTATCTATTAACAAATGCTGTCTCCCTCAGTCTTATAAAGAATCCAGCAGAGCGAGCGGACCTGAAGATGCTGATGGTAAGTGATGTGGTTACAAAACAAATATTGAACATTTCATAATCTCACCAACATTTTTACCAGCATTTTCTTCTTCTTGATAACCATGTATGAAATCTGGTAGTCTAGACCAGTGTTCCCCACCTCCAGTCCTCAGGGACCGCCAGCAGGTTATGTTTTTAGGATTTCCTCAGTGTTGCACAGGTGATGTAATTATCATCAGTGCCTCAGACATTGCCACAGGGGTTCTTGCTATAGGATATCCTGAAGACATGACCTGTTGGGGTCCCTGAGGACTGGAGTTGGGGACCCCTGGTCCAGATGATTTTTAGTGTAAAGTAAAGTGACTGCGCACCACCTGATAGGTCAAGGGATGTAGCCGTGTCTCATCCAAAAAGACTATAAAGGGAAACTCAATGATACATGTACTAATAATATGAGTTAGGCTGCCATCAGCAGATTCCGGCTCTGACCCCGGCTGGCGACCAAAGTTATCTGTGTCTAGGCAATAACGCAGGTACTGCGGCCTATCCGCAATGTCAATTGCAGATCGGCTGTGGGTCGGATGGCTTCCATTGACTTTTTTCCTCCGCTTGCGGAAATTGCAATTAGTTTCCACAAGTGTGAATGACAAAGTGAGTTTACACAGCATGCTTTGAACAGTATTTGCTGCGGATCCTCCTTGCTGACGCTGCCCACAGATTCGGTAGCAAAAATCAGTTTGTGTGCAGCCGGCCTTAGGGTGCATTCAGACGACCGCATATCGGACAGGTATTTACGCCGGCCGGAACTCCCGCCCCCTCTCTGCTCCTCTGCACTATTTGCAATGAGAGGAGGCGGGACAGGGGTGGGGCTAAGTTCTAAGAATTAGCTCTGCCCCCGTGCCGCCTCTCCTCATTGAAAATAGTGCAGGGGGTGGAGAGGAGGCAGGAGCTCAGAGCACTGCTCCCGGCTCTTCCAGCCTCCTCTCTCTGCAAAGAGAGACGCCGTATATTGGCCGGCGTGAATACCCGGCCGATATACGGTCGTCTGAATGCACCCTTAGACAGTACAAGCTAAGACCAGTCTTTAAAAATCTCCAGATTCAATGCAGTGCCTCATACTGGATGGTAAATTTGGTGACTTTTAAGACCGTCTAGTCTACATTTGTACCACCTATTAGTTGGCTTAGTTTACACCAAAAAGTGCACTAAATTATTGGAGTGATTTAGGCCCCGCTGGCGTTTCATGGAGAGAGACCCCTTTATGTATTTCACAACTAAATTAAGTGCGAGCAAATAACAAAAACAACTTCAAGGGTTTCCAGGATATAAAAAATAAATAACTGAAAGAAGCTCATCTGCAGAACCACGCACAACCCATGGATGTGTGCCGCTGATTTTAGAAGGGGGCGGGCATGTTTCTCTCAGCCTGGACAACTGCTTCGACGTGTATGTGGGAAATACTAATAATAAGGAATTCCCTACTAGATATCATGGACGTCAAAAAAAGTATAAATAAACAAAAAATGTACACCTGTAAACGCCAACTAGTTGGAAAATAGATCTGTAAAAGATTTTCCAAACTAGTCTGTGCCATTTATCTCCAATCGCAGCACTTGCTGTTAGATTATAAGTACGAAGCCTCCAGCTCACCAGAATGGAGATAAAAGAGCAAATCCCTTCATTTGAGCTCCATAATGACACATAATGGCCCAAATGACGCACCGTGCTTCAAGCAGACTCTGTGCCATAAATAAGGGTGCGGAGAGCGCTTGGAACGTGTTGAAGTGTCATTTGGACCAAATCTGAAGTTTTACTGAAGGTTATGGAGTTCAAATCAACTTGCTGCCTGTGAGCTTTGGATGATTTGTTCTCATACTTGACTTCTCACCTCCAGAGAGTCTGGCAAACAGGTGAGCTGGTTTCTTGGTGTTTTGTGTTTTTTCCTTATTGTTAACCTGTCCTAATGGTTCTGTATTGTGGATATTTTGTATAAACCTCTTGTCTTTCTTTTCTCTATAGACCCATACATTCATTAAGCGCGCTGAAATTCAAGAAGTTGATTTTGCTGGCTGGTTGTGCAAAACTTTGGGCCTCCGTCAACCAAGTACTCCAACCCGCACCACTGTTTAATATATAATTTTTTTTTTTTCTTTTTTTTGCTACCTCCTCCCCCCTTCTTAATTTGTCCTTCCTTTTTTGGGAAATTTTAAGAGGTCATTATAATGGGGAATGTGGAGCATGGGACATCTTTTGAACACATTGTTCTGTTTTTATCAAGCCAGCTCTGTTTGCTTGTGTGTATTTCTTTTTCCACGTCAGTCTGCCAGTCACCGCGGCTTTGAACTCCGTGCTCATGAGCACCCGTGTTTGAGCATGAGGAGTTGTGATCGGTTTTAAAGCAGTCTTTTGCTCTGTCAGTGGCAAAATCACGTAGGTCCACAAGTCGACTTTAAGGCGGTTTATTGTATTTCTCAACAAACAAAATGCCTAATTCGACCAAGTGGACTGATTCCACATGAAGGGGTATCATGGGTTTCTTTAAACAATATAGATAGAATGTTTCATCTGCAAAGCGCATTATAGTGTCCAGACCTTATCCCTTACATCCAGGTACATATCACCATGATCCATTGATTGTCTAAATAATGAATAAATTTAATGATTATAATAGTGGTTTGGTTCTTTTATGGAGATAACGCTACGATGACTTATGACCTCTTCTACAAACCTGGGCTTCATTACTTTGTATTACTATAGTTCAGCAAAAGTTAACTTTCAACCATTTCTGTTGTTCAAATACTATCATGTGTGCTGCCGAATAAACACATGCTGCATTCTGCACATCGTAGCACATTATAGAAATCTCTAATTACTTTCCCGTTTTAATACAACTTTATTTATAAAATTGATCACATGAAGGTTACAAAAGGAAAGTGGTGGGGAAGTCCTATCCAATAGGAATAATGCATGAATAGAGAGAAGTGTTCGGATTTATACAGTATTGTTTAAAATACAAAACAACAAAGGCTTACTGTCGCCCACCATTTAAAATATAATATTGGCTAATCCTAATGAGTAGCATTAGTTGGTATGGTAGTAGCCATGTAGGAGATGATAGGAAGATGAGCCGGACGAAAAGAAGAGGATGAGGAGTCGAGCGAGGTTGTATTTGACCTTTCGAGGTGGGAATTACAAGTGAAATGGTAGTACTCCAATCTAGTCATCTTCTAATATCATTCTAACTAGAGATACTGATCAGCAATAGCATTGTCTGGAGGGCATGGGTATCTACCAATGCTGAGTTTTCTCCCTTGAGATGCTTTACAGACCTTTAGTGAGAATTCACCCATACATCTCGGGCTCGGTCCATAATGATGCTGGGGACTGGAAAGCCCATTTGAGAGCCATCCCCACTCAAGCACCCCACATAAACAATGGCCTATATATTGTATTTCTTTTTGCAGAGACTCCATGGCCTGTTTAACAGAAATCGAGGAAAATCAAGATGAGATATTTATGCACATTAATGACACTATTTTACAGGAGCACTCAAGCCAGATCTGATATATTAACTCATCTGGACGATATCAGGGGGCTGAGTGAAAAGGTGGAACCTGGACAAAGAGCTCTCCTAAAACGGCCTTTAGAAAAACTTGTGGAAATAAATAGAATATTTAGATCTGAGTCCCAAGTCCCCAAATGCTTCCTGTCCACATGATGGGATCTGCAGGCTCAACTTCTATAAGGAGGAGGATATTTTGAGAAAGATTAAAGGAAAAGGGCCAATTACATTTAAAGACACTTTACTGATCTCGCTAGAAGGACTCTCCAGCTCCGCAGAGCTCTCTGCCCTTTACTGACAGCCTTAAAGGAGCGAGAGATACCATACAGATGGGGTTAGCCCTTTCAACTTCTAGCCAGAAGAGATGGTAAATCTGCTATATTTAGAGGTCTGCGAACCTTCCTACGTCCCTAGCGGCACTCAAACTACGTAGGATTTCTCTCCTGGAAAGGCAGAGACCGTCCACGACTTGTCCCTTGCCATCTAGTGAGAAGTGGCACCCCATCAGGTCAGAGATGACTTTAAATATCAAAGGAGGCCCCATTCCTGGTGACTTGAGTTACTTATATAGGGGTTGAAATAAAAGCCTACACCCTTGGATCGTTGCTGCATCCTCTACAAGAGCTCTAAGCCTGCTGCTGAGATAAGAATGTTCAGTTCTCTGTGATGTCTGCACATTTAGTACACGTATATTGGTTTGTGGATGCATTGATTCTTATTTCTATTCAAATGGTCTTTTCAGGTTGACTTGTTTGGATCCTCACTGGACCTACTCTTAGCAGCTGGTTAACATATATGGTGAGGAGCCCCAGGCTGATCCACACCATAGAGTACAGTGCGTCTATAACCTAATAATAATGTTCTATAGATGCCTGACTTTTATATTATACCTTTAAATGTTGGGGTTGTGATAGAGCTGAGGGCCTAGCTGTCCGCTCCTCCTCTCCACAACTTGGGGATTGCAATACTTGGTGCTGCTGAAGACATGAATCGGTTATTAGTTCTAGTTTGGGGTCACCCGGACACGACTCGAGGTTTAGTTATTCTTTGGTCTGTAATTAAGTCCTCTTTCTTTCTTTTTGTGCTCCTGCCTTTGATGTTTCTGTGGTATAGGCCTGCCTACATTTTTAGTTTACCATTTAACTGAGTTACAATGGTGTCCCTGACATTTTGTACAAATATTGCAAGTGGTCTTAACCCTTATCTGTACAAAGCATTCCGATTTTCCTATGTAGCTCCGATGTTGGATGAGGTCGGACACGTATTTACAGAGTATCGGGCAGCACTTTGATGTCGGAGGCTGTCCGGCACATGTACTTAGTTTGTAGTCCCTGTACTATGATGGCAGAGCCTGCGTGTTGCGATGACATTATGTATTATGTCATCGTGCCAGTGATGTCTTCTTGCAGCTCTATAAATTCTCTAGCTACAAGGGATACAAAGAGTGAGCGATGAGGATATGGCAAGGTGAATTATGGAGGAGAGTGAGGGTGAAGGAGAGTTCAATGATGATGGTGATCATGGGCACGTGAGTGAGCACAAATGGGTGGAGGCATGTGAGAAGTGTGATCTAGTTCTTTGTTTTTTATTTAAACAGTAGATCCCCACTAGAATGTGCTCCAGGCTTGGCAGTGCCGTCTAGTGTCCATCTTGTGCCATGTATACAGTCCTTGAACAGCCGTTCGAGGGTGCATACTGTTGTGTGAGATGTCAGTATGTTGCACATTTGGAAGCCCAGATCCTGGCTCTAAAGGAGCAGCTTGCAATACTGATGGTATCACAGAAAGGAAAATATAAAATCAAGCAAACACAGAGAATGGCCAGATACTTACTGATACAAGAGGGCAGATAGTTGCATCCCCTCAACATGCAGGCGGCTAAACTGCCAAATGAGGGAGCTAATTGCACCTGTGAGGGACACTAACGAAACAGCCACTCACACAGCCTCTTAATATAGAGGGGGGTGGCTGCTTTGTGTATACTCCTTCACAGAGTGGATACAAAGCGACAGACCTTCTGATACATGTGGTGCACCATGCAGACTAGCAACCTATTAATGACGCCATAATAGTTCAACGGGCTGCTCTGTACCTCAAAAAGTGGACCACATTGGTACTGCCCTGGGCTCCCCCAGCGTCTAAAAGCCATACTGTATGTGAATAATACGTAATAAAGGCGAGGTATTAGTTGGTTTTTTGCCAAAAACCTTAGCTCACAAGCCGAACGACAAGGTTCCTCGCTTCTTCTTGAGGGAATGCAGCTGTCTGCCCTCTTGTATCAGTAAGTATCTGGCCATTCTCTGACTGCTTGCAATACTGAGATCCATTGACAACATGGAAAAGAGTTTGCTGCTCACTGACCAGGCACTTGTGGGAATGGATGGTAGTTTGGATAAGCGGGCAGCTACGTGAGTGATGGTTAGAAGAGGTAGAGGGAAGAGAACCAGGGAGGAGGCTAGTCCTGAACTGGCACACCCCAACAAGTTTTCAAAGTTGGGAGATGAGGGGGATGACATTATAGGATTAGCAATGCTGCAGTATGACATGCCCTCTGACCGCCAGGGAGATGACTGCTCTAGTAAGATGGGAAGGAGAGCGCAGGGCAGGCTAGACAGGACTGGTAGTGGGGTACTCCTATTATTAGGGGGACAGACATGGCAATCTGCCACAAAGACCAGGGCCGGTGAATAGTGTGTTGCCTGGTGCTTGTGTTTGATGTATAGGGTTGATAGATGACTGGAAGGGGCTAGTGAGGATGCAGCGGTCATGGTACACATTGGCCCTCATGGCAAAGTCAGAGGTGAATGGAGGGCCCTTAAAAATGATTTCGGGGATCTAGGATCTAAGCTCATGGCGATCATCTCCAAGGTAGTTTTCTCAGAAATACCACCTGTAACACGTGCCCCACCAAAAAGGCAGCGGATGATTAAGGAGGTGAACAAATGGCGTCAGAGTTGGTGTAAAGGCTCCTGCACACTAGCGAGAGTGATATTAGGATGTGATTGACGCCCCAATATTGCCCTTGCAATCCTTATGAATCCCTGGATGTGAGGCGTTTTCGCAGGGAAACAGCCTACCATCCCAGCAGGGCTGAAGAAATCTGCTGCGGCTATCACAGCCACGGCAAGAGATAGTGATCATCACCCATAGATTCCAATGGGGCCAGGCAGCAGCGCCAGCCCTATTGAAATCAATGGAACACATTCGCTGAAGGAATCCCCTGCTGCAGCAGTGGATCCTAATGTTCTCCCATGGTTTTCAATGGGGCTGGCAGCAGCACCGGCCCCATTGAAATCAATGGGAGATGGTTGCGATCCACTGCCATATTTCAAGCCCCACCCGCTGAAAATCCTTGCCATGCCCTGTTACTGCTGTCATAGCAATGGCAGAGGATCGCGATCATCTCCTATTGACTTCAATGGGGTCGGCGCTGCTGCCACCGGCTCCATTGGGAAAAAATGGACGAGATCGCAGAAAGAATGGATATGCTGCGATTTTGTTTTCACGCTGCATTGCAAGCGTTAAAATATCGCACAGGTAAAAGGAAGCCATTTAAAGCTATTGGCTTCATAATTTTGCGATTTCATCGCCAGTGTGAAGGCACCCTAAGCAAGAGGGGTTTGGGTTCCTGGAGAACTGGGCTGACTTTGCTGTTGGCTACAGACTCTGTCGTAAGGATGGGCTGCATCTTAATGCAGAGGGGCAGCTGTGCTGGGGCAAAAGATGGCTAAAAGTTTGGAGCAGTGTTTAAACTAGGGACTGGGGGAGGGCAACAAGAGAGAGGGAGGTGGAAATGGGTGTCGAGAGGGGTAGGGGGGTCTAGTGCAGTTCGAACTGACAGAGCAGCTAATGGGACCATAAGTAGAATAATGAATACAAATAACCACAACCATATAAACTGTATGGCAACGAATGCACAAAGTCTTATCAGTAAAGTGGGTGAGCTTGAAGTGAGAATGTCTGAAGAAAACTACGATATAGTAGGAATAACGGAAACATGGGTTGGTGAATTTACAGGGTTACAACCTCTTCAGAAAGGACCGTGGAAACTGGGAGGGGTATATTAAATCCTACTTAATCCTGAGCCTACAATAAGGTATAGGAGATGAACATCTGGAATCTTTATGGGTAAAAATACAGGGAGGGAAGACTAATAAAATCCTAATAGGCCATCAAAAATAACAAATGAAACTGAAAATGTATTACGAAGACAAATAGAAGAGGTGTCAAATCGAAAAGAAGTAATTATTATGGGGGACTTTAATTATCCCACTATACTATGGGAAGATGAAACCTGCGAATCTCACAAGGGTGATAGGTTCTTGAGCACAATTAAAGATAACTACCTTACCCAACTTGTGCGGGAGCCAACTAGAGGAAGGGCCATTCTGGACTTGTGATTAAGCAGCAGACCGGAAAGAATCACGGGGGTGCAGGTTGGGGGACACTTCGGAAATAGTTACAATACAATTACTTTCCAGTTGTCATTGAATAGGAAGCCTTATCAGGGAGCGACAAAAAAAGTAAACTTTAGTAAAGCAAAATTTGATTAGCTCAGAATTTCTCTCGGCAACATTAAATGGGACAATGTCCTCAAAAATAACAGTACAGGTGACAAATGGGAGACTTTTTAAAAACCTCCTAAATACCTCATGTTAGCAGTTCATACCCTTCAAAAATAAAGGAAAACGACTCAAAGGAAACCAATGTGGCTCAACAAGACTAAGGGGAAAAAAACACAAAACGAATCGGCCAAATCCTATCTATACTAATATAATATAGGGGGTGCAGATAATGCACCATATCCCTCAGCATGCAGACAGCCAAACTGCTATGGGAGGAGCTCAGGTGCAAAATACTGATGACAGCCACTCGCATATCCTCCCTATATGGAGGGGGAGGCTGCCCAGCATTATACTTGCACATAGGTAAGAAATGTGTGAACAAGTATATATAAATAGGGTGTTGGGCCACACAGGACGTGTAGTGCACCATGCATAGTTCATAACCTTTTAGTGACACCAGATATCGGTGGGCTGTGCTGCATATAGGTGACACCCCAGGCTCCTCTATTATTCAAAGCTGCATTGCATGTAAAAAAAATACATATAAACAATTCTCAATTAATGCGAGGTTCACTTGTGAGTCTCTATACTAAACTAGGTTAGAGAAACGAAAGCCTAAAAGAGGACATAATCAGACAAAAAACACAAAATAATTGGCAAAATACTTACTATAATGTAACATAGGGCAATAATCGAAAAACGTTTAAATTATTAAAATAAGAAGGCAGTGAAGAAGCACTAAAAACATACAGGGAATAAAACTAAATCTGTTGGGAAAAGATAAAAACTGCAAAGGAGGAGGCAAAGAGACTGATTGCCAAAGAGCGCAAAAATAACCCTAAACGATTTTAAAATTATATAAATGGTAAAAGGATTTGCACTGAGAGCGCTGGCCCTTTAACAAATAATGCAGGAGAAACCATAGAAGATGATGGGGGTGAAGGCAAATCTATTAAATTGTTTTTTTTCCTCAAGTATATTCACGAGAGAAAAAGAAATGTCACACAAGATGCAAGGGGATAAAATGACCCCCCCCAAAATATCCCCTGCCTAACGTAGGGGGAAGTGCAGAGCCGATTAAAAGCGACAAAATCTAAGTGAATTAAGTGACATGATACAGACCACTATTTCTTAGATTTAGGGACTTTATTGAGACCGGGGTTGTACTACTAGATTGGCTTATTGCCGATGTGGTTCCAATATACAAAAAGGGATCAAGAAGAGAACCTGGTAATTACAGGCAGATAAATCTCACTCCAATCTTTGTAAAAAAATTTTTTAAAGGGTTTCTGAGAGACGCCGCCATGAAATACCTCAAGAAAAACAGCATAAAGGCCCATTTAGACACCGATAATCGCTCAAAAGCCGTCTTTTGAGCGATAATCATTGTGTCTAACTGCATTGACATCGTGCAGTTTTCGTTAAGCAGTCACTGATCAGCCTTATCAGGAATTCATAGTGGGATACAGCTCATACTATTGTTTCTGCTGTATCCCGCTCCCTGAACACAGGCGGGGTATGAAGAACACAGCTGTCCAGCTGTGTTCTGCATACCCTGCACAGCTGTATACCATCTGAGCGCTTTATGAGCAGCCGGGGTATGAAGAACACAGCGGTCCAGCTGTGTTTTGCATACCCCGCTCGGAGTGCTCGGCTGTATAACAGCCGGGCGCTCCAAGCAGAGAAGAGCCGGATGCAGAGAACAAACGGCCCGCTTGTCTTCTGCATGCTCCGAGCAGAGAGCAGCTGGATGCAGAAGACAAGTGGCCCCACTTGTCTTCTGCATCCCCTACTCAGAACGCAAGGTGATCGCTCAACGTTTGAGCGATCACCTTGCCCTGTAAATGCACACAACGATTATAGCTCAAAAGTCACTCAAAAGATGTCTTCTGAGCGATAATCGTTGTGTCTAAATGGGCCTTAACTCCTCATCAGCATGGGTTCATGAGGGGTGGATCATGTAGAAGCTGATCAAGTTGGTTTGACAACTAAGTAAGTTCTAGGCTGGACCTGGGAGAGTATCGATCTCGTATATATGGATTTTTGTAAAGCATTTGACACCGTGCCGCATAATAGGTTAATATATAAAATGAGAAGCTCGGACTGGGTCAAAACGTGTGCAGCTGGGTAAAGAACTGACTCAGAGATACCCTGTTTCCCTGAAAATAAGACATAGCATGATTTTCCAGAATTTTTGAGGATGCTTGAAATATAAGCCCTACTCCAAAATTAAGCCCTGCTAACAGTTAATTAAAAAAGTCAATTTAAATTGTGTCCAGGCAGCTATACGTGTAAGAAAGTTAAACCTTTTTTGAACAAAAATTAATATAAGACACTGTCTTATTTTCGGGGAAACGCGGTAGAAAGCAGAGGGGGGTAATAAATAGTTTGTACTTTGATTTGGCCACTGTTGCTAGTGGGGGGGGGGGGCACATGGTTATATATTGGGCCTCATTCTGTTAAATATATTTATCAATGACCTGATAGAGGGACTGCACAGTAAAATATCAATATTTGCAGATGACACAAAATTATACAAGCTAATTAATACAACTGAGGACAAGGTACGGCTACAAACGGACCGAGATAAACTGGGTAGAAAAATGGCTAATTAGGTTCAACATGGATAAATGTAAGGTTTTGCATATGGGCAGGAGAAACGGATGTCACCAAAATGCACTAAATGGGGTACTGCTAGGGAAAAGTGATGTAGAAAAAGACCTAGTTGGCTGTAGACTCAACTGGAGTAATTAATGCCAGTTAGCTGCTGCAAATTTGAATAAAGTTTTGGGGTGCATTAAACAAGGTATAGGGACGAGGGAGGTGAACATTATCCTCCCACTATATAAGGCACTTGTCAGGCCCCACATGGAATACTGCATACAGTTCTGGTCACCGGCGCTCAGGAAAGATGTTACAGTGCTGGAGGGGTTCAAAGAAGAGCAACTAAACTAATAAACGGAATGGAGGGACTGGAACACCCAGAGAGGCACCAAAACTGGGATTATTCACCCTGGAAAAAAGACGGCTAAGGGGCGACCAAATAACTCTGTATAAATCCATGAGGGGACGATACAAGGATCTCTGCCATGATCTGTTTACACCCAGGACTGCGACGGTAACAAGAGGGCATCCGCTACGTCTAGAAGAAAGCAGGTTTCATCACCAACACAGAAGGGGGTTCTTTACTGTAAGAGCAGTGAGACTGTGGAACTCTCTGCCTGAGGATGTGGCGTTGGCAGAATCCATAGAGGAGTTTAAAAGGGGACTAGATGCACTATGATATTACAGAATATAGACACTAGATGACCAGAAGGGGTGTTGATCTCCTCAAAAGTTGATCCGTGGATTATTCTGACTGCCATTATGGAGTCGGGAAGGAATTCATTTCCTCCCAAATGGGGGTAAATTAGCCTAAACATCTCTGGGTTATTTTTTGCCTTCTTTTGGATCAACAATGAAAGGGGGAGAGGAAACAGTCTGAACTGGATGGACATTTGTCTTTTTTCAACCTAGGGTATTATGTTACTATGAAAATGATGTGATTGTTCTCAGTAAGAGAAACCACGTAGTCTTGTAGATATGATACCTTTTAATGGCTAACAAAAATACATGATGTAATAATAGCGAGCTTTCGTACCAACGCAGGGTACTTCTTCAGGCTTAAATGGATTGGATCTGAAGAGGCATGCATATTTATACACACTTATAACATACATACTTATGGCAAGGCACAGATATGGATGTGATTGGTTCGCACTTAAAAGGAATTCTGCAACAGCAAACAAACATATTTTGTCTAGGCACTGATAGCGGAGTGAAAGTTTTATGGTCCCTAAATTACTGTTGGAGGGGGGGAGGTCAGCAGGCTTGACTTTCTACAAGAGATACACAAGCATTTTTAGCTAAACACTGATAAGGGAGTGAAAGTTTATGGTCCCTGAATTACTGTTGATGGGGGTCTTATCTGTGCAATCAAGTCTCACACTTCCCATTCACGCATAAATCCTGGGGAATAATTTAACCCAGTATTCAGCGTGTCAAAGGTTATTATCAATTTATATTCCCAAATTCTTCTGTGGTTTTGTGACTTGAAACCACCCTTCAATATCAAAACTCTCATATCTCCTATGTTATGTCCATGGTTAGAGAAGTGCTCGGCCACAGGTAATTCTCTTTTTCTGTGTTCAATCGTGTGGCGATGGGATCTCATCCTGGCTCTCAGTTTCTGTCCCGTTTCCCCAACATAAAGACCCCCAACAGGACATTTACTGCACATGATCAGGTACACAACATTGGACGAGGAACACGTAAATGTCCCTGGGATCTTCTAGTCCTGCTGTGTGTTGGGGATCCGTATCCTGTCCGCAGTCAGTATATGTGAGCAGGTCTTACAGCTCCTTACATTACAGGGATAAGTTCCTTTTTGTGTGTCAGAGGGTAATGCACTCCTGATTATAAAGTTCCTCAAGTTAGGAGGCTGCCTGTAACACAGAAGCGGAGGGTCCGGGAATATGGTTTTCAGACGGTCATCCTTGTGCAGGGTATGGTGGAGTTTTCTTGCGGTTTTCCTTAGTACCTCTAGTTGCGGATTGTAGGTCACTACTAGAGGCACACGATTGTTTCTTTCCTTCTCCTTGTATTGGAGTAGTTGATTTCTGGGTATCCTGGTGGCTCTGGTGATTTGGTCATCAATTGAGGTGGGAGGGTAGCCCTGATTTATAAATGTTCTTTTAAGATGGTACAAATGTTCCTCTCTGTCTGTTGGGTTGGAGCAGATCCGGTTGTATCTGATGGCCTGGCTGTAGACAATGGACTTTTTGATGTGTTTAGGATGGAAACTGTCCCATCTGAGGTATGTGGGCCGATCAATCGGTTTTCGGTATAGGGATGTCTGTATTGAGTTGTTTGAAATTTTTATGGTGGTGTCCAAAAAGTTGATTTCTGTATGCGAGTAGCTTAATGTCAGGTTTATGGTGGGGTGGAATGCATTGAATCTTTCATGGAATTTTATTAATTCTTGTTCGGTGTTGGTCCAGATGATTATGATGTCATCAATGTAGCGGAAGTAGGCCAATGGTTTGCTGGGGTAAGAGGCCAGAAAGTCACTCTCCAGTTTTGCCATAAAAAGGTTGGCATATTGCGGTGCCATTTTACTGCCCATGGCAGTCCCTGTGAGTTGCAGGAATTTCTCTTTGTCAAAGGAGAAATAATTGTGTGTGAGAATGAATCTTGTGAGTTGTAGCACTGCATCAGAGGCGACCCCATTGGCCTCAAGGTGCGCCTGGCAGGCAGTCAGTCCATCCTCGTGTGGGATGTTGGAATATAAGGATTCCACATCCATAGTGGCCAGGATGGTGCCATTGGGGAGGGGACCTACGGTTGACAGTTTGTTCAGTAGGTCCGTGGTGTCTTGCAGGTAGCTGGTTGTCACCATAAACTTTCACTCCCTTATCAGTGCTTAGCTAAAAATGCTTGTGTATCTCTTGTAGAAAGTCAAGCCTGATGACCTCCACCCTCCAACAGTAATTTAGGGACCATAAAACTTTCACTCCGCTATCAGTGCCTAGACAAAATATGTTTGTTTGCTGTTGCAGAATTCCTTTTAAGTGCGAACCAATCACATCCATATCTGTGCCTTGCCATAAGTATGTATGTTATAAGTGTCTATAAATATGCATGCCTCTTCAGATCCAATCCATAAGCCTGAAGAAGAACCCTGCGTTGGATCGGAAGCTCGCTATTATTACATCATGTATTTTTGTTAGCCATTAAAAGGTATCATATCTACAAGATTACGTCGTTTCTCTTACTGAGAACAATCACATTTTGCTCTACTGGCGACACGGGACCAGATCTTTGTTTTCATTATGAAAATGATGTTCCTGTTTTGTGTGAATACTTCCAGTGATTCTGAAAGTAGTTATGAAGATTACAGTGGTCGTACTTTTGCTACCTGGTAGCTGGAAGGTGGATCGGGATGGTGATTGGGATCTTCTACAGTTCCCGTAGACAGTGACACAACAGGGATTCACCCTACCACAAAGTGTTTTCCCAAAAACGGAGCTAGAATGCTTTATTGGCACGATGGAGCGCTACAGGTCTATTTTTGTGTTCCAAATTCAAGCGTTAAATCCAAACTGCTGGCAGGATGATTGACTGGTCACACAGCATTCTGTGTAATCACGACATTTGTTAACAACCAGAAGTATTTATACGGCTTTAGACAAAGACATAGAAAATGACGCTAGAAAATACCTTAGGTGTACATATACAAATTTGTGAGGAATACAAATTCGAGAAAGGGGAAGGCCATCAACTTCTGGGCCTGAGGGAAGACTAAATGGAAAGATGCACTTCCTAATGCAAAATGGAAAAAAAATCCATAAAAGATTGCATGGCTTGAAGCAGATGGAAGGGGAAAGGACGAAAGCAGTTTCTACAGTGAGACATGCAATAAGAAGCCTGGAGTTCATCCTGGACATTGCTTCAAAAACTACCACACTCTAAAAAAAAATTATAAACCAAATTAAACGAAAACACTTTCATTTTTCAAAAAAAATTGCTAATAAAAAACATACAACACCTTCCCACACAAAATCAATAAGAACGGGGAAGTATGCGAGTGACAGGGAAATTAGAATGGAAAGGGTTAATAAACCAGAAAAACAGAGCCAAATACCATGCAGATTTCACAAAAAGGAAATTGTGATACCCATGCTCCAGGAGATCAGTTTTGTGGTCTCTGGGACCCCTTGACTTAATATTAAATATTACTCGACCTGCTCTGCTTCCCAACCGACCCGTAAAGCATATAGAGTTTTACTAGCATTCCACACATCATTTAATCTACAAGCCTAGCGCCGCAGGCTGCTGGGACAGGAGATATGTTTACTTGGAAATCCTGATTTCTTTCTCTTCATATACAATTGCTAAGCTCTATTTTCCTAACCAGGAACAGATTTCTTTTAAGTCCAGAGTTCTCCAGAGATTATCTGAAGGATCTGACATAATATTGGGTGGAGAGTTAAACGTGGCATTTGACCTTTGTTTGGGTGCCTCCACGGGCCGTTCGTCTGTCTCCCGTTCCGCGATCTGAGACTGAGGAAGGCCCCAGTAGGTCTACAGTAGGTTGACTTATGGTGGATACTACTTGCTAATACTAAAGACTATAGCTTCCACTCCTTGGCACACAATTCATATATTAGGTTAGATTATCTTTTTATCTCACGTAATCTTTTGGATGGCATCGCAGGATGTTCTTTGGATAATTTCCTTTGGGCAGACCATGCACCAGTATACAGATCCCAGGGTCTTCGGAATCGAAGTCACAAGAGTCCTAGCTTGTGTCTTAACGATAACGTACTAAAAGATGCAGCGTGTATGACTGACCTTAACAACACTATAAATAATTTGCTACAGACCACCAGTCCGACCCCACATCAGCGTTTATTCAATGGCAGGCAATAAAATATATGTCCTTTTAGAGGGGTATTTATCTCACGTGATCTGAGACTAAAGAGAGATTGATCCCATAAGATTTCCTAATTTTTACTGACTGGACACTCGTGAGACAGCTAAAAAAAAAGCACATTCCTCCAATGTCTTGAAGGCGGAGATATCATCCCCCTGACACAAAACTTTGTGCTTCAGAGATAGCCCCCACCCAAAATGAAAAGACTCCATGCGGAGTTGAAACGTTGCTGCCCCATTTTTTATGGATTGAATAAAGCCAACATTTCTTGGATCACTGGTGGTGCTGCTCCTCTATGCTATTTCTGGATTATACTTTGCGGTTCTAAGAGTTGGGACGAACTGAGCCTGCACACCTGATCCAAACCTCGCACCTAATGGTGATTTTCGGTTGGGTGCTGCTGCTACTATATCTTTGTGAGGAGGTCAATAGGCTGATAGAGGGTCAGAGCGCAGACATCCCCAGGGTGAGAGATATGCTTAATGAAGACGGTCTTAAAACGCTAAGGGAAATACAGGGGGGAGGAGAACCCGTGACTGGAGCATGGTACCAATACCTTCAGCTATGTCACTACATAAGATCACTAAGAGGAGACCAAGCGTGGAGGGCGAATCTCACCCCCTTTGAGAATCAATTTGTCCAGAACTCAGCAACAAAGGGAAACACGTCCAATCTTTATCATTTCTTGGTTGAGATGGACACACAGAGGTGCGAGATAGCCCTAGAGAGGGAATGGGAGGCAGATTTAGGCCACTCACCCCCGGAGGAGGACTTGGAGAAGGCATACATCCTCACACATAAACTAAGCATCTCCAGCAGGTTCCAAGAATTGAACTACAAGATACTAACCAGATGGTACAGGACACCGGAGAGACTGGCCAGGATCTATCCCCAGTACTCGGATTCATGCTGGAGGTGCCAATCAGAGAGGGGCACATACATCCATATGTGGTGGTCGTGTCCATTGATCTGTCCCCTATGGCAGGAGATAGGAGCTCTATATGCCCTGGGTTAGTGGGGTGCCTACTCAGCTAACACCGGAGATGGCCCTGCTGTCGATGTTTCCTGGGTCCCTGTCGAGAGCCAAAAAATCGCTATTAAAATTGTTCATACTAGCGACACGACAGGTAATCCCAAGGAGATGGAAAACACAGTCAACTCCCTCGAGACTAATGTGGCTAGAAACGATGGACCGGATAGGTTACTTGGAGGAATTATGCGCCAGAGACAAAATGCGACATAACAAACACATAGCGGTATGGACAGCCTGGACATCACAGCGAGAGACGGCGGAAGTTTCAAAATGGGTGCAGACAGGTTCAATCCCCCCCCCCCCGCGGAGGTACGCCGCCCTAACATAGTAAAGCACGAACAGGGCGCACGAGATCTATAGGACTAGGCAGGTAGGTCCCCCCCTCTATCTCTCCCTAATTCAAGCTTCACTAATTTTCTATCTTTAGCCACTTTTCTTTTCTTTGCTTTACACCTTATGTCCCTACTGAAGGGAAACAGCAATTTACATCTGACTCTTCATTTTACTTTGACTGTTGGAAAAGGTTCATAGGATACGAGTAAGAGTTCGACACTGGACAGAATTTAAGAATCAAACACAGAGAAGCGTTAAACAGTTTATTGTCTACAATTTAAGAATATCTTGTTGTTACTAGTTGGCCGAAATTGTAGGCCTTGGTTGATATATGCTTTATACAAATGTAAAAAAAACGAATAAACACATTATGAACCATATCTTTGTGAGAATCAGAAATGGGACGAGACAGGGCTGCATACTCACTCCCTTCTGATACATACTGGTCATGGAGTCTCTGACCAATAATCTTAGAAACAAAGCTTCAATAAAGGGGGTGAGCATAGGGGAACAGGAACCTAAGTTATCCCTCCTTGCGGACGACTTATTGATATATGTCCCAGTTCCCAGAGTGGACCTTTCTGTTATTTTACAGGAATTCGCCAGATATACCAGACTTGGCAACTTTAAAGTAAAATCAGAAAACCTGAAGTAATAAATATTACCATGCCCCAAGGTGAGGTCAAGCATCTCCAGGAACTATTCCCCGTTCACTGGAATGATACCTCCTGTAAAATACCTGGGAATTCATATACCTGCCAACCTAGACCAAACCATTGAACTCAGTTTAAATTAGAACTAAAAGAATGGCTCGGAATACCATTGTCATAGTTTGGCAGAAATAACCACTCTTCCCAAGATTCCAGCCGGTCCCCTGGGATCCACCCAAACAGTATTTTGAAACTATTCGAAAAAAACATTGTGAAATTCCTCACTGTGCCTCAGCTATAAAGTATTAGCCCGATCCAAATGTTAGGTGGTGCAGGGCGACCTAAGTTACACCTACATCATAAAGTAACAATTTCCAATAGTATGCTAGACTTTTTTTCATAATTCTACAACTAAATTATGGGTAGCCATAGAACAGGCTTTAAATATTTTTCAGATTCCGGGAGCTTTTTGGATCCCTCAGGGGCCTAAATTGGGAAAAATCAGAGCCTCAACACTCTTACTAAATCTGTTGCTTTCCTGTAACATAAACCCCCAGATCCCGTCCACCCTGTCACATTCTAACCTCTCTCACTCCTTCCACTAGTGCCACATGGGGATGTGATAGTACATTTTAGGGTTGAGAACTCTTTCTGACCTGACAGGGTTCCTGGCTACAATATTTCCAAATCCGAAGCTATGTTAACTCCCTTTTACCGCCCCCTAACCTTATTGTAGGGCTTACCCCTTTCGAAAAACTGTCTTTTTCCTTTGGGGTTCCTATACTTATATCCTCGGTCTGCAGGTTACTGCTGAGGGAGCGGATGAGAGACTTTAAACCCAGTTGCAATAGAGCCTGGGAGAGAGCAGTAGGAAGACCTTTTTTCTGGAGAACTCTAGACCAAATCATACATAATGTCTTATAAAATGTCCATATTCTGCAGTTTACAGGAGCTTCATTTTTAAATGGTATCACATCGGTATAGGAGTCCTGCTAAATTACACAAAATGCTCTCTTCATTCTCAGATCAATGCTGGAGATGTCTTACAGACACAAGTTCACTGTTGCACATATGGTGGCAGTGCCCGCTTATAGCACGTCTTCGGAAAGATCTCTCCAGACTTGATAAAGCCATATATAGATTTCCATTGGACATAATGCCAGAGATTGCACTTCTGTCCATGTTTTCAGGCCCGATTTCAAAATTCAAACAAAAACTATTGAGACCATTTACAATGGCTATGCGCCACATTATTCCTAGATACCGTAAGCAATAAATAGCAGTTCCAAGGGTAGCCTGGGTAGAGGCTATGGACTCCTCGAAATATATGGAGGAACTCAGATGCTCTGACCTTGATATTGAACTCAGGTTTTTATTCCACTTTGACCATGTGGATAGGCTTTTGTGATTCTTCCTCCTTCTCTGGATGGCTGTTAGATGAGTCTATCTTATGAGTTATGATTAGCACTAATCGTGGGCAAGGTCTGCAGAATGCCATACTCTTTCTTTTCTATTTCTTCTCTTTTCTATTCAGTCTTTTCTAAACTTTTCTTCTTTCACGTTTTAGTTTTTCTTTTATTACGTATTCCTGGTGAAGTGCCTCTGCTTTGATGGAGACTCGTTATATTAAACAAGCGCTCTTGTAGTTGCCTATCCAATCTCACTTTACTGGGTTCCCAGGTAGTAATACTTGTCCAGGCTAGTTCTGTTAATTGAGATTGGAAGCTGTTTATTGTGATATAACATTTTGTACAATTTGTATCTTTATTGTTTCTTAATGCATGTCAACGTTTGGCTTTAATAAAAACCTATTGAACATGAAAAATGACAACTGAGAATTCAGTATGCCTGACTCAACTTCAAACAGCTGTAACTCTGTTTTTTTGGGGGTTTTTTTAAGAGCAAAATTGCTTTTGGTGTCAACTTAAGCATGTTGATAGCCCTGATGGAACCAGAGTTACAGCTGTTTAAAGTAGAACAAGCTCTTTTTCCTGCAGAATGAAGTGAATTCGTTCAAAAATTACCAGGGGTTTAAGAAGCTCTTGGATCATTATTCATCTACACTATTAATTATTAGGAAATTATAGTATCCGTGTCTCTGGTGGCGGAATGCGGCACACAGCTTTGCTACGTGCATGTCACACACACACACAGCTTGTTACATGCATGTCACGCAAACACAGCTCTGCTACATGTACTTCACGCACACACAGCTCTGCTACATGCACTTCACACACAGCTCTCCTACATGCAAGTCACACACACAGTTCTACTATGTGCATATTACACACAGTTCTGCTACCTGCCTGTCACACACACAGCTGGGCTACATGCACATCACACACACATAGCTCTGTTACATGCACGTCACACGAACAGTTTTGTTACGTGCACGTCACACACAGTTACATGCACATCACACACAGCTCTGCTATGTGCATGTCACACACAGTTTTGTTACATGCACATCATACACAGCTCTGCTACGTGCATGTCACACACACAGCTTTGCTACATGCACGTCACACACACAGCTTTGTTACGTGCACATCAAACACGCATAGCTCTGCTACATACACATCAAACACGCATAGCTCTGCTACATGCACGTCACACACACACAGCTCTGTTACATGCACGTCACATACACACACAGCTCTGCTACATGCGCGTGTCACACACACATCTCTGCTACATAAATTCTTCATCCCATACAACAGGAATCACAACCAACACAGCAGTCCTGCACACACTGATCATCCCCTTGACTCCTCCCACACAGGCGACTGATCACGTGCTCCTCCGTCTCACAGGCGCGGCTCTGCTCCTCTGTCTCTCACACGCGCGGATCTGCTCCATACACTCTCTGAATACATCCAGTTGGGACACATAAACTGCAGGTCACACAGCAGAGTCATGCATACACTGAGGGGTGAGACCTGGTCATGTGACTCTTCCCCCACAGACTACTGATCACATGATAGTGACATCATCACAGGTCCTGTGAGCACACGGGTGCTGTTAGGCTCTGCATGTTTTATGCTTTAGGACCTGTGATGATGTCGCCATCATGTGATCAGAGGGCGGAACACACGGACTCGCGGACAAGTGGTTGTTAGTACTTTGACTGTGAAACGTCATCCTACCATTTTTTCAGCATATGGCTGAGCAGGAAGTTTACCTCTATATATTTCAGAAATCATCCTGCTGCTTCTGTTTGCAGTCACTCTGAATTATCCTAATACAGTCTGTAAGACTCTTACACCCAACTGTCTAATGGTGGTAGATTACTGCAATGGGAAGCAGAGACAGAGCTGTAAGGAGGAATTTGTACCTGTTGGTAGTAAGCCTGAAGCAGCCTGTAATGCTTAACCCTTTCCAATCCAATTTGTATCCTGGTTTTCCTAGGGGGCTTACTCTTTTTCTGCCATTATACTATGGCGCTATCTGCTGGCTAAAGCCAGTACTGCATGAGGTGACACGTTGGATAGGCTCCGACAGCAGAGAGGCTGGCAATATACAGTAAGAGAACCCCGACGGACGTCTTCCAACATCGGAGCTGTACAGCCTTAAATCATGTCTTCAGACGTCAGACAGTGGATTGGAAAGGGTTAAAACTAATAGATCTCTCTGTGGCTGAGAGGTAAAGTGGGGTATGTTCCGCATATAATCTCAGTTTCTATAGGGTAACAGTTGTGGAGGCCGCCTATGAAATGGGCAGTTTAAAACACTGTAGCAAGGCATTTAATAGTAATAATGTAAAGTAATACCGATTTAAGGGGTATCCCTGCTTGGTGCCCCTTCCCAGTGAAAATTGTGGAGATGGTGGATCAGAAAGGTAGTGGAAGTGACTGACATACAGTATAACTTCTCATAAGTGTTCAAATAATTGGGAAATATCCAGTGGTTTGGTAAGAACAGAACCCTCATCATTCAAGGCTTGGGTAACTGTGCGGGGAATGGGTATTGCTCTTTTCGGATCATGCACGTCAGGAAGGCTCCACATTTATTCCACTTTTCAAAATATTTCATTGACTGGTATGATCTCGAAGAGATAAGTGTCTTTCTGTGCCCTCCGTACAGGCCGGCAATATCTGTTTAAGATTGTAGGCAGCTTGAGATAGTGCTCTGCTGGCTGAGGTCTTAACCCCTTGAGTGGCGGGTTTCCTACCCCCCCCCTGTCGCACCCACCGGGGCAGGTTTTTTAAATGGTCTAATCATTGAATTTAACTAATTTTGCAGTCGTGTTCCAAGAGCCATAACTTTTTCATTTTTCCATTGACACGGCCATATGAGGGCTTGTTTTTTGCGGGACAAGTTGTACTTTTTGATGGCATCATTTTTGGGTATATATAATGTATTGCATAACTTTTGTAAAACATTTGTAGGGAGATTGGGGGGGGGGAGAAATTCTGCCATTTGTTTTTTGGATTTCATTTTTACGGCGTTCAACATGCAGAATAAATAGTGTGATATCATTATTCTCTGAGTCAGCACCATCCTGATGATAGCAAGTTTATACAGTTTTTTTTTTTTTTTTTTTGAAAATAAGTGTTTATTTGGACGGAAAAGCATGTTACAATAATCAGGCCAGAGGAGCATCACATACGATGGTACAATCGATACATATACATACTTGTTGATGCACCCATTCTCCCACTTCACCACCTCTCCTCCGTGGAGTTCGTTGCTGGCTTGCCTCCGCCCAGCCTTTTTCTTTTAATTAACAGAAGTCGGTCCCACCTCAGGGTAGGGGACCGTGAGGTGGAACAGAACAATGCAAGGAGACAAACAAAAAAGAAAAGGTTAAACAAGGGTAGGGCGCCTAGGAGCCCATAAGGGGATTGGGGGGGGGATGGGGTGTGGGTGGTCCGGGTAGTGGGTTATGCTCGCCTGTTGGGTACCGATTTGTGCAAGCCTTATGGTCTGGTTAGACAGCTCCACTCGTGGGTGGGTTCCGGTGTCATCATATTTGAGGTCCCCTGCGCCAGAGGGAGGGCGGCATGGCCCGTTCAGCTCGCGGGTGGCTGTCAGGACACTGGGTGTTTACGACGCACTTGTTGTCCTGGAGATCCAGTCCCCCAGGCCAGGTGACAACCTAAAGTCCAGCCATGGCCTCCATGTTGCATAAAACTTCTCCACCGTAGCATCCTCCTCTGCCCTCATCTCCTCGAATCTGGCCAGCGTATTCACTGCCTCGACCCAGTGGGCCTTAGTGGAGCTCGTGGTGTCCCGCCAGAGCCTTGGAATTATCTGCCTCACCGCCAGTATGAAAAATTTCAATAAACCCTTTCTCACCTGGGCGATAGGACCCTGGAACATGGACAGTAGGGCCAGCTCAGGCGAGAACACCACGCTTGCCCCAGATAAGTTATTGTATAACTCCTCCACTTCCTTCCATAATGCCGCCACCGGGGGGCAAGCCCACCAAATATGCACCATATTTCCCTGTCCGCTCAGACATCTCCAACAATGGGGGGAGGTCTGGGGAAACATTTTGTGTATTCTGTCCGGCGTGGTATACCAGTGGGACAGAATCTTATAATTTAGCTCATGCAACCTGGAATGCACCGTTGCCTTGTGCGTTAGAGTGAAGGACCTCTGCCATTGTTCTGCAGAGAAGCTTTTCCCCAGTTCGCCCTCCCACGCCCCTGTAAACGTCGGGGGTTCGTCCCCCATCTCACGCTCCAGCATTGACCTGTATAGTAATGAAATAAGATGCCCAGTAGATTCAGGTGACATGCATAATACCTCAAAAGGTGTGAGGGCTTTAGGTATGTTCAGGCCGGGTGTCAGGGAGTCCAGCGAGCCCCTCAGTTGTAAGTATGTCATCCAAGCTCCCGGCGGAATCCTGGACTCCGCAAAGAACTCCGCCAACGGCTTTATCCCCCTTTGGCTTATCACATCTCTAAGACGTGGAACCTGTATTGTTGGGGTCAGCAGCAAGGTTCTATTCGTCACAAAAGCCTTGAATTGGGGGTTGGCTAAAATAGGGGTAAGAGGACCCGGGATCGAGACCAGCCCATCTCTTCTGGCAAAGCCCGACCAAGCCTCCCCCAGAAGCCTCAGTAGGGGTGACACTCCGGGGTAGTCTCTGATCAGGCCGCCCGGGACCCAAAACATCCCCTGGGTCAGGCCTGGATCCGAGTCAAGTTCCATTTTGACCCAAAGCTTGGACTCGCTGTGTTTGAGGAGATCGAGGACGCACTTCGCTATATTAGCCTTATAGTATAGGGTGAAGTCCGGTAGCCCCAGGCCTCCCCTATCCTTGGTCCTAGCCAGCGTACTCGCCAGACAAATTTGGTAATTAGGGAGCGTAGGTGCAGCAGGTATTGTCTATGCAGTCGGATGGGGGGGGCCTGGCATAAGTAAAGGAACCTTGGGAGCGAAGTTTATACAGTTTTTATGTTTTGGGGAGGAAAAAAAAATGGGGGAAAAAAGAAAAAAAGGGGCCATGTTATTAAGGGGTTAAATAATGTACCAACTTCCTTCTCTGAGTCATTACGACGCAGGGATACCACATGTGTGATTTTATTTTACATTTTTTACAAAGTAAAGGGAGACAAGTGTTTTTATTTATTTTTTTATTTATTTTTTTTTTTACTTTTTGTTTGATGGTGACAGCCCTTTACATGCTGCAGTCACATAGACTGCAGCATGTAAAGGGTTAACACAGCAGAGATCAGAGGTTTTCTCTGATCTCTGCTGTAAGAGCAGGTGCCTGCTTGTCCTCTGACAGCCAAGAACCAGCTCTCCCTGCCACAGAGATCATCGGCTTGCTTCTGACAAGCCGATGGTCTCTATGGCAACATATAAACAAAGCAGGAGACTTAGAAGCAGGAGATTGCCGGCATATTGGCAATATCTTCTGCTTCTGTTGTTCAAAGCCCTTGCTTTGTTCTCTGTGGGACTGTGCAGGCAGAGCACAATGCCACAGCTTGTGGCATTGTGCTCTGCAGCTCCCATAGTGCTACATAGCCCAGAAATCTTCCGGGCTATATTACTATCGGCAGTGGAGCTCGTCCCGGAAAATTTCCGGGCATGCCACTCAAGGGGTTAAAGGTATCCCAGTAAAGCAAAATCTTCATATCAGGGCCCTGTTCTGGGAAGGATGGGGGGGGGGGGGAGGGGGAATTAGCCCACAGGTCAATAAAATATTGGACTTGTGAAAATATACTGGGAAGTAAAGTTTCACCAATAAATTTCGGCAATGACTGAAGCAACGTAGTAACGTAGTATTTTAGGCTGAAAAGAGGCTTGTGTCCATCCGCATTAGCCTGTTTTCCTGCATTGTTGATCCAGGGGAAGGCAAAAAAAAGGTAAAAGCCAATTTTCCTCATTTTAATAAAAAGAACTTTCTCCATGACTCTAAGTCTGGCAAATAGAATAATCCCCAGTTCAACAACCCTTCTGAAGTATTCACTGACTAAAACATGTAATATTGTTGTGTCCATGCACCTGTTGAACTCTTTGCCTGAGGACGTGGTGATGGCGAACTCCCTAAGAGAGGTGAATAGTTTTACTGCTCTTACAGTAAAGAACCCCCTTCTATGTTGGTGTCGAAACCTTTCCTCTAGATGTAGAGGGTGCCCCTTGTTACAGTCCTGGGTATAATAGATGATGGGAGAGATCTCTGTACTGACCCCTGATATATCTATACATAGTTATTAGAATTCCCCCTTGTTACAGTCCTGGGTATAATAGATGATGGGAGAGAACTCTGTACTGTCCCCTGATATACTATACATAGTTATTAGAGCGCCCTCTTGTTACAGTCCTGGGTATAATAGATGATGGGAGAGATCTCTGTACTGACCCCCGATATATTATACATAGTTATTAGTGCCCCCCTTGTTACAGTCCGGGGTATAATTGATGATGGAAGAGATCTCTGTACTGACCCCTGATATATAAAACATAGTTATTAGAGCGCCCCCTTGTTACAGTCCAGGGTATAATTGATGATGGAAGAGATCTCTGTACTGATCCCTGATATATTATACATAGTTATTAGAGCGCCCCCTTGTTACAGTCCTGGGTATAATAGATGATGAGAGAGATCTCTGTACTGACCTCTGATATATCTATACATAGTTATTAGAGCATCCCCCTTGTTACAGTCCTGGGTATAATAGATGATGGGAGAGATCTCTGTACTGTCCCCTGATATATTATACATAGTTATTAGAGCGCCCCTTATTACAGTCCTGGGTATAATAGATGATGGGAGAGATCTCTGTACTGACCCCTGATATATCTATGCATAGTTATTAGAGCGCCCCCTTGTTACAGTCCTGGGTATAATAGATGATGGGAGAGATCTCTGTACTGTCCCCTGATATATTATACATAGTTATTAGAGCGCCCCCTTGTTACAGTCCTGGGTATAATAGATGATGGGAGAGATCTCTGTACTGTCCCCTGATATATCTATACATAGTTATTAGAGCGCCCCTTGTTACAGTCCTGGGTATAATAGATGATGGGAGAGATCTCTGTACTGTCCCCTGATATATTATACATAGTTATTATAGCGCCTCCTTGTTACAGTCCTGGGTATAATAGATGATGGGAGAGATCTCTGTACTGACCCCAGATATATCTATACATAGTTATTGGAGCGCTCCCTTGTTACAGTCCTGGGTATAATAGATGATGGGAGAGATCTCTGTACTGACCCCTGATATATCTATACATAGTTATTGGAGCGCTCCCTTGTTACAGTCCTGGGTATAATAGATGATAGGAGAGATCTCTGTACTGACCCCTGATATATCTATACATAGTTATTAGAGCGCCCCCTTGTTACAGTCCTGGGTATAATAGATGATGGGAGAGATCTCTGTACTGATCCCTGATATATCTATACATAGTTATTAGAGTTCCCCCTTGTTACAGTCCTTGGTATAATAGATGATGGGAGAGATCTCTGTACTGATCCCTGATATATCTATACATAGTTATTAGAGCGCCCCCTTGTTACAGTCCTTGGTATAATAGATGATGGGAGAGATCTCTGTACTGACCCCTGATATATATACATAGTTATTACAGCGCCCCCTTGTTACAGTCCTGGGTATAATAGATGATGGGAGAGATCTCTGTAATAAGCCCTGATATATTTCTACATGTTTATTAGGTCACCTCTCAGGCATTTTTTCCCTAAACTTAATAACCTCAAGTTTGATAAACTTTAAGGATACTGCAGTCTGCCGATTCTGTTTATTAATTTAGTTGCCCGCCTTTTGAACCTGCTCAAGCTCTGATATGTCCTCCTTGCACTCAATATTCTATGTGTGGTCTGGCCAGTGACTTGTAAAGAGGAAGAACAATGTTATCGTCATGTGCCCCTAGTAGAGATGAGCGAACGTACTCGTTTCGAGTACTTACGCACCCGAGTACCGCCATTTTTGAGTACTTCAGTACTCGGGTGAAAAGATTCGGGGGGCGCCGGGGGGAGAGGCGTGGCGGTGCGGGGGGGGGGCAGCGGGGAACAGGGGGGAGCCCTCTCTCTCTCTCCCCCCCACTCCCCACTGCTACCCCCCGTGCCGCCACGGCGCCCCCCGAATTTTTTCGCCCGAGTACGGAAGTACTCGGAATTCGCGGTATTCGGGCGAAAAAGGGGCGTAGCCGAGCACGTTCGCTCATCTCTAGCCCCTAGACCTCTTGTGATGCACCCCACTATCTTATTTGTTTTGGCCACTTTTCTGCCCAAACCCCCAACTTATCCAGATCCATTTTCCACCCTAATACTGTCCTCTCTTGTGGTAATTCACAAAGCTTTGTATCATCTGCAAATCTTGATATTTTGCTGCACAATCCTTCTACAAGGTGATTAATAAATTGTTTTGATTCTCCTGTAAAATCCCCCATATTAATTGTAATTACGTCTTCCTCCTATACGTTCACTCACAGGCATGACACCCCCCTATTGGGTTTACTAAGCGGACTGCTCCTCCAACTGTTATTCCAATACTCATGTAGTTCCATCACATGTACTTGCGGATTCAATGGGGAGGGGGGGGGGGGGGCAGATATTGATATGAAATCATATATTCTGATTATCGTTTATAAAATTAGTTGCTAATTATTTCTCTTATCATGTGTTGAATGTCCTATTAGAAAGCTAACAACAAGGAGTTTAGAACAAACCACGCCAAAGCAATATATCCAATGTGGCACAACACTTTATTATCATGCAGGTTCAGAGACACATTTCAGGGTGGTAGCAATACAGAATATCAAAAAACCCAGATAGGGAGGGGACATGCATGTAATATTATTAATAGCAAGGCTTATTGGATATACCATTTGTCCACGGATGCTCCATATGGCTAAGGTATCAAATGGGAAATGATGCTACATTACTAGTTTACTGATATTTTATACAGAACTTGATATGAATAATAAAATCGATGTATGTATACTGATCAATTGACATATTAAATATATGCACTACACCAGGGGTCCCCAACTCCAGTCCTCAGGGACCCCCGACAGGTCATGTTTTCAGGATAGCCTATGCTAAAAACCCCTGTGGCAATGTGTGAGGCACTGGCGATAATTACATCACCTGTGCGATACTGAGGACTTCCTGACAACATGACCTGATGGCGGTCCCTGAGGACTGGAGGTGGGGAACATTGCTCTACACTATTAGATTCCTGTTCACAGCCAGCCAATTCATTTTCAATATGACCTGCCGGTCCTTCTCAGAATGGGACACAAATGCTTCATTATTCCAGCTGAGCTTAGAAGCCCGGGTTGAGGACTGTAAAAAGAGGGGGGAGGGACATGCCTGTGTTAGAAGAGAGAGACGTAATTACAATTAATATGGGGGATTTTGAAAGAGAAACACATTAACACCAGATTATAAAATAGGGGCTCTCTGGTTTGGATGCTCCAAAGATTATTGCATTAAATAGATTGTGTGAGAAGTTATTAAAACATAAACCCACATTTAATAAGCGGACTGCTCCTCCAACTGTTACTCTTCAGTATAGCAATCCGCTCCATCTTATTAAAACTATCATACGTAAACATGTTGCTGTCATGTACGATAATGGAATACTGAGATCTATTTGATCAAGCACAATTAATGTGCCTACAGGCGCCCACCGACTCTGGGAACTATTTCATGACAAGTGGGAAGACGCTGAAAACAGGGCTCATAGAGACAACCTACGAATACGGGGCCTCCCAGAATCCATTCAAGATCTTCAATCCACCAGAACGGCCCTTTTCCTGGAGTTATGCCCCAATATTCCTATAGAACGGCTGGAGATGGACAGAGTCCACAGAGCTTTGAGAGCCCACAAGGCTGGGGGCCCACCAAGGGACGTTGTCCTGAAAATGCATTACCACCGTACTAAAGAACAACTACTTAAAGGGGTTGTCCCGCGAAAGCAAGTGGGGTTATACACTTCTGTATGGCCATAATAATGCACTTTGTAATGTACATCGTGCATTAAATATGAGCCAGACAGAAGTTATTCACTTACCTGCTCCATTGCTAGCGTCCCCGTCTCCATGGTGCCGTCTAATTTCAGCGTCTAATCGCCCGATTAGACGCGCTTGCGCAGTCCGGTCTTCTCCCTTCTGAATGGGGCCGCTCGTGCCGGAGAGCTGCTCCTCGTAGCTCCGCCCCGTCACGTGCCGATTCCAGCCAATCAGGAGGCTGGAATCGGCAATGGAACGCACAGAGCCCACGGTGCACCATGGGAGAAGACCTGCGGTCCACCGTGGGTGAAGATCCCGGCGGCCATCTTCGCAAGGTAAGTAAGAAGTCACCGGAGCGCGGGGATTCGGGTAAGTACTATCCGTTTTTTTTTTTAAAGCCCTGCATCGGGTTTGTCTCGCGCCGAACGGGGGGGCTATTGAAAAAAAAAAAAAAAAAAGAAAAACGTTTCGGTGCGGGACAACCCCTTTAATGGCTCACTCCATCTCAAAGCTCTCCTTCCAGGGTCACGATAATCAATTATTCCCTGATCTGGCCCCTTCAACGCTTGCTAAAAGGAGAGCTCTCAAGCCCTATTTGGAAATTCTGCAGCAAAAGCACATTCAGTATAGGTGGGGCTTCCCGTTTAAACTGACATTCCCCTTCCAAGCTAAGACCTATACTATCCTGTCCCCGGAAGGAGCTCGGCGCTGCTTCACGGACCTGTGCTTCCAACTCCCGACCAAGCAACCAGGCTCACCAGATGCATTACAACCCTCTAGATCTCCCCGGAGACCAACGAGCAACTGCGAGCCATAATTTTGGGAGGTGCTCCCTCCCACCATTCAAGTCAGACTGACCTTGAGGGTGCCTTTCCAAGAAAAATATCCAACTCCAACTGAAGAGTCTCCAACACCCTTAAATACATTGTCGGACATGTTATCCCCATGGGTATACTTTCCTTTCTCCAAAGCCCTCCCAACTCCTATGTTCCACAGGTGAACTTTATAGCCTCCTAATGTGAACAAAAAATACATGATTGATGCGGGCAACTCGGCAGCGATACCTCTATCACTTATGGACTACCTTCATGTATGCATATAGAATCGCCACTCCGCCAATAGAAGTAAAAAAGAATGAAAAAAGGACTGGAAGGAGGGAAATGGAAGGGTCTGCCAGATACTACCCATGGACTGGGATTCCGGTTATCTTTGGTTAATGGACTCTGAAGTTTAGTTCTTGGGGCCTATACGCCCTACGCTACAAACCACCTCTCCTTTTCTAACTCTTCCCCCGTTCTCTTTTTTACCTTATTTTTCTTTTCTCTGCTTCTTCCTTTCCTCTCTCTTATTTTTTTATTTTATCCCTCCACCTCCCCATGCACTTGGATCTCCTCCTCTTCATATTTTGTATAAAGCTTAAGAGCGCCCCTTTGGCACTGTTGCGGTGTGTCGTTCCCATGAGTAGTTGACCACCAAAACAGCTCTTACCATGCAAGTTATTTGTAATGTCTTAGATGTCTTCCATGTTGAATTTACAGGTTGGCCACCTTCTCCACATCCCTCCCCCCCCCCTTTCCCTCACTCTCTTCCCCTTGTTCTTCTCTTGTGGGGCTGGGACCCCCAGATATCCAATCTTTACAGTTCTTTATATGACCCCCCATGACTTTAAAAATGATCTCACGCAATGTGCAGGGCTTTAATTCCCTCAATAAACGATCCAAAGCTTTCCGCTATTATAAAAGAGTCCATGCTGATATTGTATGCTTACAAGAAACTAATTTCTCCACTAATTCCTTCCCGCATTATCTCTCCACCCATTACCCCACTTTTTTTTTCATCAACCGCTTCATCCAAAACAAAAGGGGTCACAATATGCTTCAACCAGTCAGTCCCCTTTACCCACACATCAACTATTTCCGACCCCAAAGGCCATTATCTATTACTCACGAGTATAATTCAAGATGTCCCGGTAACCATTGTCTCATACTATTCCCTGAATACCAGACAAATCAATTTTCTTAAAAATTTGTTTGAACTGGTAGAGGCAAATAAACATGGGACAGTCATACTGTGCGGGGACTCAAATTGCATTTTGGACCCGGGCCTGGACAGAAACTCCATAACTCTTCCGACACCTCTGCTGCCACCCCAGCAATCCCTGCCACATAACCTTCGAGTATTGCTCACCCAACACCACCTAGTCGATTCCTGGAGGGAAACCAACCCCACTACCAAGGATTTTACCCATTTTTCAGCCCCGCACTCCCTATATAGGAGAATAGACCACATTCTAATACCCGCCTCCTTCCTGCCGCAAATAACTTGTTCTAAAATTCTTTCTGTTCCTTGGTCGGACCACAGCCCAGTATCAATACCATGCAGCTCTTTAATGTCAAAGCCCACTAATACCAAATGGGCCATTAAAGGGGTTGTCCCGCGACAGCAAGTGGGGTTAAACACTTCTGTATGGCCATATAAATGCACTTTGTAATATACATCGCACATTAAATATTGGCCATACAGAAGTTATTCACTTACCTGCTCCCGCTGCTGGCGTCCCTGTCTCCATGGCGACAACCAAACTTCTCCTCTGGTCGCACGAACAGTCGCGCTTGTGCACTGAAGGTTCCTCTTCTGGATGGTCCGGGTTCACGAGCTGCGTACTGGCTCCTCCCTCTTCTCCGCATCATCGCATAGCTCCGCCCCCGTCACGTGGTGCCGATCAGTCAATGAGGTGGCTGTAATCGGCAGTGGAGCTCAGACTGGAGAAGAACATCCACGGTGCACCATGGGAGAAGACCCGCGGTGCATCGTGGGAGAAGACCCACGGTGCATCGTGGGAGAAGACCCGCGGTGCATCGTGGGAGAAGACCCGCGGTGCATCGTGGGAGAAGACCCGCGGTGCATCGTGGGAGAAGACCAGCGGTGCACCATGGGAAATGATGGTGGCCATCTTTGAAGAAGAATTTTATAACTTCATAAAACAGCTTCATGGTGAGTAGAAACGCTCTAAAAAAACGATTTACATGGGTAGTTTGTGAGGTTTGCTTAACAGGGGGGACTGGGCTGTGAAAAATTTTTCATTTTGGCCGCGGGACAACCCCTTTAATGATTCCCTTCTAGCACTCCCTGAGGTACTGTCTCTGATAACACCACAATTAGAAGAATACTTTGCTATAAATAGCTCCTCCGCCTCCTCGCCCATCTCACTGTAGGAGGCGCATAAGGTAGTGCTCCGCGGCGCCATTATCCAAATATCAGCCCGGTGAAAGAGAGAGCGCCTATCCCGACAACTAGAATTAGAGCAAAACGTTCTACAATTAGAAGTCAAGGCTAAAAGCACCCATCTCTTTAAGATTAATCACTAGGCTAGGACAGAACTAGACCTATGTATTTCAGAACTTGTTGAGCGCAAACTAAGATGGTCCCGCCAACGCTTAAATAACAAACCTCATTTTTCAGGCTCCGCACTAGGCATAATACAATCACAGCAAACCCACTCACTATAGTATCAGAGCTCAGACAATTTTTGGATAAACTTTACTAGTCAAATCACCCATCCCCAGAACAGCTAACCTCTTACTTTCACGATATTACATTTCCCATTCTTCCTAGCACATTCTTAGAACACTTGATAGCAAAAAATCCCCCCAGAAGTCACAGAAGCTATAAAAACATTGAAAAGTAATAAACGTCCGGGACCGGATGGCTTTTCTTCTTTCTATAAAAAGGTTTCCCCCATTCTGCACACACATCTTGCAAATTACTTTAACGCCATCCGAGATGGACAGCAAATGGGTCAAAGTTCTCTTTTGGCAGCCATCTCCATGATACCAAAGCCTGAAAGATTTGCTGGATAAACAGAACTACCGTCCTCTATCCTTAAATAATGTAGACATGAAGCTTCTTACTAAAATTTTGGCCTCTCGTTTAAAGGGGTTGTCCCGCTGCAGCAAATGGGGTTATACACTTCTGTATGGCCATATTAATGCACTTTGTAATGTACATTGTGCATTAATTATGAGCCATACAGAAGTTATTCACTTACCTGCTCCGTTGCTAGCGTCCTCGTCTCCATGGTGCCGTCTAATCTTCAGCGTCTGATCGCCCGATTAGACGCGCTTGCGCAGTCCGGTCTTCTCCCTTCTGAATGGGGCCGCTCGTGCCGGAGAGCGGCTCCTTGTAGCTCCGCCCCGTCACGTGTGCCGATTCCAGCCAATCAGGAGGCTGGAATCGGCAATGGACCGCACAGAAGACCTGCGGTCCACCGAGGGTGAAGATCCCGGCGGCCATCTTCACAAGGTAAGTCAGAAGTCGCCGGAGCGCGGGGATTCGGGTAAGTACTGGACGGTTTGTTTTTTTTATGCCTGCATTGGGTTTGTCTCGCGCCGAACGGGGGGGGGCTATTGAAAAAAAAAAAAACGTTTCGGCACGGGACAACCCCTTTAAATGCAGCTTAACATCAATAGGTAAGGACCAAGTAGGGTTCGTTCCCGGACGACAAGCTCCAGACAGCATACGTCGAATCCCCCACCTCACCCACATGTGTCAAAACAGGGGCATTCCTGCAATGTTGCTCTCCTTCGATGTGTACAAGGCATTTGACACCCTAAGCTGGCCATATATGTTTTCAGTACTGGAACACTGGAAATTTCCTGCTGAACCCCTCATATGGCTACGTATTTTATATTCTTCCCCCAAAGCCTTTGTTCGTTACAAGGGCTTTTGCTCAGATAACATCTCGATCAGACTGGAAGAACTCTGAGAAAAGTACACTGAGAACTCTGAATCAGAGAGGACTTGATCCAATTTATGTCCCATCCCAGATGATGTCAACATCATGTTTGTCACTCTTCGGATTTGAAAAGACAAGTTCTCCACTAAGTGACCTATTAGGATAAAGTTGTCTGAGTATAGAATTATTATTGGATCTTTTTCCCAAATGTGTGCCATCATTTCCACAACAAGCTTTGTAAATACCCTTGGGATTTGAGATACCCCAAAGGGTAGTGCCTGAAACAGAAGCTCTGATTGGCCTGTCTTTATAGTTACACTCAAACGTTTCTGGGAAGACTGATGAATTGGGATGTGATAATATGCATCCTCGATGTTGATTGATACTATCACACAATTTTTGAAAAGGTATTGGACAGTCGAAACTCTTCTAGACTTTTCAAGTTTAGAATAGTGCAGAAGGTACAATTGTTTTTGAATAGAATCCAATGACTCCCAATCCAGTCTAGAACTTACCTCCTCCAAGAAGCTGATCAGATGCCATCAGCATGGGTTTGAGAGATCGTTGCTTCTAAAACCAGAGTTTTACAGCCATTTTCCTTGACATGGCATCTTAGAAACCCTTCAAATAGTCTACTTACAATAGTGTAATACTTATAAGCCTGTAGTTTCTGGGTTCATTTTTTGACCCCTTTGAATATTGGCACCTGGTTCTGTGCCAATCCATTAGAACAGACCCCATTACTATAGTCATTAAATCTAACAGGGTCTGTTTATCACATTAAATTCCCTAATAAACCTGGGGGGGGGGGGGGTCATAAATCTGCTTGGGGACTCTTATTTGACACACTCTTCCACTGTAGCATCCATAGGCGCCTTAGCAAGGGTGAATGCCCACACTGATCTCTTCCACGTTTCCTGCAGTAGAAATCCACATGTGAATTCTGCAGCCATTTGGTTCTATTGAACCTAATAGCCTTCTGTCTGCCAATGCTCACTTGTGGAATTCTGCAAATCGTGGCATGTTCTATTTGCTGTGGATTTATGCTGCAGGTCTCCAGTAATATAGCATATTAATGGAGACTGCAGAAATCTACGATCACACAGGCACTATTGCGGTTTTAATTGCAGTACTTCTGTGCTCATCCTGCGATGCTCATGAGCCCTTACAGGGTGAATTAGTCACTGGCAGAGCTGATCAGGGTCTGCTAGGACAGGGAATCCCAGCAGCTGGCTTGCGCAGTGGAAGAAAGGTACTAAAGAGTGAAAATTCTAGCGCTCATTGAGTGCTGTGTACTAGAGAAAGGAGAAGGCAGAAAGTGTTACCATTCTTGTCTTTGCCTATGGGTTTTCAGCTGCCACCAACAGCCCACAACCCGACATGTTCCAGATTTATTGCAGAAGCTTAGTGATCTATAGAAACCCCTATGAAGATCTTATTGGTTTTCCCTCCATGCATCTCTTTCCATGTTCATTTCCCACATATATCTTCCCATGATGTGGGCTTAAACAGGATTTTACATAAAGACAAGCCCCCTCCATCTTGCAAGTTTTTACAATCCTTTCTGAACACTCTAAACCTGCAAGTTCACAGCTCAGTCAAGTTTTCATCCTACCAGGTCCCATTACCACTACGTCATACATTTCTCAGACATTACTTCCAGAAACCTTATTGGTCCAGTTTAAGAGGTTTTTCTTCACCACTCCACTGCTTCACCCATTACCTAGTTGCAGGTCAGTCTTCCCCCTCTGGTTGCCCTTAACCCCTCCAGGAACCCAAACCCATCCTTCCATGTGTGAAACCAGCAGAGCAAGAACCATTTGAGTGTGGTCTTTCAAGGGCATCTCTCACAAGATAGCACATGTTGGTCTGTTTGGCGACTGCTGGTAGGCTATGCAAGTTGCATTGAGATTCTCACAGACACAACTAGTCCTCAGTGTAACTAGTTTTATACTTCCTTCCCCCACAGTTAGCCCTCAAACCTACATCTGAGAGTTACCTGCACTAAGAGTTGCAGGTCAAATAGTCTTATTCTACACAGATTGGGAGGACTAAGTTAGCACGCAACTGTGTAGTGCAGTCAATGTATTCACTAGCAGCTTTGAAAGCAGACAGCAGGGAGGGGCTAGTATAAAATGTTGCTAAATGAATTCTGAGAATGTAACAAATTCCCTTTAAATTAGGGCCATGCTCTGAAGCCTATCCAGCCACAGCCTACAGGCATTGTACGGTGCTGCAGATTTGAGAAATTTGTACTAAAACATGGCCTTAAGGAGTATTCTAGCATTTAACCCCTTACAGTACTTCTACCTTTTTATTTCTTGATGGATCATAAGCTCACCTTACCACAAATGTAGCATTTAACCCTTTGTTAATCCTGGGAGGGGTGCTAGAGCCTGGCTGGTATAGCGTGTAATCCTGCAAGATTAGTTTCTCATAAGAATGCCCAAGAGTCAAAAAAAATAAATAAAAAAATAAAAAATCCAAAAATTGCAGAATTGTCTTGCTGCATGTGATGACCAAGAACACAGTAGGACATCACATGCAGCAAGACAATTTGTGACCTAATGGAATTTTGCAATAAAGATTTTAGCTTCCTTATGGGTGTTTGAGACAGTCCTCAGGGTAGGTCCTCAGCAGCGCTCCCCAGCCATCACTGCATATCAGCCCCCACACTGCAGCAGGCTGGATATGAACTTGGCATTGGGGATATGCAGTGGTGGGTGGTGAATTTGAGCTAGAAGTCAGAGCTGTATAGCTCCCATTGATATCCATGTTATCTGGCCAACGCAGGGGGCTGACACGATTAGCCAGGGTCCTGAGCAGTGGCCCCCTGTTGATCAACTATTGACATTTTGAAGCCAAGTCCTCAGTACTGCCAGGGTTCAGATCCCTGGAATAACCCTTCAATGTTGTCCCCTCTCCAGTACATTTTGAGTGTCTTTAAACGGCATCCACTTTGCAGAAGACATTACGACAGACCACTCAGCTCAAATACAAGTTTTATTAATGGCACCAATACAATGCTGATTCATGCTGTGAAGGAACAGTATTTGCAATGATGATCAGGCAGTCCCTATACTCCCACTTGAGTTACAGACTAATATTTAAATGTTACCCTTTATGTGTTACAGCACCAGGATGGGCCATAGAAAATCTTGACATTAAAGTGAGAGCAAGTATTGTGTTGCAAAATTAAGGTGTCAAAAGTTGTAAAGTCCAGATGATTTGAGAATGCGGGTCCAGAGCTCACAGCTTGTCCAGGAAGTTATCCAAGGCGGGAATACCTTCTTTAAGACCCTTTCGTTTGCGGGTCTCTGCTACAACTTGGAATGGCCTTGTGCTGTTGTCAAAAGGATCACCAGGAAGAATCTGCCAGTGGTCGAACACGCACTGAGGGAAGGCTTGGCCACCAGTATTGGATCGCAGATCAGCAGTGAAGCCTGTAGAATATAGGATGAATTAGAGACAAGAACTTCTACGTTTGACTACAAAGTCCTTTAAGGTTCAATTCATATCTGCATTTTCAGTCATTAAAAACGGATCAGTTAACTGAATTGGGACAGATTGCAAACTGAAGTAGAACCGATGCATAAATCTACATTTGTTTTTAAACTGATCACCCATTTGATGTCAGTTTTAAGTTGTTTATTCACGTGTTGGGCCTGTGCCGGGCTTCATGCCCCCTCTGGTCACCATCTGCTGGAGAGCGGATCCATTCAAGACAGATGTAACCAGATAGCTGTTGCTTCCATCTGCTATAGACAAAAGCTCCAGCCAGACATGTGGATTCACCCTAAAGTTTTCACCCTGCCTACAACGAGCAATACCTTATTCCAGTCGCTGAGCTGTATAAGGGCTTTAGCAAGTGCAGTATTTTTTTTAAACACTATAAAAACACAAGTGTTGCAAGGGGTGAGAGGTCGTACCTTTAGGGAGGTTTGTTTTTATGGTGCAGTAAATCGCAAGTTAAATTGACAGTTCCAGGTTATGCTCATCTTGTAAAACACTTCATTAAAGATGGTTTACCACTAGAGATGAGCGAACTTACTCGGATAAGCACTACTCGTCCGAGTAATGTGCTTTAGCCAAGTACCTCTCCGCTCGTCCTGAAAGATTCGGGACGCGCTGCGGAGCTGCAGGGGAGAGCGGGGAGGAACGGAGGGGAGATCTTTCTCTCCTTCTCTCCCGCCCGCTGCGACTCACCTGTCAGCAGCGGAGCGCCCCGAATCTTTCAGGACGAGCGGAGATACTCGGATAAAGCACATTACTCGGACGAGTAGTGCTTATCCGAGTACGTTCGCTCATCTCTATTTACCGCTGAAGATAAAAGATCTGCCACTAAGGGGGGTGCCTTATTAGAGTGCATTGCAAACAAAAGGGAAACAGGAGGAAAAGCTACATGGAAAGTTGACCTGCTACCAAAACTCACCAAATGATTCGTTGACTGGCAAATAAGCTTTAACAATAAACATTGGTGTGCCGGCAACCTGGGATTCTTCAAACACATGGCCACGCTTCCTGTTCAAGACACCATAGATTCCTCCAACCACTTGCTCGGGGCACTGTTGAAATGGTAATTGTTAATATGGAGTTTCATGTCTATAGCGGATAGGAAAACAGAGGATGTCTGTACTGACCTGGATCTCTACAAGATAGATGGGTTCCATCAAGCGGGGTTGTGCCGTTAGTACGCAAGCGTAGAGACAGCGACGAGCGGTGGGTATGATCTGTCCACCTCCTCTGTGAATGGCATCAGCATGAAGGGTCACATCATGCACATCGAAGCGAACAGCCCTCAAGTTCTCTTCACAGAGAGCGCCCTGAGAATGCATCAGAAAATAAAGTTGAAGAAACCATACAATGGAAGATATCTAGTGTCACATTTACACACAGAAGTCAATTATTTAGCACTCTTCCTTTAGGTGAAGTTTCACAGCATTTTACTGGATACCAGTTGTTGGCCGACATGTTCCCCCATCATATCTGTACTGCACCTAGCTAATAGATTTAGTTGAGAGACTAATGTCTTACTAAAGCATACCTCCTTTGTAGCCCATTGGAAGCCTGCCACTACACTGTCCTTGATTTCATTTAGGTACTGGACTCCTTTGGTGACGTCAGTGAGGATATTTGGCCCAGTTCCATCAGGACCAAAACACCAGATCTTTCTTGCTTCAGTCACATCCCATTCGTATTTCTCAGCCAGATAACGGGCCCTAGTCTTCAGCTCTTGACGAGCTGCCACGTCGCCTTTGTCAATATCTTCAGCTAGGCCATCGGGGAAAGGACGAGCCTTCATGTACAGACGGTTGTGCTTGTTGGGAGACTTTGACAAGCACAGTAGGCTGGATTCCTCACTCACGGTCTCTCGGTAAGACACAACGGGATCAGATTTCTAAGAAGAAAGTGAAATAAGCGTATTAACGCCATGAACGTGCCACTTGTGTTCAGCAGGTTCCACTTAATGAACAGCTTGAGGCTGCAGCCAACTTCTGTTACCTTGATTGGAATACAAGCATGGTCTTCTTCCAGATCTTTCAGACAGATTTCCAAATGCAGCTCACCAGCTCCAGCAATGATGTGTTCCCCAGACTCCTCAATGATACACTTGAGAAAAAGAAAAAAGTGTCAAGGCTGCATGTCGTTAGCAATGTAATAGTTTTAGAAAACTGCAGACATTGAGAACTTCAAATTCCTCATTTAAAACAGATCACCCAATGATGCATAGGCAAGTCACTCTGAAGTACATACCTGCACCATAGGGTCAGATTTTGCCAGACGCTTCAAGCCTTCTACAAGTTTTGGGAGGTCAGCAGGGTTCTTTGCTTCCACAGCAACACGGACAACAGGGCTCACGCTGAACTTCATAACACGCATGTTGTGTGCATGTTCAAAGGTGGTGATTGTTCCGGTCTTAACCAAAAACTGGTCCACTCCAACCAAACCAACAATGTTGCCACAAGGTACATCTTCAATGGGCTCTACATAACGTCCCATCATCAGAATAGTTCTAGTGTTTAAAGGTAAAATTGCTTAGAACCCAGTAGAAGCGCCGCACAATTACTACATGCATTATATAGGATTGTGTTACTCACCTCTGAATGGGCTTCAGGTAAAGATCCTCTTTCTTTCCAGGGGTGAAGTTTGGTCCCATAATTCTAACTTTGAGGCCTGTAGACACAACACCAGAGAACACACGGCCAAAAGCATAGAATCTACCCTTGTCAGTTGTGGGCACCATCTTCGATATGTACATCATGAGTGGTGCTTTAGGATCACAGTTCTTAATGCCTGGTTGAGATAAGTCAAGTGTTAGCTTAAGAGTCACACCGAGTCGTGTTGATGCAATAATCTTACCCATATGCTGCCATGTAGTTACTGACCTGCATAACACTGTCAACCTTTATGGGAATGAAACGGAGTGCAGAACATACATGACACTTAATACTTCGTAGTTATGGATGTGGCAACTTTAACCAAGTGGATTCGAGCCAACAACCCAATCAGCTCCAAAAACCTGTTACTACAAGCCAGTTGCACCAGAGCCATGACAATCTGAACTATGAAGTCATGTATACCCTAAAGTGGTAACATGCCAAGAAAACTGCAGCATGCATAGCCAAAACCCCACCTTCAAAGTGCCATTAACTTTTTCCAATACAATTTTAGATTCAGGGTTTCCTAAAAGGCACCTTTTGCTGACTAAAGCCAGTGTGTGCGCCAGAGAGACTGACAGCGGAGTGGCTGGCAATAGAGGGTAATACCCTGTTGTACATCTTGACATTGGAGCTGTACAAGCTTCGATCAGAATGTAGAAAGAAGATGTCAGTGGATTGGAAAGGGTTAAGAAGTTAAGGGTCTCGACTATATGAAGTTAAACTAATCCACACCACACTTAAGGGGTCAGTTATATTTTTACTCTATGGGGAATACTCAAAACAAAAAACCCTGTATATACTCCTCTCCTGCTGCGACCCATGCTGCCCCTTTGGGTCTCTGGTTACATTTAGGCAGGCCTAGGCACTTCAGCCAATAATGGAGCTCAGTCAAGCACCAAGCTGTTATTGGCTGCAGTGGCTATGATGTCATGAGACCTGGGTGGGACACAGCAATGGAGGACAGAGCACTGATGTGCAATGCTCTGTAGGAGTGTGGAGAATACACAGGTTTTTGTTGTATGGAGAACAGGCTTCTTGTAGAAGCTCAACTCAGCCCACCCATTTAAGCTCAGGAAATTGGGTATTGACGCTTTATGGTGCCATAACATTGTGAACTTTGTAGTTTATTTCCCCTTAAGTCATGCTGCTGTTATTTGCTGCCTTGTGCTCGTCAGACTGATTGGCTGGAAGGCTCAATAAAGACATTCCAACATCCTGTGGAGAGCTTGCCACGGACTCATCTGACTAATGACCATTGGGATTGCACGAGTGCCATCACCACCTCTAAGGCAGATAGCGCCTGTAATGTGTTTAGACAGAACACCGCTGATTGTGGGCTTCTCACCCAGTGCTACATTTTTTATGTAAAGCGCTGAGCAAGAATCTCGCGATGTTTGCGTCACTTACTGCTGATGTTTCGTCTTTTCTCATTTATATGGATGATTATAGCTCAAACTTGTTAGTTTGAAGGAATTCTGAGTGATAATCATCCTGTGTAGATAGTTTACCTTTGGTGTTGTCTGGGCAAGCAGCATTGCGACGCTCACAGCAGGGCTTTGTCACGCGTGTCACATATTGCTTATTTCCTTTAACCTAGGTTAGATACTGGACACCTACCCATGGCAGCGTCATCATCAGGCGGTCCCTCATACAGAAGCTCACAACGGTACTTCTGAGCAGTGACTGGTGAAGGCAGGTGGATGGTGATCATCTGAAGGAGAGCTTCGCCAGCTGGAAGCCAGCGTCTCATCACAGCCTAGTCACAACAATAAGGTACAATATAAGTCCACATAACCGTGTAAACGTATAAACTGCACTATTGTCCAGTGAGCTACCTTAAGCAACTGTTTGCCATCCTTATCCTTGTCTTCAGTGTCCAGCTTAATCTCCAATTTCTCAATTAGTTTTGCAGTCTCGTCTTTCTTGAAGTTCATGATGGCATCAAAAACCTAAAAAGCAGCATCAAAAGCTGTAAGTTACACACAAGAAATTCCTTTGTTCCTTCCCACGACAGTCGAGCTCTGCACTATTGGTGTGGATTTTGACTCGAAATCAGCTGCGTTTCCACAACCAATTTCAGAAGATCCAGCGTTCCTCCTTGCCTCATGAGTCTTGTGCCTCTAGTGAGCCCCTTGCTGCTGGTCAGGTGATGTGGAAGTGCCTTCTGACCAGCAGCACAGCGCTCAACTAGAAGCCGCTGGATGCGCTGACACCATAGACTTCAGGTGTCCCATATCTGACAAGCTGCGGGAATTCCATAGCTGATTGTGGGAACACTTTAAGGCTACGGTCCCAGACACAGGATACAAGACTAAGTAGGATCCCTTCCGTCTCCCCCATCCTGCCCGAGGTGACCAGCATTACAGGAACAGTAACAGTTTGACTTCTATTGACAGTTCCAGGACCGTGTGACCCACAGTTCAGCCACCCCTGCCTGCACACATCAGCCCTATACCAGTTGGGGGACGATCATTACAACTTATCAGACTTCAGGATTTCTTCAGCCATTTTATCAGGTCAAAGTGAAGAAATGTTTAGTCATCATTTACAGTAGCCCACCCAAACTACTAGAGACCACGCCATGAACAGAGCAACCCCCACAACATACCTTGAAGATTGGGTCCAGGACCAGCTGACAGAATGTTCTTGGCAGCTTTTTACCATCAGCATTGCTGGCAGCCTTGGAGAATTTGCCATTTGATGGGTCAAAATACCTGCAAGTTAGATACATGAGTATCAATATATTCCCACTCGAATGTGCAGCGAATGGACACATCTAGCCACAGCTTACCTATCGCCCCACAGCTTCTTCATCATGTCTTCCACTTTCTTTGCACGATCTGTTGTTGACAGCTGACCTTCTCCCTTTGCAGCAAACTTTGCTACGTACATCTCAGCAAACTGTTTCAGGGTAAAAGCCCAGCCATGCAACCCAGAGCCGAAGCCAACGGTACCAAGAACTGGGTCAATCTAAAGAGGAAGATTAGAATTAGTGACAATGCCACCCAGAGTACATCTTGTGCCATGTATGCAGTCCTTGACCACCTGGCTGCATGCTGCTGTAGATGTGAGCGTGTTGTGTATTTGGAAGCCCAGATACTGGATCTAAATGAGCAGCTTATAACACAAATCCATTGGCACCATGGAAAGGAGCCGCTTGCTGGGGTAGATGGCAGTTTGGGAGAGCAGGATGATCAGCAGCTAGCTGAGTGACAGGAGGGGGGATAGAGGGGGGGGGGGGGCTGGTCCTGAACTGGCACACCCCAACAAATTTACAAAGTTGGTAGATAAGGGGGCTGTCAGAGGATTAGCACAATGACCACCAGCGGGTGTCTGCTTCAGTAAGAAGGGGAGTCCAGGGCAGGCTAGACATGTCCTGGTAGGGGGGGGGGGGGGGGGACGGACGACAGACTGCAATTTACCACAAAGATCGGGATTGGCAAACTGTGCCGTCTTCCTGCTGCTTTAGTCTGATACATCATAGATTGGGTTGAGATACTACTGGAGGGGTTGGTGAGGATCCAGTGGTCATGGTATAGTGGCATTAATGACAGTTACAGGGAGGTGAAAGGTCCTTCAACACAGATCAATGCACTCTCATTGAGCCCATTGTGTACATGTAATATGTAGTGAAGTTCCACGTGTGAGCCCAGCCTAACTGTAAACTGTTCAATTATAGAAGTGGTAAAAATATGGATTGTTGGCCCTTTAATGCAGGACAAACTGAGGTGGGCGAGAAAACAAGTCCATTAAATTTCTCTAGTGTCGTTTGAATAAAGTGAAATGTCAGATGAGATGCAAAGTGCTAAAGTAAACTCCACTAAATGTCACCAGATTAACCCAGGAAGTGCAGAACGGTTAATAGGCTGAACTAGACGGACCTGTCTCTTCAGCCCAACATGCAGTGTTACTATGTGACAATCCAGACTGTTCATGTAGCCAAGACTGATCTCACACATTCCAAGCACCTTTGTGGCCATTGTTCAGCATCTGTGCCTCACTGACTATGAAGCTTACCCTTAAATGTGCATTCACATGTGGCAGAGTCGCTACAGCTTAAGATTGTTTGGTTTGGACGCGAGCCAGCGACCGGAAGAACGAGGTCAGCTTGCTAGTCGTGCAGTTTCAGGACTAAATCCCTGATGGCTGGTGCATTTATATAACACTCCCCTCAGTGTCCCATATAGGACTATGAAACACTGAAGTGAATGATTCTAAACCATCTGCCTGTCTAAACAGGCTGAATGAGTGCGATTGTGTTAGCGGCGACACCACATGCTCAAAGGAGAATTGGTTCGTCTAAAAGGGCCCTTGAGACTTTACACTTTATCTCAACCAGATTAGTGATGCCGATGAGCCCCCAACACGGCGGCTTCTATAACCTAGATTCATGCACGGCGGTTCTGCTCACCATTATGTTTCCCATTGGTCCGGTTTCTCCCTCACCGTAGGTGGAAATGATTACGTTCACATTTTCGACAATTCGTTGGAAAGTCTGGTACAGCTCTTGCGTTCCAAGCTGGAGTTCCAGAAGAGCACGGTCCATCTTGTTCATCATCAACACGGGTCGGATGCGCTCGGCAATGGCCTGGCGGAGCACGGTCTCCGTTTGCACACAGACTCCTAGTGTCGTTAGGGAAGAGGAAGAGAAGTCAGCGCTTGTCTGGAAGGAGTCTTCAGGTCGAGGTCAGGGACGAGCGAAGACTCACCAGAGACACAATCCACTACAACTAAAGCTCCATCAGTGACACGGAGGGCAGCGGTGACCTCAGAGGAGAAGTCAACGTGGCCAGGGGAGTCAATCAGGTTGATTAGAAAGCCACAGCCATCTTTACTTTGCTTGATGAAGGCCAAGTCGTTTTCAGAAAGCTCGTAGAAGAGGGAGATTGCGCTACAGGATAGAAGGTGGAGTTACTTGGCAGGGTCAGACATTAAGGTTAGCTTGCTGGTACTAATGCTAAAGACTGACTTACGTAGACTTGATGGTGATGCATCGCTCCTGCTCATCCTTACGAGTGTCCGTAAAACGCGTCTCCCCAGCTCGAGCAGATGCAATAATGCCAGCCTTACATACCAGCGAGTCTGTCAGAGTGGACTTCCCATGGTCCACATGCGCTATGACAGACATGTTGCGGATATTTGCCTTTTTGTCCATGATGGCACGTATCTGGTCGACCGTGAAGTTCACCTGCGGGAAGAAGGTTAAAGGCTCGTTACCCCAACAACATTCTGTTCATAGATCTGATCTCAAGGAGTCGTAAGATCATTCAGGATCTGCAAACCCAACCGACCACCAGTGGTGCCATCGACCACCAGTGGTGCCATCGACCACCAGTGGTGCCATCGCTGGAAAGGAAAAGCCATTCTTGTACAGCTGATACTCTGCAGCCCCATGCATGGTACAAGTCATCGGCCATCAGAAGGATCCCAGCCATCGCCTCCTACTGGGTGCAGTGACCTAGCACAGTATGACAGGCGATTCCTAACTTGACTTCAGATAGTGAGTCCCCACCGAGCGCCTACAGACTGGATGGGTCAATCTTTAAGAGCTGGACAACTTATTTAAGGGGTACTTTCATGGCCTCTCATGTCTGAGATGGAAGACCCGGAATCTGTTCGTCATCAGCGCCTAGTCGTGTGATCTCTGTAGCCCTCATGGACATGAATGAGCTACAGAAACAGGGTATTGCAGTGCATTATGTGGTTTCCCTAGCTCCCATAAGAGCTCCGGAGAGTGCCAGGCTCTCCGTAGGCGCTGGTTTACCACCTTGGCTATGAAAAGCTAAAGTGGGAATACCCCTTTAAAAGAAGTTGACCCAATCTATCCACAGGATGTGATCCATATACAATGTGCTTGGACCCCAACAAAGAACAAGAGTCCCTGAAGGTCACCACTACAGAGCCATCCATCAGCCACAAGACAGCAGAGCGCTGGGCCATCTGTCAGTCCCATGGACCGTGAAAGATTACCATTATAGTCACAGGACTCCAATCCCTATTCTTGTGAGCCATGGGGGGCCCAGCAGTGAACCCCCTGCAAACACTTCACTCATCTATAGGATTGGTGATGGACATACTGGACAGGCCCTTTAATTGTAAGTTACTGGTCTGCATTGTCAGCCCGACTCCTGAAGTCAGGTGCTACGCTCAGGACCCCCCAATGATCTGAGGGACCGTGGTGATTGTGTGACTGCTGTCACCTTGTCAGGGGCTCCGGCGTCCTCCGGGGAGGCTGTAGGGGTCGTGCGGGGCACCACAACGGTCTATCCAGCTGCCAGAAACATGGCGCTCCGAGGCCAACGGTGCCGGGATGTAAACAGACTGCAGGACCCCGAGTGCCACCCCCCCCCAATCAGCTGACAGGCGGTGGAGCATAATCCTAGACATCCGGAACCGCCACCATGTAGTGCTGAACCAGGGGTCGTCCAGGGGGGCCGCTATGAACCACCATGTAGTGCTGCACCAGGGGGCCCCATCATCCAGAGGGGCCGCTATGAACCGCCACCATGTAGTGCTGCACCAGGGGGCCATCGTCCAGAGGGCCGCTATGAACCACCACCATGTAGTGCTGCACCAGGGGGCCATCGTCCAGAGGGCCGCTATGAACCACCATGTAGTGCTGCACCAGGGGGGCGCTATGAACCACCATGTAGTGCTGCACCAGGGAAGCCATCGTCCAGGGGGGCGCTATGAACCTCCACCATGTAGCGCTTCAACGGGGGTCATCATCCGGGAGGGGGCGCTCCGAACCGCCACCATATACTGCTATGCCGAGGGTCCTCCATGGGGGCCACAACACAGGATGAGCAGTGCAGCAAGCAGAGCTGCTTCCTGTAAACACCAGCAAAATGCTGGACTGCAGGCCAAACTGAACTCAGCCAGTGGGGGGCGCTCCAGGACATCATGAGTCAGCTGTTCGTTGTCCTGCGGGGGGCGCTCCAGGACATCATGAGTCAGCTGTTGTCCTAACTGACCGCAGAAGGAAGATAGAGCCACCAACTGGAGACAGGAACGAGACCCCCGGAGCATCTGGACAGAACCAGCAGAGGGCGCCACCAACAAGCCCGGCGCTCCACCACACCTGCAGGCACCGAGGCCGGTCAGCACCCCAGTGCCACCACTGCAGGCCCCGAGCTCCCCTGTCAGCCCCCCAGCGCTCCCCCTGCTGGCCAGCAGCGTCACGGCTCCTCCGCCCGCACACAACAGAACTGCAGCGTCACGGCGGCCTCAGCGCCCCCAACGGTTACATAACGAAGGGCAGCGGAGAGCCGGCGGGGAGCGGCGCGGGATACAGAAGGCGGCGCCGGAACAGCCGGCACCACTGGAGGACGGCCAGCAATGGCTGCCGGGTATTGTCCAGCCGGGACTTCCTGAACAACCATCTAACCCGCCGCCAACCCCCCCGGCCGCCGAGCCCTCCGCTGCACACAGCTCGGCGGCGCCCCCCCGCGGCCTGATGCTTACCATTGTGGCGGATGGCGATGGATTCTTTCACGGGGGAGAAGCCGGAGCGGACCGTCTGCCTCAGAGCAGACAAACAGGCGGAAGAGAACGCTGACGTCAACAGCACGCCTTATATAGGCCAGCGCCGCCGCCGTCACGTGACGCGCGTGCGTCGGTGGGCGTGGCGTTCTCTGCGGGCTGTGAAGCCGGTGACGTAGTGGGTGGCGGCCGCCATATTGTAGCAGTGACCACGTGTCGTCCCGAATGGCGTTCCCTCAGTGTCACCCGTCACAATGCTTGTCCCGGGGGCTGCCCGTGTGCTGGGGGCTTCCACAGCGCGGGGACTAGTGGCCCTCGGCCCAGGCGATATAGACGGGCAGGCTGTAGGTGTGTAGCGGCTGATTACCGCCCCATGTGAATGGAGACACGACCAGAGACTGCTGTGTAATACCCCCGGGGGTCAGCAGGCGGGCGGATAATCCCGGATGTAACAAGTTCTGTTGCCACCAGGGTTGTTCTCGCCGTCCGCCCTAGGCGCGGGGCAGAGAGCGCCGGAACGGTCGCACCGCCGATTTTTAAAACTCGCGCAGAGTTAGAATAGTCCAAGAAAAAAAAACGCTTCATGCATAACCCCGCCCACAGCGGCGAGCGGACCGACACATCCGCCCGCGTGAAGAAGCCCTTAAAGGGGGTATCCAGGGAGATAACGATCGTCCTCGTAGGTCGGCCGTAGTTGATCGGCCGCGGCCTGTCGCTCGGGAATTACGGCGCGGTTCGCGGTTATTTCAGTGAGGGCCGTGCCTGCAGTTACAAGCGGTGGCCACTACATGGAGGGCGGTGTAGAGACTTCCGCTCCGCCCTCGGTGTATGTGCGGCGCTGCTCAGCTGATCGGTTGGGGTCCCGAGTATTTTTTTTTTACACTATTTTTATTGGATTTTCAGGGAAGGGCTTATGTTTAAAGCCCTTCCCTGAAATCCAATGACGGGGATGTCTGCAGCAGGATTCTCTACCACAGCTGTCATGTGTGACAGCTGCGGTAGGGAATAGAAGAATTCCTCTGCTGCATCTGTCACAGATGTGGCAGATGTAGCAGCAGGGAATTCTTTTAACTAGCGGGAGTGAAGGAAACATCTGCTGCATGTGGCAGATGTGTTCTTCATCCCCGCGGGGGTCACGGCAGCGGCGGAGGGTAAGTATTTTTTTTAAATTTTTTTGCACTAAAATCTTTCTTTTTCAGGGAAGGGCTTATATGTAAAGCTCTTCCCTGCAAAAGAATGCAGGGGTGCCGGCAGAGCATTGTTTTCAACGGAGCCGCTGGCAGCAGCCGCGGCCCCATTGAGAACAATGCACGCAGCTGCATACACGCGTGTTTTTGCTCGTATGTATGTACGCACCTATGTTCATGTAAAAACACGCTTGTGTGAAGCCACCCTCAAGAAGATAATGGTGGGAAATCTATTGGATGCTTACAAGATGAAAATGGTGAATTGGTTAAGAATGATGTTGAGAAGGACGAACTTTTAAATTCCTACTTTGTATCGGTTTTCTCTCAGAAAGTAGATGGAACATCAACTGATCTTCCCTGCGCTATTGGGGGAATAAAAGAATGCAGGCCATCTGTAAGCAGAGAGATGGTGAGGGAACACATAGCTAACCTAAATGAATTCAAATATCAAGGTCCAGATGAATTACATCCTAGGATAATAAAGGAAGCAGCTGAGGTAATTGCTGAACCATTCGCCATAATCTTTGAAAATTCCTGGAGAACAGGAGAAGTGCCAGAGTATTGGAAAAGGGCAAATGTTGTCCCTGTCTTCAAAAAAGGTGGATCCAGGAAACTACAGGCCTGTGAGCCTGACTTCTATACCGGGAAAGATCTTTGAACAAATTATTAAGCAGCATGTATGCAAGTACTTGGATGAGAATGGGGTAATTAATAGAGATGAGCGAGCGTACTCGGAAAAGCACTACTCGCTCGAGTAATGTGCTTTATCCGAGTATCGCTGTGCTCGTCCCTGAAGATTCGGGTGCCGCTGCGGCTGACAGGTGAGTCGCAGCGGGGAGCAGGGGAGAGCGGGCGGGAGAGAGGGAGAGAAAGATTTCCTCCCCGCTCTCCCCTGCAGCTCCCCACTCCGTGCCGGCACCCGAATCTTCAGGGACGAGCACAACGATACTCGGATAAAGCAAATTACTCGAGCGAGTAGTGCTTTTCCGAGTACGCTCGCTCATCCCTAGTAATTAAGCAGAGCCAGCATGGGTTTGTAACAAACAAGTCATGCCAGACAAATCTAATTTCCTTCTATGAGAAAATTACCGACTGGGTTGATCAGGGAAATGCGGTGGATATAGTATATCTTAATATAGTATACATTTGACAAAGTATCTCATACCATACTTATAGAAAAAATGACCAAATATGATATTGATAAGGCAACTGTTAGGTGGATTCACAACTGCCTCACCTATTCGTACTCAAAGAGTGGTCATAAATGGCTGCACATCCAAGTGGAAGAATGTATCAAGTGGGCACCACAAGGCTCTGTCCTAATATTCTGGGATGTATTAAGAGAAGCACAGAGTCTAGATCACGTGAGGTCATTATCCCCTCTACTCTTCCTTAGTCAGACCTCATCTGGATACTGGGTCCAGTTCTGGGCACCCCACTTTATACAAGACATAGACAAACTGGAGCAAGTTCAGAGAAGAGTTACCAAGATGGTGAGCGGTCTGCAAATCATGTCCTATGAGGAACGGTTAAAGGATCTGGGAATGTTTAGCAGAAGAGAAGGCTGAGAGGAGACTTAATAGCGGTCTACAAATATCTGAAGGGCTGTCACAGTGCAGAGGGATCAGCCCTATTCTCATCTGCACAAGGAAAGACTAGAAGCAATGGGATGAAACTGAGAGGGGGGAGACACAGATTAGATATTAGACAGTGAGGGGGTCAATGAGTGGAACAGGTTACCACAGGAGGTGGGGAGCTCTCCTCAATGGGAGTGTTCAAACAAAGGCTGGACAGACATCTGTCTGGGATGATTTAGTGATCCTGCACTGAGCAGGGGATTGGACCCGATGACCCTGGAGGTCCCTTCCAACTATGATTATATGATCTCTCTGTATCCCTCTCATCTATCTATCTATCTATCTATCTATCTATCTATCTATCTATCTATCTATCTATCTATCTATCTATCTCATATCTATCTATTTATCTATCTATATCTCATCTATCTATCTATCTATCTATCTATCTATCTATCTATCTATCTATCTATCTATCTATCTATCTATCTATCTATCTATCTCCTATCTATCTCCTATCTATCTATCTCCTATCTATCTATCTATCTATCTATCTATCTATCTATCTATCTATCTATCTATCTATCTATCTATCTATCTCATATCTATCTCATATCTATCTATCTATCTATCTATCTATCTATCTATCTATCTATCTATCTATCTATCTATCTCATATCTATCTATCTATCTATCTATCTATCTATCTATCTATCTATCTATCTATCTATCTATCTATCTATCTATCTATCTATCTCTGGTATACGTTATATATCTTCCTGTATCTATTATATATAATTGCACACTTTACATATAATTAAAAAACGCATCCAAAACACATGCGGCTTTTAATAGTGTATGCTGTTTCTTAAAAACGTATATGGTCTTTGAATACCACATGCAGTTTTTTAAAGTGTTTTTCTTAATTGTGGTTCAAAGGTTCAACAAAAAACATGAACACACCCTAAGGCCACTCTCACTCATCTGTTCAGAAAACGCAGCTTGAAATAGTGGCATTTTTAACGCAATTTTGAACGGCGGTTTTGAACACATGGTACAGAGTATGACAGCACTTTTTAAAGAACCCCATCATTTTGTTGAGTGAGGAGGAGCGTTAAAAAACGTAAAAAAGCAAAAATAGAACAGACAGCTCTCGAAAATCGCGGCGTTAGAAACACCGCGTTCGAACACAGGTCTGAGTAACCCCATTAAAATCAATAAGAGCATTGTACCGAGGTTAGCACGGTGCTCAAGACGACTCGCTAATAGCGGTAAAAAGTGGTATGTGTGAAAGTGCGGCCTACGGGGCTACAAACAAAGTTTCATGTAGTGCAGTAAATGAGTCATGTTTGCAAATTTTGTTTTGCAGCTGTATGCAGCACGGTTCAGGTATGGGTATGGGTGGGAGGCTGCGCTGAAGTTTTGCACCCAGGCCCCTGAGCCTTTAGGAAGGCCCCTGCGGAGGGCTGATGGGTTTCCATGGCAACAGGATGCCAGATACAGGCGTCCTGCTTTGCCATTGCCTTTGATCACAATTATAAGCGATAAGGCATTGCCGTACATAAGTCTTGCAATGCTTTATCATAGCTGCTATGGATCAGGTCCCCTTCAGGATCATAGAGTGTAAAATAAACTCAAAACATAGTGTAAAAAAATGAATAAATAAAATAAAAAAAACAAATAAATGGAAATGCTTATATTTAACCTCCCAAAAAGTGCAATAAAAGTGATCAAAAAAGCCATACGTACCCCAAAATGGTTCAAAACTACAACTCGTGATGCAAAAAACAAGGTCTCACAGATCTCCGTCCGTGGAAAAATAAAAAGTTATGGGACTTTAAATGCAGCGATGTAAAAATAATTATAATTTTCAACCAAAAAAGGGGTTTTCCTGTGCAAAAGTAAAAAACCTAAAAAAAATTATAACATTTTTGGTATCGTTGTAATCGTACCGACCTGCAGAACAAAATTATTTTGTCAGTTATGCTGCATGATTGACACGCTAAAAAAAAACAAAAAAAAACGGTGGCAGAATTGATGCATTTTCTCTCCCTGCTATAAAAAAAAATAATAAACGTTTTACAATACATTATAGGAACCCAACAATGGTACCAATAAAAACTCCAAAAACAGGCCCTCACATCCTCAACGCCAAAATAGGCCATGTCCTGTTTTGGCGTTAGATTATTGTTCCGGTCACATTTGCAAAAAGTCACCGCGTTTATCACGCGTGCGAGAAAAAGCATAGCGTGCTCTATTTTTTCGCGTATTATGCACTTAAGAGCCCAATTGTCTTCTATGGGCTCATGCCAATGCAATTACTAGTGTTGCAACAGTGTTTCTCACACGTGTTGCTAGGAAACATGCTAATTAATTTAAAAAGAAAAGGAAAGTTCTAGCAGAGTTCAGGGCAGAGGGCAACAACCTGAAGGAGACAGCAAGGACGATGGCAGGAACCTACAACATGGCAAAACTCATTGCCTTGATGCAGGACCATCCTGCAATCTGGAACACAAACCTTCCAGAGTACCAGGACAGGGGGGTAAAGGACCGCGGCTGGGATGATCTGGCATCCCAAATGTGTGAAGGCCAATGGCAGTCGGCCTCCTCCGGGCTGAAGAGGCATATGTGTGAGTATTCTTTTGGTGATGCTTTTTATGACTTTTGTGCATTAGCACTGCTTGTTGGCTGCGCTTAAAGTAATTTTTTTGTGTGTTTTTTGGTCTGGAGGTCTTTAGTGTAGTCATGAAAGTAATGGTATTTTATTAGAGATGAGCGAGTATACTCGCTAAGGGCAATTACTTGATCGAGCATTGTCCTTAGCAAGTACCTGCCCGCTCAGGAGCAAAGATTCGGCTGCCGGCGGTGGGCAGGGAGCTGCAGGGGATAGCGGGGAGGAACAGAGGGGAGATCTCTCTCTCCCCCTTGCTGACTGCCGCAACTCACCTGTCACCCGCGCCGGCAGCCGAACCTTCTCTGCCGAGCGGGGAGATACTCGCTAAGGACAATGCTCGATCGAGTGCAACTTGTATTTTTTTTTAAGAAAACAAAATAGTTTGGCAATTTGCGCATAGACTTTCTGCAATTGAACTTGCGTTTCAAGGCTTTCAATGCATCTGCGCACGAAGCCAACAGAATTAAATGACGAAACATGTAAAATTATATATTTGATTCTGTGCATTCTGTTTCAGTGGAAGAGATGAAAAAGAAGTGGTGGTCCGCCAGGGACCAGGTCTGGCACGAATACACTGCCAAGGCTAGAAGTGGTGCAATGGGCAAACAAAAGCGGCCTTACGTGTACCTGCACCAAACGATGTTTGTGGCACCAGCAATGCACCTTCACCTGTAAGTATAATTTCTTACCATTTCTTAGTAAAATGGCAATATAGGCTTTTCATGAAGCTGCCAGCTCATTGCAGATCTCCAGCGGGGGAAGCAGGTACTTGTTAGTTGGATGGTAGGCGCACACTTTAGCTAAAACCGGGGATCCAAGAAACCACAGTTTCCCTGTTTTCAACATTGTGCACTTAGTGATCATTGCGACTGCAGTATGTAAAAAAAAGGCTGAATGGTGCATTGCGTATAAAAAAAACTACGTGTTAGCTCATTAGTGTGTATTTAGATCATTGATTGTCAAAAAAATGACATCCATAAACCGCAAACCATTTTTATTTCTTAAACCTACATTAAAAAAAATAAAAAAAAATTATATATATAAAAATCACAGTATATATATGTACATACACACACACATACATGTGTATGTATGTATATTAGAGATGAGCGAACGTACTCGTAATGAGTACTTACGCACCCGAGTACCGCCATTTTCGAGTACTTCAGTACTCGCACGTAAAGATTCAGGGGGCGCCGGGGGGCGGGGAGAGGCGCGGCGGTGCGGGGGGGTAGCAGCGGGGAACAGGGGGGAGCCCTCTCTCTCTCCCTCTCCCCCCCACTCCCCGCCGCAACCCCCCGCGCCGCCACGGCGCCCCCCGAATTTTTTCGCCTGAGTACGGAAGTACTCGAAAATCGCGGTACTCGGGCGAAAAAGGGGCGGGGCCGAGCACGTTCGCTCATCTCTAATGTATATCCATCCAAAAGAAAAAGGCTAGCATCAGTAGTTGGCGGCTAAAAAGATGTTATAATGTGTGAGACCAGTAGAGATATAAAGAGTATCCGCGATGTACAGATAGTAGTGGGGGAATATAGCTTGGCCCAGCACTGCTGCCTACATCTAGTTGCGAATAGCATGTGTAAGATCAGTGGCACCACCACCTCTTAAAACTTTTGTCAGATTTGTGCAGTATATATCATTAGTCCGCCGTGCGGCTAGTGTTAAGTGTGCAAATACTAAGCACTCTTTTTCTCTTTGTACACAGAACTACAGACAACATGGGCAGTCCATCACAGCAGCAGGAGGAGGACACACAGATGTCTGCACGGACATCGGAGGTCAGCCATCACCAGGCTGAGACTTCTTCACAGTTGGAGGAGGCCAGTTGTAGTCTCGCCAGCACTGGTGTGGAGGAGAGTGTGCTCCTCCACGAAAATGGAGCCGGGAGGCAGCTGTGCAAGCCAACTTTGCTCTGCAGCTGCCTCTAACCCAGCGGTGCAAGCCAACATTGCTCTGCAGTCAACCAGTGGTTAAGCTGCTGGATTAGAGGCAGTCGGATGACTGGGCAGACTCCTTTGGACGCACACCAGCGCGCGTGTTAAGGCATGTGCCGGAGACCATGCGAGTTCCCACGCAAATTTATGTTATGTGTGGCAGAGGCCGCAGTGTCACCTGTGGAGCCTGGGAACTTGCATGCCTTCGTTAATGCACAACGGCATGCTCGCCACTAGCCAGCAGCACCCCTGGAACCGCAACCACCACTACCTTATAATGCTGCCATCTTTCAACAGCACTGTGGCTTCTTGGATAACATCCATCTGCCATGGTACTTCTCCTTGGTCCGCAAATTGGGCTCTTACTTGAAATCCTGATGCTGCAGGCCTACGCTGTGGGTTTAGATCCAATGCAACAACTTGTGAGGTCGCTGCAGCAGGATCATCCATCACAGTCCAACCCGCAACATTGGTTCGGCAACAATTGTTCAGAACCACTGCGGCTGGAATTACCGAAAACATGTTCAGGGTTCCATCTGAATGGTGCACAGGAAAACTCGCTACTCACTGGTCAGAATGCCAAGGGCACATACGACAATAAGCTGAGCCCGTGTGAGACGGTAATTAAAGACCCGCCCCTTGTTATCCAACCCCCTGCGCTGTTTATAGTTGTAGTATCTGGACACTGAATGCGGAGGCTTCTTCATGCGAATGTGTTTGCCTTCCAGGGCCCCGATACAGTTTGGAAACTGTGCAGCCGCTTGAAATCCCTCAGCAATGTCCAGCTAGGCTTCCTGAGAGGGCGCTGCAATACCTAAGGCTTCAGTTTGTTCCTAGTTCCTTGCTCCTGATCTAGTTCCTGCCCTCTTCCTTCTAGGCGGGAGAACTAATTCTTTTCATAGAAAAGAAGGATTCTACGACCGCGCATTGATTACCTGGAACTAAACAAGATTACTATTAAGAATCGCTATCTTCTCAAAAGTCATCTCTCCCATCACCTCCCTCACAGAGAAAGCACACACTTTTTCCTGGAGGAACAAGTCTCTTTGGAGCAACTAAAAACTCTGTTTACTTCGCACCAGCACTGATCCACCCAAGACCAGAATTGCCTTTTGGAAAGATAGACTTAGTTATAAAAAAAAAACTTTTTGCGCTCATAGGGTTTGCACAGAAATAAATGTTCTCGTGGATGTTAATGTCAATAATGAGACACTTACTTCGGAGGAGGGGGATATGATGTCCACAGCACCCCCTCCTGTTTGAGAAACCTCCAATGATTTTCCCAAGTTAACCAAAGTGATGTATAAAGTAATTCTTCTTTATTTTGGCAGTCATAAAATTGTAAGGCAAGGCGTTTCGGTGCTACATGCACCTTTTTCAAGCCATACATTACAGTAAACCAAGTGTACATATATAGTCTTTTACCTCCTTCCCCGCCGTGGCATCCTCCGCTCACCCGATGGTGGGGGTGGCTTTGCAGGCGCACGTCATAGTGACATCATCGCGTCTCGGCGTGCTTCGTCACCTGACTAGCTCAGTCCTGTCATCTGACTGCATTGGCACGTTATGTGCGTTTCACCTCCGCCCCAAGTGGATCGCATAGTATTTCTTTTTCATTTTTAGGAGGCGCAGTATGAGGAAGAGTTTTGTCTGGAATACCAATAAATCTCATTACTATTCCATAGTGTTTCTATGTACAAAGTTTCTATGATATATTTAGTATCCGGGGGTAAAAAAAAAAGGGGAGTGATAGCGGGGGGTTTGCAGTGTGGGAAATATAGGAGGAAAGGCCACAGAGGACACCTGGGGGTAATAATTCTTTAGATACATTCATATACATATGGGCTTACGTGTTATACAGATGTTATTGCATATATATATATATATAAAATCATGGAATAATAATTCACAAGAATTACTATTCCATGATTATATATATTCCATTTTGCAGAATTACCTTTTGTCGTGGAGGTGGACGCCTCCGATTGCGCTGTGGGAGCTATCCTGTCACAACAAGTTGGAGATAAGATGCAACTACATCCTTGTGTATTTCTCTCCTACACCTTATCACCTGCTGAGAAAAACTATGACATTAATAACAAGGAGCTTCTGGCCAACAAGGTGGCCTTCACGGTTCTTACTGACCATAAAAATTTTGAATGTCTCCATACTGCCAAGAGTTTATCTGTGAAACAAGCACGATGGACCCTGTTCTTCTCCAGGTTCAATTTCATTGTGTCCTACTGCCCCGGTTTCCAAAATGGCAAGGCAGATGTATTGTCCAGGATATTTTCAGAGCCTGAAGAGAAGTCAAATACAGACCACACAATTCTGTCTCCCCCCTCCCAAATATTTTGGCTATCCTGCATTCTGAGGACTTCCTAACAAAGTGTAAGGGAGGCTACGAAAAAGACCCGTCTTTGAGTTGTCCTCTTAAAGATGTGAAGCTTTTTTTTAGAGATGGGTTTTGGAGGAGAGAACACCAACTATATGTTTTCGAGGCTGGAGGACTCGAAGTCCCTAAATTAGTCCACGATTCCAAGCTTGCCAATCACCTTGGGGTCACGAAGACTTAAAATTTTTTACTTCATTCCTTCTGGTGGCTCGACTGCAGAAGAGATGTGAAGAAGTATGTCACCCCTTGCGAAGAATGTCCTCAGAACAAGATGCCTATCTCTATGGACTTTATAGTGGATCTTTCCCCCTCGAAGGGGATGACTACCGTTCTTGTGATCGTGGACTGACTTACAAGGATGGCTCACTTCATTCCCATAGAAAAGATTCTCGCCACTGAGCACACCGGGGAGTTTATGAAGTGTTCCAACTACATGGCATTCCTGATGATGTGGTCTCTGATAGCAGGGTTCAGTTCACCTCAAAGATCTGGAAACACTTCTGCATGACCCTGGGAACTACTGTGAAATTCTTCTCTGCCTGTCATCTGCAGTCTAACGGCCAGACCAAGAGAACAAATCAGACTCTGGAGCAGTATTTCCGCTGCTTCATCTCCCATCTCCAGGAAGATTTATTTATCAACAGCGGAGTTTACCTATAATAATGCCAAACACAGTTCTACCGCCCAGACTCAGTTCTACGCTAATTACGGTCCTGCCTTTATTCCTGGCCTCCCTATCAATACTCCTGTGCCGACTGTCACCAACAGACTGACAGCGTTGGCTAGAACTCAGAAAAAGTTAAAGGAAGCATTACAGGAAGCCCAAGATGCTTGCAAAAAGGCAGTGGACAAACGCTGCCAAGCTGCCCCTGCTTTTCAGGTGGGAGAAAGGGTATGGTTGCCAACCAAGAACCTAAAGGCCCATGTACCCTCTCCCAAGCTTGTGCAAAGATTTATTGGACCCTTTTAAGTCACCACAAGGATCATAAAGGGGGCTGTTCGTTTAAAGCTCCTGGACAGTCTGATGATCCACCCAGTCTTTCACATGTCCTTGCTGAAACCAAAGAAATCAGCTACCTCCTACAAGGGGAGAAAGAATATATAGTAGAGAAGATTCTGGGCTTGAGAATTTGCAGAGGTAAATTGCAATACCTGGTGCAGTGAAAAGGCTATGGACCGGAGAAGAATTCCTGGGAGCCAGAACATAATGTGCATGCCCTGAAACAGGGTTCCACAAAAGAGGGAAACTATCACTTGGGATGTCCGGAACCCATCCTCAAAGGGGGAGGAGCTACTGTCGAGGATCAAACCCGGGAACTCCTGTCCTCCAGCCGGCAGCTCTTCATGTTGAGCTATCCAGCTCTCTGGATAAGCTCTCTTGCTGAATCCTTGTTTCTGGTTCCTTGCTCCTGCTCTAGTTCCCGCCTCTTTGTCCTGGCCCCACTCTGCTGCTAATTAGGACTCCCTATAAAGCCTCACCTTCCACCCACTCCTTCCGTGATTATTCTGCTCCCCAGCATTGATTGATCAGCTATACTTCTGTCTACTCCTCGGCTATTGTAACTAGACCTCCTCATAATGATTTCTGTCTTTCCATCTGACTATGTAATCTGCCTAATCCATTTGTACTGCAAACCAAGACCTCCTGTTGCTGACCCCTGACTTTCCATCTGACTACGTTACCCGCTTCATCCATTTGTACAGGAAAAAGAGACCTCCCGTTGCTTAATCCTGGCTCGTCCCTGATTACTTTCCAGACCTGTGGCTATTACACCTAAGGCTCCAACCCAGTGCCTGAAATGGCTACACAGTGATGCCAATGAGTTCCTGGTGGTGAAGAATCTGAAAAGAAAAAAAGGAAAAGTTAATAAAACTAAAAAGAAGGGAAACACAATTTATAGAAATAGAAAGAAATCATGCTTGCTCTTACCTCAGGGTGACCAGCAGAGCAAACCAGGATGTCGTAGAGCAAACAAGGATGCACCTCTTCCAGCAGTTTGTCAAAGAATGACTCTGTCATCCAGCAGAAGGCTGTAAACTTCTCTGGATACCTTTGTACATTGCTCTAGAGGCAAATAAATTTGCCCTTTATGTCTCCCAGAGGGTGAATCCAAAACCTCCGCTTCTTACTTCTGGGCATCAGGCATTGTGGTGGGAAAGTGAAATGGACCAACCAGCCAAAGAAAAGCTCATTTGCTTGTGAAGACATGTTGTTCTGAGCACCAAGCATAGCACACTACTCACACCAACAGCAAAGCACAAATAAATGGCACCTGTATGGTCAAGTGAATTCTAAAAGGGTGTTTCCAGGGGGTTAGGGTTACTTTTGACATCATTCTAGGCTTTTTCCCTTCCATGTTTATGTGCACGTAACACACACTGGACATTCACAGTACATACGCATTTTACGCATAGGGTCATGTGAATGAGCCCTTAGAAGTTAGAGAGGTGGGCAATGCAAGCTTCTCCCCGCATGTTGATTGACTGCTCCTCCCTGCTTGTGTATATGGAGAGACTTGTCAGTCTACATGCTGTGGGCAGGGAGAGGCTGGCATTGCCTGCCTCTTTGACTGGGAGCTCCATTCCAGTCAAACTTCTAAGTATGTTTTTTGCAAGAATAAAACATATTTGGATGGAATCTGTCCCAGGTTCATGCTGCCCATGACTCGGGCAGCATGAACCTGGTGATAGTTTCTCTTTAAGAATAACCTATCTTCAGGATAGGCCATTAATATCTGATCAGTGGGGTTCTGCTACTTGGGACCCCTGCTGACCAGCTAATTGAAGGGGCTGTGGTGCTGTGCATGTGCCGCAGTGTCTTCAATGTTTAAATCAGCACAATCCTGTCAGTGCTCAGAAAGCCATATTATTTACAGCGGCCACTCTGAGTACTACAGGCCTGTCCCATTCACTTCAATGGGACAAATCTATAGTACTCAGAGCAGCCACTATGAATAATATGGTGTTCCAGTGGCATAGCAATAGTTGTCATAGTTGTGACCAGGCCCCTAAACTAGGGGGCCACAGAGACCTTCCTCCCAACTACTGCATTGCAGGGCTTGCCACCCCCTCTCTGGCCAAGCGGGATGAACCTTGACACTTCATGCCCCATCACACAGGAGCGCTGCACTCACATAGCCTGTTATGCAGCCAGAGCGTAGAACAGCTCCTACCCTTCTTCTGATGTCCAGTGCTTAGCACCACCTAGTAATCAGGATCGAGAGGAAGGAGCCGTAACTCAGAATGTGCTCCTTTTCATTTCTTGCAATACAAGGAGTTTTATTAAGTGCTGGTGAAACATAAGAGACTGTATGACCTTGTATGAACCAACCTGGACTCTAGTCAACAAAAATGCATCTCTCTCTGGATTGGGAGCACATTTCAGGGAGATGACAATCTGAAGCTTCTGGTCCTGCATGACCTCTTAGCCAGGGTCAGAAGGGCCCAGGGGAATGGTCTCTCTGCCAGAAAATATTCAATTTAGATTGTTCAAAAATGGGGGTTGCCCGAAACAGATCCGATGGCAGAAAGGCAGAATACCAAACAATTAATATTTTGTTCCCTTAATCTGGACAATCCAGTAGCAAAGGACACTCTGTCCATCCAATGAACATGCAGACTGCATACACTTTTCCTCAAGCTTCCATGATACAGATAATACTGATAAATTCAGATAGGATCAGGCCTCCGTGATTGCAATAATCCCATTTTGGCCCAAGAGATCCTGGTGTGCTCAACTCATATCTTTAGGTCGAGGGATATTTTAAAGGTTCCACAGGAACCTAGAAATGTTGAACCTGACAGCTTGGAAATTGACCGTTCCTTACTAATGCCAAGGTCTTTTTAGATAAGATGTTTGTGATGATCTCTCAGTCCAGTAAGGCGACCAAGAGGTCTTACCTTAGAATTATGATCTTTCACAACTGGTGTGCATCTAAGGAAGTGGATCCATTAGCACCTTCAGTCTCAAAGATCCTTGACTTTTTACAGAAAGGGTTTGACAAATGATTCAGCTTCAGTTTTTTTCATTTTTTACACCATATCTTCTTAAGGGTGCATTCAGACGATCGTATATCGGCTGGGTATTCACGCCAAGCCGATATACGGCGTCTCTCTCTGCAGGGGGAGGAGGCTGGAAGAGTCGGGAGCAGTGCTCTGAGCTTCCGCCTTCTCTCCACTCCCTCTCTGCCCCTCGCCACTATATGCAATGAGAGGGGGTAAAACGGGGGCGGAGCTATGTTCCCGGACGTAGCTCCACCACCGTTCCGCCCCCTCTCATTGCAAATAGTGCAGAGGGGCGGAGCAGAGGCAGAGAGGGGGCGGGAGCTCAGAGCACTGCTCACGGCTCTTCCAGCTTCCTCCCCCTGCAGAGAGAGACGCCGTATATCGGCTCGGCGTGAATACCCAGCCGATATACGGTCGTCTGAAATAGCCCTAACTCTAGTTCCATCGGGGTTTAAGTTTCAGCCATCTCTGCCTTCCTTCAAGTCCAGCTTTTTCAGAATCAGCAGGTCAAGAGATTTATAAAGACTCATCTCTAGGCTTAGACCCAAAGTGCTGAAGCCAATGGCTCAGTGGGATCTCTCCGTAGTTGTCAAACACCTTGTTCTCCCCCTTTTGAACCCTTAAAACAGGTTGAGCTTAAAGTGGTTGTCCCGCGCCGAAACGTTTTGTTTTTTTTTTTTCAATAGCCCCCCCGTTCGGCGCGAGACAAACCCAATGCAGAGGTAAAAAAAACAAAAACGGATAGTACTTACCCGAATCCCCGCGCTCCGGTGACTTCTTACTTACCTTGCGAAGATGGCCGCCCGGATCTTCACCCACGGTGGACCGCAGGTCTTCTCCCATGGTGCACCGTGGGCTCTGTGCGTTCCATTGCCGATTCCAGCCTCCTGATTGGCTGGAATCGGCACACGTGACGGGGCGGAGCTACGAGGAGCAACTCTCCAGCACGAGCGGCCCCATTCAGAAGGGAGAAGACCGGACTGCGCAAGCGCGTCTAATCGGGAGATTAGACGCTGAAGATTAGACGGCACCATGGAGACGAGGACGCTAGCAACGGAACAGGTAAGTGAATAACTTCTGTATGGCTCATAATTAATGCACAATGTATATTACAAAGTGCATTAATATGGCCATACAGAAGTGTATAACCCCACTTGCTTTCGCGGGACAACCCCTTTAAGTTCCTTTCCTTAAAAACAGTGTTTCTGTTAGCGATAACCTCTGTCAAGAGAGTAGAACTATAAGCTTTAGTTGCTATAGAACCTTATATCTCCTTTTTCCATGAGAAAGTCTTGTTGAGATTTCTTCCGGCATATAAACTGAAATTCTCTTCTGTGAAGAGGAACAGCGACACATGCATTAGACGTAGGAAGCTGCATAACCCCTTAAGGATACAGTCCTTCTTTCCCTTTTTGATTTCTCCTCTAAACTTCCAGAAAATCCTAACTCTTTTTTTTCCTGTCAATGTAGCGATATAAGAGCTTGTTTTTTGCGGGATGAGTCGTATTTTCCAATGTTACTATTCAATGTACTGAAAAGTTTCTAAGTGCAGTGAAATGTAAAGAAAACATTATTTTGTGATCTTTGGGAAGGGGGGGGGGGGTCGTACTGTTTTTAAAAAATAAAATCTGAGCGGCATAACTTTTGTATCTTTCTATTGATGGGGTTGTTTGAGGGCTTGTTTTTTGCGGGACATCCTGTGATTTCTATTGGTACAATTTGAAGTAAATACGACTTTTTGATTGCTTTTAATTATAAGTTTTTCTTGGAGATGGGGTGATCAAAAAAAGCACTTTTTTATTACAATGTTTACTGTGCAGGATAAATAATGTGTTATTTTGATACATCAGACTTCTATGGATTCAGTGATACCAAATATGTTTTTTTGGGGGTGGTTGGGGGGGTTATTATTAATATGGAATAAGTATTTTCTTGAAGCTTATATCATCCTTTATTTTTTACAATTTTTTTTCAGTTATTTTTACTTTTTTAGTTCTCACACGAACTTGCAATTCTACAATTGCTTACCTATATACCGGCATATAAGGCGACGGGGCGTATAAGACGACCCCCCAACTTTCACCTTATACGCCGGTAATACAGTGGAGAAAAAAAAAATCATTACTCACCTCCCCCGTCATTGAATAGTGTGATTGGCTGAAGCCACGTGCGCCTATAGCCAATCACAGCCATTCAATGCTGTCATTGAATGGCTGTAACTGGCTGACGGCGTGTGTATTAGCTCTCTGGAGGCGGGGAATTCAAGCCCCGCATTCAGAAAGCAATGCTGCGACAGGGACGAGGAGCGAGCGACATCCTGCCGGAGCGCGACAGAACGCCGGGGGAGGTGAGTAATGATTTTTTTTTTTTACACTTTTTTTTTTGGTATTACCGGTGTATAAGACGACCCCTGACTTCAGAGCAGATTTTTCGGGGTTCAAAAGTCGTCATATACGCCGGTATATACGGTATATCAAATACTGCAATACTTCAGTACTGCAGTTTATAGTATTTCTGCAGGAATTCTATTAAGGCAGGCTGAAAGACCATCTTAATAGGCAGAAATATGTGGCAGAGCTGGGGCCTTCAGAAGGCCATGGGCTGCCATTAAAACCAAATTCCAGGGGAGCCATTCCGAATCCCCAAACGCCGATCAGAATTGACAGCAGCTTTTAAATGGTTAACAGCCATGATAGGCATGAACATTGATCATGGTTGTTGCAGCCAAAAGCAGCTTACAGCAGCCGTGTATGGAGCGGGCTTAGCTTCTGCTCCACACTAACCCTACTCATCCTGGATGTACATATACATCCTGGGGCACTAAGGGGTTAAAGGGGTTGTCTCGCGGCAGCAAGTGGGGTATACACTTCTGTATGGCCATATTAATGCACTTTGTAATGTACATCGTGCATTAATTATGAGCCATACAGAAGTTATTCACTTACCCACTCCATTGCTGGCGTCCCCGTCTCCATGGCTCCGTCTAATTTTGGTGTCTTCTGGCTTTTTTAGACGCGCTTGCGCGGTCCGTGCTTCTGCCTGGTGAATGGGGCCGCTCGCGCCGGAGAGCTGGTCTGCGCGTCGTCATCGTAGCTCCGCCTCCGTCACGTGGTGCCGATCAGCCAATGAGGTGGCTGTATTGGCAGTGGAACGCAAGGAAGGAAAAGAAAATCCACGGTGCACCATGGGAGAAGACCCGCGGTACACCGTGGGAGAAGACCAGCGGCGCCATCTTTAAAAGAAGAAAAGAAGAAGCTGCAGAACGCTGATGCAGGTAAGCGCAATGTTATTTTTAAAAACTAACCAATGCTTTCTTTTTAACAGGCCAGAATGCGGGGGTAAGTGGAAAAAAAAAAATTTCGATTTCGCCGCGGGACAACCCCTTTAAGGATCTATTTCAATATAAATCAGCAATTCCATAGAGAGGATAATCTGTTATCTGTTAGGACAGAAGCCCCCTGAGCCCACTGTATCTAGGTGGATTTGTGAGTGTATAAAGATGGCCTATCAAGCGCCAGTTTAGAGCCTTTACAGTTCACTAGACTCACTGCACCAGGACTATAGCACTTCGTGGGCGGACAGATGCTCAATTCCTTTGGGACAGATCTGCCAGTAAGTTATATGGAGCGCTGCACTCACATTTTGCAAACATTATAGATTAGATTGTAATGTTTGGGCAGTCCATTCTAAATGCTATCAAGCAGGTTAATCCACCACCTGGTAGTAAAACTTTCTAAATCTCCATTGTTGAGCTGCTGTGGTATACAAGACTCACGCTAAAGCATTAAGATTGCCTTAGAGATGGGAAACTTGAGGTTACAGTGACCTCTCATGGCTAGTTTGAAAAACTGCACCCAGATATTGTCTGCCATGTGCTGTGCTTTGATTGACCACTGGGAGGTCATGTGTTCGAAAGGTTCTAAAAAGGATGAAGGAGAGAAAAGAGACTGTGAGAGTACAGGGACTTATATGTGACGGAGCCAGGAGAGAGTGATGGGAAGATGTCACTGAAGGTGGGATATTCTGCAGGAGAGACTACTGCAGGGTTCATACGCGTCATGAAAAACCTGGAATACCTGGCCGATCTCCCTTGATCTCTCCACCAGAATTTGTGCTCTCGCTAGGGCCTCAAACGCCTCCTCTATAGATTTGGCAGTATAGGTCCTACCGAGGTGCTGGAAATGGAGAGCGAATGGGAACCCCCATTTATATCTTACATTGGCTGAGCTCAGAGCCCGGTTAATCGGTCGGAAGGCTCTTCGCTTGGCCTGGGTTGACGGGGCCACATCTACGTACAGCTGAACTGAAGTGGGCAGTCCCGGTAATGAGGTCAGATTTCTGGCAGCTAGTAATAGCTGATCTCTGACTTCGTAGTAGTGTAATTTAAGAACCACGTCTCTTGGGAGATCCGGACTAGGTGGGCGGGCCAGGGCCCTATGTATCCTGTCGATTCTAAAGGACGTCTGATCAATCTGCGGGAGAATAGCTGAAAATAGGTTGATTGCCGTTTCCTTTAGGGCTGTAATGGATTCAGGCAGACCTCTGATGCGAATATTGGAGCGCCGAGACCTGCTCTCTAAATCCCCATACTTGGATTCCAGTAGCTCAATTTTGGCCTCAAGGTCAGCTACATGTTGGCGGTCTGCTTCGATAGTTTCTACTATGTCATCATTTTTTTTTCTAGCTCATCCGTCCTCTGACCTAGGTCCCGGATTTGCTCGGAGAATTCCCTAACGGCAGCAGAAAGTTCGGTTTTAAAGATCGTTTTCATCTGGTCTAGTAGGGAGGATTGGTCAAAGTGGACGCAGCTAGCTTCCAGATTCAGTTCTTCTTGTGCTCTTGGTGGGGACGCCTATGGTACTGATGAAGCTTGGGGATTCGTAGGGGAGGGAGGGTCGGTTTGAGATTGTGAAGCGAACATTCTTGGTAGAGTAGCCCTAGAGGGGGTCTGATGAAACTGCAATGTTTTGCCTTTGGTTTTCACTATTGTTATGTTAAGAGTTAGAAAGAATGCCAAAGGGTGCTGGAATAGTTTGAGTAGGTTGTTATTGCATATCACGATGCGAGACTCCGGAAGGATCAGGAACTAAGGATGCATTCTCCAATCCATCCCATACTGCACAAACACCCTGATAAGCGTAGATTGCTTTATGTTATATCATATTAACAGAAAAACTGGAAGGCTGTTGTTTGCAAGAGGGGTAGCAGGTGGCAGCAGAGTTCAATAAGTCTGGATTGGAAACTGTAGCTTGCTTAAAATGTAGTTTTACAGTCCAGAACTTATAGCATGCCCCTATATTATAATCAGCCTGCCTCTCTGTTTTATATTGATGGGAATGGGGATATTGGCAGAGCTCTGGTTGTTCTGTTCTTTTAGTATCCTGGTTGTAGAAGCTGGGGAAGAGACCTCTACCTTACTCCTGAATTTTCTCGGGTCCCAGTCCCCTCTGTCTGCCTCAGTCAGCCTTATCAGGGATGCCTCTGGTGTCTGGAGGCACCCCCTGTAGACCCCCTTATTGCTTTTAAGGTTTTCTTGTTTGGGGGGGGGGGGGGGAAGGAGAGTGCTGTGGCCCTGTGGAGCAGCGTTCCCGCAGGCAGTGTTCTTATGGGCATTCTTGTCTCGCTTTACGTCTGCTCCCCCGCCACCCGCACCTCCTCTGGAGCCCCCTCTCACCTCCCTCTGTTCGGCATCTCTTCACCGCTCCTCCCGGCAGCGGCGGCGGTATCCAACCTTCTCCCGCCGGATCTCGGGTCTCTCTTCTCCCGCAGTCGCCGGCATCTACCTCCGCCGCACCTCCCGCTGAACTTCCGGCAGGCGGGGCCTCCAAATTTCAGGCCGCGGCTGCAGCTGCCAAGGTAGGACCTGGAGTAGTCCTCGCCCTTCCATGGGGTCGACGAGGCCCCTACCTCAAGAGTCTGATGCGGGACTGTCCAACTCCTCATAAAAGGAAAAAGAAAGAAAAGATTGATTTAAGGACTTTCCCTCTACTAAATTAATGGGGGTTTGTAAGTGGAGGAAGGGGAGGGGGATACAGGAGTCGCTGAGGTCTCCACTACCTGGTTAGCAAATTATCCCTGACACTATGCAGGTAGCGGAGTTGATAATAAAATATAAGGACTTAAGCACGAGGATTGTTTGATACTTAGATACAGGTTGTAAAATTAAGTAAGCTGTAAGATTAGAGATGCGAGTCCGAGAAGGACAGATAACTGCCCTGATTGTTCAAGGATGAGCGGCTCGCCTTTAAGGAGAGTTGTCTTCAATCTTGACAAATTTGGTTCTAGGACCGTTTCTGGTTTATTTTTTGTCCTATATATGATGTTCCGTCATGGGGGGAGGGGGGGGGGGCATCAAATGTTTGCATGTTTGTTTTTCTAGAATTCTAGGTCTTCCATTTACAAGGAGTATGGTAGACAAACTAGTCCCGCTAAATCGGAGGTTTGGAGAGAGAGAGGTAGAGCATTACACTCAAGACGTCCAATGGTATGTATAATTTCCCGCAATGTGCGGGGATTCAACTCTCCCAACAAAAGAAAGATGGCTCTCCTGTCTTACTTAAAACATAAACCTGATGTAGTTTTTAATCCTCCGGTAACGGAAGTTTATCGAGCAAATCAAGTTTTCCATTTTCTGCATTCACTGAGTTTGCCACTGGTGATTCCCGAGAAGACAATGTTTGAAAGATTATGCAAAAATGACCCTCTGAGAAAGGGAACCTTATCCTTACTATATAATCCATTGAATAGACCCAAAATAGAAGGCAAGCTCCCGTTCATGCGAAAGTGGGAAACGGAATTACAAATTCACATGTCAGAGGAAAGATGGCATCACTGCTGCGAAACTATCACTACGGGTAGCCACCAGGTCACCCTAATGGAGACATCCATCAAGATTCTGCATCGGACACATCTAGTTCCAGTTAGGATAAATACATTTTCCCCCTCACTTTCACCGCTTTGCTTTAGGGGTTGTGCAGAAATGGGATCCCAGGCGCATATATGGTGGAGATGTCCGGTGGTAGCCAGACTTTGGTCCCAGGTTCACAGGTTATTGCAGAGGCTATCTATAGGCCCACTTCCAAAATCCCCAACACTATTTCTGTTAGGAGACCGCCCTCCAGGAATTAAATATCAAGCACATAAACTGATCCGGTATATATGCATGGCAACCAGGATCTATATAGCGGCTAGGTGGAAGCAGCCCAGCCTCTCATTTAATGATGTCCAGAATCGGATCTCTCAGATTGCTTTGTATGAAAGGTTGCACGCCGTACAGACAGACACCCCAGCGAGATATAGCAAACTATGGAGACCCTGGACCGAGATGATTGACATTCCAGGTCTTAGTCATAACCTGCTCTCAACCTAGAACTTTCCCGATGATCTTATAAGCTTTAAAGGGCCTATGTTGAATTGCTACTTACTGTAACTACTGTATTAAAGGGGTTGTCCCGCGCCGAAACGGTTTTTTTTTTTTTCAATGGCCCCCCGTTCGGCGCGAGACAAACCCGATGCAGGGACGTAAAAAAAACGCACAGTACTTACCTGAATCCCCGCGCTCCGGTGACTTCTTACTTACCTGGTGAAGATGGCCGCCAGGATCTTCACCCTCGGTGGACCGCAGGGCTTCTGTGCGGTCCATTGCCGATTCCAGCCTCCTGATTGGCTGGAATCGGCACATGACGGGGCGGAGCTACGAGGAGCCGCTCTCAGGCACGAGCGGCCCCATTGAGAAAAGAAGAAGACCGGACTGCACAAGCGCGTCTAATCCGGCGATTAGACGCTGAAAATTAGACGGCACCATGGAGACGAGGACGCTGGCAACGGAACAGGTAAGTGAATAACTTCTGTATGGCTCATAATTAATGCACAATGTACATTACAAAGTGCATTAATATGGCCATACAGAAGTGTATAGACCCACTTGCTTTCGCGGGACAACCCCTTTAATGAAAACAGCGAAGACCTGTGGTTTTGTTTTAGTTTAGTTATTTGGTTAGAATTTTATTTAATATTCAGGAACATTTGATATTCTAGAATTCTGCTTATTAGAAGAAAATATATGAAAGAAATATTCAAAATGTATGAAAATGGATCACTGTTATTCCTTTTACTCATCATTCCGCCCCCTGCGTGGGGTAAAGTGAAAGCATGAATGACAAATGTATCCATTTTTGTATCCTAATAAAACCCATTGAAACTAAACAGAACTAAAAACACACAAGAATCCCAATACTCAGCCGTAAAAATACAAAAAATATTTCAAATTCTAAAGTGCATTGAAGTTTTTGTTCTCAACCGGCCTTAAAAAATCCCCACTCATGAGATGGTTGGGGATTTTTTATTAAAAAAATTTATATATTTAATTGTAAATAGCTTGACTTAGCAGGGTGTGTCTTTTATTATTTTTTTATATAAAAAAAACCAATAAGGGCGCAAGAAAATCGCGCATTTTTTGAGCAATGCAAGAGTGACTGAAAGTGCAAAATTATGAAACCAATGATTTTCAATGGTTTTCTTCACATTTGCGATGTTGCGAGAAAAAATGTATTTCTGAATTTTGCGGTTTTTTTTAAATCTCCCATGTTTTCCTATGGAGCTTACGTTTTATTGCATCACAAAACAGGACCTTGCAATTTTCGTGCAATGCGTTTTTATCATTAGAAAGTCCTATTGCCTTTTGTGCTAAAAACTTGCAGCAAAATTGCTAGAGAAAATCGTTTTTGTGAGAAAAAGCAGTTCTGACGCTCAAAATCGCAGGGAAAAATTAGCGATTTTGCCACGATGTCCATGCAGTGATATAGCGATCGCCAGTGTGAAGGAGCCCTAAACCTTTGATTGTGTGTATTTCGAGTTCCACAAGTGTCATTGCAAATCAAGATTTTGTCATGGAAATTCTTTTTTGAAAACCTGTATGAACCCCTTGCTGGCTGCACAGGGAGAGGTGCAGCCCGTTACCAGACCAGAGTAGGAGCTGCTCGGAGAACACTGGGGTTCCCAGGACTGAGGAAAAGAAACTTCCCAATGCTGTGGAGAAGCTACTGTAGAGGCTGCTACAGAGGGTGACGGTGTGAAGAACGGAGGGAGTTGAAGTTGAGCCCCAAACCCCCAAATGGATGTCTGGATTACTGCTCTCATTGTCGGAAACCATGGTCAAGGAATCCTGAAGCCGGCTCATGCTAGTACTTCCATGTAAGGGTGTGTTCACACGTTGTGGAAATGCTGTGGTTCCACTGTGGAATTTCCGCAACAGAAACAGAGTAAAATTGCAGGTTAGAGTTGCATTACAGTTACAGCAGAAGATCCGCAGCGTTTTTTCCTCTACATATGAGCAGGATTTGCTTTAATCCTATTCTTTTTAATAGTAAAAGTTTCCATTGGGGTTTTTCCACAGTGTTCCTGCAACGTTTGAGCGCATCCTAAATGAGGCTAGCCCAGTTAAAATCCAGAGGCGTGCACACCTGTAAAGACTTGTTAGATCTTCAGCCGGCTTCCTGTCAGAATAGCATGTGATTGAACACTAATTGGGACAGTTGTGATTTCACAAAGCCTCAACTAGCTAATAACGAACTCTTTCTGGGACGTTTACCAGGATTGAGCCTGGATACTTTTGAACACTATAATAGAGTTTCTGAAAACTGCTTCTGGATCCCACAGGGTGCGGAGGGTATTTCATTATTCATGTACTAGAGTTCAAGTCGCCTTAATAATATTGTGTGTTTCTGGCATTGTAATCATCTTCTAAGAAGTGTGACATATTTTTTCTTAGTGTGCATAAAGTAAATCAGAGAAAAGTGCAGGAAAAGAACCAAACAAAGATTAAATCCATGAAGTACCATTGGAATCCCGTGGGCAATTATTTAATGCGAATTCGGCTAAAGGAAAGAAAGTGACCCAATCCTCCTGGTTGATTGCCACAAAGCAACGCAAATTTTACCAAGGCAACTCGATTTGGATCTTTGTAAAGAAGACCAAGGCCTGATAAAAAAATTATCCAAAAAAATAAGAGCATTGGAAGTTGGTGGAAGAGAAAAAGCTCAAACCTGTGGGTAACCCTATACTCAATATATTATAATTTGAATTTTTGGAGACTCATCCCAAGAAGAAACTCGCCTCAACTTATAATACAATTTAAAGGATTCTTAAAAAGTAACAAAATCGGATCGCTAACTGGAAGATCCAATTCGGGTTTGACTACGGAAACACGAGTTGACGTGCCTGGCGAAGGTTGAGTTACCCTCTGTTGCTGTGTGCACTGTTCAATATGCACTACTTCCAAAGAGAAGTCTTGCAGCTGGTCCACTAAGGCCCGAATTAGATCCATACCAGAACATATAGAATCCTATAAGAATTGCTCCTTTTTTTGTAAAATGTATCTGACTGGTTATAATGTCACACCAACAAGGACAACACAGGAACCACAAGGACAACGTTGGACAGGGATATGGAATACACACCAGGCAAAGGACAAAGAAGGGTCAGGACTAGAGATGAGCGAACCTACTCGTTTCGAGTAATTACTCGATCGAGCACCGCGATTTTCGAGTACTTCCGTACTCGGGTGAAAAGATTCGGGGGGCGCCGGGGGCCGGGGGAGGCGTGGTGGAGCAAGGGGTAGCAGCGGGGAAAAGGGGGGAGCCCTCACTCTCTCCCTCTCCCCCCCCCAACTCCCCGCTGCAACCCCCCACTCACCCACGGCGCCCCCCGAATCTTTGCGCCCGAGTACGGAAGTACTCGAAAATCGCGGCGCTCGAGCGAAAAAGGGGCGTGGTTCGCTCATCTCTAGTCAGGACCTAACCGTGTTCTTAAAGTGGCTGGACCTGCTTAATGTTTGGAGCACGCGCCCTGAAAAAGGCAACCCCACAGCAGGAACCTGGGGTTTCCCTGAGATGACCCTAGATGGAGTATGGGAAAGAGATGGGCACCAGGGATGGACCAAGGAGAGTAGATTCAGTAAACGCATAGGGGATACTTAACAAAGGTTAAAAAATAGGAGAAAACCACACAAGCAGATAATTTTATTAATTACATGATTAAAAATTCTTGGGCCATATACCAATAAGACGAACAAACAAACAAAACATATAATGTTCTCCAGCTAATATCCACACTCTTCTCACTTGTAAGTGCACTTGACTTCAACCGAGAGACTTCTTGTCAAGAGTAACTCAGCATAATACATGTGTGAATATTTGACCATATAGTGATATTCTAAACTATCCTAAACTATGAGACCCTAAATTTCAGGACCCTTTGATCCAATCAGTCCTGGCTGTAGATGAAGCCTATAATGTTAGATGTCTCATACGTTTCTCCTCTTAATCGATCAATCTATATGGGCTAATAAAACGTATAAAGTGCTATCTTAGCAGAAAAGGGTCAGGTAATAATAACATGGTGGAAGGTCATAGATAAATATCTTGGTTAAGGATTGCTCCCAGCAGGAGGAGTCCCCACCAGAATATGTTCAGAGAGATTGTAAGTTGACTAACAAAGAAGGTTCAATGCATTTCAGTTGGACCTCCAACTCTTCAGGAACTGGGTGGTCAGATGCTACTAGGGGGGCAGTAGAATGTACCTATACCCCTAAAATTATCATACCCAAATCTTGTCAGTTATCTGGGTACTGCTATCTATACTGACAGTTTAAAGAGACAAAAATATACAGTATCAAGAGAGTAGAGCTCTTATTCCTATACCATGGCTTATCCAAATCTCGATCCACCTGGATATCAATGGTGGCTGCTAGATAACCATGGGACTACTTAGTTACTTGAAGGTTGATAATGCATTGCCTCGCATATTTATCCAGACTAGGCTACCACTATTAATCAAGAACTATAGTCTGGCTATAAGTGGAGACGATGTGACTCTATAGTCTATAGCTATGGTTCTGTTGGGGGACGATCCCCCTCAAAGTTATTAAGATTAAATCATAGCAGGGACAATACCCCATTAGGCTCAACTAGCTATACATTAGAGATGAGCGAGCACGTTTGGTAAAGGCAGATACTCAAGCGAGCATCGCTTTTCTCGAGTAACTGCAAATGCGGGGGGGTGGCAGGGGTGAGCGGGGGGTAGGGATCTCTGTCACTCTCCCCCCTGCTCCCCTCCGCTCCCACTCGCCGCCCCCCGCATTTGCTCGGACGAGTATGCAGTTACTCCAGAAGAGCAATGCTCGCTCGAGTATCTGCCTTTACCGAGCGTGCTCGCACATCTCTACTATACATCTTGTGGGGGACAGTACCCCTCTAGACTTCATTATTAAGATAGAAAGATAGAGAAAGAGGCATGGCCGCCAGCCCTGTGATTTGGATTCAAGAATATTCAAATTCCCGCTGCCGCTGTGAAATCACAAGTAGATAATGGTGCACCCTGACACTAAATAAGAGATAAAACAATACACTAACTTAAAGTAACAACTTCACACCACCACTTAAATTGACCAGGATTACAGGGAAACAGAATTGTATAACAAATAATCCTTTGCACAGAACAGCTTGTATAAATATACATTCATCTGCACAGAGATTCAAGCTTCAGAGCTGGGAGTTCTGTAGAAACTGTTTGGGTGAGAATACAAGGAGAGAACAACAGAAAGGACCCCATTGTAGGCATTTACTATAGGCCACCTGGACAAGCAGAAGATATGGAGGAACTCTTTCTACATCAGATGGCCAAGCTCTCAAAAAATATATGACATAGTGATTATGGGAGATTTTACCCATCCAGACATTCGTTGGGAATCTCTCAGGTAAAAGTAATGGATCCAACACATTCTTATCCGCTCTTGCTTATGACTTTATCTTCCAAAATAGAAGAGAAAACAAGGACATCTGCTATCTTAGACCTAATTCTTACCAACAGGAAGGGAACGGTTGGGGAAGTACAGGTGGCTGGGACCTTAGGAGGGAGTGATCATGAAATCCTTGGATTTAGGATAAAAAGCGGAGGAGGACCTGAGAAAACTCAGACCTCAAGGTTGGATTTCAGAAAGCCAGATTTTAATGAACTCAGAAAGAGGATAGGAAGAATCCAATGGCTGGATGTTCTTAAAGACAGAAATGTCCAAGAAGGTTGGAAAATATTGTGAAATGAGATTCTCAAAGCACAATCGTTACCAATCCCTAAAAGAAGGAAGAGTGGGAGGCATTTAAAGAGACCAGGATGGATGAATACAGAACTTGTACACATGTTAAAAAGGAAGAAAAATATGTTTATCAAATGGAACGAGGGGGGAATATCTAAAGAATAATGTAATGCTGTCTGCAGAACCTGTAGGGCAAGTGTCAGAAAAGCTAAAGCTAATAATGAATTGAGGCTTGCAACAGAGGCCAAACGCAATAAAGGATTTTAGGGGTCAAAAGCAAAAGAAAAGTCAAAGATGCTATTGGATGCTTACAAGATGAAAACGGTGAATTGGTTAAGATTGATGTTGAGAAGGCCGAACTTTTAAATTCCTATTTTATATCTGTTTTCTCTCTGAAAGTAGATGTTATATCAACTGATCTTTCCTGTGCTATTAGGGGGAATAAAAGAATGCAGGCTATCTATAAGCAGAGAGATGGTGAGGGAACACATAGCTAACTTAAATGAATTCAAGTCTCAAGGTCCAGATGAATTATATCCTAGGATACTAAAGGAAGCAGCAGAGGTAATTGCTGAACCACTCACCTTAATCTTTGAAAATTCCTGGAGAACAGGAGAAGTCCCAGAAGATTAAAAAAGGACAAATGTCCCCATTTTCGAAAAAGGGAAGAAGGTGGATCCAGGAAACTACAGGCCTGTGAGCCTGACTTCTTACCAGGAAAGATCTTCTAGCAAATTATTAAACAGCATGTATGCAAGTACTTGGATGAGAATGGAGTAATTAACCAGAGCCAGCATGGGTATGTAACAAACAAGTCATGCAAGACAAATCTAATTTCCTTCTATGACAGAATCACCGACTGGGTTGATCAGGGAAATGCGGTGTATATAGTATATCTTGACTTTAGTAAAGCATTTGCCAAAGTATCTCATACCATACTTATTGAAAAAATGCCCAAATATGTGATTGACAAGGCCACAGTTAGGTGGATTCACAGCTGGCTGAGTGATCGTACTCAAAGAGTGGTCATAAATAATTGCACATCCAAGTGGAAGAATGTGTCAAGTGGGGAACCACAAGGCTCTGTCCTGTGCCCAGTGTTGGTCAACATTTTTATAAATGATCTGGAGGAGGTAATTGATGGGAAACTGATCAAATTTGTTGACGACACAAAGCTAGGAGAAATAGCTTACACTAGGAAGGAGAGAGTATTCAAAAAGATCTAGAAAAGCTTAAACAGTGGGCAGCGACTAACAGAATGGTATTTTAGAAGGAGAAATGCAAATTCCTACATCTGGGAAAGAAACATGAAAAAAGCACAAACAGAATGGGAGGAATTGGGCTAAGCAGCAGCACATGTGAAAAAGACTTGGGTATACTAATAGATCATAGACTGAACATGAGTCAACAATGTGATGCAGCAGCCAAAAAGACAAACACAATTCTGGGATGTATTAAAAGAAGCATAGAGTCTAGATCATGTGAGGTCATTATCCCCTCTAGTCTTCCTTAATCAGACCTCATCTGGAATACTGGGTCCAGTTTTGGGCACCCCACTTTAAAAAAGATATAGACAAACCGGAGCAAGTTCAGAGAAGAGTTACCAAGATGGTGAGCGGTCTGCAAATCATGTGATATGAGGAACGGTTACAGGATCTGGGAATGCTTAGCTTGCAAAAGAGAAGGCTGAGAGGAGACTTAATAGCTGTCTACAAATATCTGAAGGGCTGTCACAGTGCAGAGGGATCCGTCTTATTGTCATTTGCACAAGGAAAGACTAGAAGCAATGAGATGAAACTGAAAGGGAGGAGACACAAATTAGATATTAGAAAAAACTTTCTGACAGTAAGACCGCCTGCAGACGAGCGGGTCGGATCCGGTGCCGAGGATTCTCGCGGCGAGACCTGACCCCAGCGCCTGCAAGGAGGAGCGCGTACGGCCCCGGCTGTTTCATGTGCAGGCTGCCGGGCTGCATGTGCAGACCAGAGCCGGGGGCCAGGTGAGTGACATTTAGGACATGCCATGGTTTGTTTGCCGCGCGAGATTTCACGTGGCCGTCTGCATAGAAGTGCGTATTGTAATGCACTCCTATGCCGGCTTTCAGTGGCGGGATTTCCGCCCGTGTGCAGGCGGCCTAAGGGTGATCAATGAGTGGAACAGGTAACCACGGGAGGTGGTGAGTTCTCCTTCAATGGAAGTGTTCAAACAAAGGCTGGACAAATATCTGTATGGGATGATTAAGTAAATCCTGCACTGAGCAGGGGGTTGGACCAGATGACCCCGCAGGTCCCTTCCAACTCTACCATTCTAGGATTAAATATCTGAACCAATTTACTGATAGCCTGCCTGGGATAACAGCCAGCCTAGCCAGCAGTCAGTCAATAGACAGAAGGGAGATTTTAATTCCTCATCGCCCAGTGCCGACTGGTACTGAGCATGCACAGGCATCATGTGAGCTTGTGCTGACGGTGTAACATGACCTTTGATCTGTGTCCATATCTCAAAGCCAGCTTTGCTCTGACAGGCCCCCTCTAGTAAAAATGCCTACACTGTAGCCCCTATGGAGTGATAGTGATCCCGCTGTAGCCCCTTATAATAATAATGCCCTCACTGTGACCTCTTATAGTAGTAATGCCCCCATTTGGTCCTTTGATACAAATAGTGTCTCTGTGACCCCTGATTGCAATAGTGCCCCTGGCCAGCAGTGCTACCGCTCACATCATGTAGCAGCATCAGAGCTTGAATCCTCTCATCTTTGGTGCTCAGAACAACATAATGCATGGAGTGCCGGAAACAGAATGAGTCAGGGTCTGATACTGCCGCACAACTTGAGTGAGCAGCGTGAGTGCTGTTTGATGTAACAGCAATGCTGGCCGGGTGCGTCAGCGGGGTGACAGCTACTGCAGTGAGTAACAAAGTGTTACTGATGCTCCTCCTCCTTCTCAGCTGGATGCCCTACATACTGAGCCTAGTGGCAAATATATCCATGAGTGTATGCCTTGGATGATGTCTGCATTGTTTTATCGCTATGTTGACAGAGCCATAACTTTTTTATTTTTCCATCTACTGAGCCTGTTTTTATAGAATGAGCTGAGGTTTATTGGTTCCATCCTGGGGTGTATTAAGATTTTTTGAATGTTTTTTATTCCATTTTCTTTTGTGAGATAGGATGATTAAAATCAGCACTTCTGTCTCTTTTGTCTTTTTGTTTCATGGCGTCCACTATGTAGGATAAATAACACAATAATTTCATAGAATGCATTGCTGCTAGAGATGAGCGAACGTACTCGGTAAGGGCGATTTCGCAATCGAGCACCGCGATTTTCGAGTACTTCACTACTTGGGTGAAAAGTACTCGGGTGCGCTGTGGGGCGGGGGGTTGCAGAGGGGAGTGGGGGGTAGCAGCGGGGAACAGGGGGGAGCCCTCTCTCTCTCCCTCTCCCCCCCACTCCCCGCTGCAACCCCCCACTCACCCACAGCGCACCCGAGTACTTTTCACCCGAGTAGTGAAGTACTCGAAAATCGCGGTGCTCGATTGCGAAATCGCCCTTACCGAGTACGTTCGCTCATCTCTAATTGCTGCCAATTCTGTAGGAATTTATTTTTGCACTTTTCCCATAATAAATCGTACTTTATTAAGAAAGGACAACTTTTTTACTTCAATTTTTTTAATTGACATGGAAAACCAATACGTCCAATAATCCAGACACATGGTGTAAGATAGAAAGTAAATCAGGTTAATTTAGAATAAAGTTAAAAAGAATTAAAAGTACAGCCGACGATTTGACTTGCAAGACACAAGGATGAATTTCTATCATTCTTTTTCTTCATTTTTAGCATCCTGCCCTGCAGAAGTTCCATGGCCACTCAAAAAATGAACAAGAAATTACTATTCCAGCACACAGAAGATAGAAAGACACTATGTTTACCAACTACAAGAACAAACAGAGCTAACCTTACAATCTGTAATCTTTAGCAGAACACAGAGGCAGTCCGAGCGAGATCTTATAAGCAGAACATTGAGCTCAGCAGAGAAATGCAAGCTGTAGTTGAGCAAAATGTGTCAAAGTTCATACGAGCCGTTCGTTATTGCAAAGCATATTGACTAATATTGATCATCTTCTTAATCGTTATACTTGGAAACAGTTTGGTGATTTTTTTACAACAGTTACTGTGAAGGAAATAAGTATGTGACCCCTTGCTGATTCTGTAAATTTGCCCGCTGTCAGACATGAACAGTCTATAATTTTTAGGGTCGGTTAATTTTAACAATGAGAGATAGAATATCCAAAAAACAATCCAGAAAATCACATTGTCTAAATTATATAAATTGTTTTGCATTTTGGACAGAGAAATAACACTTAATATTTGGTGGCAAACCCTTGTTGCCGAGCACAGCAGTCAGACATTCTTTGTAGTTGATGAGGTTTGCACACATGTCAGAAGGAGGTCCACTCCTCTTTGCAGATCATCTCTAAATCATTAAGATTTCGAGGTTGTCACTTGGCATCTCTGATCTTCAGCTCCCTCCATAAGTTTTCTATGAGATTAAGGTCTGGAGACTGGCTAGGCCACTCCATGACCCTAATGTGCTTCTTTTTGAGCCACTCCTTTGTTGCCTCGGCTGTATGTTTTGGGTTATTGTTGTACTGGAAGACCCAGTCACGTCCCATTGTTAATGTCCTGGTGGAGGGAAGGAGGTTGTCACTCAGGATTATATGGTACATGGCTCCATCCATTCTCCCATTAATGCGGTGAAGTAGTCCAGCACCCTTAGCAGAGAAACACCCCCAAAACATAATGTTTCTACCTCCATGCTTGACATTGGGGACGGTGTTCTTTGGGTCATAGGCAGCATTTATCTTCCTCCAAACACAGCGAGTTGAGTTAATGCCAAAGAGCTCAATTTTTCTCTCATCTGACTAGAGCACCTTCTCCCAATCACTCTCAGAATCATCCAACCTTCAGATGGGCTGCACATGTGTCTTCTTGAGCATGGGAACCTTGCGGACACTGCAGGATTTTAATCCATTACAGCGTAATGTGTTACCAATGGTTTTCCTGGTGACTGTGGTCCCAGCTGCCTTGAGATCATTAACAAGTTCCCCCAGTGTAGTTTTAGGCTGATCTCTCACCTTCCTCATGGTCCAGGATACCCCACGAGGTGAGATTTTGCATGGAGCCCCAGATCGATGCCGATTGACAGTCATTTTGTATGTCTTCCATTTTCTTCCTATTGCACCAACAGTTGTCTCCTTCTCACCCAGCGTCTTACTTCTGGTTTTGTAGCCCATTCCAGCCTTGTGCAAGTCTATGATCTTGTCCCTGACATCCTTAGAAAGCTCTTTGGTCTTGCCTACATTGTAGAGGTTAGAGTCTGACTGATTAGTTGGGTCTGTGGAGAGGAGTCTTTTATACAGATGACCATTTAAGTCAGCTGTCTTTAATGCAGGTAACAAGTTGATTAGGAGCGTCTAACTGGTATGGAGGAACATGAACTCTTAATGGCTGGTAGGGGATCAAATACTTATTTCTCTGTCCAAAATGTAAATAAATATATATAATTTAGACAATGTGATCTTCTTCAACCCTAAAAATTATAGACTGTTCATGTCTGACAGCCGGCAAACTTACAGAATCAGCAAGGGGTCAAATACTTATTTCCTTCACTGTATTAACCCCACAAGGGCTTGAACATGTGTGTTTGATTACTTAGGTTTTACTTATGTAGTGTATTATTACCAACTGTCATTTATTTCTCGGACAGTTAAAGGAGATGTCCCGCGCCGAAACGGGTTTTTTTTTTTTTAACCCCCCCCCCCGTTCGGAGCGAGACAACCCCGATGCAGGGGTTAAAAAAACCACCCGCACAGCGCTTACCTGAATCCCGGCGGTCCGGCGTCTTCATACTCACCTGCTGAAGATGGCCGCCGGGATCCTCTGTCTTCGTGGACCGCAGCTCTTCTGTGCGGTCCACTGCCGATTCCAGCCTCCTGATTGGCTGGAATCGGCACGTGACGGGGCGGAGCTACACGGAGCCGCTCTCTGGCACGAGCGGCTCCATAGAAGACTGCTGAAGACCCGGACTGCGCAAGCGCGGCTAATTTGGCCATCGGAGGCCAAAAATTAGTCGGCTCCATGGAGACGAGGACGCCAGCAACGGAGCAGGTAAGTATAAAACTTTTTATAACTTCTGTATGGCTCATAATTAATGCACAATGTACATTACAAAGTGCATTATTATGGCCATGCAGAAGTGTATAGACCCACTTGCTGCCTCGGGACATCTCCTTTAAGCCTATTAGACCCTGTCTCTGACAGGGCATAATAGGCCACTCTATGTGGCAGCCTCCAGCTGCCATAAGACTATCAGCACCCTATCATTGAATTTATATTCTAAATTAACCTGCTTTACTTTCTATAATCTTATACCATGAGACCGGATTATTGAAAGTAATTGGTTTTCCATATCAGTGAAAAAAATCAAGTAGAATAAATTGCAATTTTTCAATAAAGTACTATTTATTATGGGGGGGAAAAATTATACAGAACTGGCATTACTGCATTTGCAACAATGCATATTATTAAATTATTGTGTTTATCCTACATAGTGGACGCCATAAAAAAGTGGCAAAAAAGCCAGAATAGGGGCTGATGGTGGGAAAGAGGGAGCCCCCTCCCTCTCTAAAACCCTGAGGCGCCATGGTCTGCATTGATCGTGGCAACTAAGGGGTTATCTGCAGAGGGATCCCAGTTCTCAGTTACAGCTTCGCTCCCATGGTGATCACATGGGCTCTAGTACACGCCAGAATGGGAAAAAGGGATCTTTTGCATGAGATACATGTATGTGATTTTGCAGAAAGAGGTTAAAAGATAATATTTGCAATATGTAATTTGCTTCTTTATCCTCATTGGTATGCCCCTACTTGTGTTGGCAAACAGGTCATGATGTATAAGAGGACTAGTCCTCCATCATGTGCATGAGCTCACCAAGTCTGTCGATATATCACATGGCTTATTTGCTGGTGCATAAGTGTGCATGTGATGGCGGGGACAAGTCATCTATGTGCGTCACCATACAGTGCATGGATAAAAATTACATTTTAAAAATTCAACAAATGGCAGGCAATCATGAAATATGATAAGAGCACTTATACTTACTGCTCCAAGACCTGCCACTTCAGTTCACATCTCCCATTCTTCCTGCTGGCTCTACTTTCAAGCTGCAGTCAGTCTTGTTCCATATATACACTAACCACTGCAGCCAGTCACAGGCCTCAGTGGGGTACAACAGTATGATTGCATCCCGAGCATCCTCTGATGAAAGATGGCAGAGAATCCAGCATGTTGTGCTGCAAACCCAACAATAAACTGCTGCAAGAAGTATCTGTAGTCACAATGGCCTATTTCCCTGTCTCCCAATAAATTAAACATGCATGCTCTGGGGTATAGATTGACTGCTGACCATGCTGGACTTGTTTCAGCAGAGTACTTGTAGGTTGGCTGTATTTTCCTGTATATTCAGTATCAAGGCCCCCTTCATAGCACTTTCCAAAGCCTCACATGCCTGAGGACATACTTTTCCAGTGTTTTCATCACGACCGGCTAGGCTGTAGAAGTTGACCTGGATTTGGGGTTGGCATCCAGAATCTCCTTCCATCTCTTCTCTCCTGAGTTTTCTCCTGTACATCTTAATTGGGGACTCTTTTTGAGATCTTTTATGAGCCATGGATGATTGACGGAGGAACGACAAGGACTCTTCCTGTCAGTTAGGACATTATGGCATTGATTAGTTCCTGTTCCTGGCCCATAAGGCTTCTCTGGAAGCCTCCACTAATCTTTGTTCACTTACATCATTGCAATAAGCTTTCAGGGGTCCTATCCACCTCTAGCAGCCACCTCACTTCTCCACCAAGGCCAAATGGGAGCTGAGTGGAAATCTGGAAGTGCTAGTTCTCTCTTACCCTGAGAGATAAATAAGGTCCTTGCTAGAAACACTTTGTGGCTCCGGCATAGTTGGTAGTTCTGTTTCAAGTTGGGTGCCGTAGCCTCTCCCTGTTTCCCTATGTGATCCTCCCTTAGGCCTCTTCCCTATGGGGGACCCCCACTGGTGCCTACCTGGCTTGCTTTCACTTTGTATGGGGTGTCTTGCTTAACTGTCTTGGTTTCCCTGTAGTTTAACAGGGTGCAAACATATATGACAGTGGGCTAACCAGACTTTATGTATTTATCAGGTTTTAGGTGCTGTATACAGGTACTGAGGTTACTTAAGGCAGTGTATATAGTTACTGAGGTTACTTTAGGGACTGTATACAGGTACTGAGTTACTTCTGGTGCTGTATACACGTACTGAGGTTACCTTAGGTGGTGTACAGTATATAGGTGCTGAGTTGCTTTAGGTGCTGTATATAGGTACTGAGTTACTTTAGGTGCTGTATACAGGTACTGAGGTTACTTTCTGTGCTGTATACAGGTACTGAGATTACTTTCTGTGCTGTATACAGGTACTGAGATTACTTTAGTTGTTATATGATATATAGGTGCTGAGTTACTTTAGGTGCTGTATGCAGGTATTGAGGTTACTTTACGGACTGTATACAGGTACTAAGTTACTTTAGGTGCTGTATATAGGTACGGAGGTTACTTTTGGTGCTGTATTTATGTTACAGAAAGCAGGGTAAACAGGTAAATAATGGCCCACTTCTGATGGGCAATGCCATGTGCAAACTCCTGCCAATCAACAATTGATTACCTTAGCCTGTTGATAGGTCATCAATAGTTCAAAGGTGGACAACTCCTTTAAGTCCTTAACGCTCCAGGACACACAGTTACATCATTAAGATTCAGGGTTTGTATAGAGGGGGATCAGGAGCCGATCCCCACTTTATACAATGTGGGTGCCAACTGTTTCTTATAGCTGACATCCACTCAGAACAGCTCTGATGAGCACCGCAACTGTTAACACTTTACATGCCATCGTCAATTATGATAGCAACATTTAAATGCCCCCTCCACCCGCAATGAGATCGTGTTGTGCTGTTTGGTTGCCAGGTTAGCCGGGGGCCTTCTGAAAACCTCCAGGGCCGCCATCACAGATTGCCTTTTTATGATTAAAAAAATCTAAATAAAAAAAAAAAAATGTGTTAATCGCTCTATCCATAAAAGTCCGATCTATCAAAGTAACTCATTATTTATCATGCACAGTGAGCATCATCAGAAAACAAAAACAACGCCAGAATTATGCTTTTTTCCCCGTCATCCCATCTCCAAATAAAAAATGAAATAAAAGCGATCAAAAAGTCAAATATACTCCAAAATGGTACCAATAAAAACTACAGGCGTCCTGCTGAAAATGAGTCCTCGCACAACTATGTTAACGTAAAAGTTAAAAAGTTATGGCGGCAGAAAATAATATATCTTTGGGAAAAAAAATAAAAGTAGTACAGCAAAAAAAAAAAAAAAACTATATAAATGTGGTATCGTAGTAGCATAGTAACATAGTTCATAAGGCCGAATGAAGACAATTTCCATCTAGTCCAGCCTGTCTATCCTCCTGTGTTGTTGATCCAGAGGAAGGCAAAAAACCACAAGAGGCAGGAGACAATTAGCCCTTTTGGGGGAAACATTCCTTCCCGACTCCCTAACGGCAATCGGACTGTTCCCTGGATCAACCCCTAATAGTTCCTACCTGCCTGTATACCCGGATTAACAGTTAATCCAAGTTTTATATCCTGTAATATCCTTCCTCTCCAGAAAGACATCAAGTCCCCTTTTAAACTCCTCTATGGATTTTGCCATCACCACGTCCTCAGGCAGAGAGTTCCACAGTCTAACTGCTCTTACAGTAAAGAACCCCCTTCTGTGTTGGTGATGAAACCTGCTTTCTTCTAGACGTAGCGGATGCCCTCTTGTTACCGTCGTGGTCCTGGGTGTAAACAGATCATGGCAGAGATCCTTGTATTGTCCCCTCATGTATTTATACATCGTTATTTGATCGCCCCTTAGCCATCTTTTTTCCGGGGTGAATAATCCCAGTTTTGGTGCCTACCTGGGTATTCCAGCCCCTCCATTCCGTTTATTAGTTTAGTTGCCCTTCTTTGAGCCCCCTCCAGCACTGTAACATCTTTCCTGAGCACCGGTGACCAGAACTGTACGCAGTATTCCATATGAGGCCTGACAAGTGCCTTATATAGTGGGAGGATAATGTTCTCGTCCTTCGCCCCTATACCTCTTTTAATGCACCCCAAGACTTTATTAGCTTTTGCAGCAGCTGACTGGCATTGGTTACTCCAGTTTAGTCTACAATCCACTAGTACTCCCAGGTCTTTTTCCATCTCACTTTCCCCTAGCAGTACCCCATTTAGTGTATATTGGTGACATCCGTTTCTCCTGCCCATGTGCAGAACCTTACATTTATCAACATTGAACTTCATTTGCCATTTTTCTGCCCAAGCCCCCGGCTTATCTCGGTCAGTTAGTAGCCGCACATTGTCCTCCGTTGCATTAATTATATTGTATAATTTTGTGTCATCTGCAAATATTGATATCTTACTGTGCAGCCCCCCTATCAGGTCGTTGATAAATATATTGAACAGAATGGGGCCTAATACTGAACCCTGTGGCCCCCCGCTAGCGACGGTGGCCCAATCAGAGTATGAACCAGTTATTACCACCCTCTGCTTTCTATCATTGAGCCAATTCTTAACCCAGATACACACGTTTTTACCCAATCCGAGCTGCCTCATTTTATATATTAGCCTATTATGCGGCACGGTGTCAAATGCTTTAGAGAAGTCCAGATATACGAGATCAATAGACTCTCCCAGGTCCAGCCTAGGGCTTACCTCATCAGAGTAGCTGATCAGATTGGTCTGACATGATCGACCCTTCATGAACCCATGCTGGTAAGGAGTTATTCCATTGTTCTCCTTGAGGTATTCTTCGATGACATCTCTCAGAAACCCCTCGAATATTTTTCCCGTTACTGAAGTGAGACTTACTGGCCTGTAGTTACCAGGCTCACTTTTGGTCCCCTTTTTGTAAATTGGAACCACGTTGGCAATGCGCCAATCCAATGGTACAATCCCGGTCTTGATAGTATCCACGAATATTAGATATAGCAGCCATCACTTAGTTCCTTTAGTACCCTTGGGTGTATTCCATCTGGGCCTGGCGATTTATCGATTTTAATCTTCTTTAACCGATTCCGCACTTCCTCCTGCGTTAGGTATGAAATATTTTGTGAGGGGTTCATTTTATTCCCCTGCATCTCGTGGGGCATTTCCTTTTCGCTTGTGAATACGCTTTAAAAGAAACTATTTAATAGATTTGCCTTCCCTCCATCATCTTCAATGATTTCCCCTGCATTATTTGTTAAAGGGCCAGTGCTCTCAGTGCAAATCCTTTTGCTGTAAATATAGTTGAAAAATAGTTTCGGGTTGTTTTCGCTCTCTTTGGCGATCCGTCTTTCTGCTTCTTCCTTGGCAGTTTTGATCGTATCTTTGCATATTTTGTTTTTTTCCCTGTACAATTTTAGTGCTTCTTCGCTGCCTTGTTGTTTTAGTAGTTTGAACGCTTTCTTCTTTTCGTTTATTGCCCCTCGTACCGTCTTGTCGAGCCACTTTGGTTTCCTTTTACTTGAAGTTCTTTTATTTTAAAGGGAATGAATTGCTCACATGAGGTGATTAGGATCCTTTTAAACTTTTCCCATTTGTCCTCTGTACTGATATCTTTGAGGATGTTGTCCCAATTAATGTTACCGATAGTAGTTCTAAGCTGATCAAATTTTGCTTTACTAAAGTTCAGTTTGTTTGTCGCTCCATGATAAGGTTTATTATTAATTGTCAGCTGGAAGTTGATTATATTGTGGTCACTGTTCCCCAAGTGCCCTTCAACCTGCACCCCCATTATTCTGTCCGGTTTGTTAGTTAGTACTAAGTCCAGGATGGCCCTCCCTCTCATTGGCTCCCACACAAGTTAGGTAAGGTAGTTATCTTTAATTGATCTCAAGAACCTATCACCCCCTATGAGATTTGCAGGTTTTGTTTTCCCCTATTATATCTGGATAATTTAAGTCCCCCATAATAATTACTTTGTTGCGGTTTCACATCTCTTCTATCTGCCTTAGTAGTAAGGTTTCAGTTTCTTCTGTTGCTTTTGGGGTCTATAGAAAACCCCTATAAGGATTTTGTTGTTTTTGTCACCCTTTATTTCCACCCACAGAGATTCCACCTGTTCATCTTCTACTCCTATATCCTCACGTAGCCTCGGCATTAAGTACGATTTAACGTAAATACATACCCCTCCCCCTTTCTGGTTCCCACGGTCTCTTCGGAAGAGATTGTAACCCTGTAAATTCACCGCCCATTCGCACTTTTCATCAAGCCATGTTTCCGTTATTCCGACTATATCATAGTTTTCATCGGCCATTCTCGCTTCAAGCTCACCAACTTTGCCGATCAGACTTCTTGCATTCGTGGTCATACAATTTATACAGTTTTTTTTTGTTCTTTAAATTCATTTTGTTGCTAATGGTACTATTGGCTGATGTGTCAGTTCTAACTGTACTAACCCCTGCTTGACCTCCATTCCCATTGCTTAGACCCGTAGAATAAAGGTATTAGGTCATTTTTGTTGCAGTTTGTGTGACGTAGAAACAAGATGGATGCACTGAAAGATGGCAGAATTTTTTTTTCCATTTCACTCCACAATGTTTAAAACGTTTTTCAGTACATTATATGGTACATTAAATAGTCAGAAAGGCCACTACGAAAATTTCAGCATTCTGAGTAAGATCAGCTTGTCGTACCTATAAACTTTAAAGAAGCCCCAGCACTGGCATGAACACCAAGGGTCCTTCAAACAGTTGATTAGTGGGGTACTGTGTGGTGGACTCTCATTGGTCCGACATTGATGGTCTAGCCTTAGGAAAGGCCATCAATTCTTAAAAGCAAGATAACACTTTTAACCCCTTAATGATGCGGCCCTTTTTTCCCCCTCATTTTTGTTTTTTCCTCCTCACTTTTAAAAAAACGTAACTCCTTTATTTATCCATTAACTTTCAGAAAACCCCCGGCTGCCATGACACATACATGGCTCCCTGTGATCTCATAACAGGGTGTCTGTACGGGACCCCCGAACATCGCTCTGGGGATTTAAATGCCACTGTGAGAGTTGACACGGCATTTAAAAGGTTAACAGTTCCAATCAGCTGCACGGATATCGGAGCTGTTGCTGCTGGGTGTCAGGTGTAATAAACTGCCGGCAACCATGCTGTATGAAGAGAGGTCACCCATGATCTCTCTTCATACATACCCCGATGCTGCAGGATGTAAATGTATGTTCTGGAGCGTTAAGGGGTTAAAGACCATAAAAATGCTTGGGTGCCTTCAGTAAGACATATCCCGCAAGAAAAAAACAACATCAATGAAAAGTACACTCCCAAAAATATCTTATTAAAGGGTTGTCCAGTTGTGAACTATTGATGGCCTATCCTCAGGATAGGCTATTAATAGTAGATAGACAGGGGTTCATCACCCAAGACCTCTGACAATCAGCTCTTCTCTGGGTTGGTGCACTCATACACTGAGCTGATTCCTGCAGGAACCAGACAGTTCCGTTCTCACTGCAGTGGACCAGCTTGGTAATGCAGGCATTAGAGTGAACAGGAATTTTACCTGTAGTACCAGTCTTAGTCACTGCAGTGGGAACTGAGCTGTCTGCTTCCTGCAGAAATCAGGTTAAGGCCCCCTATACACGGGTGATTCTTCATTGCGTTATCTGCGGCGATAATCCACATGTGAGTAACGCATGAAACGCTTTCCATAGGATAATTATGGAAAGCACATCCCGATGTACACAAGAGGAAATCCACCATGATTTCCTGCTCACATATAAAAATCGTCGCATGCTGTGTAAACATTGATACTAAAATATGTTCCGGGATGCTTGCCGCACGGCTTCGACCACTCGTTCCCTCGGTGGTACATAGAGACCAGGTGGGGTTTGTCCCAGAAAGAGAGGCAGGGGACAACACAATTAGAACCCTTGCCATTGTTTCCAGGGTATGTAAGTAAGGGGACCCGTTATGCCTACTGTCAGTGGATGCTGAGAGAGCATTTGATAGAGTGGACTGGGGGTTCCTTGAGGCAACCTTGAAGAGGATTGGCTTAGGCCCTACATTTCTCAGCTGGGTCATGGCCCTCTACCGCGACCCGACGGCTAGAGTACGTGTTAACGGACAATTGTCGTGTCCGATTCAGACCAACAATGGCACCAGGCAGGGTTGTCCCCTGTCTCCTTTTCTATATATATTGGTAATGGAAATAATGGCTAATGCGCTGAGAGCAAACACCGATATCAGGGGTGGACATCAGCCGAGAAGAGCACAAGGTCCTTCTGTATGCAGATGACCTCCTGATATATGTCATCAACCCCAGAATAGCACTCCCAAACATCTTAAAAGAATTTGAGACGTTCGGAAAATTATCAAATTTTAACCCCTTAGTGACGGCCCCATTGCCTTTTTACGTCCTAGCTAAGTGGGCTTTAATCCTAGAGGACGTAAAAACATATATCCTCTTTGGATTTAAGCCCTCTTGGCCGAGGACGTGACAGCTCCATGCTGTTGGTGCCCGCAGGTAGCCAACAGCATGGAGCTGTCATCCTGGGCTGCAGGTAGTACCCCCCAGCAATGCGATCGGCGCTATCCAATGGATAGCGCCGATCGCAATAAAGTTTAAAAAGTTTAGAAAAGTTAAAGATTCAGCTGCCCTGATGGATCGCATCCATCAGGGTAGCAGAAATTACGCACCCACCTTGTCTGTGGTGTCCCGCAGTAAAGGGGTCCTCCGGGACCTCAGCGCCGCTGTTCTGCGCATGCGCGCCAGACGAATGATGTCACACGCATGTGCAGAAGGACGGGAGCCATGGTAATTTTAAAATCTCCTGGCTCCCAGCTCCTGAAGGTAGCCGGGAACCAGGAGATGTCCACGGGGACTGCGGTGAGCGTTCCCCGGGTCCGTGATTGCCGCTATCCAATGGATAGCGGCAATCGCGAAGTAGTTGAAAAAAAGTCTAAAAAAAGTTAGTTTCACCTCCCCTCATGGATCGGATGCAGAGGGGAGGTGAAAATACTCATCCCCGGTCCTCGGCGGTGTTCCGATCCCCCAGGACCTTAAATCCCCTTCTGCGCATGCGCACCTGATGTCAATCATCGGGCGCGCGCACAGAGAGGCTCAGGCCCCTGGAAATTCAAAATCCCTCTGCTCCTGGCTACCATGTGGCCTGGAGGTTGGAGGGAAGGTTCCCCTGCGCCCGCAGATGGCATGGATGTCATCCTCCAGGCTAGATCTTCCCAGTGAGATCTTTTCTGCTGATGGAAAATATTTTGTTACAGTCTTCTTGGATTGTGGACCTGGTGTTAACTTGATTCATCGTGAAGTGGTCAAACGCATGGGTTTAGGTGTAAGAGCACTGGAGCACCCAATTCCAGTGTCTGCTATTGATGCCACTCCCTTGTCACAGACATTTTTGGAATATTTTGCCCTGGATGTATATCATGAAATTGGTTTGTTTCATACCGAGACTTTTGCGTTGTAAGTCATGGAGTCCCTCCCAGCACAAGAAGGGCTGGGCTTGCCTTGGTTGCGGTTGCATAATCTGGTGGTGGATTGAGAAAAGGGTGATATTATTAAATGGAATCCATCTTGTAGTCGAGACTGTAAGTCCATAAAGGTGTCTGCGGTAAAGGAGTGTGTAACTGGGTAAAGAACTGGCTCGGAGATAGAAAGCAGAGGGTGGTAATAAATGGTTTATACTCTGATTGGGCCACTGTCGCTAGTGGGGTGCCACAGGGTTCAGTATTAGGCCCCATTCTGTTCAATATATTTATCAATGACCTGATAGAGGGGCTGCACAGTAAGATATCAATATTTACAGATGACACAAAATTGTACAAGATAATTAATACAACAGAGGACAAGGTACGGCTACAAACGGACTGAGATAAGTCGGGGGCTTGGGCAGAAAAATGGCAAATGAAGTTCAATGTTGATAAATGTAAGATTATGTACATGGGCAGGAGAAACGGATGTCACCAATATACACTAAATGGGGTACTGTTAGGGAATGACAGCTGAGCGTGCTTCTGATTGGTAACAGCGCTCAGCCTATCAGAGGCGGCGCTTTCTGGAGGTCGGGATTTTTCAATCACGAAAATACAGATGAAGACTGACTGGGATGAGGAGAAGAGCCTGACAGCGCTTCTAGGTGAGTTGAAAAAAAATTAACAGCTATGGATGATTTTTTGGGTAGGGCTTAGATTTCAAGCCTCCCCCCCCCCCTTGAAAATCTTCACTGCAGGGGATGCCTTCATCCCATTGCTTTTAATCATGTACTTTGGGCACTGTGCAAGAACGAAGAAAGAGAAATGTGTTTTCACGGCTCAAGAAGTTTCCTTTCTAGGTCATGTGGTCACTCCAAAGCGTTTCAAGATGGACCTTGAGAAGTTTAGGGCAGTGCAAAACTGACCAGAAAATGTTAAAGCTTCTCAGACATTTTTAGGATTTGCTAATTATTGTTGTAAGCTTATTTGAGGATTTTGTTGAGTGGTTAGACCACATAACAGACATGACCAGGAAGGGTTGTTTTCCATCTAAATGATCTCCCGCAGCATTACATTCTTTTTGGACAAAAAAAGTTTTGCGACAACTCTGGTGTTGTGCTGCTGGGACATGTTATTCTACGGGTTTCCAGGAGCACACCTTCACAGGTGTGCAATAATTGTGCTGGCTGGGTGTGGATTTCCTCAGCTAGCCAATCTCCACTGGGCTGCTGCATATATATACCAGCCCCTCTGCAAGAGGAAGCTGGTATCCCTTCACTCTAGGGTTTGGGTTTTCTGCATGTCTGTTATGTGTTGTGTGTGTATAGGTGTGAGCAGTGTCATATTCAGTGTCTGCGCAGGTGGCCAGAATGTCAGATGTGAACAGGCATGTTCAGTGTATATGTGTGTGAAAAGTGATGTGTTCTGTGGGTCTGCGCAGGTGGCCAGACATGTGGTATGAGCAGTCCTGTTCTGTGTTGCATGCTATTCCTACTGTGTTGGTGTGAACTGCATCCTGTCCTGCTTTTGTTTTTTTTCCACCCTGGGCAGTTAGGTCCATAAGTTCCAGCGCGTGGTTGTCCTTATCAGAATGATCGCCCTGCTTGCAGGCAGGTTTCTTGTGGATGCCTCGTTAGAGTATGGGCTCACAAAGTAATGAGGACCCATGACGTGGGTTCGCGTGCTTAATTGTCTTGGCCGAGACATGAACTTATACCTCGTACATTCTATAGTTATTTAATCTGGCTATGCATGAAGGTATGCTTGATTCATGCTTTGAGTGTTTGTCGGTCATGTTTTATGTCTTTCCGTGAGTCCCGTTTGCAGCTCAGCAGTTCACGTAAAGAAGGAGATGTGACATCTGGGTTTTGGTGCAGCCAGATTTGTCCAGGCCTTTTGTGGTACAGGTGGACACCCCAGAAATTGAGGTCGGGGCTGTTCTTGTTCAGGATACTAACACACTGCTGAAACCTTCATCCCTGTGCCTTTTTCTAGCAAAAGTTCTCTGCAGCAGAACAAAATTATGATATAGGGGACAGAGAACTGTTAGCCATCATGTTGGCCTTTGAAGAGTGGCATCATCTTCTCGAAGGCCCACAACACAAAGTAACGGTGTTCATTAACCAGAAAAACTTTATCTACTTCGAGTTAGCTAAAAGGCTTAAGCTGAGGCAGGAGTAGTGGTCATTGTTTTTTTTACGTTTCGACTTTGTGGTCACGTACTGTCCCAGCAGTACAAACATGTAAAAGCAGATGATTTTTCCAGGAGCATGCTTCCAGAAGTTCTAGACGGCTCTCCTGTGCATATTCTCCCTGAAGGTGTAGTAGTGTCAGTGGTGTCACTGGATTTAGAGGAATAAATTTGTCATTTGCCGAAGTTAGCTCTGTTGGGTCTTCCTGAGGGGAAGCTTTTTGTGCTGGTACATTTGCAAATTCTGTCTGAGGTACATAGTTCGGTTCTAGCAGGTGACCCTGGAATCAATAATACTAAGAAACTACTAACTAGAATTTTTTGGTGGTAGGGTTTAAGTAAGGATGATTTTAGTTTTGTTTTCACGTAACTACCGGAAGGATGTTACCTTTGCCGATCCCTAAGAAACCTTGGACTCATTTGTCTATAGATTTTCATATGGATTTGCACCTTCCAAGGAGAATACAGTCATTTGGGTTGTGGTCGATTGATTTAGTAAAATGCGCCATTTTGTGGCACTGCCCAGTCTCCCTAATACTAAGACTTTGACGAGATCATTTATTTCTCATGTGGTGAAATTGCATGGGTTACCGGTTAACATCCTCTCCAACTGGGGAGTGCAATTTGTTTCTAAATTCTGACAATTTATGTGTACCCGATTGGGAATTCAACTCTCCTTTTCCTCTGCATATTATCCTCAGACTAAGGCAGCATTCCCACGAACGTATATCGGCTCAGTTTTCACGCCGAGCCGATATACGTCGTCCTCATCTGCAGGGGGGGAGGATGGAAGAGCCAGGAGCAGGAACTGAGCTCCCGCCCCCTCTGCACTATTTGCAATGGGGAGAGGGGGAATAGGGGCGGGGCTAAGTGCCGAGAATTAGCCCCACCCCATTCCGCCTCTCCCCATTGCAAATAGTGCAGAGGGGCGGAGAGGAAGCAGAGAGAGGGCGGGGAATGCAGCCTAATGGTCAAACAGAAAGGTGTAATCAATGTTTGGAGCAATACTTATGGTGTTCACAGTGAATAATAGGTCTTTGGACTCTACAGACACATCACTGTTGTAGTAATAATAAATGTGTTTCTTAAATCAGCCTAGGTAAACACGTGTGTGTGTATATGTGTATATATATATATATATATATATATATATATATATATATATATATATATATATATATATATACACACTGTTATATCCACCTTAATAGGAAATAGCTAGCAGTTAATCGGTTAAACATGATGTAAAACATCAGAATGTGTTAAGGCCAATTTACACCAGCCAATTATCGCTAAAAAAAAATCGCTAATCGGCGATCAGTTTAGCGATAATCAGTGCGTGTAAATGTGCGCCCATCGTCTGATCGCTAAATTCAGTCCAACATAAAAGTCGGCGCTCACTTTTATCAGTAGTTCTCAATGGGGGAGCATTGTTTCCCCGTGGAGAACAAAGGATCTGAGCGCAGATAATAGCCTCAGGCTATTAGCTGCCTTCAGAGAAGGCTTCATTTGCACACCTAATTGGTATTTAAGTAGCTGAATAGTTATTTAAATACCAATTAATTTTTATGCAAAATGATCGCTCAAAGCTGTCGTTTGAGCGATCTTTGAAAGATCATCTGCCCGTGTAAACCAGCCCTTAGAATAATGTGTATGCCTCCTACACATGATTCTCACAGAGCAGTTGTGCATTCTGATGGGATTAGCTGTTCCCTTACAGATAAGATTATACCTCTCTCCAAATTCTTTCACTTTTGATACTTGATCAACATGTGAATTACCATATTGATGTATTAACCAATCCTGTATGAGCACAATAACTCTCTGTATACTCCTAGTTTGTCATGTAACGTTTGTCCGTAAAAGCGATTGTATTCCTTTCAATAAATCAGAAGGGTATTAGAGACTGACTGATAACATAAATCAAGCTCCAATACATATTTATTAACGATGAGCGAGCACCAAAATGCTCGGGTGCTCGTTGCTCGAGTCGAACTTTCCGTAATACTCGAGAGCTCGTTTCGAGTAACGAACCGCATTGAAGTCAATGGGCGACTCAAGCATTTTCGTATGGGACCGATGCTCTGCATAGCTGATGACTTGTCAAACACCAAACACCACAAAAACGGATAGGGAAGGGCAGTGGCAGCATGCATGGCTGCATCTGAGGCTCTCAGGTCCCACTATTAAGCCACAATGGGGGCAAGAGTCTGGCGTCACCCCCCCAAACAATTTACTTCGGACAAACCCTCATTAGCAAGGCACACCTTAGCTAAGCACCACACAACCTGCAGCCAGGGACAATCACTGCCTGCGGGTGACACCGCTGCCTCTTCTACTGGGTTACATGCTGGCATTGCTGTCCAACCCCCCGCACGACTCTGCATTCACAGCGCACACAAAAGTTTCCCTGCGCAGCGTTCAGCTGCCCTCATAACACACGCTCGCTTCATAGCTACACCACCCTCATGTCTATTTATAAGTGCGTCTGCGATGAGGAGGAACCGGAGGCACACACTGCAGAGGGTTGGCATGGCCAGGCAGCAACCCTCTTTGAAAGTGTGGGCGATAGCCCACAATGCTATTGAGAATTGATGATAGATTGACGTACGATCATCATTTCAATCTCGTGCCACCTCCGTCACAAAATTGTCATGAGCCGCAAACGTGGGCATAAAGTGGACTCAGGTGCCAGCACTTCTACACATCTCCACAATACAGCAATACTCTGTGTGGGAAGCACGTGAGCGGGCCCGCCCAGGGTCAGGCTCGGTCCCAGCCTCCACCTTGTGTAACCCAAGGTGTCGCGAGTTACATAGCAATGGGAAATCCATGTGTCCCCACACAATTCATTCTGTGTAGGTGTTAGATAGCTCAACACCGCAATGGAAAGTCTTTAAGTTCTTTGGGCTTGCATATGCTGTCGGTGCACAAAGATGGTATTACACAAGAAGAAATCAGAGCACCCAAACATGGCAGAGTTTCACCCTGCTAAGGGCCTCGACCTACATTTCTGCCCTAGTCAGTCAGTGTGTTTGTGCCAGACAGGTAAAACACTTCTATGAAGTCTTTGTGCACCCACAGCGTAGGCGAGCCCAAGGAACTGAAGCATAGTATTACACATGAGGAAATCAGAGCGCCCAAACATGGCAGAGTTTCACCCTGCTAAGGACCTTGGCCTCGGCCCACATTTCTGCAATTGTCAGTCTGTGTGTTTGTGCCAGACAGGTAAAACAACACAATAGGAAGTCTTTGTGCACCCGCAGCATAGACGAGCCCCTGGAACCCAAAGAAAGTATTACACATAAAGAAATCAGAGCACTAAAACAAGGCAGTTTCACCCTGCCAAGGACCTCAACCTCAGCTCACACCCTCAGTAATCGTGGGCATAAAGTGGACTCAGATGCTAGTGCAGCTGTGAACATCTCATTAATGCAGTAATGCTCCTTTTGTTTGGCCCAAACCAGTGTCTCAGATAACTGTGGTAACACGAGAGAAAATACATGTTGCCCAGTGCTGATCCCCTGACCCCAAAGAGGAGGAGGAGTTGGCATAACAAGGCCAAGAAACTATGACCGAGGTAGGACCCGCAATAGTCTGTGTGGGAAGTATGTGAGCGGGCCTAGGGTCAGGCTTGGTCCCAGCCTCCATCTTGTGTGACCCAAGGTGCCACGAGTTACATAGCAATAGGAAATCCATGTGTCCCCACACCATTCATAGTTGTTCAAAGGCTCATTTTTTGCAGGACATCCTGTAGTTTGGAAATGTATATAAAGCTGCTGTGGCATCAAAACCATTTTAATAAGATTTCCTCTGCCAACAATCGAGGGGAGGCGATTCCAAACCTTCACCTTTTCTTCAAACGTTTGTATCAATGGAAGCAAATTAGCGAAAATAAACTCACGTGGCTTAAAAGATACCGTACCTCCAAGTATTAGTATGTTATACCTAAATGCCAATAAAAGGAGGTTTTAAAAAAACTGCATGTATTGCTAAAAACCACGAGGCGTTTTAGAAATTGCATGCTGTTTTTCAACAATATATGCAGTTTTTTAAAAAGGCATGCAATTTTTGGATGTTTTTAATTACAGTTGAAAACAAAAAACGCTAAGTGTGAAGGCAGCATTAACCCCTTAAGGACATGGCCTATTTTGGCTTTAACCCCCTAGTGACCAAGCCTGTTTGCGCCTTAACAACCAGGCCAAATTTTGGAAATCTAACATGTCACTTTAACATGGAATAACTCAGTTGAGGTTTTGCATATCCAACTGATTCTCACATTGTTTTTTCGCCACATATTGTACTTCACTAAGGGCGCCCACCCACTGGCGTTTTTTTTCCCTGCGAAATTCGCAGCATTTTTTTCTCTGCAGGGGTCTATGGGACTTGTAATGTTAAAATCGCGATCGCGCAAAATCGCAATTTACCGCGAAATCGCGAATTTGCGCGATCGCGATTTTAACATTACAAGTCCCATAGACCCCTGCAAAGAAAAAAATGCTGCGAATTTCGCAGGGAAAAAAACGCCAGTGGGTGGGCGCCCTAAGGTGGTAGAAATAGACCGATAGAATTTCTGTACATTTATTAAATATTTTTTCAATTGCAATATCTCAAATATGTGCAAACATGCTGTACAAATTTTTGATATGTTATATATTTCCATCTGTTTACTTTATTCTGGAGGCATATCTGAAAAACTTTAGTTTTTTTTTAATGATTTAGGAGACGTACAAATTTAACATTACTTTTCCGCATTTTGAGGAACACTTTATTTTCCTACACCAAGCCAAGATTGTAAAGGCTCATAGGTGTCAGAATGATAGATACCCCGACAAATGATGCCATTATAAAAACGACACCCCTTAATGTATTCACTGAGGGGGTCAGGAGGATTTTGATCCCATAGTTTCTTTTCAGAAGTTCATGCAATTTAGAGGAGAAAAAATAAAATTTCATATTTTTGAAAATGTCATTTTAAATACATATTTTTTTCTATATTGCACATGAAAATGGGAATTTGCACCCCAAAATGGATACCCGTTTGTCCTGTGTTCAGAAACATATGCATTGCGGCCCTAGTCCTATGCTCATATGCACAACGGGACCCAAAACGAAAGGGGCAGCTGGTTGCTTTCAGAACAAACATTTTGCAAACTAGACCCATTCATCTAGGGGTGTGCTGCGTATTTTGACCACACAGTTTTTGAATTAAGCTAAGCAAAGCAAAAGGAAAAAAATTACGATTTTCATTTTTTTGGCAGATGAGTCATTTTAAAAAACATTTTTTTCTGTACAACACACAAATTAATGAACACTTGCACCCTAAAATGGATCCCCCTGTTTGCCCCATGTTCAGAAACATACACATTGTGGCCCTAATATTATGGCTGTATGCACAACGGGGCCCAAACCGAAAGGAATAGTCAGTGGCTTTCAGAACAGACATTTTGCTTGAAGGTGTTTTAGGCTCCATTGCCCAATTGTAGAACCCTTGAGCAGCCAAAACGACAGAAAACTCCAACAACTGACCACATTTTGAAAACTAAACCCCTTAACAAATTCATCTAGGGGTGTGCTGAGTATTTTGACCCCACAGTTTTTGAATGAATTTAAGCAAAGCAGAAGGAAAAAATTCAGATTTTCGTTTTTTGGCAATTGTGTCATTTTCAAAAGTTTTTTTTGTACAGCACACATAAAAAATTAGACTTTTACCACAAAATGGATAGCCCTTTTTGTCCTGTGATCAGAAACATACCGATTGTGGCCCTAATATTATGTCCATATGCACAATGGGGCCTAACCGAAAGGAGCATCAAACTTCAACTGTCTTTAAAAATTTTACATGATCGCCATTATCCATTGGATAACGTCGATCAGGTGACTGGGGACCGCTCACCGCAGCCCACGGTCACTGCTCCAGGCTCTCGGCTACCTTTTGTAGCCAGGAGCAAAGAGATTTTAAATTTCCCGGGACCTCCGCAGCTTCTGTGTTTGCTTCTGCCATTTTGGCAATAGGTGCATGTGCTGAAGATGGGTAAAGGTCCATGGATAAAGATCCCGTTGGGGGACATCGCCGGAGGCCTTAGGTACGAAAGGTTTACCTCTCGTCATGGATCCGATCCATGAGGAGAGGTGCAATTAGAGTTTTTTTTACTTTTTACGTTAACGTGACCAAGAACCGTGTACTGCAACCCCCCGTGAGATCTTCAGGCTCTCGGCTATGTTGGGTAGCTAAGAGCAGGGAGTTTTTATATTATCCTGGCAATCTGCTGCTTTTGCATGTGTCTGCCATTTTGGCGACAGGTGTGTGCACAGAAGCTAGGGTAAGGTCCCCAGATAAATCTGGGGGCCTTAGGGACATAAATTCATCTCCCCTCATGGATATAATTCATGAGGGTAGATGAAACAAACTTTGTTATCCATTGGATAACAGGGATCATGTGAATGGGAACCACAAACAGCAGCTCCTGGTGACAGCTCCCTGCTCTCGGCTACTCATACTAGCCAGGAGCAGGGAGTTTTTCAATTTCCCGGGCTTACTGGCCTTCTGCACATGCACATGACGGAATGCTGTCTGGCGCTCATGCGCAGACGCCAGTGTCAGGTCCAGGGAGGATGAGAATGCCGCCGGAAATCGTGAAGGATGGGGTCGAGTATCCTCAGCTCCTCTTACAGATCCAATCCATGAGGGGAGCTGAAACTCTAACTTTTTTAAAACTTACATTGTCTTTATTGTGATGGACGGTATCCGGTGGATACTGGCGATCGCGTGACCATGAGAAGAGTCCCGAGGCCCGGGATGACAGCTCCAGGATATCCCGTTCACAGCCTGCAGGGCTTTAATCCCCAGAGGATGCATGTTTTTACGTTCTCCAGGATTAAAGCCCAGTTAGGCAGGACACTAAGGTGCTAAGGACCGAGCCTTAATTTTTCAAATTTGACATCTGTCACTTTATGTGGTAATAACTTTTGAATGCTTTTACTTATTGATGTAATTCTGATATTGTTTTTTCGTGACATATTGTACTTTATGTTAGTGGAAAAATTGCATCAATAAATTAAGAAAAAAAATTCAAATTTACTGAAAATTTGGAAAAATTCACAACTTTCAAACTTTGAGTTTTTCTCTTGCTGGGGGCTGCATTCAGACGAACGTATATCGGCTTGGTTTTCACACCGAGCTGATATACGTTGTCCTCGTGTGCAGGGGGGGGGGAGGATGGAAGAGCCAGGAGCAGGAACTGAGCTCCCGCCCCCTCTCTGCCCCTCTGCACTATTTGCAATGGGGAGAGGCGGGCCAAGGGCGGGGCTAAGTTCTGAGAATTCCCCCCCCGGCCCGCCTCTCCCCATTGCAAATAGTGCAGAGGGGCGGAGAGGAGGCAGAGAGGGGGCGGGAGCTCAGTTCCTGCTCCTGGCTCTTCCATCCTCCCCCCCTGCACACGAGGACAACGTATATCGGCTCGGCGTGAAAAACGAGCCGATATACGTTCGTGGGAATGCACCCTAAGACAGATCGTCAAACACCACAAAATAGTTAATAATTGACATTTCACATAGGCCTACTTTATACTGCAATAATTTTTTAAGTGTTATTTTATTTTTTTAGGACTCCACAAAGTATATAAATTTAGTAGTAATTTTTCAAAATCTGAATTTCTTAAGGACCTATTCAGTTCAGATGTGGATTTTAAGAGCCTGTATATCAGAAAACCCTCATGAATTGCCACATTTTAAAAACTGCACCCTTTAAAGTATTCAAAATGGCATTTAGGAAGTTTATTAACCCTTTAGATGTTTTACAGGAATTAAAGAAAAGTGCATCAGAAATTAGAACAATTCAATTTTTTGAATTTGACGTAAACTGTTGTTTGGGCACATGGCAGGGCTATGAAGGGAATGAGTGCTATTTGGCTTTTCGAATGCAGATTTTGCTGGAACAATTTTTTAAGGCTGGTTTAAACACAATGATTATCGCTCAAAAAATCTTTTGAGCGATAATTGTGTTCTAAGCGCAAGGTGATCGCTCAAACATTGAGCGATCGCCTTGCGCTCTGAGCAGAAGATGCAGAAGACAAACGAGGTGTCCCCGCTTGTCTTCTGCATCCAGCTGTTCCCCGCTCACATCGCCTGGCTGTCATACAGCCAAGCACTCCGACCAGGGTATGGAGAACACAGCTGGACCGCTCTGTTCTTCCTACCCCACCTGTCATCAGGGAGCGGGATACAGCTGAAACAATAGTATCAGCTGTATCCCGCTGTGAATTCCTGATAACTGATCGCTAATCTTTCAGCATGCTGAAAGACAATGATGAGCGACGGCTTAACGAAAACTGCACGATGTCAGTGTAGTTAGACACAATAATTATCATTCAAAAGATGGCTATGTTCGCTTTTCGAGCGAAAATTGTTGTGTCTAGAAGGGCCTTTAGACTCCATGTAGTGTTTGCAGTGCCCCTGAGGTCCTAGTACATTTGAAACCCCCCCAAAACTGACCCCATTTTGAAAACTAGACCCCTCAGGGAATTTATCAAGGGTTGTAGAGAGCATTTTGAACCCTCTGGTGTTTTGGGAACTTTTTTAACAATTTGAGATGAAAATGAAAGATTCCAATTTTTTACAGTAATATTTAGGTTTAGCCCCAGATTTGAATTTTTTACCAAAGGCAAAAGTACCCCATGATGTGTTACCCAATTGCTCCTGAGCACGGAAATGCCCCATATGTGGACATAAACTATTGTTTGGGCACATGGCAGGGCTCAGAAGAGAAGGAGCGGTATTTGGCTTAATGTACAAGCTGTTCGGAGTACATCACGGTAAAACATAACAACGGTTAAAAGCAATAATAAAATAAAAAAATCAGGGACGTGTGGTAGATCTTGAAACGATCTTTTATGCACAGGCCGGGTTGTGTGGGGCACGTTTAACAATGATATATGGTATCCTTCCTTATTCCTCGTCTGTAGCAGACTCTGCACTTTTTTGGGGTCCTTCCCAGTGGAGGGATTTTCACTAGGAAAGTGTTGCCCTGGTACAATACGTGTGGCCTTGCTTCCATAAGTACTGGGTTCCCCACTTTCTGGTCCCCAAATATTAGGGCCTTGATGACTTCTTCCTGAAATTCAAGGAAGGTGCCCATATGGCCGGCACATCGATATAGCATGTGGACATTATACAGAGCCGTCTGTACGATGTGCACGGTCGGTTTTTTATACCACACCCTTTTTTTTCGAATGGCATTGTATGGCTCAACTACTTGATCTGACAGGTCAACCCCTCCCATGTACCTATTGTAATAAAGGATGTAGTCTGGCCTGAGCGTCTTTGTACTGGTACCTTGTACTGGGCAGGGGGTACTGCTATGGCTGTGTTTTGTGCTCAATATAAAGACATCCCTCTTTTCCTTATACTTGACACACAATACATTGTCGTTGCATAGTACCCGACTCTCACCGAGGGAACTTAATAATTAAAGCCCTAATCACAGACGATCCCTAAAATCAATTTTTATTGGCCCTTACCTAGACCTATTTTTGAATTTATATCAATCAAGCATTTATCCTGATGCTTGATAGTGTACCTTCACTGGAAGTTACTATCATATCCAGGCATCAAAATCTCTGTCTGAAACCAAGGGGAGCGATTCAGGCTCCTATTCAGTAATAATTTTTTTTTTTATCCTTGACCACCTGGTTCCTGATGAGTTGCAGGTCCAACTGAAATGCATTGAACCATATGAGAATCATATGAACTACATCCTAATCATATGAATTACATCTGAATCGTCATACACAGCTCAGTGGATCCTCCCCTTTAGGAGGCTTCCCACTAAATTGTACTTACACTTCCAAACATCAGGATATGTTTTTCATATCTAGGCTAAATATATAAGTATTCTGTCCAGTTAATCAGCTCATAAGACTTTTCACCTACAGTCGGTCCCAGTATTACCATTTTCCTATAACTGGGACTGAGCTTAGATACTACTGGAAGTTGATGACTCTCTTCTATGGGATGTTCATTTAAGTATTAAAAATATAAATTGAGTTGGATACCTGAGACTAATTTGTAGAATCCCATATAGAACCTTCTTATCATGAGTGCATCTGTCATTTCATCTTTTTCTATATATATTTTTTCTTTTCTTTTGTCTGTCTAAAGGCCCAGTGCTTTTAATATATACCAATAAAAATTGATTCTAGGGATCCTCTGTGATTAGGATTTTTATATAAGCGAGCATAATTGGGGTGATCATTGGGGGGGGGCACTGCGTATTATCATTATATTGCAGGAATAGTTAGAATAGTTTCAAAACGCGTCCTTGACATTGCCATGCGGAACATTGGGGTGTGCTACAAAACATCTATGCTCTAGTAGGCCCTGATGGTTGAGTTCTTTACTAGCCCCATACTTAATACAAGACCCCAACATTTTTTGATCTCTGTTGCATGTACAGGGGTCCATTTGTAGGGTCTTGCATAACTGGAGTTAGGATTTTCTTGAATAAAATACTGGGCATATAAATTGGTTTGAATAAAGTTATTGGGTAATAAAGTTATCTGGAAAAAAAACCTTAAAAAATGTTCCCCCTCTGAGCTCTTTGGTATTAAATTGTATCCCTGAGTTGCCAATAAAGTCAGAGATCTGTAGTCTGAAATTTTCAGGGGTACTCTAGTGAGCAATAGATAAGTTGGGGTTCTCAGAAGAAGCAGTCCTTGGATGCCTTCTCTGAGGTACAGGGAGTTAAAACTTGCTTGATGAGGAGTAGAATGCCAGAAAAGTGGGGTCATCCCCACTATACGAGTCTGACTCGGATATAATAACTGCGTATGCCTCCTCTGCAAAAAACTTCCTGTGGGGCATACTATAAAACTTTATTCTGCACTAAAAAAAAAAACCGTTTATTGGGTGGGTGACCACAGGACACTGTGGGATCACTGGGGTGGGGTCAGAAACACAGCAGATACTTTTGTTACTTTACACTGACGGATTCGCTGATGCTACACTAAGAACACACTGCACTGACTAAAGACGGGATAGGTGATCATGAAATGTGAACACAACAGGAACTTTGGGTGGGTGACCACAGGACACTGCGGAATCACTGGGATGGGGTGACCAGGGGACGGGGTCAGAAACACAGCAGAAACTTTTTTTTTTTACACTAAAGGGATACACGGACACTACATTGGCTAACCACACGCTACACTGGCTAATGGTGGGATGGGTGACTATGAAATGAGAATAGAACAGGAATTTTTTTGTTGTTTTTTTACACTGAAGGATACGCTGATGCTACATTGACTAACCCTGAGCTACACTGACTAATGACAGGATTGGGGACTATGGAATGGGAATACAAAAGGAACTTTTTTTTTTTTTTAGACGGAGGGATACGCTGATGCTACAGTGACTAATGATGGGATGGGTGACTAAAAAAGGTGTACACAGCAGGAGCAGGTTTTTTACACTGATAGGACACTACACTAAATACACTGACTAAACAAACATGACGACTGATCACGCTAAATGTCAGGGTTCAAACCCCCAACCTCTTGCATGCTAGTTGAGAGCTCTCTTCGCTAGCCTATCAGGACTTGGACAGTTCCACTGCTAAAATCTAGCCTTGTTCTGTATTGCCCAGTTACCTAGTTCCTGCCTCCTGGTCCTGACCCCGACTTTGTTCCTGATTGCACTTCCTATTGTTCTGGATCAAAATTTCTCCAGCAGGGTTTGGGGTATTTTGTAGCCTCCTGATTGTAAACTCTCGTTTATGTGCACACAAAATCCACACTGAGTTCAGTTCAGTCTGAAGTCTCGAGAGCTCTGCTGTTTATTGTGCATGAAACTCCTTTTATCTAAACACATAATACCTGTCCTTTATGGGCATATAGGGTATAACATACATGGTATATTCTCATTGTTATAGGTTAGGCTACATAGAACCTCCTTCCCTTCCCCCCTTCCAGTCTCTATAATGCCATATACAAACTTCTCCTTTGTCCTTAGCACAATGCTGGAAAGGGGGATGGGCAGGGAGGATGAAGTCAGTGTGTGTGTGTGTGATTCAAGTTAGCTGAATGTTGGGGTAGTTTGATACTGGAAGGACTACCTCCTCATCATCCGAACTACTGAACCCATCTTCAGCAGCCAATGCAGCACACATCTGATGTCATATTGCTGTCCAGCAGCAATTATCATGAAAGATGTTGTTACGTGTTTCTGTAAGTCAAATCACTATAGTGAAATACATATAGTTGTACAACAAAAAGACATTTTACACTGGGCGATGCTCGTCTTCACCACAATCCCCCCTTGAAATGTCTATTTTACTGTCCTTAACCCTGAAGACCTATCCACCTGCCCTGATATGCCTTTCTCAAACACTTCTGCGGCCCTTTTGACAAACCACAACATATCCATGGAATCCCCGAGTCACAGGTTTGGCATATCAGATGATCAGGTGCTTTCCCTAAGGCTGAATCTTGTTGTATCTGGGGGGAAAGGGAGGCACTGCAGTGGAGCATAAGGTTTCTCGATGTCTGTGTTTTCGTGTTCCAGAAGGAGCATGGTCGGCACTGCACCAGCGATTGCCTTCTCGCACATTTTCTTTATACATAGTATGACACAGCAGATTATGACGGCAAAAATGATCAATACACACAAGACAGCAATGCCTATTTGGGCCACAATCCTTTGCCACCCTCTCATCCATGAAAAGTACTGGTCGCAAGTTCCTGAGTTCCTTTTTAGTTCTTCCGATAGTGCAGTCAGCTTCTTAATGGCAACTGTGACTTTACCTATGGGTCCTGTATTGTCTGGTATGTAGGTACAACAAGTCTTCCCTATCATCTTACAGACAACCCCCTTTTCCACTAATATCATATCTAGGGCCATTCTATTTTGAAAAGTCATAGTCAAGGCGGGCCCTAATTGATCGGCTAGTCCCTGTAGGGCTTCTCTAGTATAATTTATAAACTGCTGCTGATTATAATGGATATAATTACTTCAGTCAAGATTTTTATTTACCGTAATAATTGGGAAAATGGACTTGAACCCAGCCTTAACCTGGTCTCTAGCTTTAAACTCATCAGGTACCCCCTTAGCTGTCCTATGGCGTCTATATACATGTGCGGGTCAAAACTACCGCCCGGGACCTCTCTTCTTGCTCTATGGTACCCATTGGATGTAACCTCGTTATTCCCCACGTTGTCTGACAGGATGTCGAGGGGCATATGGGCTTTGGCTAAGGCACACTCCCCTGTCCAATTACCTTCCAGTCGGGTTCTCGACCTCATGTCCCTACAAAGCCAATAAACATCTCCTAAGGACTGGACCTGGTTCTGTGTCTGTTCCCCTCCTAGTGTACTGTAGGAGGAGCAATATCCGTCGGTGAAGTTCCCCCAAAATCTCCCTCCACCCTGTCTGTTTGCATAGCAAGTGTAATTCCTGGGGTAGATGGTAATGCTCCCCTCCGCTCCTAACCAGTCCCAACAGGAGAAACGCCCACAGCATAACTAGGCCTGCTCCTCTGGAGGTAAGGCTTTCTTACAATGTGAAGCGTGGATCCAAGTAGGTTTTCCGTCCAGCTTCACAGCTGTGGCAGTAGTCAGGAGCACCCGGAAGGGGCCTTAAATTGAGGCTCAAGGGAGTGTTTTCTAACAAATTTCTTCACATACATCCAATCTCCGGGAAGCAGGTCATGGGTCCCTGCGTCATTCTCTGGATCTAGAAGGGAAATAAACACTCGAGAATATACATTAGTTAAGTGTTTTGTGAGAGCAATAACACAGTTTGTCAAGCTACCGTGCTGCATCTGGAGATATCGCAGTAAATACAATCCTAACCTTGGTGCTGACCCAAAAAGTACCTCATATAGGCTGATGCCTATTCTGTCAGGTGTGTAGTCTGTCAGGAGAAGAGTACCAGGGGGAGGCACTCGGTCAATGGTCTATTGAGCTCCGCCATGGCCTTCTGGATTGTGGTTTCTAAGGTACCATTTAAACTTTCTGCTCTACCACTGCTTTGTGGATGGTACGGAGCATAAAAGGCGAGCTCTACTCCCAACACTTTCTGCATCACTTCTCCCATGGTGGGAGTACCTCACTCACTCTCAGTTGTCTCTAATACTCTGTGCCTGTATACCACCTCAGAAAACAGTTTTTGGTGGTGGAGTTTGTGAGCAGGTATGCCAGACTGGCTACCCTGAAAATGGGTCTAGGCAGACCAGAACGAACACGTACCTGCCCACCCTTGGCACTACTTGAATATGCTGGAACGGGTAGTCAGGACGAGGGGTGCACTGCATGGGAGCCTATACAGACCTACCCACTTTGTTCTGTGCACAAGTCAGGCAGCCCTGTGTGCGTTGGCTGCCGTGACACTAAATCCTGGTGCAGACCAGTGACTAGCAACCACATCTGTTATAGCTGTTTTTGACAGGTGTGTATTTCCGGGGGGAGGTGGGCTGTGACAGGATAGGGGCCTGCGGGAGACAAGGCTTGTTGGATACCATCCATTTATCAGCAGGTGTCTCTCTGCCCCTCCTGCTTGTTCCCATTGTTCCTTCCCTCCCCCTTTTGTTGTCTGCCTTCGTAACTGAATCAACGGGTCATAATCCACCAGGGGTGACGTCTTAGGGGGTACCTGTACTGCCCCAACCCCTGGAGAATCAAGTATGGGCTTCTGTGTGGCTGTCTTCACAGCCTGATCATCTGGGTGATTTATGGTTGCCTCTTTTTTGTGCCATCCTTGGAGTGGCCTTTTGTTGCCTTTTCAGCAAGAGGGCTTCCATTAGTGCTGGTACACCTTTTCTGTTTTTGAATTGCTTTTTTTTTCCATTTGTTTTCAAGAATGACCTCCCTCTTCAGATGGGTCTGTAGTCATGCGCAGTGCCATAGGCATAGCGGGAGTCTGTGTAGACGTTAGGCACGTTCTCATGAGCATGAGGTTCGGCTTTGACTACATCATGTAAGGAGAGCACAACATAACCTGTATAGAACCTGCCTTTTTGACCATGCCTTGATCCATTCACAAAGCGTGCAAAATCAGGGTCGTCTAATGACTGATCCACATGACTGAATCCCAAGTCTCCTGGGCTGTTAGCTAGTGCATAATCATGTGTATCAAGCTATAAGGGAAAAACTATCAGGTGATTATTCCCACTTCCCCCCTTTCTCCAGAGGTAGCAAGGTAGCTGGACTGGAGGCGTTGCAACGCTGGCACATTGAGTAGCATGAGCAGGTGCACTGTAGATAAAAGCAAAATCTGAGTGAAAACCTTTTTTTCCCCTTCAGCTAGCATTTCTAACACAAGAGGGCACAACACAAGCAACAGAGTGGAGGCGTGTTGCGTAATATGCTGGGGGGAGGGGGCCATTGCCAGCCATCCAGTCTGTGGAATTTCAGGGATGGCACTGTATCACTGATTATTCTGGCTGAATAAAATTATAGTTTCAGTGAAGACTGACACTAAAATATACAAAGACATAGGAAAAAAAAAAAACCAAAAAAAAAAATGCAGCTGAAATTGACATCCTACTCTGAGCGGTCAAGTCTCTTTATCACATAAATATTAAGACTACTTTGGCAAATTGTGTGAAAAAGTTTGCTGAGTGACTGTAGAGATATTATTCCATCTGTAGGAGCCTTCCTTATCATCATCTGTCTGGACATCCACTGAAGAAGCGGGCAGCGGAAAACAGAGTCCCTGGGAAACTACACCATGAGTGAGCGTCCCCTACTCAAGGGTCCACTGCTTCTGTCCTCCATGCATCAACGCCAATCTTTTATACACTATACAATAGCTTAGTCATCTACTATGTCCTAAGAGTGCATCTTTGCAAAAGTTTCTTTCCCTGAAGTTATCACACATCCAAAGTGGCCACATTTAGGGTGTAATAAAGTCTGGTCAAACAAGACCTTACTTCAGAAAATGGTGATGTTAGCACTAAATACAGTGGCATCAGGGGATTAGGCCTTCCGGGTGTAGCAAGATGGCCGCCGGAGGATGAAGGGGCTGGGCTTGTCCTGCAGGCCTTTCGGATGGGAAGGGGCTGGAGGTGATGTCACGGACACCGGAAGTGGGCACATGGGAGGAAGTGACTTCAGAGTGGGGGAGTGGCACCCCACAATTGCTGCAGACGTCACGCCATGCGGGGTTTTCGACACTACAGACCTGGCAAGTCCAGAAGGGGGCGACCACCATCATAAGGAGGAGGCGCAGGGGACAATACAAATACATTACAGGGTTCACGATACAGGTGATACACATCCCCCCCTTTTGCACCTCCTCCTCTACCAAATTCTGCTTGTGGATCCCTTTAGCTACTCTATACCACCCCTCAGCAGCCGAAAGCACCTCCCTGTCTGCCAAAGCCCACTTATTATCTCGTAAAACTTTTCTCCATTCTTCTGTCTGCCACCTACCCCCCTCCATTCTTCTCCACCCTGCAACCCATGCTCTATGCCGCTTATCTTTACTAGCTTTGTTCCCCATTATCTGGTAAGTCGGATAACCGGGATCAATGCCCACACAAATAAACGAAGTTGTCAGCCTTACTCACCAATCTTCCAATCATGGATGGAGTGGAATTTAGATGCACGCTCCGGTGGGATGAGATCCCAATCCCACCATAAATTCTCAGATTCCAATGTCCAGGAGCAGTACCGATGGTGTATGGCAATTACAAACTCGCCACTTCTTAATCATGAGTAACTTTTTTTTTCCTTCCATGGTCATAATACACAGCAACAGCTGTTTTGACCCGCTGCATGGGTCTTTTTCAAGCTGAATACTTGAAAAAGACCCATGCTGCGGGTGGAAACAGCTGTTGCTGTATATTATGACCATGGAAGGAAATTAAAAGTTACTCATGATTAAGAAGAAGTGGTGAGTTTGTAATTACCATACACCATCGGTGCTGCTTCTGGACATTGGAATCTTGGGATCAATGCCCAGTCTCCTCAACTATATCCTTCCTGCTAATGCTATCTGGTCCTGAATTGCTTGGCACAGTAGTACTCCTTTAACATATTCCACCTTCCTCAAGTCCTCCCAATAGGATCCCTCCTTCGGCCGCAAATCACAATGCACATTAACTCTATAGCACAAAACAAAAGGGACAGATTGATTTACTGGAGAATACCCACAGTGGCTTAAAGTATACGTCTCACTGATATTTGCAACAGCCCACCCTCTATTAGTAATCCCAAAAAGCAAACCCTGAACACACTTCGGAGATGACATTTGACTATACACAAGGACTGACGGTTATATCGGTACTGACCAGGATCGCAACAATATTCGGAGTAACCAGCCGTCAGCACCGCGGATATAATCCCGGCGTCGCCCTCTAAATATATAAGAACGTAACCTGCTCTATTATACAAATGAGTACGCCTATTTCAATTTAGCCCAGCATCGTCCTCTAAGTGTATAACAACATAACATGCTCTATTATACACATGAATACGCCTATTCCAAATTAACCCTCCTAAATTGTCTCTTGGTCCTTAGCGTTCCCTCAATAACCGCCTCAAGACATTAATTACGGTATACAAAATACCCCTTACCAACAGGTTGCACAGAGGATCTTTGGAGTAGGCAGAACTAAATTACCTGTCTTTGATGACCACCAGTGGTCGGACCAGGGACAGGAAGACAGACAGTCACGGAATCAGTTACACAGGTAGACAACTCAAAGCCATCTTACTGTGTCCTGTAAGCGGGGCCCACTGCGTCCAGTTCACTGTCTGCTCCTCCATATCTCTCTCTCGTGTCCGGCCTGCCGGTGGTCGTAGCCCACTCGCCCACCAAGGGACGCCAACTGTTCTGGATCAAAATTTCTCCAGCAGGGTTTGGAGTATTTTGTAGCCTCCTGATTATAAACTCTGATTTATGTGCACCCAAAAAGAATCCACACCGAGTTCAGTTCAGTCTGAAGTCTCGAGAGCTCTGCTGTTTATTATGCATGAAACTCTTTATCTAAACACATAATACCTGGCCTTTATGGGCATATAAGATATAGCATACATGGTATACTCATTGCTATAGGTTAAGCTATATTGAACCTCCTTCCCTTCCCCCCTCCCAGTCACTGTGCCACGGCTGAAGGGAGGTTGCATAGCCTACGACAAGGGTGACGTTCTGTTGAAGAATATACAGCAGAATTTTGTCATTGGGCCAATGATACCACATGGAATCTTGCTGCACAACAGAGCCAATAACACCGCAGAACATCTGAGTGGGTAAAAAACTAACTTGCCAGAGTGGAGACTCCCAATAACCTGGAGGACTTCATCCAGTTATGCATCCGGATTGACCAGAGACTTGCCAAGTGGCAAAAGGAGAGATTGCAGGGTTCAGGCACCAGCACCCCGTACTCTTTTAGTCAACCCACATTTAATGCCCACATAAGGACTGAAGCTGCCCGCGAACCTATGTAGGTAGACGTCATCCGCGGACCTCTCTCTATTACATAAAAAGAAAGGCGCCGGGCTGAAAATTTGTGCCTCTACTGTGGGAGCTCGGGACATTATGCCCTAAACAGTCCAAGCAAGCCCCAAAGGACTCTCGACTTGGTCCATGCCAAGCCAATGGCCAATCCAGCCATCATAAAACAAGGAGATACCACCCAACACACCTTTGTACCAGCAATTCAGGACAATGTGGAAACCCTTCCCCCACTCCATCACTTTGTCCTCCCAATTGACATTGTAGCAGGCGATCAGAAGACACAGTGGTAAGCGATGTTGGACTCAGGAGCCAGGGGGGGGGGGGGGGGTGACGATACTTCATGGACTTAACATTCGCTCATGACAAAGCAAAGACATTACAACCAGACTCAGGTCCATAGCAATAGCCCCATCACACAGAGGACAATTGAATTGGAGAGCTCCACATCAACTCAGACCACCACAAGACAATCAGCTTCCAGCTCATCTCATCCCCCAAATTTCCAGCGATTGGCAGGATCCCCTAGTTTCCTCCCATAATCCTTCCATCAACTGGGAAGCCAGGACCATTGCCAGAATACTGTAAGGAAAACTGCCAGATGGCACCATCCACCCCTAAACCAGTACAGGACGTCAAGGATGAGCAACAAGATTTAGAGAAATTAATAGTACACTACCAGATGTTCAAGGATGTTTGCAGTAAGAAGAAGGCTGACCAGCTGCCACCTCACCAGTCGCATGACTGTCCTATTGAGTTGCTCCCGGGATCTTCTATTCCATTTGGGCATATCTTCAACTTTGCCGAACCTGAGTTAGAGGCCCTTCGGGAACATCTGGATGGGAATCTAAGAAAGGGTTTCATCCGTCCTTCTTCCTCTCCAGCAGGTGCACCCATTTTCTTTTTTAAGAAGAAAGATTTGACTCTTTGGCTGTGCATCGACTACTAGGAGCTAAACAAGATAACCATTAAGAATAGCTATCCTCTCCCATTAATCCCAGAACTGCTGGAGAGGCTTTGGGTAGCCAAGGTTTTTTACGAAGCGGGACCTCAGAGGAGCATACAATCTGGTGTGGATCCTTCTCAAAAGTCATGTTTCCCATCTCCTCCTTCACAAAGAAAGCACACGCCATTTTCCTAGTTCCCAGAGGCACAAACCGCTTTTGAAAAACTAAAGACTCTATTTACCTCAGCACCAATACTGATCCACCAAAAGCCAGGAGCTGCCGTTTGTCGTGGAGCCGCACGCCTCCAACTCTGTGGTGGGAGCCATTTTGTCACAGTGAATAAGAGATAAGATGCAAATACACCTGCGCATTTCTATCCTACACATTATCATCCACTGAGAAAAACTATGATGTGGGGAACAAGGAGCTTCTGGCCACCAAAGCTGCTTTCATCGAGTGGAGACACCTCTTGGAAGGAGCCCATCATCCAGTGACAGTTCCTACTGACCATAAAAATTCCTTTGTACTGCCAAGAGGTTATCTGCGAGACCAGCACAATGGGCCTTGTTCTACTCCAAGTTTAATTTCATTTTGTCCTACCGCCTCAGTGCCCGAAATGGCAAGGCAGATGCATTGTGCAGGATAAGTACAGAGTCTGAAGAGAGGGCAAATACAGACGACACAATTCTTTTTTGAGCAAATTACACTCTGAAGACCTCCTAACAAAGCTTAAGGGAGGATACAAAAAGGGCTTGTTCTTGAGTTGTCCTTCTAAGGATGTAAAGCTTTCCTTTACATAAGGGCTTTGGAGGCGAGAACACTAACTGTATGTTCCCGAAGCTGCTCGACTTAAAGTCTTTAAACTAGTCCACGATTTCAAGCTGGCTGATCACCTAGGGGGCCACAAAGGCTTAAAAACATCTACTTCGTTCCTTTTTTAGTGGATCTGCCCCCCTTAAAAGGGATGACTGCTGTCCTTGTGGTCATGGATCGACGTACGAAGATGGCCCACTTCATCTCCATAGAAAAGATTGCCACCGCAGAGTTAATGATCCGGGAAGTTTTCCGATTACACGGAATTCCAGATGATGTGGTCTCCAAGAGAGGGGTCCAGTTTAGCTGGAGGTACTGGAGACATTTCTACACAGCGCTGGGTATTACCACAAATCTCACCTCTGCCTTTCATCCGCAGTTTAACAGCCAGACAGAAAGAACAAATCAGACTTTGGACCAATATCTCCTGTGCTTTATCTCCCATCTACATGATAATTGGGTGGATTATTTGTCAACAGCAGAGTTCACCTACAACAATGCTCAACACAATTCTACCATCCAGAGCCCATTCTATTTCAACTACTGTACACATCCCATCTTTAGTCCTGGTCCAGAGCCCATTCTATTCCAACTACCGTACACATCCCATCTTTAGTCCTGGTCTCCCCATCAACACTCCGGTCCCAATGCTTAACCATAGACTGATGGTGTTAGAAGAAACGCAGAGGCAATTAAAAGATCAGTGCCGTGGACCCAGGGAGAAGATGCAGACGATCTGAAAGCGCTTCCAAGGTAATGTATGTGTATTTTTTTTCCCCTGCAGCCAGGGATTTCCTACTGTCAAAGTTGCATCGCACCGCACGAAAACCGCGTTTTCATGCGATGCAACAGAGAGGAAGGCTCCATGAGGGAAACATGGGCTACAAAACCTCATGAATCGTGTGCATATCGAGGGACATGTGAGGTTTTTGTCGGATAGTTGCATGCTACAAAATATCGCACGTGTGAAGTAACCCATAGGTAAACATGGGCTTTGCATACATGTGATTTGTAGCATTGTAGCAACGTGACAAAATTGCGTGACTTTGTCACCCGTGTGAACAAGGCCTTATTCTGATGTGCCTTTTTTTTTTTTTTTTTTTACATCAGAAGCCTGGTGTGGGTCTGCCGTGCCAGGGAGAGCAGGTTTTCAGCTGTCAGATGACAGCCTGGCACCTACTCTAACAGTGGAGACCCGAAGAAACCACGGATCCCCATTATCTAACACTTTACATGCCATAGTGCAACTGTGGCATGTAAAATGCTGACAATGGGAGGGAGCACTCTCACCCATCAAACCCCCCAATATCATCATGGAGTTCCGATTTCTATGGCACCTGGAGGCTTGAATATAGCATCCATGTCTGTTAGTTATGGTTGCCTATGAGGCTCATCTTCATTGGCTTTGTAATACACTACTATACTTCAGTATAGCAGTATAATAGAAATATGATAAAATATGGTGATATTCAAGTCCTCTAGTGGGACTAGTTAAAAAAGTATAAAGAATAAATAAAACTGTCCAAAACCCACCTTCCCCCCTTTACTATGTTGAAAAAAATAAATAAAACCACACGTGGTTTCGGTGCATTCGTAATGATCCAGAGAAATAAAGTTGGGCCGCTTGCACAAGGCAGAGCCAGATTCCGCCAGCGGCCATGTGTACCTGTGTTCTTTTGTTTTCATCTGCATTGCAGATTGTAATGATGGCGAGCCATCCGGACTAAGAGTACAAAAAGCATAGGCAAAATTAGCTAATTTTGCTATCTCACGTTACAAAAAGCGAAATAGAAAGTAATCAATTCATGGCATGGATCAACAAATAGTCCCATTAAAAAGTACAACTCATCCTGCAAAACAACCCCTCACACAGCACCGTTGGCGAAAAAAACCCCAAACAGTTAGGCGTCTCTAAATGCGATTTCGATCGTGGTATTTTGCTGCGATTTTACTTTCGGTTTCAGACAGCAGGTATAGCGCATCATTGTGATGGGTGATGAGGTGCCCTAAACATGGTAAAATAGAGCAGACAGCACTTGAAAATTGCGTCATTACAAAACGCCAGGACTGAGTGCACATTGAAATCAATGGAAGAGTTATATTGTGTTTGCTGCGGTGTTCAAAACGCTGCAGTAAAAAGCGCATGTGTAAGAGTGGCATATTTTTGCTGAAAACGCAGTCAATAACACATGTCAAAGCAGCTGAAAATGCAGCGTTTTTACAAGCGTGTGTCTGAGAGTGGCCTTAATGGACTTATAGGTAGTGCTGCGACTTCACTGGACCTCCAGCTAACAAGATTAATAATTAATTTATATAGCACCAACATATTCTGCAGCGCTAACAAGACAAGGGAAATAAAACAAGACCATGGTTACATGAAATAATCAGTTGATGGAAACAGTAGTGGAGTCCTGCTCCAACGATCTTACACACTACAAATAATGGGGTGATACAGAAGGCAAAGGAGGTGGATATGTGCACGGTATGGCGGGGTGGCAAGTGAGGGATGCTATACACACAGACAATGGTCAGCCCGTATAGTGGCGGAATCAGTATGACTGCAGGTGCCGGTTGATTACGGTTAGCAGGAACTGTAGTCGGTAGGACAGGGAGCATGTTATCAGGCACAGCACAGAGGGTTTTGGTTTAGGGGATATGGTATACCTCCTTGAAGAGGTGCGTTTTTAGAGCATGCGTGAAGTTTAGTGTGTCCGTGATTGCCCGGATATTTTTTGGTAGCGCATTCCAGAGGAGTGGTGCTGCTCTGGAGAAGTCTTGGAGGTGGGAATGAGAGGTTCGAATTAAAGAGGGCACTTAGTCTAATTTCGTTAGCAGAGCGGAGGGCGCAGGCTGCATGGTGAATTGAGATGAGGAAAGCAATGAGGGGTGGTGCTTTGGAGAGCTTTGTGGATGAGGGTAGTGAGTTTAAATTGTATTCTGTATTTGATGGGCAGCCAGTGCAGTGACCGGCACAGGGCAGAGGCGTCCGAGTAGCGGCTGGACAGGAAGATGAGCCTGGCTGCTGCATTCAGGATGGATTAGAGGGGGGTAGAGTCTGGAGCAGGGGAGGACTATCAACAGCGAGTTGCAATAATCGAGCCGAGAGTGGAATTTCTTGTGATGTTTTTGAGCTGCAACTGACATGTTCAGGCAAGAGATTGGATGTAGGGGGTGAAGGAAAGATCAGAGTCGAATATAACCCCAAAGCAGCGGGCGTGCTGTCTGGGAGTTATGGTGGTGCCACACACTGAGATGGAGATGTTAGGATGAGGTCGGTTAGTAGAGGGCTGAAACAGGAGGTGGTCAGTTTTTGAGAGGTTCAGTTTTAGGTAGAGAGGACATAATGTTAGAGACAGCGGACAGACAGTAGGTGGCGTTCTGGAGGGATGTTGCTGTCATGTCACAGAAGGAGGTGTATAGCTGGGTATTGTCAGCATAGAGATGGTGCTGAAAGCCAAATCTGATGGTCCTTCCAATGTGGGCTGTGTAGATGGAGAAGAGTAGGGGGCCGAGGACCGAGCCCTGGGGGACCCCAACAGCAATGGGAAGAAGAGAGGAGGTAGAGCCAGCAAGGTAGACACTGAAAGAGCGGTCGGATAGGTAGGAGAACCAGGAGAGGGCAGTGTCTTTTAATCCAATGGAGCAAAGCATACTGTGGAGTTTGTAGTTAACAGAGTCAAATGCTGCAGAGAGATGGAGGAGGATCAGCAGGGAGTAGTCACCCCTCGATTTGGCCATCAGGAGGTCGTTTGACACTTTATTCAGGGTGGTTTCTGCCAAGTGTAGGGGGCAAAAGCCGGACTGTAGAGGGTCAAAAAAAGAGTGTTCTAAGAGATAGCCTATAAGGCGAGAGTAAACCAGGCGTTCTAGTAGTTTGGAGATGAAGGGGAGGTTGGAGATGGGATGATAGTTGGCAGCATTGGTCGAGTCAAGAGTCAGTTTCTTCAGCAGCAGGAATATGATAGCATATTTGAATGAGGAGGCAAAAATGCCAGAGGTCAGAGAAAGATTACATATAGTGGTGAGGTGGGTGATTATCATCGGGGAGAGGGACTGGAGGAGGTGTGAGGGAAGAGGATCGCTAGTGCAGGTGGTGGGGTGAGCATAGGAAAACAGTCTGGAGACTTCTTCCACTGTTGTTAGTCTAAGTAAAGAGCGTGAACAGGAACTAGATGTAGTACTGACAAGACCAGACTCATGGCTAGTCTGCCGGATGTCATCAATTTTCGTTTGGAAGTAAGCAGCCAGCTCTTCAGCACTGAGATCTGTCACTGGGGACTGCAGTTCTGGGCTGAGAAAGGAGTGGAAAGTGTCAAAGAGTCTTTTAGGGTGATGGAATAGTGAGGAGACGAGAGAGGTGAAGTATATTTGTTTGGTATGGTGGAGGGTGAAGTTGTATGTTCTCAGTATGAATTTAAAGTCAAGAAACTCTGCAGACTCTTGAGACTTTCTCCACAGCTGTTCAGCAAGCCTAGAGCACAGACAGATGAAGCGCATTTGAGGCGTGAGCCAGGGTTGCCACGGTGTATATTGGATGGCTTGGGTCACGGGGGGGTACCGCTTCATCCAGGGCATGTTTAAGAGTGGTGTTGTAATGTGCGGCAGCCAAGTTGGGGCAGGAGAGGAGATAGGGGACAGAGAAGACTGTAGAGACTCGGCAAAATTTTTGGTGTGAATGGCCTGAAAGTTCTTGTACATACGGGAGGTAGGAGAGGCTGGTGAGATACTAGGAAGCTTGATAAAGAAAGAGAGGAGGTTATGGTTCGAGAGCGGGAGAGGGGAGTTAGTGAAGTTGGAAGCAGAACAGAGACGGAAGACTAGATCAAGAGTATTGCCGTCCCTGTGAGAGACCAAAGGAGGAGGTGAGCGATAAAAGCTGAGAGGCAGATGGGGTCTTTGGTGGGGATGTTGAAGTCTCTTAGGATGAGGATTGGGATTTCGCAGGAGAGGAAGTCGGGAAGCCAGGCGGCAACGTGGTCCAGAAACAGGCGAGGAGCACCTGGGGGGCTCGCATGGACAGTGGGCGGAAAAGCCGTAGGGCATGTTTCTCAAGTGATGAGAAAGTGAGTGAGGGTATCGGGAAAGACCTAAAAGGTGCGTTGCAGGGAGAGAAGAGCACCTACTCCGCCCCCTCGCCTGTCTTCCAGTTTTGGGGTATGGGAGAACTGCAGGCCATTGTAGGACAGTGCAGCAGGGCAGGCCGTCTCAGACTGCTGGATCCACGTTTCTGTTAGAGCGAGCAGATTTAGGGATTTCGCAGTGAAAAAGCCATAGATGGTGGAGTTTGTTGCATGCTGAGTGGCAATTCCTGGTAAATATATTTACATGTATTGGCGGACGCACTGCGGGTCCTGAGCGACCGTAGAGATGGCGCCACATCCACGCTAAAATGGAGCGATTATCTGCAAACCATTTATAATCAAATCCCCAGAAGTGAAGTGCGGACGGCCAGAGCTGCTCTACGGGCGGCCAGAGCTGCTCTACGGGCGGCCAGAGGGGCTCTACGGGCGGCCAGAGGGGCTCTACGGGCGGCCAGAGGGGCTCTACGGGCGGTCAGAGCTACTCTACGGGCGGCCAGAGGGGCTCTACGGGCGGCCAGAGGGGCTCTACGGGCGGCCAGAGGGGCTCTACGGGCGGCCAGAGCTGCTCTACGGGCGGCCAGAGGGGCTCTACGGGCGGCCAGAGGGGCTCTACGGGCGGCCAGAGGGGCTCTACGGGCGGCCAGAGCTGCTCTACGGGCGGTCAGAGCTGCTCTACGGGCGGTCAGAGCTGCTCTACGGGCGGCCAGAGGGGCTCTACGGGCGGCCAGAGGGGCTCTACGGGCGGCCAGAGGGGCTCTACGGGCGGCCAGAGGGGCTCTACGGGCGGCCAGAGCTGCGGACTCAATGAATAAGATCCGCCCGCGGACTTTGGGCCTAAATATACGTATATCCACAGACTGACCGCTACCAGACGGTGTGTAATAAACCACCATATAACACAGCTGCAGTATATACTGTATACCGGCCTTATAAATATATGCGTTTCTATATCCAATCTGTGTAATTCCATAATACGTATATTAAGATCACATTTCTAGTTTTTGTCCATGGCGATTAGAAAAAAAAAACAACTTATCCCATAAAAACCGGCCCTCGTGCGGCTGCATCACCGGGAAAAATCAAAAAGTTATGGCGGAACGCGGCGATGAAAAATACAATGAAAGTGCGTTGGTCATTGAGGCGCGAGCCGGCCCGGTCACTGAAGGGTTAACGGCCTGCAGAATGTTCTAGGCATACAGATGGTGTCGCCCCGCCGCTCTCCACCTGCCCCTGCCTTCACACATCTGCCACAAACCATGGCGCCTGAATGACAGAGCTCTGAGGCGGACCCCCATTTAAGCCCCAGGACCCCCGCCCGGCCGGCCGCCCTCACAGCACAGAGCCCGCCGCTTCTCCTCACACGCTTCACAGCCCCGCCCGCCTGTGATTGGCGGACTCTCATGCAGCGTCGTGCGCAGGCGCGTAGAGCTCTCGGCCGGGCCCGGCGTGGAGCGGATGGGGATAGGTCTGACACAACGGATTTGTGTCACGTGGGGCGTCGTCGGCCGGCGCGGAGGTCGCTGGAGTCCAAGATGGCGGCGGAGCTAGTGGAAGCGAAGGTGAGACCGGGAAAGATGGGGGAGGTCCCGAGGACGAGGCGCTATTGTTACCGCTGCCCCGTGCGGCGGCATCCCGACTGTTCAGGGCGGCATTTGGGGGGGTTTGTAAGTTATTTGCCGCCCCCCGCGCTCGGCCTTTGCCGCCCGTTATGCGCCTATTCTTAGCGCTTCTCTGGCGGGTCCGTCAGCCGCCCGTCAGCGTCAGCTCTAGTGGGGAGATAACAAAGCACATCCGGGGACCCCAGCTGCCGCTCCGCCGCTGCCCATCACTCCTCCGGGACGGAGAACTTGCATCTGCAGCTGGGATGGTAAATGCAGGGGGTCCGGGGCCCGCAGGCGTGAGGGGTGACCGGGGGTAGCGGGAGCGGGGGACCGGGGCCAGCAGGCGTGAGGGGTGAGCGGGGCCAGCAGGCGTGAGGGGTGAGCGGGGCTAGCGGGAGCGGGCGTCCTGGGGGACCGGGGCTAGCGGGCGTGAGGGTGACCGGAGGTAGCGGGAGCGGACGTCCATGGTGACCGGGGCTAGCGGGAGCGGACGTCCATGGTGACCGGGGCTAGCGGGAGCGGACGTCCATGGTGACCGGGGCTAGCGGGAGCGGACGTCCATGGTGACCGGGGCTAGCGGGAGCGGACGTCCATGGTGACCGGGGCTAGCGGGAGCGGACGTCCATGGTGACCGGGGCTAGCGGGAGCGGACGTCCATGGTGACCGGGGCTAGCGGGAGCGGACGTCCATGGTGACCGGGGCTAGCGGGAGCGGACGTCCATGGTGACCGGGGCTAGCGGGAGTGAGGGGTGAGCAGAGGTAGCGGGAGCGGACGTCCATGGTGACCGGAGGTAGCGGGCGTGAGGGGGGATCAGAGGTAGCGGGAGTCGGTTACGTGGAAAGCGCGGCCAGCGACACAAAATAGGTGGAAAAGCGAACTTTTTGGCGGACACGTTTTGGTAACGTAATTCGGGGTGATTCCCGGCGTATTCCGGCGGCGCGCTCGCATCTCTTCTGCGGCGCCGCTGCTTCCAGCTGTTCTCCCGCCGTTTCTGCAGGCCTCCCGCTATTTTTGCTGAGTAAGGCCCAATGTCCACGCGCGGATCTGATTTGTGTAATCCACGCGGGTGACCCCCGAGCCAAGCCGCCCGTAGGGAAGCGTGGGCGCCCGCGTGGATTAATGCGCACTTGTTCTGCTGACCTTTTTGTCCAGAAAGCCAATCCCAGCATGCTCCATGTCAGTGCGATCCGGCGCAGAAGTCAGTGGAAGCCGTCCGATCCGCGGCCCGTCCGCAATGGGATTAAAAAACCCCAAACCCCCCACTGCGCCCGTGCAGCGGCACACCGGCCGGCGCCTCCACACATCCGCAGGGACGGAAATAGAAGACTCGGACGGATAAGCAGGCTCCTCGGCCGCGTAGAACCCGATCCGCCCGTGGACACCGGCCCCAGGGCCGCTCGCACGCAGGCTTTTTATTTTTCACAGCGTCTACCGGGTGTGTTTTTAGAAAACGTTGCACTAAGCCGCCGCCCACTTCAGCGGAGCTTCTCAGACGAGCATTTTAGAAATGCGCTAAAACGAACGCGGTGTTCTATTTTCGGTGTTTTTGACACCCTGCATCGCCCATTGAAATAAATAGGGTTCATTAAAAACTCTGTAGATCGGCGCTCATTACGCCACAAGGAGCCGTGATAAGTGGTGATGTCATCGGCTCGCCGCGGTGTTGCGCACAATATGCGGTAAAAACACCACGTTGAAAATATTGCATTTTACAAACTTGCGTGAGAGCGGCCTCAAGGAAGCTTCAAGACGGGCGAGCCGTGGGGCAAACGATGCCAACACTCGTCCCAGTGATGGTCGGCCTGTGCTGTCACTCAGGGTTATCACTGGCATCGCACAGAGCCCGGCCGGCGTGGAGGCGGAGCAGCAGCCAGCGTTCCTCTCCGGTCGCCTCCTTTCACTGTCAGCAGACAGCCAATCAGAATCGTCCTGTAAGAGGGCCGTAAGGTTCCTTCCACATGGAGCAGCGTGCGGTCAGAGAAGTCGTTGCCGCGTACGAAGGACAGTTGTTGGCTTCTACACAGTGATGGTTGCCCACCTGCTGAGATCGCTCTTAGGGGGTCTCCAGCGCAAATCCATTCACAAGTCGTTCAGACTGACGGCGGGCGCCTTCCATCAGGCGGCCTTCCTTTTTTTGTCTGTTGAGCTTAAATGAGGCCGCTAACGACTTAGTGCTCATCAGGCTGTTGGTGGCCGTCTGGACACAAGTGTCGCTTGAGGTTCTCCTTTCGAGCAGTTATCTTACCGATGGCCGACCCCGACCCCCCCGGAGCTGAACCGCTCCTGCATGTATGATATCCCAGTCAGTCTATACACCGTGGATAGGTACAATGGGGGAAGCTTACTAACGCTGCACTCAACGTTAGCTCACCATGGACCCAATACATGAGGCATCGCCGTGAAATATTTGGCAGGTTTTTGGGGTGAATTCAACATAAATCTGTTGGTCTGGGTTGGCCCCGCCCACTTTTTCTAGTAACGAGGCTGCCGAGAAAAGACAACGTTGGAGACTTTTGCACAACTCCCCGCTTATGCAAAAATCTGCAACTTTTTTACTCCAGTAACTGACGGGAGGCTCTGTACGGGACCCCGGATGTTTATTGTCCCCTCTGCAGATTCAGTTGACAATGTAGGGTGACTGTATGACGGGCGACTGGGCGCTTATTGTCCTAAGACTTGGCGCTCGTGTGTTTTCACAGTGATTGGAAGCGAAGCGCACCAGAGATTTCCTCCATTCGCTGGCTGTTAGCGCTGTGCAAGAACGCGCTGACTAGTCGCTTTGCTTCACTGAGCTGAAACCACTGAGTAATTTCTCGTTCAGCACTCCGTTGGGTCGCGCTTCTACATTCGACAAGCCTTACTGAAAATTACTTGTTTGAACGAAGTTTTATTATTTTGCCGATGGTTGTCCTGTGTACAGCCAGCCGGTATTAGTGTATCTTGATGCCACCAGGAATTCCTGGTGGAGTCAAGAGTGACAGGAGGGTGACGCCCCCTGTACCTGATTGGCTGAACATGCAGTTGGCCTGCAGATCCTGCAAGTCCACTACAGAGAGAGACAAAAAAAGCATACAGCGTCTGCCGGTGCTGCAGCCGCAAACCCCACGGAGCAAGTGCCTTATCCTGAGGCGCCGGCGGCCCATGAGTCGGCAGCCCATCCGAGTGGAGACGGTGATCGGCGTTGGCAAAAGAAAGACAAGCATCTTCACCGCCAGCGCCCGTCACACAGCATTGAAGCAGCCGCCGGAAGGGACCTGACAGCCGCCGGGAAGGAGGCGGCGGAGGAAAAGGAGAGGTGAGCCGCTCACACTGCACAAAATGCCTCCGCCCGGACGGACCTCACAGCTGCCTGCCGTAAGGGAGAGGGCGGCTGACGTAAAGGACACGTGAGCCGGCAGCCGCGTAGCGACCATGCAAGAAATGACGGCCGGCACGGAGCACAGAGGCTGTGAGGGTTACTATCGTTCTTTGCCCATGACATTCTGACATGTAAATGTGGTAACATGGGAGCATTTACGGCTAATGTAAGGCTACGGAGTATTGTAAGCCTCGGGCTAAGGCTGCAGTGATGGGACAAATCAACCCAAACTGTGCTGCTAGGCTTTGTGCCTATCAGGAGCTGGGGGTGTGAGAGGGGCGTTCCTCCTGTCAAACCCCTAGCTTCTGGTGGCGTCAAGGTACACTACTACCCAGCCAGCCTTTCAGTGGGTTCGTTTTTATGACCAGGTCTTCCCAAAAAAGTAGGTCCTGCGTTTTGTGCAGCAAAGGCTCCCATAGAAGTCTGTGGGAGGGGCGCAAATACACAAGGGGATGCGTGAAACACTGCGCAAAACCATGAAAAGTAGAACATCTCTGGACCTCATTAGGCTAATAGCCTTTTAATCCACGGAAAGGGTGTGTGGTGCAAATGTTTGAACTGGCCCTGATGCGCGGACACGTGCGCAAATGTATCTCATCCATGCGCAAATGTTGTGCTGCGTCGTCTGAATAAGCCCCTAGATGCAGAGGATTGCTGCGGTTTTTATAGGGGATTATAATTGATGCCCTATATTTAGAGCGGACTCGCTAATCCATAGGGGGCCGAGACGGAATACTTGCTGACCGTCAGTCCGCGGTGGCGCTCGTCCCATCATTCTTCATGACACAACTCCATGCACTTAATAATAATCTTTATATAGCGCCAACATATTCCCCAGCGCTTTACAAATCAGAGGAAACACGTATAGACATAAGACCTTGCATACAATATTAGAGCAAAAACTAGTTAAAGGGGTTGTCCCGCGAAAGCAAGTGGGGTTATACACTTCTGTATGGCCATATTAATGCACTTTGTAATGTACATCGTGCATTAATTATGAGCCATACAGAAGTTATTCACTTACCTGTTCCGTTGCTGGCGTCCCCGTCTCCATGGTGCCGTCTAATTTCAGCGTCTAATCGCCGATTAGACGCGCTTGCGCATTCCGGTCTTCTCCCTTCTGAATGGGGCCGCTCGTGCTGGAGAGCTGCTCCTTGTAGCTCCGCCCCGTCACGTGTGCCGATTCCAGCCAATCAGGAGGCTGGAATCGGCAATGGAACGCACAGAGCCCACGGTGCACCATGGGATAAGACCTGCGGTCCACCGTGGGTGAAGATCCCGGCGGCCATCTTCGCAAGGTAAGTAAGAAGTCACCGGAGCGCGGTGATTCGGGTAAGTACTATCCGTTTTGTTTTTTTTTAAACCCCTGCAACGGGTTTGTCTCGCGCCGAACGGGGGGGCTATTGAGAAGAAAAAAAAAACCGTTTCGGCGCGGGACAACCCCTTTAAATCAAAGGAGTTAGTCCTGGCCGCAAGAGCTTACAATCTATGAGGGAGTAGGGGAGATGCAAGAGGTACAGGTGCCTGCTCTGTCCGATAGTGCAGCCATCTTTTAGGTAAATGGGGCAGTAAGTGTTGCTGTTTGGGCCTGGTATTACTCCGGCTTAGCCTCTCTGAGCATGCCTGAGCTGTAATACAGAAGTACAGAGCGGTGTAAGCGGTGGCACACAGGTGCGCTTTACAGCATTTTCAGCTCCCACTATAAAGCCTGCACTGCGCCTCCATTCATTTCAATGCTGTTTATTCTATTTTCAGCTTTGCAGCACGTTTTTGACGCCCTGCATCACCCATTGAAATGAATGGGGTGTGTTCAAAACGCGTCTTACAGTATTTAAGTCTACTTACTATGCCACCGGGAGGGGAAAAAAGGGTGACGTCATCAGTTTGCTCTGTCTGCGTTATTAATACACAAAGTAAAATCGTAGGCAAATGCTCAGAAAAACGTAGTGTTTTTACAAACGCCTGTGAGAGCGGCCGTGCAAACAGCTCATCGGTGTGATACTGAAAGTTGGAATCTGCCCATTTAATATTGATGACATGATTCCCCTTATAACACCGGCTATACTTAATATCTCTCTGCCACGCCGTCCAGCACTGCAGCCCCTCGGAAGATGCCATTACTGGATATTGCGTGACGCTTGCAGCCAATCAGAGGCTTCTGCACCGTCAGCACCCTCTCTCTTGGCATCAGCACTCACATTTTGGGCACCATGATGCCAGGAGTTCAGAATGGTGACGCTGGGGTCACTGCAGAGTTCACGTGGTATCCAGTGACGTTATCTTCAGCATCAAACACTGGGACAACAGCGGCACAGAGCGGGGAAGTACAGCGGGATTTATTTTAGCATCTTTGGTGGTAGGGGAAATGTCCAAAACCCAGACAACCCTCTTTAAGGAGAGATCAGCAAAAAAAAACAAAACAAAGCTGTAAATCCCATTTAGGGTGGTTTCACACAGGGCGGATTCCCGTCAGAAATCTCACGGTTTGGCCGCAGCAAAAACCGCGAGATTTCCGCCGGGAGAACCGGCTTAAACCGCGGTGGCTTTGAAGCGGCCCGGCCGCATGCTTTTCCGTTGCGGCCGGCGCTCCCATAGAGGAGAGCGCGGCCGCGACGTAAATAAACAAAAAAGGTAAGGTAAACAGACATGCTTAATCTTTGGAAACTGCGGCTGCGGCGGTCGCAGACGCGGTTTCAACCGGATTTACCGCAGCGGATTAGCCGTCCCGTGGGGACGAGATTTCTGAAAAATCTCATCCACATGGCTGGCTAATCCTGAGATCCAGGTCTGAACGCAGGTCTACTGATCTGAACTGAAGTCTATGAATGTGTCCGTAATACGCTCGTGAGAAACTAGCCGGGTTATTACACGCTCGCCGTTGGCAGACTGCAGCCCAGCAATTGGCGATATTACACGGGCGTTAGTGAGGCTCATGTAATAGCACCCTAATGCTACATTCTGCATGGCAAAGCTGTTCGCCCTGTTGATGATGGCTGAATACGAAGATCGCAGCACCTCATGTAATCGTCCAGTCCATTTGGAATCACTTAGAAAACGGTCCTACTGTCTAAAGAGGCCTTGGTTCGTGATTAACCCTTCTGTTGCTCTGAGCTTTTGGACATTTTGCATCTATGGAAGCCAGAACAATTTTCACACTTTTTACATGTACAAATGAAACCTAATTTACTAAGTAAATCCTAATCAAGCCCTATACCCAAAAGGCCCTTTTAGACAACGATTTTGGCTCAAAAATGGCTTGGACTTCCCGCTTGTCTTCCGCATCCTCCGCTCAGAATGCAAGGTGATCGATCAACATTTGAGTGATCGCCCTGCGCTGTAAAAAGAACACAACGATTATTGCTCAAAAATCAAGATTTTTTTTTGAGCGATTTAATTGGGTCTAAGCCAGCCTTTAGGCCTCATGTCCGCGGGCACGCCTGGATTCTGAGCGGGGAATCCTGCAGCGGATTCCTGCCATGCCCGCAGACATGAGGCAAAAAACAGTTACTCACCTGTCCGGACATGGTGCCGTCTTCTCCGTCACGTCCGGAACTTCTTTAATCTGCATGGCGGATGCGCTCGGCGTGCTGCGCACATGCACCATGCCTTTTTTTTTCCTTTTTAAATCTCCTGCTTTCCTGCGGATCCGTGGCACGTTTGCAGTGTCAGCTGCGGGCGTGCTGTGGACCGGGCAGATTACATTGACTTCAGTGGAAGCCATTCCTGCGGGATCCGCAGAAAAATGGAGCATGCTGCATTTTATTTCCGGCATGCGATCCGCACGCCGGGAAAAAATGACATCTGCGGGTATTTAAATAACTGCAGAGGCCCAGTGATAGTCTGTGGGCATATTGAGCTGCGGATCATCTGCAATTGTGCCCGTGGACATGAGGCCTCATACTTTCTAAAAGCAGACACCTGGCATGTTGTCAAAATGCCGTTCAGCACGTGTAAACCCCACCACCGCCATGCAACTTTTTTTTTCATTGTAATTTTTTAAAAATAAAGCTTTTTTTTGTGCGTGTAAAAGTATCATCCAAGCAGAAAAATAGGTGCACAATATCCCCTATTAAGTTGTGTGTCGAGATCATAAATGCCACTTTCATACAGCCGAGAATCTTGCGTGAGGTTTGTGCATCTGCGAGACAGAGAAAATCGCCGTATGTTCTATCGTTTCGGGTTCCCCCATTATTGTCTTCAGTAAGACAGTAAAACACTTCGCATGGCGTGTGAAAACAATGGGAAACACTTGCGGCGCCGGAGGATCGCTACTGTACTGAAGTGATAAGAGGCGCTACTAATAGGAAAAAAACGCCTCGCATTAGCATGAAAACGCATGTTGGCGAGCGTGATATCGGGCCAATATCGCGCTCACCCTTGTGTAGGTAGTCTTAGGTCTGTTTACATGCATATGTATCTTCATAAAATCATCAGAACTTGTAAGGCCAGAAATCTGGTTTTAAGGGTGTCTTCAGACGAGTGTATGCGCTAAAACGCTCGCCTCTGCGCAACGAACATTTGCATGCATATTGTCGCATAGCGCTGTACTTCTTGCATACACAGGGCCTGTTCACGTGACCCCCCCCCCCCCGCCCCCACCATGATTTATTTAGCCTAATGTGGTCCAAATGTGTGTGTTTTTTTCCCCCACTGAATTGTGTATCTGTGCGCCTCCCATGGACTTCTATGGGACCCTTGGTGCTTAAATATCCGCTGCGTATTGTGCGCATATGTCCTCCCTCTGAAGCAGGAGCGTTGTCCAACCTTTAGTGCTAAACGCTGTAAATGTCTGTGTGGGAGGCCTTAGTGTGCCCTCTTATCTTGATGAGCTGTTGCCAGCAACAAAATTCCGGTCCTTTTAGGAAGGTCTTAACATGAAGTAAATCCGACCTCAGATGAACACCTGACCCATCACTCCATGCATTATGTAAAGGGTTCTGGCATGATCTGAAAAAATTCAATGCTTACCTATTCCTCCCCAGGCAGTCTTACTGTATCTTCTCCCGCCTCCTCTAGTCCCCGGGTCACCTTGGCTCTAGCCAGCTGATTCTTCTTCCGGTGATATAGCGTATATTCTTGGCATTCTGCTTCCTGCAGGGCAATGTACGTTACATCACTAATGACAGAGCGTTCACAACCTAGCAGGAAATGCTGAACTCCTACGCGCTAAACCAGGCTGCCAAGGATTCAGCATTTCCTGCTAGGTAGTGAACGCTCCGTCACTAGTGACATGGCGTACATTGCCCTGCAAGAAATGAAATGCAGCGAATGGACGCTGCATCAATGGAAGAAGATTCAGCCGGCTTGTGAGGCTACCCAGGGGAGGAGAGGAGGAGGAGGAGGGGGGGGGGGGGGGTGAGGAGGGAGAGAAGATGCGGTAAGAAGACTGTCTGGGGAGGAATAGGGAAGTATGGAATTTTTTAATTTTATTTATTTTTTTAATCAAAGAAACCCTTTAACAATAACTAAACAAAACAAAAATGCAGAAAGACCGCCTGCAGACGGCCGGGTCGGATCCCGCTGCCAGAATTCTCACAGCAGGATCCAACCCGAGCCCCTGCAGTGACCGGCGCAGCACTCCCCTCTCCCGCGGCTCCAGCTCCTTGATCTGCCGGCCAGCTGGCGCATGCGCAGAGCGGAGCCGGCGGCCGGGGAGTGACATTTCTGTGCGAGGCTGTACAAGCCCCGCACAGAAATAGAGCATGCCGCGATTTGTTTTCTGTGTGTGATTTCGCACGGACAAATCGCGTCCGTCTGCCTAGGATTGCGTTTTCTAACGCAATCCTATGGCAGCTTCCATGGGTGGAAATTCACCGAGAAATCCCCCCGCGGAATTTCCGCCTGTGTGCAGGGGCTTAAGTGTGTGAAAAATGTAAGCACAGCCTGGTCGCAGACGAACAATGATGGCCGCACCGCTTCTCTAACTACCTGATGCACTGTTAAGCCGCCTGCAGACGGCTGGGTCGGATTCTCACAGCGGGATCACAACCCGAGCCCCTGCAGGGACCAGTGCGGCGCTCACCTCTCCCGCGGCTCCTTGATGTGCCAGCTGCCGGCCAGCCGGTGCATGCGCAGAGTGTAGCCGGGGGAGACCTTTCTCTGCGAGACCCGTACAGAAATAGAACATGCCGCGATTTGTTTTCCGCATGTATTTTCATGCGGACAAATCGCGGCCGTCTGCCTAGGATTGCATTTTGCAGGAGGGCTTAGTAGTTGAAGACTCGACATGCTGCAGACCTGGGCAGCACTTGCCAATGGGAGTATTATTGCTGCTAAATGTGATTCTGCAAGTTGATTCATGGAGAGGATTTCATTTTTCACACACTGCTTCTGCATTTGCGCCTGGTTTTTAGTAATTGTGTAATTCGTTGTGGTGGCTGAGGTTCTATTTACCTAATTTTAAGACCACCTATGGACCGAATTTTTTTCCTATGTCCTGATGCATAAAACCGTAAAATTCAAAGAGGTTGTACTTAGTTTTTCCCATGACTATATTTCCACCTTCACTTAACATTGTTGTGACCTAGCGAGAAAAAAATTCATTAATCCATTCATTTGTAACTCGGGGCACATTCACATGGGCGTAAATAAACCACGTAATCAGTGAATAGACCACACTGATTTCAGGTCTTGTGAAAAAATTCCCAGCATGTCCTGTTTTCGTTCATACTACGCCCAGAAAGGACATAGAAGCGAATGGGCTCGTGTAAATACGCAGTGAATATAAACACAACAATGGCCCCCCTCCTTCGTAATTTTTTGCGCACATGGGTATGCTGCTTATTTAAACGTGCAAGGCACCTGCAGAAGGGCCGACATACACAGGATATGGGTGTTTTTCGGTCAGGTGAATATGTAGCGTATTCACGGCCAAAATGCGCTCACGCCCATGTAAATGAGCCCTAAAGCCTCATGTCCACGGGCAAATTATGAATTAGGATCCGCAGCGGATCACCCACATGCGGATCTGCATCCCATAGGGATGCATTGACCACCCGCGGATAGATAAATACCCGCGGATGGTCAATAAAAGTGATTTAAAAAAAAAAAAATGGAGCATGAAAAAAAATGGACCATGCTCCATTTTCGTACGGGTCTCCCACGGGGACGGCTCCCGCAGGCTTCTATTGAAGCCTATGGAAGCCGTCCGGATCCGCGGGAGACCAAAATCGGAATATACTCACCTGCTCCGGATCCTCCCTTCTTCGCGGCTTCATCTTCTCTCCGTCGCGGCCGGATCTTTTTTCTTCGGGCCGGCTCATGCGCGCGGCATGCAACCGCCGTGCACATCCGACGCGCCGAAGAAAGAAGATCTGGCCGCGACAAAGAGAAGATGAAGCTGCGATGAAGGGAAGATCCGGAGCGTGCGAGAGGTGAGTTAATTCTTATTTTCAGCGCTCATGTCCGCGGGGCAGGAGGGACCCGCTACGGATTCTCCATGGCGAATCCGTAGCGGGCCTGATTTTCCCCGTGGACATGAGGCCTAAAGCTCCCGGTCAGCCAGGTGTACACACGCAATTTAAGAATAGATCATGGTGAGCAAAGCTTATGTATACCACAACCCGCATCAGCAGGGGCGCTCAACAACTGACCCGCCGTCACACAGGAGTTTATCATTCCCAAGTGTTAAGAATATACATCGCACACCACAAACTATTGGGCTACCAGAACCTAGTAGGCATACCGCTTATAACAAACACGGCACACCCCACTCATCAGATTCATAGCTATGGTTTTCAAATGGAAGGCTGCCTATTGGAGATGGAAAAAGCTTATTTTACCAATGTTGTATAGTGCATATAGCTCAGCTGCACGGTTCGGTTATCCACTAAACACGGCGTTCATAACTCAGCTGTGTGCCATTCCCAAGGAGAAAGACGTGGTGACCTACCCCACCATATGCCACCCAAATACTTATTGGATTCACTTTGAAAGAAGCCGTACTAAACAGAACCGCGCGGAGGGGGCGGACCCATAAAGTGTCCGATAGTCGGCACCGAATAAACGGGTAAAGATAGATATCCTGCCGCGCTGTACACACGTTTACATTCCATTGCTCTCTGTCCCCGTTGAGGCTTACAATCTGTATTCCATCGGTATGTTTTTGGCATGTTGGAGGGAATCCATGAGAACATACAGAGGTTGCCCTTGGTTGCGTTTCAACCTTGGACCCCAGTTCTGACCACTCTGCCACCAAGCTGGCCACTTACAAGTTTTAAACTTTATGCTTTTTTAGAAGATGCCCCACGTGTACGGACACGAGATGCCATTGATGGCTTACGGCTTCCTTGGACTGCCCCCTATGCCGCCTCCAGCTGCTTTGCATATCTTTTCCATAACTACATAAGTCGGTTTGACTTTGATGGTAGTTTTTGTGTTCTGTTGAGTTTTTATTTTAATGTAATGTATAATTTGCACAGTCGTCTCTCTGGACTGTTTCTAAAGCTCTACAGGACATATATTTTATAGGTTCCTCTTCATCTGGCCTACCCCTACTACCCTGCGAGGGTTGACGATTGCCGCTGCTTAATGCGGATTCAATATGTTTGCATAAAATGTCAAAAACGTGAAACCAAAAAACGCCTACTGTAAGCAACAAACAAACAGCTACGGGGCGATTAGCGTGCAGCATACTGTTTACTAAAAATACAGCTTACCGTAATTTATACATGCCCCCCCCCCCCTCAGGCAGCCGTGCATGGAGCAGGGAATCTAAGCAAATATTTCATGAAAATTCAAAGTTGCAACTACAATGCGTCCTCTAGCAGACCCCTTATGTGAACACGATGTACTCTGCAAAGACTAAGGGATTACTTGCATGGGTCATGTATGGACTGCATATTTTTCATATACGTAACATATGATGCTAAACATTCTGTTTAGTTACTCACTATTGTGTTTGTGTTTTTTCTTTTCCACGCTCGTGAAATAAACCATGTGGTGCATATTATAGGCTATGGAGATATAAGATATATAACATGAACAGTAAATGCGAATGTAACCTACTTATTTGCTGTATACTGCATATTACGTGGGCCACAAAAGCCCATGTAAATGACCACTTAGATGTGAAGAGTTCAAAAAGTACCAAACAGGTCTATGTTCACAGGTGATGGTGTTAAAGAAAAGCCAAAACTGTAGGAGGGTGCTAACCAAATTTTTGCATACAGTTTGAATTGAGGGTTATATTTTTCATCTCTTCCCACCATATACAAATGAACACTGTAAATGCCAGAACCCATTGTCATGCATTAACCCCTTAACCCATTTAGGACCAGGCACTTTAAATATACGGTAATTGGTCCTGGGCTTTAAGCCCAGCCGTATGTAAAATTACGGCGGGGATTAAAGGCTCCTGTAATCAGTCAGAAGCAGGACGGGTTGTCAGCTGTTAGTCACAGTTGATAACCTGGAGAAGGAGGCAGGAGGGGTTTTAACCCTTTCTGCCTTCTCCTCCCCCGAGTACACAGCGCTCAATGAGCGCTGTGTACTAGAAAGTGGAAGTGTAACTTCCGCTACGGGAGCCAGGGGGTCACATGACCACATGGATTCCCTGCTACAGCAGAGCTGCAGGGTCCTAGCAGACCCTGACGGTACTATTGTATCTGATCACCACCAGTAGAATGGGTGGAGACCTAGTGATGGGCTGTATCCGCCCACTGTACGCCTAGACACTGCTGATTGGCTGCGTTCAGCAAGGTCCTAGCATCGTGGGGATTTGCTTATGCCTGGGATGGAGGGTTAGGGGTCGTTTCAGTGTTAGGGCTAAATTATGAGCTGTAAATCCTTCCATGTCACAATGACCCCCTCTGACATGGAAGTATTTATAGCTAATAATGTAACCCTAACTCTGAAATGACCCCTAACCCTCCATCCCAGCCATAATTATCCATGCTCCTAGGAGCTTTGGGCCGGTGTAAGTTCAACTCCCCTGCAGCAAAAAAAAAAATAAGCACAGCTAAAACAATTTTGATGGGTAAAGGGAAAAAATAGGGTAGTAAAACCGCCACATGGGTAAAATCCCTAAAATGTGTCTGGTCCTTAAGGGGTCAAGGACCAAGTGTGGAAAATACAGTGATACCTTGGGTTAAGAGTGCCTCAGCTTGTAAGCTTTTTGACTTGAGAGCAGACTCTCTCCCGGATTTTTGCTCTAATTTAAGAGCAAAAAACTTGGGTTACAAGCCTCGCTCTCAATAGGGCCGCCGCTGCTGCCGGTGGCCCCATTGAACGCAGTGGTCTGCCGGCAAGCCCTGCAGTGACTTTCGGGGAAGGGCTTTAATTATAAGCCCTTCCCTGAAAAATCATCCCTAGCTGTAGTAAAATATATATACTCACCTATCTGCCGAGGCTCAGGCGTGTCTAGTTGCCGCTTGTTCTCCCTGCATTTTTAAACTCCGGCTGCTGAAAAGCTTCAGAGCAGTGCAGGGAGAACAAGCGGCGGCTAGACGCACCTGAGCCCCGGCAGACAGGTGAGCGTATATATATTTTTTTTCTACATCTAGGTATGATTTTCAGGGAATATGATGGAGCTTTTTTGCTTTTTTCCCCTTTTTGTTTTTTTCCTCCTCCCTTTAAAAAAATCGTAGCTCCTTTATTTATCCATCGACGTCGCTGTATAAAGGCTTGCTTTTTGCGGGACGAGTTGTATTTTTCAATGGCGCTATTTATTGTACCATATAATGTACTGAAAAACTTTAACAAAATTCTTAGCGGAGAGAAATGGGGAAAAAAACGACATTCTACCATCTTTCGGTGCGTCCTGTTTCTACAGCACACAAATTGCAACAAAAACGACCTGATATTTTTATTCTATGGGTCAGTATGATTACTACGATACCAAACTTGTATAGTATTGTTTTTGCTGTAGTACTTGTATTTTTTTTTTTAAGATATTTAATTTTTTTCAATTATTTTCTGCGGTCATTTTGTGCGCGCGATAACTTTTTTTTTCTGTCGACGTAGTTGAGCGAGGGCTCATTTTTTGCAGGATGTCCTGTAGTTTCCGATAGTATCAATTTGGAGTACATACGACTTTTTGATCGCTTTTTATTGCATTTTTTCTGGGAGACAGGGTAACTAAAAAAGTGTATTTCTGGCATTCTTTATTTTTTTTTTTTCGGACGACGTTCACCGTGCAGGAAAAATAATGCACTACTTTGATAGATCGGACTTTTACGGATGTGGCGATACCAAATACATATTTTTATTTTATGATTTAGATTTTTTAATAATAGATATGGCAAAAGGGGGGTGATTTAAACTTTTATAACTTTTTTTTTTTTTTACAATTTAAAAAACTTTATTGATCTTTTTTCTTACTTTACTTTGACGTCCCCCTGGGGGACTTTAACATGCGATGCTTTGATCGCTCCTGCAGTATGACGTAATGCTATAGCATTACGTCATACTGCTTTTTTACAGGCAGTCTATCAAGGCACCCTGCTAAGGCAGCCCTGGGGCTATTCATTAGGCCCCCGGCTGCCATGACACCTGCATGGCTCCCCCGATCTCACCGCGGGGGGGTCGTGCGGGACCCCCAAACAGCGTTCGGGGGATTTAAATGCCGCTGTCAGAACTGACAGCGGCATTTAAAGGGTTAATAGCCGCGATCGGCCGAGCGCGGCTATTGCCCGCGGGTGTCAGCTGTGATAAACAGCTGATGCCCGCGCTGTATGGAGGGAGATAGTGGCGCTACCTCCCTCCATACACGTCCTGCAACAGCAGGATGTAGTTTTACGATAGCGCCGTCACTAAGGGGTTAAACCCCTTCCCCGAAAATCACTGCAGGGGTGTCGGCGTCCTATTGCTTTCAATGGCGCTACGCCATCCCTATTGAAATCAGTGGAGGAGCTTATCGATCTGGAACAGATTAATGGCTTTTCCACTCATTTCAGTGGGAAAAATTGATTTGACTTACGAGTGTTTTGGGTTAAGAGCTCCGTCACTGAACGAATTAAACTCTTAACTCAATGCACCGCTGTATACAGCACTTGGTCCTGGGCTTTAATCCCGCCCGATAGCAGAAATACAGCGTGGAACTAAACACTTCTCCTTTCCCAGGCTACACAGTGATATGTACTAAAGAATGGAAGTGTTTCTTCTGCAACGTGGCTCGGTGATCTCGTGACTGCTGGACCCCCCTGATACAGCGGAGCTGCAGGGTCCTAGCACACCCTGATCAGCTCTGCCAGTGACTATAGTTTCTACAGGGGGATGTGTCCCCTGTAACTCGGGCTCCTGTTGATGCCCCAGCTACAATGGAAAAGCGTGAAATAATTTTTTTTAAAAAGCGAATGACCCCCACAGGTCCTATATGATGTCGTGGGGGACATAGTTATTTTTGTAACTTATTTTTTTTTTACCATCTAAGAAAAAATTGCTGAATAAAATAAAAAAGGTCACCTGACGCCAATCAAAACCGTTGCCATATGCAATGATTGTATAAGGGGGCAGAAAAACCAGATATGTGGAGTACCTCTGCCCTTTGCACAATGCCACCATATGGGGGAGAGCTTTTAGCCTATTTCAGTAATAATTGTGGAGTTTTTTATATGGTACCACCTAGCTATTAGAAGTGTAGTTCCTGACAGAATGTGAATATTGAAAATGTGGGAGTTCAATAAAATTTGATCTCATTTGTCTTGAAGATGGTATTCCAGTCCCGATCTCAGTACTTGCTATAGGAAGGAATCTCATTGCTGTGTAAAGCAGTTTGTAAATTTTAGCAATTCTACCTTCTCGTATGGTTACTTTTTTCCATACTGACTTATGAAGAAGCTGCTCACGGTTTGTAGCTAATATATCCACTTAGTACATCAACTGCATCTCTTATAACCAGACAGACCTCCCTGGTTCAGAAAAAAGTTCTGAGAATTTCATCCTCAAATAAATGTTGGGCTTGGGGAGAGGCTAATTTTTAACATTTTGCAAAGTTTTGTGTTCACTTAAAAATACTTTTGAGTGCCAGAAATTTGGGACAGTCTAAAACTTTTTGGATCTTATGGGCTCCATGTGAGTTTTCATCTGCGGTGCCATTAGTATTGTATAAATCCGTACAATATGAATTAAGTATTTCTGCTACTTCCTGCGCTTTGTGATTGTAGTTTGATTTTACATTTAATTTTGTAAATCACAGTTGACTTTTTTTTTTTTTTGTTGAAGTAGTGATATTTGGGAAAAGAAAGCATGGTAAGAAGAGAAGCGAGTCCTAAAACGTCTGGATTACTATGCCAATTAAGAAGTGAGAGATATAAATATAATCAATTCTCGCCTATTTCCTGTATATTCTCTCAACGGATCTACCAAATGGAAAAAATCTAAAATTTATTAGCAGGTTTTCATCTTTGTTCAGGAAATAATGCATGAACCATTCGATTGTGTGAAGGTTGGAGGGGGATGATATGGCTCTTTGACATGGGCCGACAGTCCTTTAAACCAGGGGTCCCCAACTCCAGTCCTCAGGGACCACCAACAGGTCATGTCTTCAGGATATCCTATAGTAAGAACCCCTGTGGCAATGTCTGAGGCCCTGACAATATCACCTGTGCGATACTGGGGACATCCTGACAACATGACCTGTTGGGGGTCCCTGAGGACTGGAGGTGGGGAACACTGCTTTAAACGGCTGCATGAGTTCTGATATCGCCGCTGAGGTCATCAGCGCTCGTTTAGAGTGTTTACACTGAAAGACCTCACGAGCTTCTTGCTCAGCGCTTCACCTTCTATGTGGAGCGCTGAGCGGGGAGCGTTGACACACAAGAGGCCAGCAATAGTTTTTTCACTGACAGAAAGTCAGCAATAAACAACTGCGAACAGTTAGGGTTTTTTTCCCCCACATTTACACTGAAGGATTATCACTCAAATTTTGAGCAATAATCGTTCCGTGTAAATGGGCCATCAGTCGCCTCCTAAAGTTATCACTCTGTACATTTCTGTAATTGGTCAGAAAGGTTAGCAAAGAAGGAGCCTTGATGGACATTTAGGGCACAAACATTTGCAAATGTGTACATTAAAAAAGCTGTGCCCTTTAGAAACATGCGTCGGCCTGCTGGATCGGTTTCTAATCTATGGATTTTGAAGGGGATTAAAAAAAATAAGTTTTAAAAAAACAAAAACCTTTTGCCATATTTATAATAAAAGAATAAAGTAAATACATATTTGGCATCGTTGCGTCCGTAAAAGTCTAATCTGTCAAAGTAACGCGTTATTTACCCCGCAAGGAGAACATTGTCCAAAAAATAAGGAGAACGCCAGAATTGTGCTTTTGGGGCATCCTGTCTCCAAGAAAAACAATCAATGTCGTATGTACTGCAGAAAGGTACCAACGGAAACTACAGGACGCCTCGTCCGCGCTGTGTCAGCGATAAAATAAAAACGTTATAGCGGTCAGAAAATGGGAACAGAAAATAATTTAAAACATTTTTCATCTTTTCTTTAAAAATATAGTGCAGCAAAAAACCCATATAAACTTGGTATGGTAGTAATGGCACTGACCCAGAGAATAAAGTTATCAGGTCCTTCTTTTATTTTTTGTTGCAGTTTGTTCGCCGCAGAAACAAGACGCACTGAAAGATGGCAAAATGTGTTTTTTTTTCACTCCATTTATAATGTATTGAAAAACTTTGGGATTAATTCTGATATGTCAAATAGTTCCATTGAAAAATACAACTCGTCCTGCAAAAAATAATCCGCAGACGGTGATGGATAAATAAGTTATGATTTTTTTAAAAAGGGGAGAAAAAACTGAAAATGAAGGGGGGAAAAAAAGGGGCCGTGTCCTTAAGGGGTTTATCCAGGGAGATTACTGCTGATGGCCTATCCACAAGATAGGCCATCAATAGATGATTGGCCGGGTCCGTTACTCTGGACCCCAACCAATCAGCTGTCTGTTTGAAATAGAATTGTACTCGGAAAACAAGAAAAGTGGTAAACTTGCATCAAAGCTAAATATTTGCATGATCAATTCGCTAATAATTTTATAAGTAGCATAGGGAATGTGCTTCAACCGGATTTCTTCATTGTATATATGTAGAGTCGAGTTAAGTCAAAAATGAACTTGCAATTTCCAAAGTAACCACTAGATGTCAGCAGGAGTACAAGTTCTCCAATTCCTTTTTTTTTATGCCCAAATGAATGCGAAGCGCTATTTGTTTTACTGCTTTGTGAAGTAAGATGTTGTTGTTGTTGATCCTTGCCTATTTTCTTCAGATGGTATAAAGTGGTTAAGAAATTCAAATAATTGTGCAAGACGGTAGAACGAGATCTGTATGTTATATGTAATTAAGAGTAAATTGATAGTCTCTTGTTTCCAAGGGTGATAAAATTAGTGTCCCAAAACTTTTATAGTAGTGGCAATCTATAAATTACATTGTGTCACCTGAGGGAGGTCTGAAGGCTTGGAGTGAAGTGTAGCTGGCCCTAGGATGCCCTATCTGCAGCCCCTCCGTGTGTCTATACTGGAACTGCCTCTGGGACTGTTGAGGAACCTCTGGCAGGAGCCGACCGGGTACCCTAGGCTCTGACGCGTTCTGCCCGTAGGTCAGGAAGAGCAGCAGCCCCCCCCCCCCCCCCCCACCAAGGCAACAAGGTGGTGACCCAATTGATGGCAATGCCAGGTCCGGCTGCCAGGAGAGCCCAGGGATGCCGCTGGTCCAGTCTAGCCAAACGGCATGTGGCGGCGCTCAGAATGCTCTGCAGCACAGGGGTTTCTGCCCAGGTGAGCAGAGCACTCTTACACCCCAAGACTCAAAAACCAGCGGTTGAAATACGGGGATCACTCGGAGCTCTCCGCACGTCTTGTCGCTCCTCTGGGAAGCCATAACCCCCCTTTAGCATGCTTTTTTTCTGCAGTTTTTAATGTCCTATAGAAAAGCTGTGAAAAAGCCAGAAAAAAAAACTAATTAAGGCCGCCTGCAGACAGCCAGCTCTGATCTGGCAGCGAGAATTCTCGCCGCGGGACCCGAGCGCCTGCAGAGAGCAGCGCGTACTCACCCGCTCCCCACAGCTCGGGATCTTTCATGTGCCAGGCAGCCGGCCGGGCGACTGACGTTTCTGTGCGGGGCTCTGCGAGAAATAGAACATGCTGCAGTTTGTTTGCCGCGTGAGATTTCATACGGACAAACCGCAGCCATCTGCCTAGGATTGCGTTTGCTAATGCAATCCTATGGCAGCTTCCAAGGGCGGAAATTCCGCTTGAAATCCCACCGCAGAATTTCCGCCCGTCTGCAGGCGGCCTAACTGGGCGCTCCGAGCAGAGAACAGCTGGATGCAGAGGACAAGAGGCCCCGCTTATCTTCTGCATCCCCCACTCGGAGCACAAAGTGATTGCTCAACGTTTGAGCGATCACCTTGCACTTAAAGGCACACGACTATCACTCAAAAGACCTCTTTTGAGCGATAATCGTTGTCTGAACCGGGCTTTACAGTGAGGTGCAACTGGATTGTTGATAGAAATGAGTCCTGGTTAATTGTTCTCAAGTGGCTGTATGAAATCTGTTAACTCTGGGCGAAACATACAATAATGTAGGACAGAATTTGTAGTTATTGGCTGACTATAACTTCTACCAACTATAATCCTTGACATGACGAGTGCATCCAAAAACTCTTACATGAGCCAAACCTAGACGTCTGTTTCCATCTCGTAGTCGTTCAGGTACGTCTATGTAATATGCTGACGGGCGGGCTACGAATGTGGTGTCCTCAGAGGCTGCTAGGTAAATATTTGCATATATTCACGCAGTGTAATGCCGCCGCCGGCCCCATTGTGAACAATAGGCGCTGCAAGGCGAGAGCATGCGCAAAGATATAGCGTGCCCGATGTGTTTCCTGCATCGCGGTGCCCTGCGGGAAAACATCACTTGTGTGTATGACCCCATTCAAAAGAACAGGGTACATATCTGTGCGCCTCGCAACACTCACACTTATTTAGATGAAGAGGTATGTGCCCCCGCTCCCCTCTGTATGTAATTATGTGCCATCCTAACTAGTTTCATTCATTCGCCTGACGAAGGGGGTGATGTCCTGAAAGCTCGCTGTTACATCATGTATTTTGTTGGCCATTAGAAGGTCTCATATCTACAGGATGACTTGGTTTCTCTCCCTGAGAACAGTCACACCTCACAACACACAGATCTTGCGCGATTTTCTCACCCGTGTGAAGCTGCTTTAGGGCTAAACTATCGATGACTGTTGAGTTAATGTTTCTCCAAACACCCACTTTAAAAATGATTCTTTTTCCCCTTTCACATAGTATGCACTGCAAATCGGTGATATATATGGATTATCATAATTGTGCAGAATTTATGATGCGCGGATTAAGAAATTGCTGTGCGTGGCGACAACCATGTAAAAGAACGGGGTTCGAAATCATAAGCATGAAATATGGGGAGGTTGTGACGAGGAGGAGGAGAGGAACCCATGTTCATTAGAGGCCCCCCAATGTACTACTCCTCTAGTCATTGCCCTCTCCCAGGCATCAGAGCCCCCTACCTTCTAGATATCACTATCTATTCCTCTGTCCACCCCTCCCCCTCATCCCCCCAAAACATATTAAAAATAAATATTCTGCTCCCCTATTCCCTTCTGTAGCCATTTGGAGCAGCAGCTTAAGGGCCGATTCCCACCAGCGTATATTGAACGATGTTTTCACGGCCGGGTGGCATATGCTTCCATCTAAGCAGCCCCCCCCTTCCCTCCCCCTCACCGGCTCTCTGCCTCTCTCCTCTACTCCTGCGGTTGCAATGGGAGGGGGTGGAGCTAAGCTCTGCTCTGTCCCACCCACTCCCATTGCTGGCTATGGACAAGGGGAGGGAGCTTAGCTCCACCCCATCCCGCCCACTCCCATTGCAAACCGCTTGGAGGGGGGAGCCAGTGAGTGGGAGGGACAGCGTATATCAGCCGGGCGTGAAAACCCGGCCAATATACATACGTCTGAATAAGCCCTAAGACAGAAGATTGGAGAGGATGCTGCTCTCACAGAGCGGTGGGTGAGGCAGCGGCTCCGCTGTGCGGTGATTAGCCAGCAATCAGTGCAGTATACAAGCCTAGCACTGGTTGGCCGAGGCTTGGCCAACCAGATGGTTCCCTTTCTGCATTGCTCCGCAGCCCACCAGCGTACTGCATGCTGTTCCTGTCCACCTTGTAGAGCATCTTGGTGCTGCCTGTTAACCCTGCCGCCATTCTTATCGGTCCGGGTTGTCAGCAGCTGATCGTCATAGTAGTATAAATTTATAGTGTTACTATTGAGCACAAATCTGACACTTAACATGACTTTTTTTTCTATTTTGAAGAACATGGTAATGAGTTTTCGAGTATCAGATCTTCAAATGCTTCTGGGATACGTTGGACGCAGTAAAAGTGGTTTGAAGCATGAGCTTGTGACCCGGGCATTGCAGCTGGTGCAGTTTGATTGCAGCCCTGAAGTCTTCAAGAAAATAAAGGAGCTTTATGAAACTAGGTATTCAAAGAAGGCCACGGATGTTGTTGTTCCTGCTGCCACAGTGCCACCACCACACCGCTCACCAGACTCTTTGGCTGTCCATCCGTCTTATGATCATGGAGCGCCTGGCCCAAGGACTTCTCTTTCTCCAACTAACATGGACTACCCAGCCCTCTACGGCAAACATGTTAATGGCCTTTCTCGTTTACCTCCCAAAATAATGACCAAACCTGAGGTCCGACTTGTGAAGCTGCCCTTTTACGATGTAGTGGATGAACTTTTAAAGCCCACGGAGCTCGGTGAGTTGGTGTTATAGAGTGTTCCTATACGAAGGTTCATGTAAAGTTGGGGGATTCTTGTGGCAAATTGTAACCTAAAAGTACATTGATTTTCAATTATTCACATTTGTGTCATTCGCAGCATGTTCCACTTTGCTGCGTATTACACATGCGAGAGCCTATTGTCCTCTATGGGCGCGGAAACAACGCAGTTCATACGAAATGCTTTGTCTATGGGCGGCATTTATATTCGTTGCTGTGAAGGGACAGAGCTGGAAATTGAAACAAAAAAGAAACCAGGAAGCCTGCGTATTACCACGTGTGTGAGATGCGCTGTCGTGCGTCCAAGTTCGCTGCCATACATGGCGATGGGCTGGCTCGCCACCGACTCCACAGCAGTAAAACGCTGCATGACTCGCTTAGGGTTTTGCGCATACGGTCGCGTGAGTCCAGTCTTAGGGGGGTTTCACTGGGGATTCCGCTTTCCTGCTTGGTTTAGGGAGCAGGATAGGTAAATCCCCGTGGCCAAATGGTTCCATCTCTAGACGAAACTGGACCGCGCCGGGTGTACACCATTGACATCTCATGGGGTCAGCCCAGCTGATGGACGAAAGAAAAAGCATTGTAGGCAGCGCTTGTTCTTCCGGTCTTTTCAGCTGGATCTGTGACTGAACCTACTAGATAAAACTTCCCTGGTGGGCTGAGCGAGTGAAGTGTTGAGCTTCAAGTGAACGTGGATAGCTACAGAAGCCCCAAAAGTAAAGCTGCCTTCTCAGTGTCCCTATAGTAATCCTGACCCCTCTTAGTGGCCCAAATAAAATGGTCCCAGAAGCAATGGTGACCCATAGTGATACCAGTGGTGATACTGGCCCCCAGGGGCCTCAGTTATGTTGGCCCCCAGTTCCTCTTATGGGGCATAAATCCCACCAGGAAATAAGGGTGCATTATCACCTGCGTGGAGTCAGTTCAGGGTTTCCGTCTCTGCTCCGTATTTGGGGGATCTGAACCTGAAATGAACCTATCATTTCTCCATCGGTCCCAATGGGTTTTCAAAAAAAAAAACTGTAGGCTTTCAGTCGGCTCCACTTTTGTTTTTGCTTCAGTTTTGACTGGAACAAAGATGTAGCAGACTAAAACGAAAAGACAAACGCCGCTTGCTGAGCATGTCGCACATACACTGCGTTCACCTGAGCACGCCGCCTGTTTGTGTTAGTGGTCGTTGGGGTGCTCAGCACCCGGACCCCATCGAACAATGGCTCTGAAATGTCAAAAGTTCTAAAGTTTACACTCTTTGAATCAAACATTGATGGCAGGTTTAAGGGCATCCACGGGATAGGGGACAGCTTGCTGATTGGTGGGGGGGGGGGGGGCTCGCCACTGAGAACGGGACTACCGTGTCCCACTTACTGATCGCCCTGCAGAGATGTCACTCTGAAGGGAGCGCTGTCTGCACGTGTGCGGTTAGTAAGCCATTCATTTCAGTGGGGTTGATGGAAATACCCAAGCGGGTGTCTTGGCTGAAAGTGAATGTAGCACTGGTGCGCTTGTGTGTCCCGCTCGTCCCGACGGGACATGGGTTTCCTGTTCTTGAGTTCAGGGAGTGTCGGCAGACCCCCAATCAGCCTTGTGGATAGGGAATAACTTTACGTTCTGGTACAACACCTTTAATTGATTAAATGAAGAGATAGATGCACTTAGCCGAGCTCCTGTGAACTGCTCCTACCACCTCTTGTTATCTGGAGATAGGCTCGTTAGAAGATTAAGGGAAAGCTGAGTACCATTAGGCTGGGTTCACACAGGGCGGATTTGCCGCGAAAATTCAGTCCAGAATTTCACGGCAAACCCACCGGCGGTTGCTAATCCCGGGATTGGGCAGCCATGTGGTCGAGATTTGTCAAAAATCTCGTCCACACGGGATGACTAATCCATCGCGGCGCAGCGGTGCGGATTCCCCGACCGCAGCCTGCCTTTTTAAAAAAAAAATTTTTTCCCGTCGTGGCCGTGCTGCTCTCTATGGGAGCGCTGGCCGCAACGGCAAAGCACGCGGCCAAGCCGCTCCAAAACTCGCAGCGCTTTCCCACCGGAAATCTCACGTTTTTTCACTGCAGGAAAACTGCAAGGTTTCTGTGGGGATTCCGCCCTGTGAGAACCCAGCCTTATACAATAGCTTAACAAAACAATAATGCAGAAAGGACCCCACTCAGCTGGTTCTTCCACTCCTTCCTCTGTCTTAACACCTGAAGGGAGTACCCATTGATCAAACCTTTTGACAAGTCAATTTGCTTTGTTTTTTGACCGTGCGGTTACTGGGGGGCTTCTAAATTTCTAGAATTTCAAACTTGCCCCAATAATTAAACAAGCACACCTCAAACACCCTTGTTTGTTTTCTTCAGAACCGTTCCATTCTTGGCAGGCTGGTGGGTCCTGCCCCTTAAGGGTTGTTGGACTTTGAGTGGCCATGCACATTAGATAAGCTGCTGGCTGTGCAAGTGTTGGGGTGACGGCTTTCTAGACAGTCACCCTCCTACACATGCACATTCGGCTTAGACAGACATGCATGTGTTCTGAATGATGAGAGCGGAGACAACCATTGCAAGACACTGGCACCAGCTTACCATTCTGAGAACAAAGTGCCCAATTCTTCCCGAATCTGTCGGCGCAGAGAATCAGAGGCCCTCATCTGCAGTAGATAATCGTCAGGACCAGCTAAAATTGGCAAGTCGAACCAATAGACCTTTAATTTGTATGGCCACCCTTAAGCCCCATTTACACGCAAAGATGATCGCTCAAAATTCGTTGAAAGGATAGGATGATTGATAGTTTGGGCGATCATTTTGCATGTAAATGAGGCTGCTTTTGCTGTATGCAGAGCGGTGGTCTGTTATCTGCATACAGCCCTTTTGTTCTGCTGCGAGACTGCAGCTGAATACAATGTTGTCAGCGCTCCCATGGAGAATCGCAGCCTGTGGTCCCTCCTGTCATCTCTCTGGCCTAATGATGGATTTTAAACGCAACTAAAAATCATCCTTCGGACGAAAAGCAAACAATGGTAGCGTTTACACGCAACAATTATCGTTCAAAATACATCGTTTGAGCGAATTTTGAGCATTAATGGTTGTGTGTAAACAGGGCTTTAGTTTACCCTTTGTTTAGACAGGAGGGTGAGGGCAGCAGGGGTACAGATGTTCTGATTAAGAAAACAGTTCAGCAATAGTATTGCATGCTGGTATTGCAGTGTATTGTGCAAGTGATTGCATGTGGAAGTCACAAAAAGGTAAAACGTTTTTTTAAAGGTATTTCCCCATTTATCATGTAAGAAAAACAAATTAATCATATGTGTTATTGCTTGTAATAAGTGATCTAAGTCTTGTACAAACCCCAAAACCTTAGCAATAAAATGTACGGCTCCCTCCCAAAAATCAAGCAATGGAAAAACAAGTTATGGGTGTCAGAATGTGGAGACCCAAACCTAAAAATATACATATAGTAGCTGCCTTGTGTGGCCAACCTTGTGGTGAGAAGTCAGCTGGAAGAATCTAAAGCCGTCAGACCAGCTTTACTGGTGGATCTCCTCCTGAAAGCCGTCTGCAGCCCTCCATATACGGGGATGTCCAAACTGCGCAGCATTGTCACTCCTTCACATTATAGGATGTGCATTCTCTGTACATACTCGGGGTTAATGTGGCAGCCTCGGAATCCAAACCCATTCCATACACGGCTGACGCTGTTCGCCGATTTACATGCCGCTGTCTATTTACAAACGCTTAAGTGGCCTGATCGAAGATCCTGAACGCCCCCCTGTGGTGATTGGGGGGGTAAAGGAGGGGGGGTGCCATCTGGGTTTCGTGGCAGTTGGCACCTTCTGAAGGCCCCCCAGGGTTACCATGCATTTCTGCCTGTTAAGATGTGCCCTCAGAAATGCCATATGTTACAATACTAAAGTATTCTAGTAGAAGCGATCGAACACTTACACGTTCAAGTACAAAGAAGTTTCAAAACTTCTTTATTGTAAAAAATAAGGGATATTAAAAATTAGGAAAAAAAACCTTTTCCCCTATTTACAATTTAAAAAACAAACTTTTGGTATCACCGTGTCTGTAAAATGAATGCATTATTTAAGCTGCACAGTGAACGCCATCAGAAAAAAACACACAAGGCCAGAATTGTACTTTTATTGGTCACCCCGTCTCCAAGAAAAAAAAATTAAGGAAAAGCGAAATAGTCCTATTCTCGGTTCCTGCGATGGAGCTCTGTGGCCGTGTGATCTTCACCAAGTGACAGCGCTGAGTTGTAAGAGCGGGTAAATGTATTAGGACAATATAAATCACCGCGGACTACCGCTCACGTCCCGTAACAGCGCCACAGCTTAGTGCGGGCGGGTGTAAATGACATGAATCCTCCCCTCTGATCTCACGGCTGCCTGCAGCTTGCTGGAAGGCCCAGGGCGGCCATGATTGTTTTGCTATAGACGTGTCCTTAACCCCATAGGGACGCAGGCTTTTTAAAAAAATTATTTTCAATCTACGATTTTTCCTCCTAAGGCCGGTTTTACACAGCTGAGAAAATCCCGTGAGATTTGTGCATCCCGCATGAATATGAGCCCCATTCTTTAGAATCAGGTTACACACATGAGCGATATATTTTTTTTTCCTGCATTGCACCACAATGTGTGAAACAAATCGCAGCTTGTCCTATCTCTCCGAGTGCTCTCGGATTGCATCTCCCGTCGCTCTCATTGGGGCCGGCGGCAGCATCGCACCACATGGTTGGTCGCATGATGCTCGGTCTGCCATTTAAGATGTGAGCGGAGGATCTCGACCTCCCCGAGGTGATGCAAGGCGACTTTGAGAGAAACGCCTCGGCTCCGCAGGGAAAATAAATGTGGTCGAGCTCGAAATTAGGCCGTGATGCAATATGGCGCTTTCTCCTGTGAGGTTAGCCTAACTTAAAAAAAAAAAAAAAAAAATCCTAACTCTTTTCTATTGCCGTAGCTGTCCGAGGGCTTGTTGTACTTTCAGGTATTTAATGCACTGAGAAACTTTTTTTTTTTTTAATGTTTTGTTTAATTGAAACGGGGAAAAAAATGCAATTCTGCCATCTTTGACGTGTAGGGGGTGGATGCACGGCGTACGTATTGCGGCAAAAAATGACATTATTCCGTGGGAGAGTGGGATTATGACGATAAAAATTTTATATACTTTTACTTTGCTATACTATAAATTTTGCCTCGATCTGATAGACAAAACTTTTTTTGTTTCTGCCGAACCTGTTGTGTGAGGGCTGGTTTTTGTGGGATGTTATATAGTTTCCATTGGTACCATTTTGGAGTTCATGTGACTTTTAGGTTGCTTTTTATAACCTTTTTTCTGTGTATTTTTTTCTGACAATCGCGTGCCGCACGAAGGAGGTAATTTGTTCAAACTTTAATATGGGGGGGGGGGGGAATTTGTTCAAACATTTTAGGAATTTTTTTGAAACTTTTTTTTTTGCTTTTGTTATACTGAGTGAGCAATAAAGTGATTGCATAGTTCTGTCATGCTTCCCCATGGCGACTCCTGAAAAAAGTGTGCAAAATGAAATGTTACTTATAAAAATAAATATCAAAAGTTAAGACTTTTCCAGGTCGTATAAAAAAAAATCTAAAACTTGGTATTTCTACATCTGTAATTGTCCAGTATTATTAGAACATCACATTATTAATCTCCATCGGAAAAATATATGCCGCGGCGGCGACATCGCGGTGTTTTGGCCTCTCTGTCTCCAAGAAAATACGGAAAAAAATGTCATCAAAAAGCCAAATGTTCAACAAATTGTTACCAATGCAAACTACAGGTCACACTGCAAAAAACAAGCCGTCAGAAAAAAATGTTATGGGGTCAAAATACAGGGGTTAAAGCAATTCTTTTTTTAAAAAGGTTTTATTTTAAATATCCTAAAGCTATATGTTATTTGGTGATGGTACCTGCCGCAGGATAAGGACAACGACATTTCTAGTGCGCCATGAATGCTGTAAAAATGTTCCCCAAAAATGTTGGAATTCTGTGTTTTGAGTTTATTTTATTTTATTTTTTTACCCACTTAGTAATTTTTAAGCCGCCCAATAATTTACGCTAAATGGGACCCTTAAAAAATAGAACTCTTCCCGCAAAAGTTATGATTGTTTTTGAAAGTGCGCCGGCGCATCAATGATTTCTGGTCATGAAAACCTTAGATCTGTTCCATAATTGATGTGCTTTGTGTTATAAAATCTGGTGAGGGACCCTCCTCTGTGATAACAGTTAATGTCTAGGGCATATAGGTTGCACCTTATCTTCAGCACAGGGTCACTTCATCTCTTAAGCCCTATTTAGCCAGGACTAGGGTTGGGTAAACGATGCCCGACACTCGGTGCTGCTGCATGGGCGGGAGCTAGTATCGTTGGCTCACAGCGGGGCGACAGGAGCAGATTTCGGTCGGTCCCCACCCCCTCTTCTCTCTATTCAGTTAACATGGCAGCTGCTCAGTACTGAGCAGCTGCTATTCACGCTGCACTGTCATAGTTAAACTCATTGCTTATCGTTTCTGCAGCATGCATGAGGAGTTTAATTATGACAGTGCAGTGTAAATACAATGTTTCCCTGAAAAAAGACACTGTCTTACATTATGTTTAGCCTCAAAAGAGGCACAGTGTCTTATTTTCTAGGTATGTCTTATACTTACCCAGCCTCCGGCGTCTGTGTCCCTGATGCTGGTCCCCATGCTGCTGCAGTTCTCAGCCCTGACAGGATTCTCTTCTCCTGGTAATGAAGCTTTGAATACCCCACCTCCAGTAACCGCTGTGATTGGTTCATCTAGCATCGGCTCTGATTGGCTGGCGCTCGGTTCAATCACAGCGCTTACCGGAGGTGGGGTACCCGTTACCAGGAGAAGAGAATCCTGTCAGTGCTGCAGCAGCGTGGGGACCAGCAGGAGGGACACAGACGCCGGTGGCTAGGTTAGTATAAGCAATAAGGTGTAAGAAAAAAAGCTCACCCAGTCGCCGGCGTCTGTCCCTTGCCATGGTCTCCGGCGCTGTGGAAGGCTGCAGTGTAATCCTCAGCACTGACAGGATTGTCTTCTGGTGACAGGGCTTTGAATACCCCAAGTCTGCTAAGCGCTGTGATTGGATGGAGCACCAGCCAATCAGAACTGCTCAATGAACCATTCACAGCCATTCAGTGATATCATTCACTGAGTGGCTGTGAATGATTGAGCACCGGCTTTGATTGGCGCTTGATCCAAACACAGCGCTCTTACCAGAGGCGGGGTATTCAAAGCCCCGTCACCAGAAGACACTCCTGTCAGCGCTCAGGACTGCAGCCTGCCACAGCGCCGGAGACCAGCACGAGGGACACAGATGCCGGTGGGTAGGTGAGTATTGCTTTTTTTTTTTTTTTAACTTAGTGTAGCTAGGGCATATTTTCAGGGTAGGGCTTATATTTCTGGGGTAATTACTGAGGCAAAAGCCCCAGCGTTTATCCTGTGTGAACACCTATTGTGGTTCTGCTTGCAGTGGGATTATGGCACACCGATGTCTGTAAGCCATGACACTTGTGGATCTAATGTAGAATAGTAACATGGCCTGAAGAAAGACGTTCAGCCTATTTCCCCCCCCCCCCCCCCCCCTCCCAATCCCCATGTTGATCCAGACAAAAGAAGGCAAAGGGGTAGAAGCCAATGTTAATCATTTAGGGGAAAATGTGTATACAACAACCCAGAAGCTAGTTTTTGACTGGAAACAAGTATTCTAATTAAATTAATCTAATACGAAATGTTTCTTTTTTCTTTCAGTTGCACAGAACAGTGAAAAACTCCAAGATAGTCCTTGTGTGTTTGTCCTGTCTCCAAGACAAGTGGACCTAATAAAGAATTCAAGGTACTGTTTTTGCATGGTAGATATGCGCTGATAATGCTCTATTACTCTAAGAATTATATAATATGGAACCGCGCAAATTGTTTAAGGGCTACTGTTTGTGAAAACACGTTTTTCCATCACTGCCCCTCTCCCCTCACTCGATTTCCTGTCGCACTCCTATGTAGTCCCTGCAATCTCTTCCATGCAGCGCAGCATCCTGTTTGAGGATTATCATGATCCAGCTTTATGGAGTTACATCTGATTTCTATTTCAATATTCTGTGTTATCAGGCCCATGATGCACCATCACAATAACTGCAAGAGACTGTACCTTCTCTGCCTGCAGGGAGGACACTGCCATTACCATCTATTATATTTTCACCTAAATAAGCTTAAACCTTAAGTATTTAGTCCGCAGGCTGAACAATCATCCCTGTTAGAAGTGCGTTCTCACCTTTATTGGCTTTCAGTTTTGTTGCGGATTTAGGTGTAGATCTGCAGTAAATCTGTGACTGCGCACCCCGTGTGACACGAGCCTCTCCTCATCAGCAGTAAAACTACATTCTCGCTTCCCTTAGGGCTGTTGGTTGTAATTCAGCTTCTCTGTGTAGATCTTGGATTAGTGCCGAACTGCGGTATTCAGTTTAAACCAAAAACAACCTGAAAGCTTCCAGTCCATTCGGGCTTTTTTTTTGGTTTCTTTTCTTTTTTTTCTTTTACACCAGTTGAAATCATTTGGGGGGTAAACTAAAATTTCTGTGCCCTAAAAACAAAACTGAGCCCGAATCCTAACTCGCAGCCCTAACAGATGTGTGAATGCACCCTGTGATTGTGAAGAGCTGGTGTGGTCGGGTCCATCGCACAGGGATTATACAGACTGAAAAGGGACTGAGGGGGACATAAATCAAAATAAAGTGTGCGGGGGAGGGGGGGATGAGATCACATGACCACCTGAGCAGAAGGACTTCTGGAAGTTTAGTAGAAAGGAATAACTAAATGATATAATACTAGCGGCTACCAGGGGCTCGTTACATGATGAATTAAAGAACAATCACCACCAGACTGGCAGTTTAAAGGTGAACAAACCTCAGAGTATCAAAGGCCAAGCTGGTGTCTGCACCAGGCAAACCTGGGTAAATACCCGAGTCTGCTGTGCAGCCCTGACAATGGGTGTACACTAGACCCAGGCTACATCCATAGCTGACACGGAGTGTGATGCTCTAATGTACCCTACTGAGGGCAGCATAAATAACCAGGAAGGACAAGAGGAGTTGTGAGGTAATTTTAAAGTTTTTGGAAAAACCCCTTTGAATGTTGATGACTTGGTGAGAAAGGAGTTTGCAGTATTCTGGCTTCTACAGGCCATCATTTGTGTTGCTTTACGTGAAGTGTTTAGGCACCTTTGGCAGCGCAGAGGAGTTGGCATGGGTACTCTAACCCAGGGGTCCCCAACTCCAGTCCTCGGGGACCCCAACAGTTCATGTCTTCAGGATATCCTATAGTAAGAACCCCTGTGGCAATGTCTGAGGCACCGACGATAATTACATCACCTGTGCGATACTGGGGACATCCTGACAACATGACCTGCGGGGGTCCCTGAGGACTGGAGGTGGGGAACATTGCTCTAACCAGTCTGTCTCTGCAGCAACAGGCTCGGCAGGCTACTATGCACTGTGTGTTCTGGCACATTTCTATCACAGCCAGAATGGTAGTTTTTCAGCCATTTATGCTGCAGTAGGGATTGGGTGAAGCAAACAAGACTCTGCTTTCCACGCACATCATTGAGCTTTCAGTGACCCTGTCATAGGGTTTACTGGCTGGATGTCCTTGAGCCTCTTTTGGTAGGTACTGACCACTGCGCACCTAGGGAAAAAACCCAGAAGACCTGCTGTGTTGGAGCTTTTTGGGCCCAGTGGTCTGCAGGGCTGTGGAGTCGGTCCCATTTTGGTGGAATCGATCGAAATGTATTTAAGCTTATATTTAAAAACAGAAAAACAAAGACTTATTAAATAGAACAAATTCTGCTTTGAATAAGGCCGCCTGCAGACGGGCGGAAAGTCCGCGGCGGGATTCCCCGCAGAATGTCCGCCCCTGGACGCCTGCATAGGATTGCATTACAGCACGCAATCCTATGGAGACAGCCGCGGTTTGTCTGTGTGAAATCACGCGCAGCAAGCAAACCACGGCATGCTCTAATTCTGTGCGGGGCTTGGGTCGGGTCCCGCTGCGAGAATTCTCGCAGCCAGATCCGTCCCGGTCGCCTGCAGGCGGCCTAACTAGAAGTTCCTATTTATCAAAAACACTGATAACCAGGATTTAGAATGTAGGATGCAGCTTGACTAGTTTATCATAATAAAAGTCGGATAGCATTTTAACCCCTTAAGAACCAAGCACCATAAATTTACAGTGCTTGCTTCTGGGTTTTAATTCCGGCCGATAGCAAAAAATATGCAGGAGCAGGTCGGGTCTTCAGCTGTCAGACACAGCCGAGGACCTGGAGGAGAAGGTGGAAGCCGTTTTCAACAGCTTGTCTTTTTTCCAGGCTACATAGTGCTACTAAAAAGCGGAAGTGTTAGTTCCGCTATGTGACCCGGCAATCATGTGACCGCTGGGTGTCCCCTGTCACAGGAGAACTGCAGGGTCCTAGCAGACCCAGATCAGCTCTGCGAGTGACTATTGTCACTACAGGGGAGTGTTTTCCATTGTACATAGGGCTCCTATGGATGACTCAGCTACAGTGCAAAAAATGAAATGAGACAAAAAACCCAAATGCGAATGGCCCCCAGAGAATGAATATACTCTTTAGGGGTCATTCGCATGTTTTTTTCTTTTATTTTCCCCGTTTTGCTCTGCAGTTCCTGTTTTTCTTTGTGCTGCTTCTTTTTCATGCGATGCGCATAGAAATCTGCATGGCACTCGCATGGAAATCATACAGCAGACGATTGCTGAGTGTTTTAAGACTCGTAGAAAAGATGGAAAAACCATCCAGAAACGACGCCCTTGTGTTTTGGGTTTTGTGTTTACAGCATTCGCTGTTTTAAAGTATCATAAATTTCTTATCTGGATCGGCTCGATTACTATTGATACAAAGTTTAATGAATTTTTGTCTACTTTACAACTATTGAAACACCTTTTCAAAAGAAAAACCATTGAATCTGCGTCTTCGTATTGGTTTTCCGAGTTCTGAGGTCTTGTTTTTTGCGGGAAGTTATAGCTTTTATTGGTACCATTGCTGGAGATCCGCAGCTCTAGCCGCCCATAGGCATGCGTTAGCATCCGCAGGGCAATTTAAAGCATGAGGATGTGATTATTTTATGGGGGTTTTTTCCGGGCGTGCGGATACAAAATCACAGCATGCTTCATTTTGTCTGCGGATCTCTGGAAGTCAATGGAAGCCGTCCTATCCGCGGCACAGCCAAAGCTGTCACTGTGACTGTGCCACGGATCTGCGGGAAAGCGGAAGATTAAAAAAAAATAAAAAATTGCACTGTGCATGCATCCACCTCTGGACGCATCCGCCGTGCTGAAGGAAAAAGATCCGGTTGGCACAGAGGAGATCTGTGCTGTGCTGTAAAATTTTTGTTTTCTCTGAATGTCCGTGGGTATTTTATCAATTTTTTTCCCTTTAAATAAAAAAAACCAAACAAACAAAAATTCTTTAAAAAGCTTGATACTATTTTTAGTCCCTGAAAGGAACTTCAAAATGTGATTTTTGGATCACTAGCATAGTACACTGCATTACTTATGTAGTGAGTTCTACTAAGACCATGACAGCAGGCCATTAGATTTCGGGGGAGACCATGCCTAATAGGCTCAGTAGCATGGCAGATTTAAAGGACTTTGTCAGGCTTCTGACTGCTATGGAATCCCTTTGCTACCTTGCGACCACACTGCAGACTGATGGGTGGCAAAGAGCCCCTCCCCCTGTCATCTGCTTACATGCTGCAGTTGCTATTGATTGTGGCATCTAAGGGGTTAAACAGCCAGGATCTGAGGTTTTTCTGTTCCTGTGTGTTAGAGCTGGAGCCTGGCTATCAGTAATCGGCTTAACCACCACCTTAAAATGACCGGTTATTAGTATTTATAGTACCAGCGTTTCTGATGGTGCCGTGCGCTACTTACTAATGTATTATAGGGAAAGGGACTGGAGTTGGTCAAAATATTTCTGTGCAAATGGTTAGCTTTTGCCATTATGTGCAATTTTGCTGAACAGTGCAAACACCTATGAATAAGAAAGTATAAAATGTACAAAATAACAATACCGATACTGCAACATTTTAAACCTGTGATTATTCTGAAGAAGGGATACAACCAGTGTTTCTGGTGGCACAGTGTGCCACGTACAAGTATACACTGTGAGGAATTGGAGTTGGTACAAATATTTATGTGCAAATAGTAAACTGTTGGCATTATTTACAAATTTCCAGAACATTCCAAACAGTGACTTACGAACTTCAGCAGCTAAGGAGACATGTTGGCTCGTGGCTCATAGCTTTTGCATATCAGCTGCACGTGATTTGCAAACTTGAGCTGCTCTCTGAGGTGACATCGTGGCTTGTCGCTGTGTCATGTAAGCTGAATTAGCTTCACGGCGGCATTGAACCCTCTGTGATGACATGTTTGCACGACAGAGACTGTTTGTTTCACCACTGGACAACGGGTGACGATTAGATGAAGGCTGGACCGGTGTTGGTGGCATTCACACTTGAGATGACCTGATGATATGTTCAGGAGATGTGAAGATAGTGGTGACGGACGATGCTTCAATGTTAGTCAGTATGCACCGTCAGCTATGTATGTGGACATCTGTGAGGTGTAATTTACTGGAGTCTCCACACAGGTGTGCAGCTGTCTCCCAACCAGCTACAAACTGCCAGATTGAATACTGGTGTATCTATAGCAACTGAGGCCGCAGGGGTTTGTTAGGGTTGTAGTCCGCCCATAATCCCTCATTCAGTACACAAGGATGAAGCACCTGTGATGACTTCACCATAATGTGATCAGGCTCTGTTGATTTAGGACCTGCAATGATGAGTCATGTGATCAGGAGCGGAGCTCAGAGACCATGTGACTGATCACCTGACCGTGACATCACAGGTCCTGTCAGCACACAGCTGCTGTCAGGCCCTGTTTTATATATGCTTTAGAACCTGTGATGTCACCGTCATGTGATCAGGGGGCAGAGCATGTGAAGACTCTCACATACACACAGACACACAGATATGTGGTCGTTAGCACTTTGATGTGTGCAGATTTAAAGCCCGACGGTGACTGCTTCAAAAAGGCATATTGGTGGTCACTAAGGGGTTTAGGGCTCATGCCCACGGCCGTGGCGGGCTCTGTAAGTGGAATAGCCCCTCCTCCTCCCACAAAGACCCCATACTCTCCTCCTGATCCGCTGCGTAGCTCCTGCATGACACTGCCGGCGCGCATGCGCAGAACAGCGCATGACGTGCCGGCAGTGTCACATGACACGGTGGTCGGGGCGTGTATTCATGCTATTCTTCCACTGTGCTACAGCGGAAGTATAGCGTGACGAGCGGCTTCCATTGACTACAATGGAAGCCGTCCACACGTATTCCCGCAGCGAATAGGACATGCTGTGGGTAATTTCACGCTGTGGAATTCCTCAGCGTGTACATTGAGCTATCAGGTTCAATAAAACCTAATAGCTGCAGTGAAACGCCGCAGTACTGCGCATGCGCGCCAGCAGTGTCATGCGGGAGCTACGCAGTGGATCCAGAGGCGAGTAGGGGGTCTTGGGGGGGAGGGGGGGCGTGACGGAAATCCATCCGTGGGCATTATCCCTAAGATATGAAAATCTGACTTAATACACTCTTGTTTATTTAAAGGAGCACTCCCTCTGTTGAATCCGGTTCTGTAGCTTCAGACTGTGTATTGTACGTTTCTCTTCTGGCTTCCAGGTCACATGACCAGCACTCTGACAACGCTCTGTGTCCTGCAGCTTAGGGGCAGATTTTCTGACATCTATCTAAAAGAGAGACTGCTGGCAACCAATCGCAGAGCAGCTTTCATTATTTTAGAGCCGAATGAAAGCTGTGAGTTTTTGCTATGGGGATGAAAGACAAGTTGCCATGATTGTGCCCAGTAACTGCTTGACGGAGTGTAGTCGGAGCGCTGGTCGTGTAAACTGCCTGCAGGGGGCAGACTGCATAACTCGATTCTTCACAGCAAAGTCAATGACATTGTGATATTATGTATTCCAAGCTCCCCCACCAAAAGAGAAAACACACCTACTTACAATAGTTAGTTATAACCACTTGGTATGTCTGAGTTTTGGTGTTCTTTGTAACCCTTTTCACTCCCTTCCTAGGGATTTACACCCTGGCACCAAATCTGTTCAAGTTGTCTTGAGGTAAGTAGTTTCCAGTACCCAGCTATTATGTGCTGTGCGGCTCGGTGTGTCTGCTACATCGGTGTCCTTTCTTTCAGGATTTGTTACACTGACACCAGCTGTCCCCAAGAGGATCAGTACCCTCCGAACATCGCTGTAAAGGTCAACCACAACTATTGCTCGGTGCCAGTAAGTAAATGCCTACTTGCTTGATCTCACCTATGCTTTAGAGTCTTCTGTAGCATTGGGCTTCACTTTAAACCTTTGTCTTGTTCCCCTAGGGCTACTACCCCTCCAATAAACCTGGCGTTGAACCCAAGAGACCGTGCCGCCCAATAAATCTTACCAATCTCATGTATCTGTCTTCAGCTAGCAACAGAGTGACCGTCACCTGGGGAAACTATGGCAAAGTATAAATGCACTTTTAGTCGTTTTTATTTTAGGCCAATTGCATGCAATTCTTTCGGTAGAATTCCTATATTTAGAAGTGAAGCCTTCATGTTTTTTAGGGTTTGGGTGCTGAGACCCACAGTAATTGCTAGAACTAAAAGGTTCTCCATTGACTGCAGCCAACCTCTTTTTTTTTTTTTAGTTGCTTAGAGGGTAATGGGCAGGGAGGGCGGAGGGCCGCGGCATCTTCCATTCAAACACCCCCTCACCCTTTTACTGTCGGCCAGACACATTTAGATGGAGTGCTTCCAGCTGATTTCTCACAGTTGCGCTATGTAATGCATTTCCTGTTGTAGGTACCAGCACGTATATATTTGGTGAGCTTTCAAAACCGGATTCATGATCTCTAAAACCTTTCCATAAGTTGGTCGTCTCGGCCTCCTGTGGCAGTTTGATAGTCTCACTGCTCTTGCATTAATAGAAAACGATCTATGCTAATCATGAAGCCTTCTTTCCTCTAGATCAGGGGTGCAAAACATGTGGCTCACCATGCCATTTGGATACAGATCTATTTGTCCACGAGCCGGGGCCGCTCCGGGATCGTGCGCATGCGCAGTGGAGAGGTGCCCTCTGACCGCGTCTCCACTGCGCACGCGCAGAATCTCGGAGTTAAGTCAGGACGGACGGACGGGCCGCCGACAGCAAGCACTGCTTGTGACGTGCTTGCTGTGGGCGGCCCGTCCGTTCACCTCGGAAGTGGCTGACGGACGGACGGAGCAGAGCAGGAAGCGGTCATTTTGACCGCTCCTGCTCTGCTTCTACAAGCCACAGAAGAAGATGCCAGACGGAGGGGACATGTCTGGTGGATCGGTCCTGGCCAGGCAAGGTGAGTAAAAATTTTTTTTTTTTTTTGTGTCAGAACCCCTTTAACCCCTTAATGACGCGGCCATTTTTCTTTTTCCATTTTTGTTTTTTCCTCCCCCCTTTAAAAAAATCATAACTCCTTTATTTATCCATCCACGTCGCTGTATGAGGCTTGTTTTTTGCGGGACGAGTTGTATTTTTCAATGGTGCTATTTAAAGTACCCTATAATGTACTGAAAAACTTTTAAAAAATTCTAAGTGGAGTAAAATGAAAAAAAACACGACATTTTGCCATCTTTTAGTGCGTCTTGCTTCTACGGCGCACAAATGGCAACAAAAACGACATGATAACTTTATTCTATGGATCGGGACGATTACTACGATGCCAAACTTGTATAGGTTTTTTTTACTATACTCCTCTTTTTTATTTAAAAAGACATAAAATTTTTTTCAATTATTTTCTGTCGTCATTTTGTGCGCGCAATAACTTTTTTATTTTTCCGGCGATGTAGTTGAGCAAGGTCTCATTTTTTGCGGGATGTCCTGTAGTTTCTGATAGTACCATTTTGGAATACATATGACTTTTTGATCGCTTTTTATTGCGCTTTTTCTGGGAGACAGGGTAACTAAAAAAGTGCATTTCTGGCGTTCTTCATTTTTTTTTTCGGACGACGTTCACCGTGCAGGAAAAATTATGTGCTACTTTGATAGATCGGACTTTTACGGACGCGGCGATACCAAATACATATTTTTAATTTATTATTTAGATTTTTTAATAATAGATATGGCAAAAGGGGGGTGATTTAAACTTTTACAACTTTTTTTTTTTTCAATTTAAAAAAAACTTCATTGATCCTTTTTTTTACTTTACTTTGAAGTCCCCCTGGGGGACTTTAAGATGCGATGCTTTGATCGCTCCTGCAGTATGACGTAATGCTATAGCATTACGTCATACTGCTTTTTGACAGGCAGCCTATGAAGCCACCCCACGGGGACGGCTTGATAGGCAGTCTGCTAAGGCAGCCCTGGGGCCTTTCATTAGGCCCCCAGCTGCCATGACACCTGCACGGCTCCCCTGATCTCACCGCGGGGGGGGGCCGCACGGGACCCCCGAACATCGTTCGGGGGATTTAAATGCCGCTGTCAGCGGCATTTAAATGGTTAACAGCCACGATCGGCCGCGCGGCCGCTCGCGGCTATTTCCCGCGGGTGTCAGCTGTTATAAACAGCTGATGCCCGCACTGTATGGAGAGGTTGCCACGCAACCTCTCTTCATACATACCCCGACGCTCCATGACGTACCGGTACGTCATTTGTCGTTAAGGGGTTAAAGGGGTTCTGACACAAATAAGGTTTTCATGCTTCAGCAGCCATTGTTCCCTGGTCTGCCTAATGGACACAGGGAACCCACAATTAATGGCTGCTAAAGCATAAAAACCTAATACTTACCTTTTTGTTGTGGTGGTGTGCAGCGGGGTCATCTCCCAGCAGGCTGTCTTTTTCCTCCGACGAGCCATGTCAGAACCCCTTTAAGGGTGCCCTGTGTAGACATGTCTAGGTCTCCCATATATTAGGAGAAGAAAGTCTCTTCACCTATTTGGCACTCAAGAAATGAACATATGAGTTGGGGGATATCCTATATGCACGCAGCCCTCGTCATTGTAGTTTATAGGACTTATGAAATGCCAGACCGTTATCTCAATATCCATCTACAATGGAGAGAGCTACGTGCATGGTCTCCTCCTCCTCTGGAGTGCTGATTCGTGGAGAAAGGTGACACCCATTCTCCCAATAGGTCTGAGTCCTGGAAATGGAACTTCAATTTATTATGCCATATACTTTGGGTATAAATGTCTCAGATGGGAATACCCTTGCAGCCCTTGGAAGTGGTACAGTATGGCAATGTGGCCCACAGATCATAAGAAGTAATGCACCCCTTGCCTTAGATGTCTTGGATAATCGCATGTCATGATTACAACCCTAAGAATGAAAAGATCACAGATTTGATGTATTTATACATAGTGAATTGGTCAGATCTAGGCAGCCTTTTTTACAAACACTGATTTTGATCTTGCAAACCCCATTCCAAAAAAGTTGTGACACCGTGTAAAATGTAAATAAATGTAAAAACAACAATGATTTGGAAATCTCATATAACCATATTCATCATATAACACCTCAGAAGCTGAAAGGGGGACATTTCTCCATTTTCAGTTTAAAAAAAAATGAATGTTGTAAGAAATTAATGGCAGCAACACCTCACAAAAGTTGGGACAGGGCTAACAAGACTGGAAAAGTGATGTGAATGAAAAGCAGCTGGAGGGGGGATCAATTTTTTAAGTCACATGACTGTATAAAAAGAGCATGTTAGAGAGTCCGAGTCTCTTAGAAGCAAAGATGGTCAGAGGTCACCAATCTGTGAAAAGCTGCACCTAAAAAGTGTGGAACAACTTCAGAATAATATTCCTCTTGTAGAATAGTTAAGACTTTAATTATTTCACCATCCAGTACATAATATCAAAAGAATCCGAGAATCTGGAGAAATTCATGTACACAAGGGACAAGACCGATCTTGGATTCTCAAAATCTGCGGCCCCTCAGACGGCGCTGCATTATAAACAGGCATTATTCTGTAATGTGAATCACTGCATGGGGTCCGGAATACTTCCAGGCGTCATTGTCTGTGAACACAGTCCGTTGTGCAATACACAAATGCGAGTTAAAGTTGTATCATTCAAAGAAGCCGCCATATATCTGCACAATCCAGGATCGCCGGCGTCTTCTCTGGGCCAAAGCTCATTTAAAAAAGGACTGAGGCAAAGTGAAAAACTGTTCTGTGGTCAAAAGCATCAAAATATGTGTTTGGTTTTTTTTCTTTAAACCATAGACTAAAGAGAAAAGCAGCCATTCAGCTTATCGGCACACAGTTCAATAGCCTGCCTCTCTGATGGTATGGGGTTGCATTAGTGCCTATGGCATGAGCAGGTTACACATCTTGAAAGGCACTAGCAGTGTTGAGGTTGTAGCACAATATATGACCCATCCAGAGAACATCTCTATCATGGAAGGTCTTGCATATTTCAGCAGGACAGCGCTAAACCACATACTGAATCCATCACAACAGCATGGCTACGCATAGGAGTGATCCGGGATGAACCGGCCGCCTGCAGTCCAGACCTTCCACCATATACTGCATCCATCACAACAGCATGGCTTCGCAGAGGAGTAATCTGGGGTGAACCGGCCGCCTGCAGTCCAGACCTTCCACTATATACTGCATCCATCACAACAGCTTCACAGGAGGAGTCTGGGGTGAACCGGCCGCCTGCAGTCCAGAACTTCCACCATATACTACATCCATCACAACAGCATGGCTTCACAGGAGAAGAGTCCGCGGTGAACCGGCCGCCTGCAGTCCAGACCTTCCACCATATACTGCATCCATCACAACAGCATGGCTTCGCATAGGAGTAATCTGGGGTGAACCGGCCGCCTGCAGTCCGGACCTTCCACCATATACTGCATCCATCACAACAGCATGGCTTCGCATAGGAGTAATCTGGGGTGAGCGGACTGCCTGCAGTCCAGACTGTTCACCAATAGAAATCCAGCAAAGATAACCGAGGAGGACTGAGCAGCCAGAATCCTACAACAGTCAGGAATGGGGCAGCGTTCCTCTCCCCAAACTCCAGCAATTGGTCTCCACTTCCCAGACATTTACAGAGACTAGTAGAAAGAGGCGCTGCTACACAGTGGTAGACACGGTCCCGCCACAAGTTTTGTGAGATGTCTTGTTGCCCACAATTTCTAATTGAGTAACATTTTAAAGATGACACGGCCCTCTGTGTTACTGCCCCCTTCTGACGTGTTCTATGCTCTACTGTGTATAAACATAGCTATCATTGCATTCTTTTTATACAGCGTCCCAACTCTCTTGGCATTGAGGTGGTTAATCTCATACTGATAAGTCCACCTATTCCATTTCTTATGGTTGATTGCTCTCTACACTAAAGTCCAGTCCTGTGCAGAATGTGTCATGAGTGGTTAGATCGGTGATTTTATTACAATATTTACTTCTGCAGCAGCTAAATTTCCCTTCTGCCACCCACCGATACCTCTGAGTGTTTCCATGTGTTTTTACCCGTGTGGTTTTCTTTTTCTATTTCAGATCATGGTGACACTTTGGTTTTTCTGTCCAAGCACATTACCTTTCTTTAGCTTTATCTGTGTTTTAGAGACTGTTGGCTCCTTTCGGGCCCTATGAGCTCTGCCTATGGGCTTTAAGTAGCTGAGAGTCTCAGAATGTAATTTTTTTTTTTAATTTTTATACCCCTTCTCCAATGTTTTGTCAGCTCTGAAACTCGCTGCTGAATACAGAGACCTCTCACTTTACATGCCTGTGTAATCTGCTGGAAATGTTCAGCAGCGGGTTTGACAGCCGACACTTAGGTAACGTTGGAGAAGGTAAGTATAAGACTTGTATCCCCGGACTCGGTGTGTCAGCTGCTTTGAGCCCATAAGTATAGCTTAGTGCCCAAAGTGGCTGACAAATACCACTTACCACTTCTCTGTCCAAGCCTCCAACTTCTGCAGATCGATCTGTAACGTGATACTGTACTCTTATGTTAAATGCATTTGCTTGGAATACCTCTCGATCACCTAGCCAGTAAATCAGGGTCACCTCCCTCCTAACTGCACGTCCGCAGCTTGTAGGAGTTAGAGGGGATCCACACTTGAACATGTATCCTGCGCTCCACAGTCTGTGGCACAGACAGCTAGGTGCTGTGCTTGCATGCATTGTTTCAGGTAAACTGTTGTCTCCCACTCAAGACACCCCTGATTAACAAGACTGGAAAGTCATTAAAATGGGTCATAACAACCGTGTGTAAGGTTGAAAAACACAAATGTCCATCCAGTTCAACCCATTATCCTGCAACGTTGATCCAGAGGAAAGCAAAATAAAAAAAACAATGAAGTAGAAGCCAATTTTAGGGGAAAAACAATTCCTTACAGACTCCAATCTGGCAATCAAAATAATCCCGGATCACTGACCCTTCTAAGTAATCAGTGATATAACATGTAATATTGTAACACTCAAGAAAGGCATCCAGAACCATCTCCCATAGATGTACTGTCCCCTGATATAGTATACATAGTTATTAGAGCGCCCCCTTGTTACAGTCCTGGGTACATATAAATGATGGGAGAGATCTCTGTACTGACCCCTGATATATTATACATAGTTATTAGAGCACCCCCTTGTTACAGTCCTGGGTATAATAGATGATGGGAGAGATCTCTGTACTGACCCCTGATATATATACATTGTTATTAGAGCGCCCCCTTGTTACAGTCCTGGGTATAGTAGATGATAGGAGAGATCTCTGTACTGACCCCTGACTGTAACAAGGGGGCGCTCTAATAACTATGTATAATATATCAGGGGTCAGTACAGAGATCTCTCCCATCATCTATTATACCCAGGACTGTAACAAGGAGGTGCTCTACTAACTATGTATATATACATAGTTAGTAGAGCACCTCCTTGTTACAGTCCTGGGTATAATAGATGATGGGAGAGATCTCTGTACTGACCCCTGATATATTATACATAGTTATTAGAGTGCCCCCTTGTTACAGTCCTGGATATAGTAGATGATAGGAGAGATCTCTGTACTGACCCCTGATATATTATACATAGTTATTAGAGCACCTCCTTGTTACAGTCCTGGGTATAATAGATGATGGGAGAGATCTCTGTACTGTCTCCTGATATATTATAGTTATTAGAGCACCCCCTTGTTACAGTCCTCGGTATAATAGATGATGGGAGAGATCTCTGTACTGACCCCTGATATATCTATACATAGTTATTAGAGCGCCCCCTTGTTACAGTCCTGGGTATAAACAGATAATGGGAGAGATCTCTGTACTGACCCCTGATATATCTATACAAAGTTATTAGAGCGCCCCCTTGTTACAGTCCTGGGTATAATAGATGATGGAAGAGATCTCTGTACTGACCCCTTATATATTATACATAGTTATTAGAGCGCCCCCTTGTTACAGTCCTGGGTATAATAGATGATGGAAGAGATCTCTGTACTGATCCCTGATATATCTATACATGGTTATTAGAGCGCCCCCTTGTTACAGTCCTGGGTATAATAGATGATGGAAGAGATCTCTGTACTGACCCCTGATATATCTATACATGGTTATTAGACCTTGTTACAGTCCTGGGTATAATAGATGATGGAAGAGATCTCTGTACTGACCCCTGATATAATATTCATATTTATTAGGTTGCCGCTCAGCTGTCGTTTCTCTAAATAAACCCAATTTTGAGCTCTTTGGGTGTTGTCCTCCCATTCCTTTTATTTAGTTGCGAACCGTTTGAATTCGCTCATGGTCCCATATGTCTTGGGTACCGGTGCCCAAAACTGTTCACAATGAGGGAAATTTACTAAGACCAGTATTTCTTGTGCTGGGCTTAGTAAGATTTCCCCAGTACATGGGTCATTGAATACATGAATGCTGAAAAGTCACAAAATATTTTCGCAAGCTGTCCTTGTGCAAAATTTTGTGACTTTTTTAGGCCAGAAAGCTGGCATAAAGCCTTCATAAATGTCCACAATATTCCATGTGTGGTCTGACCAGTGACTTGGACCCTACACCTCTTTTGATCTTCCCCCATGATCCTACTTGCCTTGGCAGCAGCTTCCTGACACTAGTTGCCCTATTTAAGTTTACAGCTAACCAAAATCAGAGTCCTTTTCCATGCTGCTAAGCCTCAAGCCATGTGCACTGGAAGGGCGTATGTTTTGTGGTCTTTCTTTGGTTTTTTGGTGGGGTGGTTTGGACACTTGCTTTGTGTTTTACCTGATCTTTCATTTTTCTCTGTGAATACAGTGGCAAACCTAATATAGATTGGTGTTTTGTCACGTCCCTCTACAGTCCCTCAATTCTTTTTTTAAAGGGCCAACACTTTCAGTTATCTTTATATAGTTGAAGAACAGTTTAGTGTTCGGTATACTCTCTTTGGCAGTAAGTCTCTGTCTGTCTCCACCTTTGCTGCTCTTTATTTGCTTTTTGCATCGTATTTTTTTTTTCTCCATAGGCTTAATTGTTCATATTATAGTAATTTAACCCTTTCCAATCCAATTTGTATCCTGGTTTTCCTAGGGGGCTTACTCTTTTTCTGCCGTTATACAACGGCGCTATCTGCTGGCTAAAGCCAGTACTGCATGAGGTGACACGTTGGATAGGCTCCGACAGCAGAGAGGCTGGCAATATACAGTAAGAGAACCCCGACGGACGTCTTCCAACATCGGAGCTGTACAGCATTATATCATAATGTCTTCAGACTTCAGAAAGTGGATTTTTTTTTTAATGGACCGGGAGTGGATTTTTTAACATTGGTACCCTAAGATGTCTTGGGGGTTCATTTAGTGATATATATATAATGTTTTCAGCTGTAGTCACTGCAGAGTTGGGCTGAGCTGGTAGTCTAAGACTCGATCGCACGGCCCCATAAAGGCAACAGTGAACACTATGCAGAGTACAGAGGAAGCTGAGTGCTACAGTATATAGCCTGCAAGAGAGTGCCGAAGCACTTATATATCACTTATGTCTTCTCCTCCGGGTCGGGCACCTGACCTGCTCCTCCTAGATTGCAGGATCTGTAATCCCGTGATTTATTATTCTATTGGCCGAGATTAAAGCCAAGGACCAAGCGCTGTATATTTACAGTGTTTGGTCCTTAGTAGGTTAAGTCTCTGCTCAAATCTGGACTTGTTGTTTTCCATCGGGGTTCATTTGCTCTTTGCCCAGAATAGCATGGCATGCACGATATACAGCATCCATCGGGCCTCGTATAAAACCATAAATCCTGCCGTCCGTGTGATCGTGGCCTCATCTCATCAGCATCTTCACACATCTGTCAGTGTAAATTATCCAGCATTAACGGCTTCACTTCTCTTTCAGTCACAAACTGATAGCAGGAATCATTCTGCTTCATCTCCAGCTTCTGGTTGACTAATATGGACTGTCTTATTTCTGGTTTAGAGATACTCTTTTAAACAGTTGTACCTTGGCGCCTTCTGAATCTTTGCTGTCACAATTATGTGCTAGTCTTGGCTAGGCTGTCCTTACGGTAAATGTCTTGTGTTGATGTGCTGTATGGAAGTATTGTCTTGCCTTTATTTTGCTAACTTCTCATTAACTCCTTGTTTTCAGTAACCACTTGCACTTGTTTTGCTTTCTTGAACAGAGTTATTCTGTGGGCTTGTATTTGGTGAGACAGCGAACCTCGTCTGAACTTCTACAACGCTTAAAAACCATCGGAGTGAAACATCCAGAATTGTGCAAGACCCTTGGTAAGATCTAGATTGGAAGCATTCTCCAAAACGTTAGTATGCGCAATAAGATGTAATGCTAGGCAATATTGTATGCCACTTTACGAACACTGTAGCCTTTGCTCGGAGTACTAAAAAAAAGTCTAGCAACTTTTTTATTTTTTCCAATCGCACCCCTCTTTTGAGTGATCGGTGCTAGAAAATGGAAATATTTCTGTAACTTTCTATTGAAGGATCCTAATACAGTTTTTCCTTTTTCCCTCGATGCAGTAAGGGAGAAACTGCGTTTGGATCCAGACAGTGAGATCGCTACCACTGGTGTCCGAGTGTCCCTTATTTGTCCGGTAAGATATCAACGTGGCAGCTGTTAAACATGGGTTTATCTTTGATATCGGCAGCTGTGGCGGTCATTCTTGACGTTTTTTTTAAACTTATGATACTTTATTAATAAAGGTATTGTTGGTGATTAGAAAGGATATCTTCCAGAAACGTCTTTACTTTATCCAATGGCCTGGTACTGTTCTTACTTGAATGGGGTTGATTTGCAGTGCCAGACACTGCGGTCCATGGACATGAATGCTGCTGTTTCTCTATAAACAAACAAAAACCTTAACATATTGTTACCACATTATTGTTCCTATAGGCATCAGTCTTAGGCTGGGTTCACATGGGGCGGATTTGCTGCGGAAATTCCGTCCGGAATTTCGCCACGACAAACCCGCCTGCGGCCGCTAATCCCGGAATTAGCCAGCCATGTGGATGAGATTTCTCAGAAATCTCGTCCACACGGGATGGCAAAGCCGGGACTGCGGCACGGATTAGCTGGCCGCAACATGCTTATGCTTTTTCTTCCTCCGCTGCGGGCGCGCTCTCCTCTATGGGAGCGCCGGCCGCAGCGGAAGAGCGAGCGACCGGGCTGCTAAGTGCCGCGGGTTTTGAAGCAGCGCTTCTCCGGACGGAAATCTCGCGGTTTTTCGCTGCGGCCAAACCGCGAGATTTCTGCCGGGATTCCGCTGTGTGGGAACCCAGGCTTAAGGCAGAGTTTACAGATCAAATGTGGTATTTCCATCTATCCCACTGAAAACAGGAGCTATTTTGTTTGTTCTGCAGCCCTAACATTACAGTCTAGCATGTATGGGATTCAGTCTTGTAAGGAAGTGACACTGCCCCTTTAAGTAGTTTTGTAGTGCACCAGTTAACAGATTACTAGATATTAGTCTGTTGATCAACTGGAAACCCTGGAGCTAGTTAGGACCACAGCCCGAGGAACGGAGCTACAGTGAGGGAGAATCTGCTTAGTAGCCAGAGATGCGGGATATTACACAGAGGTACAAAGTATCCCGAATGTCTGGACAGCCTCAAGAGTAGCAGCCAATGACCGAGGGATGAAAGATCCAAAGTAGCAAGTGCTTCCAGATTGGGAGCTTTCTCATGGAAGTCACATGCAAATAAACACTTAAGAAAACCTGTCACATTGTGGTGCTAGATTTAAGGGGGTGTTCTGGTAACAACGCATTTGTTTAATGTTGACTTATCACATACCTCACTTATTCCCAACATGGACCTGTATTGGAATGTGTGACTTTCAGCCAGAAAGCTGCAACCTTTCATGAATTCAAGTCTCAAGGTCCAGATGAATTACATCTTGGGATACTTAAGGAAGGTGCAGGTGCAGTAGGCTGCTACTCCTGCCAACAGGATAGATAAGTTTGCATGAACTTCTGACCAATCACAGCATGGAAATCAGAACGTGAGCTTCTCTGAAAATTCATGGTTTACAATCCTCCTTGTGCAAATCCAAACCGTGTGCCTATAGTTTTATGTAGCAGTAGTGGTTTGGATATGCAAGCAGTGATTTGTGGCACTTCACCTCTAGAAGGGCGCCGCCTGCAGGTCCAAGCATTGTACATCCTACTGATGGCCTCAGTCATATAACCCTTGCAGGAGGATTAGTGCAGCCCTGCTGGTTTGTGCAGTGTACTCTGCCTCAGGTTCGGTACAGCACACTGCAGGAACCAACAGGGCTGCACCAGTCCTCCTGCAGGGGTTATATGACTGAGGCCATCAGTAGGATGTGCGATGTTTGGACCTGCAGGCGGCGCCCTCCTAGAGGTGACGTGTCACAAATCATGGCTCACATACCAAAACCAGTACTGCTACAGAAAACTATAGGCACACAGCTCAGATTTGCCTAAGGAGATTGTGAACACGCTCAGACACATGACAGATTGCGTTTGTAGGTATTGTCGTTTTTGGCTGCTTTGCTTCTGCTCTGCTAGCATGGGAGCAGGGGGCAGCGGTACTTCAATACAAGGATCTAAAGGTGCTTCTGGAGTTTTATCCAGCATCTAAGTCTCGGACATTATTAGGATTACATACTTTGTGGAATTTCTGAAACTTTGCTGTGTTAACAGAATGCCCCTTATGTATTTCTTCACCTCACACTATACATAATACTTGAATTTCTCTTCTGCAGCTTGTAAAGATGCGCCTAACTGTACCATGTCGAGCAGAAACGTGCGCTCATCTGCAGTGCTTTGATGCAGTCTTCTACTTACAAATGAATGAAAAGAAACCAACATGGACATGTCCCGTGTGTGACAAACCAGCTCAATACGATCAGCTTATAATTGATGGGTGAGACGTCTGTTTTTTTCTTTTCTTCTGACACTGATTACTTCATCTTATAACAGTGTTCTTATAAAAGCAACTAACTGCCAGTAAGAAAATTGGTGCTGCCGTGTTTCCCCAAAAATAGGTCCTACCCCGATAGCAAGACCTATCGGGGTTTTTGGGGGAGGCTTGAAATATAGGACCTAGCTAAAGCGATCCCGAAAAAAAATCAACTCGCCTGGTCCGCGCTGTCCCGATGGTCTTCGGCGGCACTGTGGTAAACTTCATTCTCCTCATCTCACAGCTGAGCTTCTGCTGGTGAGGGGGCTTTGAATACCCAGCCTCCAGCAAAGTGAGCGCTGTGATTGGCTCATCGAGAGCCAGCAGCCAATCACAGCCATTCAGTGATGTCATTTGCTGGCTGTGATTGGCTCATCGAGCGCCGGTTGTGATTGGCAGATGGCGCTGAGATTAGCCAATCACAGGGCGCACTTTGCTGGAGGCGGGGTATTCAAAGCCCTGTCACTAGCAGAACCTCAGCTGTGAGACGAGGAGGACGAAATTTACCACAGTGCAGCCGCCGAAGACCATAGGGACGCCGCAGACCAGGTGAGTATAACCCCCACCCCCCAGCATTCCTGAAAGTAAGTCACTTTGCCCTTTCTGGAGCAAAAATTAATATAAGACAGTATTTTCGGGGAAAGTAAAGTAAGTACTAGAGATGCATGGAAGCTCTAAGACCTATTATCTGAGGGTCAAAATTGGTTTCAAAGTAGTTGCTAACTGACCTTACCAAAACTCTTTATTGGATGTTGCTGGAATATCCATAGTGCTTCATCAGGTCGGACGTCCTAGAGCAGTCGGGCGAGGCGGCATTCAGTCATAATCTCCCCATAAAGTTGCCCTACCAGCTTAGCTGATTGTGCTTGTTCTTCCAGTAGGGATGGAGACCAATGATTGCTCCAGCTTAATCACAGGGAAGCAAAAGAATTAAGATTTTACATAATCCTTAATGTAATTTGTATGTTGGCAACATACTACATATTTACCAAATTTAATAGAGGAACCTCATCGCTGTCTTACTTTTTGCATCACAGACTTTACAGCTCTTTGCACCCAGCATGCAGTGCTTTGGGGTAAATGGATTCTGGATCATTATAATAATGCTGCTACTTGTAAACCGGTTGATGTCTGAACAAAATGTCGTCTTTTTCAGACTATTGTCAAAGATCCTTAGTGAGTGTAAGGATGCAGACGAAATTGAATTTCTTGTTGATGGGTCTTGGCGTCCGATAAAAGCTGAAAAAGAGAGGAGCAGCAGTCCAGTCTGTCCTATTCTCGACTTGGGTATTTGCCTCTAACTTTTTCTCTTGCGTTCCTTACTTTGTACTTTCACAAGTCTCTCTCCATTTATCTTTGTTCCTTTGTCTGATTGGTTTGGCTTTGCTTTTTCAAAAACTGTTCTGCTTGTTGTCCTTTTTTCTATTTTATCAGGTTCTCCAGAAATGACAGCAAAGGTTCCCCCTCCAAGCAACGCTGTGTCAACTGAGAATGGAAAGCCCGGGCCAGATGTGGTGGATCTGACGCTGGACAGCTCTTCGTCTTCATCGTCCTCCTCTGAAGAAGACGAGGAAGAGGAGGAGGAGGACCGCCCACCCCATAAGAGACGCTGCTTTGAAAAAGGGCTTTTATCGGCTTGCTGACCCTTTCCTGCTTTCTTACTGTGGACTTAAACCTTGAAATTGCAAATGGACACAGCTGGTTGCTGCTGTCTCCTCTTCCTACCAAGACCTGTATGCATCGCAACTTTTGCAATGTCCCTTCTACTTGTACAGTTTAAAAGGCATAGAACATCATCTTGACCTGCAGTGGGTTAATACTCTGTCTTCATTCCCCTTTTTACTTTTTTCTCTTTTTTTTGTTTTTTTTTCCCTGTTGTAATTAAATGTATATTCAAAGTGGGTCCAGGAGACTAAGAGGGGAAAAAACCATTCCACGCCTCCTTATCAACCACTCTCCTTGCCTTCAGAAACAAGTTTGACTCTTCCCACTTTTGCTGTCATGTATGAGCAGTGAGAGGGGGCACAGTAGTAAAGCTAAATATTTGGAGCAACTCAATTGTCATTGAAGGGATGTGAATGTTTTGGGGGATAATTAAAGACAAAATATTGTAAATACTTAGAGATGAACCTGGATGATGAGAGCCATTGTGGGATTGGAAAAAATGGCCAGCTCAATATACTACTCCCTGCAGACTTGTGGGTGGTGGTTTTATTCATTGTACTATTTAGTAATATGCAAAAAGCGGGGTGTGTTTAGATTTTTGTAAGCAACATTTGAGGGGTGGGAGAGGGGTTAACACAACGCTTTCAATCGAACTACCTCTCTGCTATTCAGGTTTTTGTTTGTGCTATTTAGGGGAGGGGGTATTGCTGCTCTAGACTTTCCTTCTCCTCCCCACGATAATCCTCCTGATTACTTCACTCTGCTGCCCCGCTCACTCCATACACAATCTCTTCTCATACCATTGAAAACTACTCCAGTTTTTCTTTTTTTGCGTGTTAATGTTTCAAAAGTCAGATTAAAAACCCCTGTCACCCCAAACACTTCCCCTCAAGTAAATGCAAACCCATACCATCTGCACTGGACTTGCTAAGTCGTTAAGAAGAAGCCCATGTAATCTTCCTGCTGTAGGAGAATGTCTTGCAGAGTCTCGGCATACTTCATATAGAGGGCAAACCTCCTATTTTCAAGTTGTTCCTGGACTCTCCCGTCTTTAGGAGCCTTTCCAACGTCTTAATATAGAAACTATTTTCTTGTGTTCATTATCTTTACTCTATATGGTTAGGTAACCAGGTTTTATTAGTATACTAACTCTTAGTATGTTCTAAATGGTTAACAGCAGATGACCTTTTCGGGTGGCTTTGTGTTCATGCTCTTAACCGGACCATCACCACGTAGTCTGCTTAAAACAATACAGCTTGCCACAGTTACTGTGAAACCGCAGCAGTTCTCAAAATTGATATTCTGGTTATTTGCATTAAATCTTTTAAATTGGTTGCAAATCATGCATAGAGATACATCTGTGACAGAGCTGGGTCTGCATGTACGCGAGCAGTTGGCATTCACATGTGACTATGGGTGCTTCCTGCATGCAGCAATTCTAGTGAAACTTAAGTGAGCCATTGTTGTGTTAAGAAAAATGAAACTGTGTGTAACAAAAAGTTCTATGTTGACTTTTTTTTTTTCTTTTTTGGCCTAGAAATTGCATCATTTCATTTTTTATTTTTTTTTTTTATTTTTTTTCTAAATCTGCTCATTTTTCCTCCTGATCCTCCACTTCAATTTTTGTTTTTCAAACTGCACTTACTGGAGGTCTGAGGAAGAAAGCTAGCGGTAGCCTGAGAGGATTACCTTGTTTTTTCCCAACTTTTTTCAAAGTCATTTTGTGCATATTTTACTCAGATGTGCTGTCCTATGTAGTCACTATTCGAACTTCCATGTTGCATTGCTGCCCAGTGTTACCCAAGAATGCTTTAGAATTCTGCAATTGAAATTCCCAATCTAATTTATTGCAGAATTTTCTCATTTTCAATTTTCTGCAAATATTCAATTGTGCTAGAATTTACTAAAGTACTGTGGCATGTAGGGTAACCTGAACTGCAACCCCGAAAGTAAGTGTGATGCAAATGGAAGGTGTGAAATATTTAGAACACGGCACTACATTTCATGGAACGTAGCTACTGTGCCAATAATTTTCATGTGTGAAACCATTTTACTATTTGGGTGGTACTTGAAGTGAGCCGTGCGGAGCCGGCGGATGCTCTACTTCCCCGAAGACACGGTTGTACTTGTTAATCCCCTTACCCCTGCAGAGAGAGACAAGACATAAAGAAACTGGTTCAGAATTGGCCACAATAAGATGGCATTTTTGTGTTATTTTCTTCTAATTTAAGTGTTTTTAAATCTTCCTAATCAGTCTCTAGTGTCTGTAAACAATGTTTATTTTCTTTTATGGATGTGTTTTTATTTTATTCTTTTTTTTTTACATGCTTTGCATAAATACTTTTAGGTTTTTGTTTTTTTTTTCTTTTTGTTCCCCAATTTAACAGGAAAACACAAAAAGATAGTGTTTGTTACAATAAAACTATTTGCAATTATCTAGTTCCTGAAAGATTTTTATATATATATAATGAGATTAGATGCAATTATTGGGCATGTTAGATCATTCTTTTGTCAGAGCATACATGTCCACCTGGTGGCACTCAGATTTACTCCAACATGGTAATAGGCTTTTTAAGTTTTACCCCATCTCTCTGCTGTGGGTGCTTTCCTTTCTCTCTAAACTCATCCATGGCGTGTGTGATATCTCTCCTTGTATGTGTTTTACTCCCTATTTACACTTTGGTGCAGTACATTCTGTTACCTTCGCTGGCTGAAGCCTTTGATGCTTTCCTCCCTCTTCACATCCCACCCTGCTGCGCTCTCAACGCCGAGAGACGGGAGGGAGCAGCACACCAAGGAGCAGCCGTGCGCTGTTGGATCCGCATTTTGAAACTGCATAATAGCCTTCATTCCTACCGTTTTACTGGTTGTGAAGTCTGTAACTCCTTCATACAGTTGCCTATCCTAAATTTGTTTAACTCTGAATTAAAATGTTCCCAATTTGCTTCCTAAATGCAAAGTTAATAGCCTTTAACCCCTTAAGGATGCACTGTTTTTCTCTTGTTTTCCCACTCTCGCCTTTAATAAGAGTAATATGTTTGTTGTTTCTGTTGACACAGTTGTATCTGTTAGGGCTTGTCTATTGTGAAAGGAGTTGTATTTTCTTAATGGCACCATTTTACATACATTTTTGTAGGATGAAATGGGGAAAAACAAGTCTGTCATTCTTTAATTTTATTTAAAATTTTCAAATTTTTCTCAACGACGGCACCACCTGAGATCGCCGCCTCCTGATAGGACAGGAACACACAGAGGTTTAAAAGCTCCCCTCTCTCCTACCTTCCTCGGTGTAATCCTGTCCTGCCTTGAGGCAGGATCGCAGGGAGGTGCTGTGGGGAGATCCCAGCTTGAATACTCACATGGATCGGAGGTCAGGAAGTTGGTCCTCCATTTCCTAGAAACGTCTTCCGAGACGCTGCATCGGGCAGTTTACCTGAGCCAGATTCCTCCCACTGAAACTCATCGGGGGTTTTGCGTGGGGTCTGTGGTCTGCCTTCTCCCTGGTGCTACCAGTCCACAGGAGCCGCGGGCCTGGCACTCAGAATCTCACCTAGGAGACGGTGGGCGGATGCTGCAGCAGCTCATGACGGACGCGATGATGCAATGGTGTTGGGGGTGGAGCAGGGGGTGTGGCCAGGCAGCAGAGGCACCAACTTTGAAGAAGGAAAAATAGGGAGTCCAAGAGAAGATAAAACTGCTGCAGTAAAGCTCTGCATTGCAGGCTTTTCTGTTCATCGGTGACTGCAGTACTAGCAAGAATGAGAACTCCAGCATTGGACATTCCCGAACCGGGGTTGTAAGTAGCCCATTTGGTAAAAAGACGCTTGATTGAATGTTATGTTAAATGAAATATCTATGCATTTTACTTGCTTCTCTGTTGTTTGTTAGGGGGACGAGAAAATAAACGGCCCACCAAGACCAAAAAAATGTGTAAAGTGCGCAAAAATTACCCTTCGCATATGCCAAACCACTGTGCAAATTACATATAGCCAAGGTTATAAAAGAAGAATCAAGTGCGTTTATGGAGGACATTAAACAGCTGATCAGGGAGGAAGTATGCTCAGCCCTGACATCCCAAATTGTACAGCCAACTACGGCGTCCGTGTCAAAACACTCTAGGAGGCCTGGTAGCTCAGGCGACTACTCAAGCTCTGAAAGAAGTACCATATTTTAAGATGTGGAGGAACAGCCAGTCCTTGAGGAGTGCTTGGATGAGGACGATTACAAGAAATTTTTATTTAACCAGGAATACCTTTCCAAACTTATAAAGTCGGTCAGGGCTACCCTCAAAATGGAAGAACCCAGATACCCTCATGCCATTCAGGATGAGGTTTTCAGGAGGCTGGGAGAAAGAAGTAGGTACACTTTTCTAGTCCATAAAAGTATTCAAAAGATGATAAAGAAGTGGGGTAAACCCGATACAGGATCCTTCACGACTAAAGGGATTAAAAGGTGCTACCCATTTTTGGAAGACTTTAGGTGCAGATTGGGAGGAAGCATTCTGCGTGAATGTTCTCGTAGCTAAAATGGCCAAGCGAACGAGTCTACCGGTCGAAGACACTACGCAGCTGAGGGACCCCATGAACAGCAAGGCAGAGGGTCTCTTGAAAAAAAACATTTGGGAGGCCACAGCCAGTCTACTCAAACCCAGCTTCGTGGCCACCTGTGTGGCCAGAACCTTAAGTGTGTGGCTAGAGCAGTTAGAACTTCACATATCCAATAAGACATCGAGGGAGCAAATTCTGAATTCCCTCCCGGTATTGAAGATGGCCACAAACTACTTGGCTGATGTATCGTCCGTCAAACTGTTAGCACGCGCTGAAGCATTACCTAACTCCACTAGAAGGGTGCTGTGGCTGAAATCCTGGACAGGCAATGTAGCTTCCAAAAATAATTTATATTCGCTCCCTTTTCACAAGCAATTTTAATTGGCCCAAACTTTGACCAAATCAGATCGAAATTCTGAAGAGAAACAACAAAGACTACCTTTTTGGGGCCTTATGCAACAATCAGAGCATAAGGGAAAAAAAGTTATGGGATTCCTTTTTAACCCTCATCAGCGGGATTTCCCCAAACCAAAACTGTGACGCCATCCCGGTTGGGGCGAGATTACAGGCCTTCGTAGAGAGATGGTCCGCATTCTGCGAAATCACCTGGATTCCCCAAATCCTACATCATGGGTACCAAATAGAATTTGGTTCTTGACCCCCGACAAGAATTCTTGACTACAGGAGGCTCGGGTCACCAATTACATCTTCAACAGGGGTCCGGGACCTACTGAAAGCAGTAACTCCGGTCCCTAAAATAGAAAAATTAACAAGACCTTACTCCTGGCTATTTTCGATCAAAACAATGTGCAGAAAATCCCGTATGATCATTAATCTAAAGCCACTATATGCTTATATAAAGTATCAAAGATTCAAAAAGGAGTCTGTAAATTTAGCGGTGAGACTAATAAAAGGTGATGCATTCATGGCATCCATAGAGTTTAAAAAAAATTCATACTTTTCATGTACCGATCCATATGGACTCTCAGAAATTTCTCAGGTTTGCGCTTCGCATGGGGGGAAAAAATGAAGCATTTCTAAATCTCCTGTCTCCCCTTTGGGATATCATCGGCCCCTCACATTTTTACCAAGATCATGGAAGAATTTGGGGCATAACTGAAACAAAAATCAATCCCGATAGTGCCTTACTTGGACGACATCCTGGTCATAGTAGAAACCAGGGAGCTCCTCATAGAACACCTGGCGACGACCGTTCACCTTCTCCAGTACTTAGCGTGGATAATAAACTGGGAAAAGTCAGACCTAATTCCCAGCCAAGAGAAGCTGCTTCTCGGCATCATGCTCGACTCCAAAAATCAGCGCTCATTTCTCCCTGATTCAAAGCTACCGGGGCTTCAGCTCAAAATCAGCGCATTTCTGAAAAACAAAACCTCTATGAGGGAAGTAATGTCATTACTAGGGAAGCTAACCTCATGCATCCCGAGAGTTGCATGGGCTTAGCTGCACACCAGGGTCCCACAGAGCACAATTCTGGGGGCCTTAGGCAGAAGTCAGTCACTCTAAAAAAGGATGTACATAGAGACCTCAGTAAGGAACTCCTTGCGCTGGTGGCTCGCAACCCCGAACCTATCAAGGGGGGGGGTTACTGGCTTCAGGACCCAGCTGTATGCATCACCAAAAGCGCAAGTGCCCCAGGCTGGGGTGCTCATGTCAGGGACTTATTTCTTCATGGAAACCGGCCCCCGCAAATCAGAAACCGGTCTTCCAATTACAAATAACTGAGCAATGTGGGAAGCCCTTCAGAAATTGGGGGATTCTATGCGTAATCAGCATCTGAAGATCTTGACTGACAATACCACCGCTCACATTCGGCATCAGGGGGGAACAAAATTCCCATCCTTGCAAGGCGTCTCACAAAAAAATTTTTGTTGGGCAGAGGCACGAGTCCTATTGATATCGGCAACCCACCTAAGGGGAACCTTAACCCCTTAGTGACCAGGCTTTTTTGTTTTTATCATTTTTGTTTTTTCCTACTCCCTTTTAAAGAATCGTAGCTCCTTTATTTATCCATCAAAGTCGCTGTATCAGGGCTTGTTTTTTGCGGGACGAGTTGTATTTTTCAATGGTGCTATTTAATGTATCATATAATGTACTGAAAAACTTTTTAAAAATTCTTAGCGGAGAGAAATGAAAAAAAAAACGACATTCCACCATCTTTCCGTGCGTCCTGTTTCTACGACGCACAAACTGCAACAAAAACGACCTGATATTTTTATTCTATGGGTCAGTACGATTACTACGATACCAAACTTGTATAGTATTGTTTTTGCTGTAGTACTTGTATTTTTTTTTAAGATATTTAATTTTTTTCAATTATTTTCTGCGGTCATTTTGTGCACGCGATAACTTTTTTATTTTTCCATCGACGTAGTTGAGCAAGGGCTCATTTTTTGCGGGATGTCCTGTAGTTTCCGATAGTATCAATTTGGAGTACATACGACTTTTTGATCGCTTTTTATTGCGTTTTTTCTGGGAGACAGGGTAACTAAAAAAAATGCATTTCTGGCGTTCTTTATTTTTTTTTTCGGACGATGTTCACCGTGCAGAAAAAATAATGCAGTACTTTGATAGATCGGACTTTTACGGACACGGCGATATCAAATACATATTTTTATTTTATGATTTAGATTTTTTAATAAAAGATATGGCAAAAGGGGGGTGATTTAAACTTTTATAACTTTTTTTTTTTTTTCTTTTTTTTTTACAATTTAAAAAACTTTATTGATCTTTTTTTAACTTTACTTTTGAAGTCCCCCTGGGGGACTTTAACATACGATGCTTTGATCACTCCTGCAGTATGACGTAATGCTATAGCATTACGTCATACTGCTTTTTTACAGGCAGTCTATGAAGCCACCCTGTGTGGATGGCTTGATAGGCAGTCTGCTAAGGAGCCTGGGGCCATTCATTAGGCCCCCGGCTGACATGACACCTGCACGGATCCCCCGATCTCACCGCCAGGGGGCCGTGCGGGACCCCCAAACAGCGTTCGGGGGATTTAAATGCCGCTGTCAGAATTGGCAGCGGCATTTAAAGGGTTAATAGCTGCGAACGGCTGAGCGTTGCTATTGCCCGCGGGTGTCAGCTGTAATAAACAGCTGACGCCCGCGCTGTATGGAGGGAGATAGCGCCGCTACCTCCCTCCATACACGTCCTGCAGCTGCAGGACGTAAAAACACTATGGCCCGGTCGTTAAGGGGTTAAACAAAAAAAGACTATTTCAGCCAGAAACTCGTAGGCGTTGGAAGGCGTCCTGTGAAAGGGACCACTCCTCCAAGTCTAACAAATGGAGAATTTCACATCTGGACCTATTTGCATCAAAAGCAAACCACAAGGTGAAGTTCTCCCTCAGCCCGAGGGACCACCCAGTAGCAGTAGATGCGTTGGCTCAGGATTGGGGTCGGAGGGTTGGCCTATGCATTACCCCAATTCCGCTAATGCCAATGGTCCTCCAGAGATTCCACTCCCAGAAATGCTTTCTTATTTTAGTAGCTCCATTCTGGCCAAAAAGGAGCTGGTTCTGGCTTCTAAAGAACCTAAGCATACAAGACCCAGTTCTGCCTGCCTGCACAGCCGGACTTTCTGACACAGGGTCCCCTAAGGCATCCGGATATAGCAGGCCTTTGCTTTGCAGCTTGGATATTGATAAATCCATGCTGCTGGGAAGAGGCTTCTCAGAGATGGTGACGCAGACCTTATTGGCAAGTAGGAAAATGACCAATAAGATTCATCTAAAAATTTTGAAAAGATATATCTTGTGGCGTTAGCAAAAGAAGCTCCCTCTTTCCCTGACATCCCTACAATTCTTGATTTTCTGCAGGAGGGTCTGGATAAGGGCCTCTCCCCGAATATATACTAAGGGTCCAGCTATTGGCCTTTTGACACTAAACTCTCTGAGCTCAGGTGGATAGATAGGTTTATGAAGGCAGCGGACAGTTTAAAACCAAAAATTATAAATCTAGTCCCAGTTTGGAACCTAAATTGGGTCCTCAAGGCTCTGTCTTCAGAACCGTTTGAACCAATGCAATCACTCCATCTTAGAGTTCTGACATTAAAAATGTTTTTTCTAGTGGCAATTACTTTGGCCAGAGGGGTTAGTAAACTACAGGCCTTATCTACTCGTCAGCCTTTTTTCCGGAATACTGGAACTAAAATAATCAAATTAGACCCATGCTTTATGACTAAAATAGTGTCACCATTCCATAGAGCACAATATTTATTAATCCCCTCGTTTTTTGCCAAACCTAAAAATGATCAAGAATGGAAATTTAATTGCCTGGATGTCAGGAGAGCAGTCCTGCAATATATCAGAGCCATGAGCTAGTGGAGACAGGACGATAGCGTATTTATTCAATTGTTCGTTCAGTAGCTTCCGACTCTTCGTGAGCTCGTGGACCAGCCCACGCCAGTGCTTCCTGTGGGCTGTCGCCACCCTCAACTCCTCCAAGGTCCAGTCTGTCACCTGAAGGATATCCATCCATCTTGCCCTTGGTTGGCCCCTCTTTTTACCTTCCACTTTCCCCAACATCAGCATCTTTTCCAAGGTATCCCGTCTTCTCATTATATGCCCAATGTACTTTTTTTGCCTTTTTAATATCATTCCCTCCTGTGAGCAGTCTGGCTTTATTTCCTGGAGTCTGGACTGGTTTGATCCTTTTGCGGTCCAAGGCGCACTCAGCATTTTCCTCCAACACCACAGTTTAAAAGCGTCTAATTTCCTTCGCTCAGCTTTCCTTATGGTCCAGATCTCACATCCATAGGTTTCCATGGGGAATACCATTGCTTTAACTATGCAAACCTTCGTTGTCAGTGTTATGTCTCTGCTCTTGACTATGTTATTGAGATTGGTCGTTGCTCTCCTCCCAAGAAGTAAACATCTTCTGATTTCCTGGCTGCAGTCCGCTTCTGCAGTAGTCTTTGCGTCTAGAAATATGCAATCTGTCGCTGCCTCCATGTTTTCTCCCTCTATTTGCCACTTGTCAATCAATCTGGTTGCAATAATCTTGTTTTCTTTATGTTTAACTGCAACCCACCTTTTGCACTTTCTTCTTTCATCTTGGTAATGAGGCTCCTCAGCTCCCCCACGCTTTCAGCCATCAAAGTTGTATCATCTGCATACCTAAGATTGTTAATGATTCTTCCAGTGATTTTTACCTCCAGCCTTGGAATCATCAAGCCCCGCTCGTCGCATGATGTGTTCTGCATACAAGTTGAATAGGTAGGGTGAGCGTATACACCCCTGCCGTACTCCTTTCCCAATCTTAAACCAATCTGTTCCATGGTCTGTTTTTACCGTTGCTACTTGGTCATTATACAGATTGCTCAGGAGGAGTACAAGTTGACTTGTACCAAGAACTCGTCACAGTTTATTATGATCCACAGTCAAAGGCTTTTGAATAATCAATAAAACATAAATGATTTTCTGTACTTCCCTGCCTGCCTCCATAAGCCAGCAGATATTGGCCATTTGGTCTCTAGTTCCTCTGCCTTTTCTGAACCCGGCTTGTACATCTGACAACTCTCGCTCCATGAATTGCTGGAGTCTACCTTGCAGGATCTTGAGCATTACTTCACTGGCACGTGACATGAGGGCCACAGTGTGATAGAGCATTCTTTAGTGTTTCCCTTTTTTGGGGGATGGGGATATAAGTTGATGTTTTTCCAATCTGATGGCCATTCTTGTGTTTTCCATATTTGCTGGCATATGGCATGCATTATCTTGACAGCATCATCTTTCAAGATTTTAAACAGTTCAACTGGGATACCGTCACCTCCTGCTGCCTTGTTATTAGCAATGCTTCTTAAAGCCCATTCAACCTCACTCCTCAGGATGTCTGGTTCTGATTCACTCACCACATTGTCAAAAATATCCCGATATTATTATCCTTCCTATACAGATCATCTGTATATTCTTGCTATCTTCTCTATCTCTTCCACTTCTGTTAGATCCTTGCCATCTTTGTTTTTAATCAAGCCCTTTTATCACCTGAAATTTACCTCCTATTTTTCTAATTTTCTGGAAGAGGTCTTTTTGTCCTTTCTATTCTATTGTTATCTTCCACTTCCATGCATTGATTCCTTATCTCTAAACTCTAGAATTGTGCATTTAATTGGGCATATCTCTGCCTATTACTGTTTCCTTTTGCTTTCCTTCTTTCTTGGGCGACTTCTAGTGTCTCCGCAGACAACCATCTTGCCTTTTATGGTTTTCTTTCACTTTGGGACACTTTTTGTTGCCACCTCCTGAACAATATTGTGAACTTCTGGCCAAAGTTCTTCTGGGACCCTCTGTTAAATCTAGTCCCCTAAATCTATTCCTCACCTCCACTGCATATTCATTAGGAATTTTAGTGAGATCATATCTAACTGATCTGTGTGTCTTTCTTATTCTCTTTAGTCTGATTCAAAACTGTGCAACAAGTTCGTGATCTGAACTACAGTCAGCTCCGGGTCTTGTTTTCACAGACTGAATGGATGTTCGCTACCTTTGGCTGCAAAGGATGTAGTCAATCTGATTTTGATGTTGACCATCTGGTGAAGTCCATGTATAAAGTCGTCTTTTAGGTTGTTGAAAGAGTGTTTGTTATGCACAGTGAGTTGTCCTAGCAAAATTTTATTAGTCTATGCCCCGCTTCATTATGTTGTCCCAGACTATTCTTGCCTGTGATCCCAGGTGGCATGTTACTACCCACCTTAGCATTCCAATCTCCTGTAATGAAAATGTCTCTTTTGGGTGTATTATCCAGTAGGTGCTGCAGATCCTCATAGCACTGATCTACTTCTGCTTCTTCAGCCGCTGGAGTTGGGGCATATATTTGGATCACTGTCATGCTAAATGGCTTACCCTGAACTTGAATTGAGATCATTCTGTCATTTTTCGGATTGTATCCAAGCACGGCTTTAGCCACTCTATTAATTATGAAGGCTACTCCATTTCTTCTGTCGTCCTCTTTCACAGTAGTAGATCTGGTGGTCATCTGTTGTGAAGTGGCCTATTTCAGTCCACTTCAGTTCAATAACACCCAGAATGTCTATATTTAATCTTGACATCTCACCAGTGACCATGTCCAATTTGCCCTGGTTCATTGATCTTACATTCCAGGTTCCTATAGTGCCTTGATTTTTAGAACATCGGATTCGTCGTTTACCACCAGCACCGTCGACCGTTAGCCATCATTTGGGCTTTGAGCTAGCTGCGCCATCACAACTGGGGCTAGTTGAACTTATCCTCTGTTCCTCCCCAGTAGCATTTTTGACGATCTTCTGACCTGTGAGTCCCATCTTCCGATGGTATACTGACATATCTCTGGTTGTACTGATCCATTTAGTTTTTATGGCAAGAATACTGGGGTGGGTTGCCATTACCTTCCCCAGGGATCGTATTTAGTCTGACCTCTCCATCATGACCTTCCTGTCTTGAGTGTACCTTCACGGTTTCGCTCATGGTGTCATTGAGGTGCTCCAGCACCACGGCAAGGTATTGATACTTTGCAAGAGCCTGGCTATTACAGAAGCATATAAAGTAATAACTAAAGAGGCCGCTGCTAGACTCAAGGCCCGCTCTACAAGCGTGGTCTCCACTTCCTGGGCTGAATATGCCTCGGCAGTGGTAGAACTGATATGCAAGGCTGCAGCATGGAAAGACCCCATACGTTTATAAGATGTTATAGGGTGGACCATTCAGACGGATGAGGACCTGGCCTTTGGTCACAGGGTCCTTTCGGCTGTAGTTCCAACCCTGACGATTTAGTTGGTATGTCTCGTGCTGCTGTCGTGGAGACAACTAGGAAAAGGTGGTTTATACGTACCTGATGATCAGGTTTTCAGGAGTCTCTATGCCAGCACCGTACATTTCCCCCCAAAGAAATATAATTTTTCATTAAAATATACCAGTATAGGTAATTTAGTTAAGGCTCCTGCCCCTGGCAGTTCGTTAGAAATCACGGAGGAAGGTGGGAGCTTTTAAACCTCTGTGTGTTCCTGTCCTATCAGAAGGAGGCGATCTTAGGTGGTGCTGTCGTGGAGACTCCTGAAAACCCGATTATCGGGTAGGTATAATCCACCTTTTTACACCATTCATAGTGCAGTAAAAATGAAATGTTAAGTTTATTCTGTAAGTCAGTAGAATTACGGCTATCCCAAATGTATATAGATTTGTGTTAATAATTTTACAAAATTTTAATAAGCCATTTTAACCTGATAGTGACCGCAATATGTTTTATGGTAGTCACCACATGATGTTATTCTGATGCATGCCTTTTTACAGCACCTTAATATAGGCTACCACTGAAAAGCAAAATACATTGCAGCGTGTAACACAAGTCATTACATTAGATTTGCCCTTGTGGGACTAAAGCACAAAACAAATGTCAGAATTGCTGTGCTCCCCCCCCCCCCCAAAAAAAAAAAAAAGTGATCAAGTTATTGCCAGTTCACATCTGTATATAGCTCGGCAAAAAATTTAAAAAAATCCGGCCCCTGACGGGAGTTGCCGTCTTGCTGCAAAACATGGCATGCAGTTATTTCTCAGGCAAATATGCATATGATTAGAGTTATGGGATTAGATGAACGGCCTTGCGACCTGAGACCTTAATAAGTGGTTCTCTCCATTGGCCTATCAAGAGGCTCTCAGAGGCTCCTTGTGTGTAGCAACCTCTGCTTCCGCTTGTGTAGAGCTTGTTGACCACAAAACGCCCCTACGACGCAGAAAGGAGATTTTGCTTAGTTTTAAGAAGTGCATTCTTTGAATACAAGAAGCTGGACGGTCATATTGAAGAATCGACCGTCACCTGGGCTGTTCTGACCAGACTGTTAGGAGGGGTTGGGACCAGTGGATGTAATACCTTTGAAACCAAATGTCATCTCCGTTTGCAGTGGTGTTGTGAACGATGACACTGGTGCTACGGAGTGCAATCGGGTTGTCCTCAGTAACAAATCCAGGTTTAGCCTGGGCACCGAGGAAGTCTGTGTTCATGGTTGGAGACCTTAGGTGTGAATGCCTTAATTGTGCCTTTGCTGTGGAGTGATACACTACCTCCACTTTTGATGCCGACTATTGCATATGACAGTCGGTCCCCCCTAGTAGTGGTATGAGGGAAAATGACAGCTCCGCGGCATGTTCAGGACATCCTGCAGCCACATGTGTTCCTCTGCTGGCAGGGTTTCCAAGAGGCATTTTTCAGCAGCGTAATTCGCCGCCGCACACAGAAGGAGGTCACAGGATTGTCCCCGAAACATTGCCACACTTCCGTGGCCTGCCTCTTTGCCAGATCCATCCCCGATAGAACATATATGGAACCATCTGCGATGCCAACTTCGACAGCATACGAGCTTGCAAGATCCAGAGGCTCAGTTACAACTAATGTGGAACGATATGGCACCGTATACCACACAGAACCTGTATGCCCATATCACATCTTGTATGCAAGCTAGAGGCGGATCAACAGAGGACTAGGGCCTCCATGGCAGCACAACAGGACTTACAATCACACACAAGTTCTATTCAATTCTGATAACTCGTGCGGTTTGAATTTTTTTAAGTGTATACACTGGATCCAATATAAGTAGTTAAACTTTGTTTTAGAAGGTAATTTGCTTGACAAGTTAAGAAACAAACATGATACCATTAATGCATGAATATTTTATACAGGTGCTACTCTTAATAACAAAAATAAGTGTATACATTCAAAATTAAAGCAAAATACAACTACAGAAAACTTAAACTAGAGTGGTATGGCAAAGTACAAGTGTGATGCTATTGTGTATTTTTGAGTGTTGTATATGCCCCTCAGTCATTAGAGAATGTAGACACACAACACAGCTTAAAGGGCTATTCCCCAGATTGACTTATCACCTATCCACTGAATAGGTGATAAGTCTGATCAGTAGAGGTCTTGCTGCTAAACCCCCACTGATCCCAAGAATCATAGAATGGTAGAGTTGGAAGGGACCTCCAGGGTCATCGGGTCCAACCCCCTGCTCAGTGCAGGATCACTAAATCATCCCAGACAGATGTCTGTCCAGCCTTTGAAGGAGAACTCGCCACCTCCCGTGGCACCCTGTTCCACTCATTGATCCCCCTCACTGTCTAATATCTAATCTGTGTCTCCTCCCTTTCAGTTTCATCCCATTGCTTCTATTCTTTCCTTGTGCAGATGAGAATAGGGCTGATCCCTCTGCACTGTGCCAGCCCTTCAGATATTTGTAGACCGCTATTAAGTCTCCTCTCAGCCTTATCTTCTGCAAGCTAAACATTCCCAGATCCTTTAACCGTTCTTCATAGGACATGATTTGTAGACCGCTCACCATCTTGGTAACTCTTCTCTGAACTTGCTCCAGTTTGTCTGTCTTTTTTAAAGTGGGGTGCCCAGAACTGGACCCAGTATTCCAGATGAGGTCTGACTAAGGAAGAGTAGAGGGGGATAATGACCTCACGTGATCTAGACTCTATGCTTCTTTTAATACATCCCAGAATTGTGTTTGCCTTTTTGGCTGCTGCATCACATTGTTGACTCATGTTCAGTCAGTGATCTATTAGTATACCCAAGTCTTTTTCACATGTGCCGATGCTTAGCCCAATTCCTCCCATTCTGTATGTGCTTTCCTCATTTTTCTTGCCCAGATGTAGGACTTTGCATTTCTCCTTGTTAAATACCATTCTGTTAGTCGCTGCCCCCTGTTCAGTCTTTTCTAGATCTTTTTGAATTCTCTCTCTCTTCCCTAGTGTTAGCTATCCCTCCTAGATTTGTGTCGTCTGCAAATTTGATCTATTTCCCATCAATTTCCTCCTCCAGATCATTTATCACCTGGAGACTTGAATTCATTTAACTTATCTAAGTGTTGAAGATCGGGAGTAGAAGCACGCAGCTATCTCCAGGAGTCACATTGATGATGAGTGGAGTTGCACTGGGCAGGTTTGACCACCACTCAATTCTAGCTCATTGCAGGGGGCGCAGTGAAGCAAGGAAGGGGACACAGGACTACTCTTGGATTCACGACACTGACACTGACACTGACACTGACACTGACACCGACACCGACACCAAACTTATCTATCCTGTGGCTAGGTGATAAAAGTCAATCTTGTGTAAGGTTTACATTGGCCCATGGGAATAGGCTCGCAGTTGTGCCAAATGAGCAAGCAAACACTCCAGGGGCTGATTGAATCTTTTATTTATAAATCTCCGGATCGCCCCCTTTAAGGGGTTGTCCCGCGCCGAAACGGTTTTTGTTTTTTTTTCAATAGCCCCCCCGTTCGGCGCGAGACAAACCCGATGCAGGGGTTAAAAAAGAAAAGTGCTTACCTGAATCCCCGCGCTCCGGTGACTTCTTACTTACCTTGTGAAGATGGCCGCCGGGATCTTCTCCCTCGGTGGACCGCAGGGCTTCTGTGCGGTCCATTGCCGATTCCAGCCTCCTGATTGGCTGGAATCGGCACGTGACGGGGCGGAGCTACAAGGAGCCGCTCTCCGGCACGAGCGGCCCCATTCAGAAAAGAAGAAGACCGGACTGCGCAAGCGCGTCTAATCCGGCGATTAGACGCTGAAAATTAGACGGCACCATGGAGACGAGGATGCCAGCAGCGGAGCAGGTAAGTGAATAACTTCTGTATGGCTCATAATTAATGCACAATGTACATTACAAAGTGCATTAATATGGCCATACAGAAGTGTATACCACAACTTTGTTTCGCGGGACAACCCCTTTAAGGCAGCTGTGTTTTTGTTTTTGTTTTATTTTAAATCCAGCTACCCATGCCCCAAACCAATAAAACAGTCCATCCTCACCCATCCCAGGTCTCCACACCTTTGATCTCGCTACCAGCACTCTGGTTATAGGCTGCTGCAGCCAATTGCAGACCACAGGGACCTGGGACAATGGCTTTGTCTTCATGCTTGCCATCCTATGGTTGTGTTTTATATGAATTATGTCAAATTTATATTGTGATGTTACCATTAGACACTATTTTCAGCATGTGACTTATTTTGATACAGTACTTACTGTGTATAGTCTATAGTACAGTATGTAATTGGCTGGGTTCTGGTACCATATTTCTTGTAATGAGCTTTTGTTCTTGTGTATGTTACTCTCCTTGGTTTCGTATGTAATGAGCTTGATTCTGTTACAGTATCCTCTGAGCTTTGTTCTGGTAACATAATTACAAGAAAAATTTGGTTCAAACAAAAAACTTTTCACAGCTCTTTGGATGCACACTATTGGATTGTGCACACGTCTAATGCTGAATGTGACATGCATGTAGTTCTGTAAGGGCAGCTTAGGTAGTGAGTGTCCGCAGATAGGTTTGTAATTTACGCTGCAGATTTTACTCGTGATTTGGATTCACTTGTTTTCTCCATATTCAGGTGCGTGCAATATTTTACTTTTTGCAGGTACCAGAAAGGCTAAGTGCACCCCTGCCAGAAGAGAAACAGAAATGTCTGGTGTGTAGCAGCCAGCAGGAAAATAGTCGCTCGGAGCTAAATGGAGGCATTGAGACACTGTCAAACAAGTGTCACTGTCTTGAGTGCATTTTGCAGCTGCCAGTAAGGGGTGAATGTGGGGTTTTTTTCTCCTCCGTAATGTCTAATTATTAGACAGGTCTGACCAGATCAAAGTATTTCTTTCATATGCAACCATAATGTAACCCTGGACAGATAAAGTTAACAGTTATATGATGTCAATGGCATCTTTCAAGTGATGGCACATATGAGGTAGCAAATGAACAAACCGTTCTTGAAGTTGATGTGTTGTAAACAAGGGAAAGGAGAAGTGTGTGGCCACAAGCAGCAGTATGTTACTTCTGTATTTCTAAACTGAAACAAAGAATGAAACCTACAGAGGAAAAAAGAAGCCTAATCGGAAGATTTGTACCCCTTCTGTATTTTGGACCCACTCCTGGTTTGGTAACAGTATCGCTGCAACAATGATATATAATGGTAGCGCCCAACAACCAGACAACACTCCCTGCTAAAGGACGCCCTTTAAAAATATAAACCTTTAGTCAAGGATACTTTAAAACCATTATTAACCCCAATATACACACAAAATGATAAACAAGAAATGCATATCGGCGTAAGGCTCTTTTACATACAATGATAACACCATGCAACACAACTTTTGTAACAGATAAGCAGATCAGTGGCTAACAGTAACTTTAGTGCGCTGAATTCAAATATGGTGTCCGTTTTTTTTCTGCCACGTAGGGTAATCCAATTGCCGTTGTATTTTTTGGAAATATGCCTATACAATCCAGTCGGCTCGCCATTAACCTGCTCAATAAAAAGAATAACAAAAGTGATTGTGCAACTATTTGGCAATCACTGTGACAGGCCGCGTACTGACTGAACACTATAAGGGTAGGTTTATGTAACATATAAGGTATGTTTCCACGGGGTGTAAGCACTGCGGATCATCCACCAGTAAGTTGTAATTAATGAACTGTGTTTTTACAGGTCATTGGTTAGACCAAATAAAAGAATCAAAATCATAAAACAAAAATACATGTTTGGTATCGCTGCGTCCTAAAAGTCCGATCTATGTAGTAACGCATTATTTACCTCGCATGGGGAATGTCATCCAGGAAAAAAAAAATATATATAACACGCCAGAAATGTGCTCTTTTGGTCATTCTGTCTCCAAGAAAAAAATGCAATAAAAAGTGAACAAAAAGTCATATGTATTCCAAAATGGTACCAACACAAACTACAGGACATCCTGCAATAAATGAGCCCCGCACAACTATGTGGACAGAAAAATAAAAAAGTTATTGCGTGTAGAAGATGGCGGCAGAAAATAATTGAAAAAAAATAAATGCCTTTGAAAAAAAAAGTACTACAGCAAAAAAAAAATAAAAAACGACATAACTTTGGTATTGTAGTAATCATACTGACTCATAGAATGAAGTTAGCAGGTCGTTTTTGTTGCTGTTTCTGCGCCGTAGAAACAAGACGCACTAAAAGATGCCGGAATTTCGTTGGTTTTTTTTTCATTTTACTCCACTTAGAAATTTTTAAAAGTTTTTCAGTACATTATAAGGTACATTAAATACAACCATTGAAAAATACAACTTGTTCTGCAAAATCAACCCTCATACAGCGACGTAGATGGATAAATAAACAAGTTCAGATTTTTTTTAAAAGGGGGCAGGAAAAAATGAAGATGGGGAAAAAAAGTTGGTCATCAACTCTACAATAAGTGTGTTGGGTTATATGAGGGACGTTCATTATAGATTTCATCTGACCCACTTCTATTTATCACAGGATCCTAAAACTGCACACGTGTAATGATAGAAGTCTATCATTACAGATAGAAGCAACTCTGAACTGATAACGGTCTTATACAGGGGCTGAAGCAGTTCGAGGTGTGATAATTGACCCAGTGGAATACAGAGCAGTCATCAAGTTCCTTTACTTGAAAAGGAGACGCTCAATGACATAAAGGAGGTTTATGGGGAGGATACCCCATCATACGATGTAGTCAAGAACTGCCATCGTCAATTCAAATGTGGTCGGACTTCAGAGGAAACAGCTGTAATTCCAGGGCGACCCTACTCTGCAATTGATGAACACACCATCCAGCAAGTGGAGGCCACCATTTTGGAAAATCGCCACATAACCATTCGCAATCTAGCCCAAAATGTCAAGATTAGTGTGGGGTCCATGGAAAAAAATCATCCAAGACCATCTTCATATGCATAAGGTATGCGCTTTCTGGGTTTCCCGGCTGCTAATACCTTTCCAGAAGCAGGAACTAGTCAAATGCTCCCCGGCTCTTTTGACGATCTACCATGGAAACCAGGATAACTTTTTCAACAGACTGATCACACAGGATGAAAGCTGGTCCATCACTATGATCCGAAGACTAAAGTCCAATCGATGCAATGGAAGCATGTGGACTTACCGCCTCCAAAGAAGACCAACCCGCGGCTCAGTCTTTTGGGACCAGCACGGAGTAGTCTTGATGGATTACCTAGCAAAGGCTACCACGATTACTGGGGCATACTATCCTGCTGCAGGAGGCCATCAAAACCAAGAGACGCTGCATGCTCGCCAAATGTATCCACCTTCTGCAAGACAATGCCGCAGTTCACAACTCACATGTTAGCACGCAGCTGCAGGTTTGAAATTCTACCGCATCCCCCTTATTTACCCGACCTCGCACTATCGGACGGCCACCTCTTTCCAACAATGAAGTCATTTTGAAGGACCAGTGGTTTCCAGATGATGACTCTGATTTCTGAAGACACAACGTGGCTGATGGAGTGACCTGTCGACTTCTACAAGCGAAGTGTTTACAGTTTGCTTAAAAAGATGGGAGACGTGTGTCCCCGTGGTGGCACCTATGTACGGAAGGACTTCTAACTGTGCCAAGTTTGGTTGCTCGTAGTCTGCAGCATGTGGGTCAGGGAATTCACGCCTTCTATGCCTCGTCTCATACTGATTACTTGGTAGTAAGCAATTTACTATCCTCAACAGTTATGGAGACTGATTTGGGAATATCTGATCCCTCTGCCATCTCTATCTATTTGCACAAGCAAAAAGTTCAGACTTTGTTGCGGCGTTTCTTACCGCTTTGGTCAATTATGATAATTTTGTGGAAACTTTAGGAGGATAGTGAAAGAATTTGATCTAGACAATAAGAGACCATAAGGGTAATTTTAGCCTCTACTAGGATACAGTAACAGCAGTACTCAGGGGCCAGGCTGACAAGTTAACAGAAAACTTCCAAGAAGCGGGCACAAGATAATCCAAAAACAATCCAAGGCCAGTGCAGCAGGTACACACACTTGCACATAGCCCCTGAATCAAGGTGAGGAGACAGTGGAGCTGGGACGATTAATCAGCAAGAGAGTGCTGAGACACGGGCGCCCCTGATCCCAGTCAGAGGGGACTGTGAGAGCACAGCAGGGGGAACCCCCAGAGAGCAGAGGGGACTGTGAGCGCAGCAGGGGGAACCCCCAGAGAGCAGAGGGGACTGTGAGAGCGCAGCAGGGGGAACCCCCAGAGAGCAGAGGGGACAGTGAGAGCGCAGACCTGGCAGTACCGGCATAGAGGTCCCAAGTGACCCAGGCAGGAAGTGGAGAAGCCATCCTGTGTGTCTGGCCGTCAGCCAGCAGTGAGCCCGCACACATAACACCTGCTGGACATTAGGGACACTTGCTGCAGATCCTGAGGCTCTCTTCACTGAGCCTTAACAGCTGCAGAGGGGAAAGGGAGGAAGATCATAAATACACTGTGACAGTGCCCCAGCATATAAGGGTGAAGCTGCCTCCCCCCTCTGCGCTGCTCATCACTTGCCTGTTAGAGTGAGAACACCTGCAGACGTTCTGCTTCCCAGCCTGCACAGACCTCCATACACTCCTGTCCACTGACTTCTGACCTGCTCTCTGCTGACATCTAGTGGTGATGTGGTCTCACTAGCATTGCTACACTATGAACATGCCTCTGCAGCCATGCATTAAAAGGGTTGTCCTGTGCCGAAACGGGTTTGTTTTTTTTTTCAATAGCCCCCCCGTTCGGCGCGAGACAAACCCGATGCAGGGATAAAAAAAAACAAAACGGGTAGTACTTACCCGAATCCCCGCGCTCCGGTGACTTCTTACTTACCTTGTGAAGATGGCCGCCGGGATCTTCACCCTCGGTGGACCGCAGGTCTTCTGTGCGGTCCATTGCCGATTCCAGCCTCCTGATTGGCTGGAATCGGCACACGTGATGGGGCGGAGCTACGAGGAGCCGCTCTCCAGCACGAGCGGCCCCATTCAGAAGGGAGAAGACCGGACTGCGCAAGCGCGTCTAATCGGGCGATTAGACGCTGAAGATTAGACGGCACCATGGAGACGAGGATGCCAGCAACGGAGCAGGTAAGTGAATAACTTCTGTATGGTTCATAATTAATGCACGATGTACATTACAAAGTGCATTAATATGGCCATACAGAAGTGTATACCCCAACTTTGTTTCGCGGGACAACCCCTTTAAGTATTAACCCACTTGTGAATCTACCCTGCAGTATATTATAAGCACGAGCCTGCAGCTATCTCCTACTGTATCCCTCCGGTGTAATGGCACCCACTAAACAAGCTAAACTTGTGAACAAGCTGCAACAATACGCCCGGCCCAGCGCCCCAATGGACTCCTGATCGAATGAACCCCGCAGCCCACAAGGCGCACCCTCTAAGGAGACCGCGTCCGTTTCACCTCCTGCATCCGGCCCAACCATTGCTGACGTTCTCAAAGCAATCACAGAGTCCCGCTCAGTGACTCCCTACAGTCGGAAGTTATCCTACTGAGAGCAGACGGTCAAACGCTGCTGGAACGCATGACCGATATTGAGACCTGTGTCTCCAACCTGGAGGACACCACTACACCGCTCTCGGATCGGGTGCAAACACTTAGTTCCAGCTTCACAGCGCAGCAAAGGAAGATGGATGATATGGAGAATCGGCTGCGTCGCTGTAATCACAGATTTATAGGACTGCCGGAGGGAGCAGAGGGCAAAAACCCTTGTGAGTTCTTGGAATCGCTTCTCAAACAGACGTACGGCTCAGATTCTCTGTCGCCTCTACTCTGTAATGAAAGGGCGCATCGCATCCCCTGTAGAGCCCCACCGCCTGGAGGCCCCATCGCACCTTTATAGCCAGGTTACTCAACCACAGGGACAGAGATAAAATCCTGGAACTGAATCGTGTGAAGGAGCCGCTGAGAGTGGAGGGGCAAACACTTTGCATTTTCCCGGATTTTTCCCTGGAGGTGCTGCAGAGGCGACACTGTGCTCCAAGCAGCTTACTTACACAATGTTATATCCTTGCATTTAAACGGGCCCCTATAGGCTCTGCGTACCGTGCCATCTACTCCAGTTATGCTATAAGAGTCAGTATCCTGGTGACTAAGCCCAGTTTGCTTTCCGACAGATCCATATTGATGCTGGGGGATATTTTTCGATCCTTCAAGGCACCTTTCAGGGGCGGCTTCTCATGATGGTTAATGTTTATTTGCCACCCTCTGCTGATACCAAAGTCCTCCACAGAGTGATGGCACAGGTGGTTTTGCTTGAGTCTACCCTAATAATATTTGCAGGGGACATTAACCTTATTTTGAATCCAGTTCAGGACCACTTTACTCCAGCCGCCTGGGGATCGCCCTGACTCAATCCTACTTGCTGCAGAAAATATGGCACCTGCGACACCCGTATGACACCGCCTACTCTTGTCACTCTTTAACATATAACACCTTTTCCCGCATTGATTCAAGCTTTGGCTCCCTGGAATGTCCCCCCATGGTGCATGATGTATCCTACCTGCCCAGAGGCATATCAGATCATTCCCCGCTCCAATTGGTTCTTGACCTCGGAGTGGAGGGTGCCCTTGAGGGTGGCGGGTGGCGACTGCCCTTTGTGGAGACTTAGTCCACTATGGCTAGCGCAGAGAGAAGTGCAGGTATATGCTGAGTAAGAGATAGAAATGTACTGGGGGGTTAACGAGGGGACGGCCTCAGAGCTAATTGTATGGGATGCTTTTAAGGCCTCTCTCCTGCTTACCCTGGTAAGCAGAATTAATTTGATTAAAATGAAACTGTTGCCGAAGATTCTGTATGTCTTGCATAACTCCCCTATCCTTGTTCCAAATGGCTTTTTTCATGCTCCATGGGATTGTACTATGCATTCTGAGAAAAAGCTTCATCCCCCAGGATTAAACTAGAGACCCTGTGCCTCCTGGTGAGCTGGGGAGGTCTAGCCTTACCCAACTTCTACTACTATTATCTGGCCAGTCAATTGGTATATGTTGGGTGGTGGCTGTCCTCATCAGATTATAACCCGGTGGTGGGCCTGGAGCGTAAGGTGGTGGGTCCTGATCAGAGTCTGAGAGCTTTGCTGATGTGTGGCCCCTTGTCTTCTACTGTCCCTCTACCCACTCTCATGCTGGTAACAGTCAAGGTGTGGCACAGGGCCTTGCAGCTGGTGCCTGTAGAGAAAGTTACGTGGTCCCCACATACTCCGCTGTGGAACAATCCACACCTACGATGCTTCACTGAGTCTGCATTCTGGAGACTTCATGGGGTGAGTGTCCTGTCTGACATAGTCAGCGAGGGCACCTTCTGCACTTTCCTACAACTACACATACAGTATGACTTTTATAACTCCATGACTCCTCTGCAGATCAATCACCCTACATAACACTGGATAACCTACAGCACAACCTAACCCGCTGTATTCCATAATGCCGCTGATTGGCTGGAACCGCTTCAAACTTTCACTTGTGTGGGTCTCTGGGAGTTGTAGTCCATAGTGGATGCCAAGTGTCTTCTCAGAGCACTGATATAAACTACAACTCCCCGAGACCCACACAATTGAAAGTCCCAGCCAATCAACGGCATTATGGAATACAGCGGATTAGGTTGTTCTTTAGATTATCCAGTGTGATTGATCTGTAGCGGAGTCGTGGAGCTATAAAGGTCATACATCATTATATGACAGAGCGACATAAGCAGTGCGTTCTTGAAGCATACTTTATAAAAATGTCCGAGAAGAAGAAATGGCGTCAATATTCTAATGAATACTTGAAACACGGATTAATCCCTTCTCCTACAAACGGACAGCTTCCCTTGTGCCTCGTTTGTGAAAAGGCATTTTCAAATGACGCTATGAAGCCTTTGATATTGAGTGATTAACTGCATTCAGACAAAGTGGGAAAGCCTAAGTTTGAGACCCGCAGCATTGTAGGCAAGCCATTTGGAAAATCTGCTCTCAATGCTGACAGAGGCCTCCCTGCTTCCTATAAAGTCTCTTTATTAATAGCGCAATGTGGCAAATCACATACTATTGGGGAAACACTTGTGCTGACCGCAGTTATAGAGATTGTCAGTACTATGCTGGGGCCTGACCCGCGTGCCATGGTGAAATTGATTCCTTTGAGTAATGACATCGTTTCAAGAATTGACGAGATGGCTGCTGACATGGGAGAAACGCTTTCAGACATGGGAAAGAACACAAAATTTGTAATGCAAATTGACCAGTCAACGGTTAGAGACAATGAACCACTGCTGCTAGCTTACGGTCGTTTCATTAATCAGAATGAAGAGGTAGTGGAGGAACTGTTGTTTCCAAGAAAAAACATCCCATTAACCAATGTACTTGCTTGTGCAACCGATGGAGCTGCATCCATGATTGGTCAACAAAACACACACTGAAGAGGACAGTTTACACCGAATGCAATCTGCCCAGTCAGACATACATCGAAGAGGACCCCATCCACACCGAGTGCAGCTCGCCCCTTCAGTCATACACCAATGAGGAACCCGTCCACATCGAGTGCAGTAATTCCTAATTTATGAAGGTTTCCAGTTATAAAATCAAATGGTTAATTAGACCTGTATATAATAATATTCACATTAATTTTACCCGACAGATGGCCGCTCTCTGCACAGCCACTCTGACATCTTTGGTACATACGGTAACCAGATAGCCAACAGATTTCAGTAGAGCGGCTGGTCTCACTAGAGAATGCAAATTTGTTGACCATTTCCCTCTGTTTAGGCAGGTGGATCAGTGTGCCATCTATCTATCTTAGGCCTCCTTCACAGTGGCCACATCACAACCGAAAATCCATGAATGAAGAAAAGCTGTGATCAAGTCCTGAGCTTCATTTTCTCGGCCATTCACTCTCGGCAATAGGAGCGACAGAAGGTAAATTTTTGGTTTCTGCTTCTATTGTATGTTGCAGCCATGGTTTAACGGGAACCTATTTCTATTGGGAAGTGCTGACCTATTTTATCCTTTATTTGTACAAATATAGTGGAGGTTGTCGCTGCCTCCACCTGGTTGTGCCGCCCGCTGCCCATTTAGCTTCTGTCCCTCCTATTGGACCATATAAATGGTATCCTACCTTCCCTGGTTTTATTTGTAGGCTTCGTCCAAAGAGAGATACATTCATAGAGGTAGGTACTCATTTTTCCCAGGTTAAGATTACACCACCTGGTATTAGGACCCATCTGAGAGCGGGTCACTCGGACGTTGGTAGATGGGCCAATATGATTTGATCACATTTTATACCAAGAACCTTGCATTATTTAATGCAGAGTCTTTATTATAAGCATGTACACTTCTGATAGTAAATGTATTTTGCGTGCTGTTGCCACTTTTTGGTTTCTGCTTCGAGAATTCTAATATGCTCTCGGTGTTATATGTATCTCTGCATTTGATATGTACATGCTTCTATTTTTTAATTGATTTTAATACGTATTCAATAAAGATGATTTGTTGGTATATATTCTTGTGCGTTTTACTCTATTTGTGGGCATTATGTGGCGCAGAGTGTTAAGGCAGCAGAATGGAGTCCTAAGCTCTCGTTCACAACCTGAAGTTCAAGGTCGACTCGGCAGCCTTCTATCCTTCTGAGGTTGGTAAAATGAGTACCCAGAGGGATGATTAGCATCCAAATGTGCAGCTTCCAGTGAGAGTCACAATTGGGCTGCATTCAGATGAGTGTCCATGTGATGTCTGAGTGGGGGGATAGTGGACATTGCATGACCTACTCTTGTGCACGGTACACACCAGAATAGCACACGCAGCAGTTGTTTTCACACAGATCATTGGTGAGCAGCTTAATTGACAATAATGGGTCTGTGTGCAGCCCATGAAATACACGAACAACAACACAGATGGGAAAAATCTGTATATGTATGGACCTTTATAGAGAAATACAGTCTAACTGAACTGATAAACAACACAAAACCAGTTGCACCAAGTGCCATGGCCTCTTGGACTCTAAGACAGGTGATCGTCCGGGGACCAATGCGGCAGCCCCTATTGATGGGATATTGAGGATAGGTCAGCAATATTTTTTTTCCCGGAAGACCCCTTTAGGCCTGTGATAGTCGAGCGCATTCTGACTGCATCTATGCGTCCATAATACGGAGGAGTGTCCCGGCCTGACCCTGGGTCTCCTGACCCGAACTCTGAGCATCACAGCAATACCTGCGGTAAGGCTGGGACACGTCTGTGTTGCAGATGCATAAATGTATTTGGAATACGTAAGTCTGTCAATGGCCTTAAATCAGATTGTGTTTGTCCAGAATTGGAAGCAGTCAGACCACATTTTATTATTAATCAATGCAGAAATACAGAAAATTCCAATTTTACTGTCTAGACCACCACCAATGTGCTAACTAGAGATGAGCGAGTATACTCGCTAAGGCAAACTACTCGAGCGAGTAGTGCCTTATTCGAGTACCTGCCCGATCTTCTCTAAAGATTCAGCTGCCGTAGTGGGTGAGTGGTGAGTTGCCGGGGGGAGCGGGGGGGGGGGGGGGGAGAGAGTGAGGGAGAGATCTTCCCTCCATTCCTCCCCGGTCCCCCCCACCGCTCCCCGCCGGCAGCTGAATATTTAGAGATGAGCGGGCAGGTACTCGAATAAGGCACTACTCGCTCGAGTAGTTTGCCTTAGTGAGTATGCTCACTCATCTCTAGTGCTAACCTCTTCTGTACATAGATCCCCAGCAATGTGCCCATTAACCCCTATACTATCAGAGATCAACAAACCTGGTATGAAAATACTCAAAAGTTTTCTACTTAGTATAAGACCTAAAAATCTTTGGTGTATTTGCGATGGATTTTGCCCCAGATGTGACTCTGGATTTGAACCTTTGCATTATGAGTGAATAAAGACCATTTAGGTCCTGGCCAGGAGAGCCAGAGAACGTGCCAAGTGCCTTTCACTGCCCATATGGTCTAGTAGTTGTCAGTATTGGAGGGATGCCCAAATGGTTGAACCCCCACCATCAGTAATTTATGACATGGACCTCTTTGATGACTAAATAATATGTAACAGTCCTCCTAGATGAGCTGCCAAAGGAATTTAGTTGAAATTACATTTTCTGTGATGTTTGATTGCACTCAGGTCCCGTTCACATCATGTTTATGGCCTTCATGTAATACTATTTTGGCCTTCATTGGGCGACTATAAGGGTTCTGTCACACCACTGTGTTTGTGCATGCAAAATCTTTGCGCTCTGAACTCCGAGAACAGAACCGATTGATTTCAATGGGTTTGTTCTCAAAGTGCCAAAGAAGCCAATGGGAAGTGTGAAAATACACAAGCGCAAGGATGTAACACTGCGCGAAAATGTAGTAAAAAGAACACATCTAGACCTTTAATTAGCCCCGAAATCCATGGGAAGGGAGTGTCACGCGCGTTTGAACTGGCCTTGCGTGCGCAAAAATCACAGTAATATGCAGAGCCTCGTGCACCACGCAGATTATGTTCCTCTTCAAACCTCGTTCATATGTAACTACACTGCGGCAGGCGTTTTTGCGCATAAGCTTGTGTAACACCGCCCTAACCCTATATTTGGCGTATATGGTAGAATTCCTAGTATACACACTGAATATACATCACAGATATGATATGGACTGAACCTAAACTGCTTGGGTTTTGGCTAAGCATTGTGTGTTTCCAGCATGGCATGTTTGATGTGTAGCTTTGTGTTTGGCGTGTGCATTAATCATGTTATTTGCCGGATTAAGGTGTAAATCCTCACAGATAACAAAGCTTCTAAGGATAAACAGACACAATTAGGGAACTGGTAATATGCGCCTATTGCAGATCGCACAGCCACCCAGTGAGAGAGAGTGAAGTGTCAGGAATCCGGGCGGAAGAGAGAAGCTATTAGAAATCAATACAAAGAAATTAAGGGAGTCGGACGACATTTGAGCAAAAAATTAGGCTTTTTTTTAATTTGAAGGGACACAGAATGTCTACTGCGGTCCACAGCCGGGGAGCCTCCTTCCTAATAGATTCCTTAATGGGGTGGACCTCGGCGCACAACGAGAGAAACATGAATGAAAAAGGAAGCTCGGCAGAAGACATGCAAAGCAAAGCAGAAGAACGCCTTCACTTCCCCGCAGAGTTGTTGGCGAAGTCACTTACAAATCATGAAGCACAAGAGAAAAACCAGGTCACCGAGGAGAGCCAAGGAAGACATAAAATGGACCACTCTATAAGAAGTCAAGAAAACCTCCTGATAACGTCCAAGATCATCCCTAGTGATAACGCCGAGGAGATAAAACTGGAAACAATGGACAGAACGGCAAAAGGCAAACTAGAGACAAAGAGCGGTCAGATGAAGGAAAGAAATCAGCAGGAAGACAGGAACGGTCTCCTTGAGAAGCCAAATCAATCATACATAGCCTTGATTTCAAGAGCAATCTTGTCTACCCCTGAGAAGAGACTGCAACTGAGTGACATCTACCAATGGATCATGGACACCTACCCCTACTACCACAATCAGGTAACTCAGCTTGCAAAAATGTAACTAGAGCCTTAGAAATGAACTTTATTACAAGGGTAATTAAGGACATTGAACATGATAGATACAGCAAAGGACAACAGGGTTTAGATTTAAAGCCTTGACATGTTGGGGTCTTAGAGGTTTCTGCATGTCCTCATTGAAATGTATGTGAAGGTAACTGTGTAATAGGTAAAGTGTCACTGATATTGTGGAACGGGCATTATTACAAAGTCCTTTTACTATAGGTGTCCCAGCTGCTATTTATCCCACAGCTCGGATATGAAATAGTAGAACCACACAAAAAAATTATGAAGTCGGGACAAACATAGTATGTGAGGCTGAAGGGAGACAATGTCCATCTAGTTCAGCCTGTTTCCACCACCTCTCCCACTTTGTTGATCCATGAACATTTTCCCCCAGTCTGACGTAAATTCCCAAAATGTTGCTTACCCAAAAAGCGGCTCCAGAATGCTGATCTAGCAGGGGGCTACCGGTTGGACCTGATCACTTTAGTGCTATCATCAGACACAGAACTGCTAACACTAAGCCTTGATGTTGCTATCATGGCTGGATTCGTCTTTGCACTACATGCAGCGCTCAATGTTCATGTAATTTATTTTTTGTGTCTTTTTATATGCTTTCTTTTTGTTGGTAATTTTTTCTCCTGAAATACATTTCTGCTCAGTCGTCTAATAATCAATCCTATCACTGGTAACGGTAACTTCTATATGAAGCAGGATGACCGCATCTAATGACCATTATATGTGTGGCAGGACAAGAGCTGGAGGAACAGCGTACGCCATAACCTCTCTCTTAACGAGTGCTTCATTAAGGCTGGACGGAGCGATAATGGGAAAGGACATTACTGGGCTGTGCATCCTGCTAACCTAGATGCATTCTCTCGTGGAGATTATCAGCGCCGCCGGGCCAGAAGACGAATTCGCAGGTATATAAGTCATCTATTAATTTTAGACATGTAACGGACCGGGGTTGTAAATGCGATTCATTAGGATAAAGGTTGCGTTTTAGGGTCCGGAACAATTGTTGTTCCAGCAGTTCTCACTCCTGTGCTTTCACAAAGGAGCGATGATCGCTCAGTGAATGGAGGCGGAGATAGCTTCGGCCCGCCTCCATTGACAGTGAACAGGCAGATGAACAGCCTAAATGGAAATCAAATGACCAGGATAGGCATTTATCTAGAATAATTACAGACTTAAAGGGGTTGTCCACTTTTTGGGAAAATTTGTAATCTGCCAAAAATGACTGTTTTGTTGCAATGGAAAGTATAGAACTTCTTACCAAAGTCTTTCTCCGAAGGCCTCCTGCTGCCCATGAAGACCATGCATGCCGCGCTCTCCTGAGCATACGAATGAAGATTATAGCAGCTATGTGATCTAACCACATGACTGTTTTCCTCTCTTTTGCCCGGCTCAATCAACTTCTTTGTGGCGCTGAAGATGACCACCGCCATCTTCATTCGTATGGACGGGAGAGGGTCACATCCATTGTTTTCATGAGTGGCAGGGACCAGTGGTAGGTAAAGGCTGTGATAAGCACAGGCGTTCTATGAATTCCCGTCATAAAATCTTGTTGACGTTTGCATATTTTGCATCGTTATTTGTAATCCCAGCATGGATTGTTCCAAAATACAGAAGAGGTACAAAACTTTCCATTATACTTGTTCACTGGTTTTCTTCCACTTCTAGTTTGACCTTACAAATACTGATTACTGACCACAAACCACCCGATGACAGTGTCAGAAAAAAAAGGGCCAAGGATCTGTAAGCCTCCTAAAAGGCATAAAAGGGTCCTTGGCAGAAAGAGCAGCAGACTTACTTCCCCTAATATAGTATTATGACCTGTTGCTTTCAGTCCACGGGGCGGTAGACTCAGGCTGTTATCAGCTCTGGATCCAGACGCTCCTCTTGTGTTCTGCAGAAAGTAATATTTTTTTCTTATGCATCGCTAATTATCATTACCCGTTACTGGCATACAAATAATACAATATAGAACGTCTACAGCTATAGGATACTCTTCCTGAACTACATCAGGACCTGCTGCACCCGTATATATATGCATACAACTATGGCAGAATAAGGCTTTCTGGGTCTCGTTTAATGAGACTGTCAAGCAGTAAGACCAATCTTGTTGCCCCTAGCTACCAATCAAAGGCTTGAGATATAAAAACTGTGCTGCGATTGGTTACTAGGGGCAATAAGGATAGTCTTACTGTTTGACAGTTTTGTTAAATGAAACTTTTTGAGTCTCTGTTTCCATTGATGTTACATTAGGTTAGTTAGTTATGAGGGTTTCACATCAGGGAGATCATCTGTAATAACCCTGTTTATATATATATATATATATATATATATATATATATATATACATACACACACACACATATATATAATATCAGAGATCAGAGTTTGACCGCGTACAAAGGTGGGCAACTACCATAATGTAAATAGAATGGGCAAACTACAATATCCAGAGAGGTTATCAAAATTGGGGTTATTAGAAAAAAGACAGCTAAAGGCGGACCTAATAACTATATAAAGAAAATCATCGGGGATCTGTTATACCCCGGAGTGTAACAAGGGGGCGCTCTAATAACTATGTATAAAACATCAGGGGGCAGTACAGAGATCTCTCCCATCATCTATTATACCAGGACTGTAACAAGGGGGCGCTCTAATAACTATATATAAAACATCAGGGGTCAGTATAGAGATCTCTCCCATCATCTATTATATCCAGGACTGTAACAAGGGGACGCTCTAATAACTATGTATAATATATCAGGGGTCAGTACAGAGATCTCTCCCATCATCTATTATACCCAGGACTGTAACAAGGGGGCACTCTAATAACTATGGATAGATATATTAGAGGTCAGTACAGAGATCTCTTCCATCATCTATTATACCCAGGACTGTAACAAGGGGGCACTCTAATAACTATGTATAGATATATCAGAGGTCAGTGCAGAGATCTCTCCCATTATCTATTATACCCAGGACTGTAACAAGGGGGCGCTCTAATAACTATGTATAGATATATCAGGGGTCAGTACAGAGATCTCTCCCATCATCTATTATACCCAGGACTGTAACAAGGGGGCGCTCTAATAACTATGCATAGATATATCAGGGGTCAGTACAGAGATCTCTCCCATCTATTATACCCAGGACTGTAACAAGGTGATGCTCTAATAAATATGTATAATATATCGGGGGTCAGTACAGAGATCTCTCCCATCATCTATTATACCCAGGACTGTAACAAGGGGGCGCTCTAATAACTATGTGTAGATATATCAGGGGTCAGTACAGACATCTCCCCCATTATCTATTATACCAAGGACTATAACAAGAGGGAGCTCTAATAACTATGTATAGATATATCAGGGGTCAGTACAGAGATCTCTCCCATCATCTATTATACCCAGGACTGTAACAAGGGGGCCCTCTAATAACCATTTATAATATATCAGGGGTCAGTACAGAGATCTCTCCCATTATCTATTATACCCAGGACTGTAACAAGGGGGCGCTCTAATAACTATGTATAGCTATATCAGGGGTCAGTACAGAGATCTCTCCCATCATCTATTTATACCCAGGACTGTAACAAGGGGGCACTCTAATAACTATGTATAATATATCAGGGGTCAGTACAGAGATCTCTGGCATCATCTATTATACCAAGGACTGTGACAAAGGGGCGCTCTAATACCTATGTATAATATATCAGGGGTCAGTACAGAGATCTCTGGCATCATCTATTATACCAAGGACTGTAACAAAGGGGCGCTCTAATACCTATGTATAATATATCAGGGGTCAGTACAGAGATCTCTGGCATCATCTATTATACCAAGGACTATAAAAAGAGGGAGCTCTAATAACGATGTATAGATATATCAGGAGACAATACAGAGATCTCTACCATCTATTATACCCAGAACTGTAACAAGGGGGCGCTCTAATAACTATGTATAGATATATCAGGGGTCAGTACAGAGATCTCTCCCATCATCTATTATACCCAGGACTGTAACAAGGGGGGGCTCGAATAACTATGTATAAATTTATCAGGGGTCAGTACAGAGATCTCTCCCATCATTTATTTATATCCAGGACTACAACAAGGGGGCGCTCTAATAACTATGTATAGATATATCAGGGGTCAGTACAGAGATCTCTCCCATCATCTATTATACTGAGGACTGTAAGAATGGAGCGCTCTAATAACTATGTATAGATATATCAGGAGACAGTGCAGAGATCTCTCCCATCATTTATATATACCCAGGACTGTAACAAGGGGACACTCTCTACATCTAGAGGAAAGAAGATTTCTACACTGACATAGAAGGGGGTTCTTTACTGTAAGAGCAGTGATACTGTGGAACTCTCTGCCTGAGGATGTGGCGATGGCGATACAATAAAGAGTAGAGGAGGGCCTGGATGCCTTTCTTGAGTGATACAATATTACCTGTTATATTACTGATTACTCAGGAGGGTCGGTGATCCGAGGATTATTCTGATTGCCAGATTGGAGTAAGGAAGGAATTTTTTCCCCTAAATTGGAAAATTGGCTTTTACCTCATTGGGCTTTTTTCCTTCCTCTGGATCAACATTGGGGGTAAGGGGCTTTTTAGCCTAACATTCTATGTTACCATGTATGTGTATATAAAGGTGATCCTTGGCTCCATTGGCCATTTACTGCCATGACTATGTGATGCTTCTTAGTGCATGGGGAACTGTATTGTCAAAAAGGCAAATGTTTGGACTAATATTACATCTCTGTAGCCCTCGCCTCTTTATTCTTCATCTACTACTTTCTCACTTTCCTTCTTTTAACAGGGTGTCATCTGTTCTTGGAAACCCAAATCAATTTCCTCTCTACAATCTGCCTTGTTTTCACCAAAGACTCTGCATCTGCTGCTCCCCTCTTTACACTCACTCCAGTCCAACTCGAATCTGTCCTCTCATGGAAAATCCTCACCAACGGTTGCGCCGTTCTCTTGCCATACCACATCTACTGCCCTGGAGCCAGCCGTACATATCATTCAATTAGTAACTTAGAATGAATTTGGACAGTGTCTGAAATCTATGCAATGTGGGAAACCCATCATACATATCTTGTAAGTTGCATTATTTGCTTGGTTTGGCTTCTCACCAAATAAATATATTTTACACTTTTTTTTGCCTCTTTTCATATAAATGACAGAATCCCTTATACTGATGGGGTTTATAATTACCTTTTGGGAAATATGCATGAATCAATACCAGATGCTTCATTTCCCTCTTTAAGAGCATGGTTTTAATTCGCTGGGTGACTAATAGAGATGAGCGAACGTACTCGGTAAGGGCGATTTTCGCAATCGAGCACCGCGATTTTCGAGTACTTCACTACTCGGGTGAAAAGTACTCGGATGCGCTGTGGGGCAGGGGGTTGCAGAGGGGAGTGGGGGGTAGCAGCGGGGAACAGGGGGGAGCCCTCTCTCTCTCCCTCTCCCCCCACTCCCCGCTGCAACCCCCTGCTCACCCACAGTGCCCCCGAGTACTTTTCACCCGAGTAGTGAAGTACTCGAAAATCGCGGTGCTCGATTGCGAAATCACCCTTACCGAGTACGTTCGCTCATCTCTAGTGACTAAGAGTGTATGTAGATGTCTTTGTATTTGGCTGTCAGGACACAAGATAATGTGGCTTCGCTGCATCTTCAAATACAATTTATAGTGGGATAACTGCTTTTTAATAACTTTTATGGTAAATCAAAGTTTAATAACTTTTCTACAATACAGTGGCACACAGTAGGATCCTCTATATTGTAGTGTCATTTCTGCAGTAAAGATACCTGCTGGAGGAAAGGAGAATCTGCCATTTAGGTGTTAGACCTGCAGGGGTTCTATGTCTGGCAGCCACGGACCCCCTTCTCCCGATCACCCTTTCCTAGCCGGTCACCTTGGCTGATTTTTTGGAATTTTTTTCTCCTGTATCTGGGGCCTCTGACACCCGAATGTATTTGTGCAGTGTTTTCTGTGCGCATAATTTGCACGCAATACAAAGTGAATAGAACCCATTGAATTCAGTGAGTTCACATAAGAGTATTTTGCACACGCATTTTGTTCATGCAAAAAAACCCACAGCATTCTTTATTTGCGCATTTGCACATAAAAATAGCACATATTGAACTAATTAACTTAATTGCCTATTTCAATAAATGGGAGCATGGCTGCATAATTTTTTTGTTTGCAAAAAGTACAGTAAAACATGCACAGGCCGATTACGTGGCACAAATGTGCTCGTAAATGCGCTTATACCCATGTGACAGCGACCTTACACTGTAGCTGTTTTGATTTTTATCTATGTATCTTAATAAAATGGATTTACGCTGGTTTTAGAGCTGCGTCAAAACCCCCAGCCGGAGGCTCTGTCGAGATCCAGCGAAAATACCAAAAATAATATGTGCTGCATGCAGGGCTTTTCTTCCATTCAAAAGCCAGGCAGCTAAGTGGACATCAGGCAGATTCCATTGTAGTTAATGGGGTCTGTTCAGCGGTGTTTGGTTCCATCCAGAGACAGAACCATTTGGCGGTGTGGATTCCTCTTTTCTGCTCCCCAAAGCATCTAAGTGAAATCCCTTGCTCAGATTTAAAGGTACTCTTACTGATCATTGCTTCTTGGGGGATCTGCCCTTGTCCAACCATCATAGAATAAAGGATTTAGCAGTTAATTGGTTGATAATACGATTTCGCATACTGAACCTGATGATTCAGAACCAAGTCTGTACTTTCCGCCTCCAGGATTTGTTCACACTGTGCAGCATAAATTAAAGGCCCATTTAGACACAACGATTATCGCTCAAACTTCACTCAAAAGCCATCTTTTCAGCGATAATCGTTGTGTGTAACTACACTGACATCGTGCAGTTTTCGTTAAGCCGTCACTGATCGCTGATCTTTCAGCATGCTGAAAGGAGTTTCAGGAGTTCACAGCGGGATACAGCTGATACTATTGTTTCAGCTGTATCCCACTCCCTGAACACAGGCAGGGTATGAAGAACACAGCAGTCGAGCTGTGTTCTTCATACTCCACACAGAACGTACAGCTGTATCCCACTCCGTGAACAGCCGGGGTATGAAGAACAGAGCGGTCCACCTGTGTTCTTCATCCCCCACTCGGAGCGCTTGTCTGTATAACAGCCAGGCGCTTCAAGCAGAGAACAGCTGGATGCAGAAGACAAGCGGCCCCGCTTATCTTCTGCATCCCCCACTCGGAGCACAAAGTCATCGCTCCACGTTTGAGCGATCACCTTGCGCTGTAAAGGCACACAACGATTATCACTCAAAAGACATCTTTTGAGTGATAATCGTTTTGTCTAAATGGGCCTTTACACACTGTGGAATTAAAATCCGCAGTGCAGGTCAATTCACACCACAGTTAATTCTGCAGCATCCCTGCCCCGTGTGAACATATTTATACGTCCATACTAGTATTACAAAGGCAAAAGTAACTCTTTTCTTTTTCACGGCTGTACCGTTGAAGCGATTATGATGAGATTTGGCAGGCAGATAGCTTGCATCTTGAGGAAGGACATCGGCTACGTTTTATCCTGAAAATTTAGAGTTCTCTAAGAAGTGCAACAAGACAGATTTATTTGGTGATGACCAGGCGCACCTCAGCTCCAGCACCGTGCTGAGCGGCGAGATGAAGGGGAAGGGAATGAACATCATTAGCTAGGCATCGTTGCCGCACATATGCAATTATTAACCCTTTCCAATCCACCGTCTGACCTCAGAAGACATTATGAATTAAGGCTGTACAGCTCTGATGTTGGAAGACGTCCGTCAGGGTTCTCTTACTGTTTACTGCCAGCCTCTCTGCTGTCGGAGCCTATCCAACGTGTCACCTCATGCAGTACTGGCTTTAGCCAGCAGATAGCGCCATTGTATAACGGCAGAAAAAGAGTAAGCCCCCTAGGAAAACCAGGATACAAATTGGATTGGAAAGGGTTAAGCTAGCAGGGATACCTGGAGTTGCCTGGGATTAAAACTTGAACAAAAAACACATTAACATGGATGGAGATTTTTTTTAAAAATCTGTGTTGCCCCTAGAAACCAATCACAGCGCAGCTTCATTTTACCTCAGCAGTATAAGAAATGCCAACCAATCATAGCGCAGCTTTATTACCTCAGCAGTATAACACATACAAACCAATCACAGCGCAGTTTTTGTTACCTCAGCTGTGCAAGAAATGATTTCCTTTTGATAATCGGATTTCCTATCCATTTTGGTCTTCTTTTAATATGCCGCACAAGTCAGATGTAGTGCCTGGCTCCAGCAGAGCACGAGCTGCAAAATTACTGAAACCTAGAATCTGATGAAGGCACTTAGGCAAGAAGGCATCGACAAGCTGGAAGACAAGCTGCTCTTAGAGCAGGGGAGACCCCGGAGCATCTCAGGCCCGTCGGACTTGAGATCATGAGCGTCACGTGTCTCTTAGAGCTACAGAGACGTTGCAGTAATCTCAGGTCCGCGCCAGATGCTGATCCTCATGTGTGTTTTAGAACTACACAGACATTGGAGCAATCTCAGGGCCGCGGGACCTTACATGCTGAGCGTCACACATCCCTTAGAGCTGCTGAGACCCTAGAGTAAACCCAGACCCGTCAGATATTAGATGCTGAGCGTTACGTGTCTCTGACCGCTGCGGTGACGCTTGAAGACTCACAAAGATGGTGTGTTTTCTTTGCTGAATGACAGTGAAAAAGGAGACGTGCGTTTGTCCGCAGCAGGTGGAGCCTTTTAATGATGCCACATTTCATTATGACCCATTGATTGACTATGTTAAGCATCAATTAGTAATCATTAGGAGAATGAATCAAAATGTAGGCATTGCGAAACGCTAAAATTGAAGGAGGAAACTGTTGGTATCTGTAGTTTTGGTGGGAAAATCTCGCTCCCCTCGCGAGGCGAGCCAGAGGAACTGCAGTGAATCACAGCGTTTTTTAAATAGAATTAGGAAATACAATTCGTGCTTCCAGATGAGGTCATTTGGTGCAGATGGGGAAGTTATAATACCCGGTTTTTCACCTACTTTCACAATTCGAGGTCACACTTACCATAGAATTGGCTCGTTGCTTCCAGACTAAGTTAGCCAATCAGAGTATTAGCTTTCTGGAGGCGGGGCATTAAAGCCTCGCTTGCAGAAAGCAATGCTCTGCTGGCGTGCACGGTGGAGAGACAGCCTGCAGCAGCACTGCAGGTGGTGAGTATTCATTTTTTTTTTCGGACACTGTATACCCAGTGCATAAGTCGACCCCCGACTGCAGAGCAGATTTTTGGGGGTTAAAAGGTCGTCTTATATGCTGGAAAATACAGTATTTATTTGCATTTTGCACAGGGAAATAAGTATTTGATCCCTCTGGCAAACAAAACTTAATACTTGGTGGCAAACCCTTGTTGCCGAGCACAGCAGTCAGACGTTCTTTGTAGTTGATCATGAGGTTTGCACACATGTCAGAAGGAGGTCCGCTCCTCTTTGCAGATTATCTCTAAATCATTAAGATTTCGAGGTTGTCACTTGGCATCTCTGATCTTCAGCTCCCTCCATAAGTTTTCTATGGAATTGAGGTCTGGAGACTGGTTAGGCCACTCCAGGACCTTAATGGGCTTCTTTTTGAGCCACTCCTTTGTTGTCTTGGCTGTATGTTTTGGGTTATTGTTGTGTGGGAAAACCCAGCCACGACCCGTTTTAATGTCCTGGTGGAGGGAAGGAGGTTGTCACTCCATCCATTCTCCCATTGATGCGGTGAAGTAGTCCTGTGCCCTTAGCAGAGAAACACCCCCAAAACATAATGTTTCCACCTCCATGCTTGACAGTGGGGATGGTGTTCTTTGGGTCATAGGCAGCATTTATCTTCCTCCAAACACAGCGAGTTGAGTTAATGCCAAAGAGCTCAATTTTTGTCTCATCTGATCACGGCACCTTCTCCCAATCACTCTCAGAATCATCCAACCTTCAGACGGGCCTGCATATCTGAAGGCTTTTAATTCATTATTGGGTTACCAATGGATCTTCTTTGTGACTGTGGTCCCAGCTGCTTTGGGATCATTAACAAGTTCCCCCCGTGTTGTTTTAGGCTGATCTCTCACCTTCCTCATGGTCCAGGATACCCCACGAGGTGAAATTTTGCATGGAGCCCCAGATCGATGCCGACTGACAGTCATTTTCTTCCTATTGCACCAACAGTTGTCTCCTTCTCACCCAGCGTCTTGCTTCTGGTTTTGTAGCCCATTCCAGCCTTGTGCAGGTCTATGATCTTGTTGTAGAGGTTAGAGTCTGACTGATTAGTTGGGTCTGTGGACAGGAGTCTTTTATACAGGTGACCATTTAAGCCAGCTGTCTTTAATGCAGGTAACAAGTTGATTAGGAGCGTCTAACTGGTCTGGAGGAACCTGAACTCTTAATGGCTGGTAGGGGAGCAAATACTTATTTCTCTGCGCAAAATGTAAATAAATATATATAATTTAGACAATGTGATTTTCTGGATTTTTTATGGATATTCTATCTATTCGACCCTAAAAATGATAGACTGTTCATGTCTGACAGCAGGCAAACTTACGGAATCAGCAAGGGATCAAATACTTATATCCTTCACTGTAAATATTATGACGCATTACAATATCCGCTCATTTTTAGAAAGGGGCAGAAAGGGTATCATTTTGAAATACTGCAAATAAACGCTGTAACAGGCCTTTCCCTGACAAACAAAAAGGTGTCTTGTATGGATTTTTATACCTACAGGACGATGATATGAGAAAACTATTTTAATATGATACCACGATGTAGACAACTGGCCAATCAGTCGATATGTATGTTAAGATTGAAAGTAAACGACTGTGTTATATATAATTAAGGTGTTATTTACACGAGCGTATATCGGCCAGCGTTTTCACGTCCGGCCAATATACGCTTCCATCTGAGAAGTCCCCCCTTCCTCCCCACTCACTGACTCTTTGCCTCTCTCCTCCACTGCGGCGTTTGCAATGTGAGGGGGTGGAGCTAATAAAATCAGCATAAATTCTCATCCCTGATAAGGAGGACAGCATGCTGTGTTCTCCATGGGCAGCGCTGATAGCATTGTAAGCAACTGGCATTGTAAGAACAAAGCAGATGTATTTAGAGAAGAGACCACCTGCTGTTCTCTAAATACATGCAAATGAAGCTAGTTAGCTGCTAATGGGATGATTAGCCTATTAGTAGGTAATGCAAAATGATCATTCAAAACTGTCAGTTTCTTACACATTTTGAGTGATCATCTTTGCGTGTAAATGAGGCCTTAGATTCAAAAACAAGTCAACTCTTTAGGCTCATTCACTTCAAAATGTGTAAGCTAGAGAAAAAAGGTAGAAAGAAACATTAAAACTAGAGATAAGCGAGCATACTCGCTAAGGACAATTACTCGATCGAGTATTGTCCTTAGCGAGTACCTGCCCGCTCGGAAGAAAAGGTTCGGCTGCCGGCGTGGGTCACAGGTGAGTTGCGGCGGGGAGCAGGGAAGAGCTGGAAGGAGAGAGGGAGAGAGAGATCTCCCCTCCGTTCCTCCCCGCTCTCCCCTGCCTTTCCCCGCCCGCCGAATCTTTGCTCCCGAGCGGGCAGGTACTTGCTAAGGGCAATGCTCGCTCAAGTAATTGTCCTTAGCGAATATGTTCGCTCATCTCTAATTAAAACCCCCCAAAATTCTGGAACTGATTGTCCACAAGGGAAACGAACACTGATGAAACCACAAACATTGTAACACTTTAAGCTGAAAATCCTATAATATGTAATGAATGATTTGTGCAGCACTAGAGGACACGTTGGCGTGATATATACGTATTATTGCCTTTATTAAAACGAGGAAGAAAATGGTGATGGATTCCGTATTAACAATTCCATGGAAATGACAAGAAAAATCCTACATATTACATTTGTGCATTTGCTGATGTTTCTTCCCATTTATGTCATCTTCTGGTTTCGTATCTTTTGGCTGAACAGATTTTCCATCTCTGGATCCATCATGAAATGTTTACAAAAATGTCAGCGTGTCGCCTAAGCTTCTACTATTCATGCGTTGACCTATCACACCTCATACTTCAAAACAGTGCCCTAATTTCTGGCTAATTGCTTATGAGGCTCTTAACAGGATCTTCAGCTTTAAGCCTGTAATTGTTCTTTAGTCGGATTTAGTCCTCGCTGTGTTAGTGTTAATCTGAAGGTTTAATCAGTCGGAATCTGCTGAGCTTCGAAAAATAGTCAGCTTAAGACAAGCATATCATCCCTTGGAAACTTCAGTGTCCTAGAAGTGTAAGGCTTCTTATACCTCCAGGCTTCATGTTTTGGGATATGCACTGTTCTCATATTGTGTTGAAATCCTACAGAGGTAGCAAAGTTTAACTTGGTTGTGAAAATATTTCTGTGACCAGTTATCTTATCTTAAGCCATTGGAAAGCTATTTAATCTTATTTAGACCAGTGCTGGATTATAAATGGAGCTAGGCCCTGGGATATCCGCTATTTAGGCGGTCCCCAGCTGCCTGCCCTCAGATAGGGTGAGGGGAACAACCCCAACATTGGTTCTCATGGTTTGGTAGAAGCAGTTACACCCCCTTATCTGCTTGTTTAAAAAAACACTATGTACTCAGTCTTGGTCCAGTCATGTGTCTTGGCACGTACATTTACCAGCACTTGGCTACCTGGAAGGAAGAAAGAAGAGTTCGGAGTGGCTTGGGAAGCAACAAGCGAGTATACAGTTTTTTGTTCTAATGAGCCGAAAGGTGGCACTATTTGTTACGGGGCACTATTACTTGTGTGGGCAGAAAAGGCACATTATTATTTACAGGGGCAGAAGGGGGCGCTACTACTTCAGAAAGCATTATTACTTATGGGAGCAGAAAATGTAGTAATGTTACATGCAGGGGCAGAAAAGGCAGCATTATTAGTGTTGAGCCATAAAGGGGGCATTTTTACTGATGGGGCCATAAAATAGTGGAGCCAGGAAAATGAATATGATTCCTAATGATAAATATGATTTCCTTCTCTCTAATATAGTGATTCCAACGATCTACTGTCTTCTGAAAATAAACAAGGGACTTAGCCAGTTACATGTAGGCTCATAGGGGCTCGTGTGGCACAGAGTGTTAAGGCAGCACTATGCAGTCTTAAGCTCCCACTCACAATCTGAAGTCAGTGAGTTCAATCCCCGCATGGTTCAGGTAGGTTGACTCAGCCTTCAATCCCTCCGAGGTCGGTCAAATGAGTACACTGGGGGGGTAATAAACACATTACCTGAAAGCGCTGCAGAATAAGTTGGCACTATACAAATAGCAAGTCCCCCCCTTCCCTTCATTGTGTTGAGAGTTTGTTTCCTGCGGTTGCGGTTGGCCTATGTTTCCCCAGCTCTATGTTTCCCCAGCTGTTGCCTGTCACATGTTGGGGGGCTGTTAAGTATTATACTTGCACATAGATAAGGTATGTACCAGACATCATTAATAGGTTGTAAGCCTGCGTGATGCACTACACATATGAGTTGGTCTAAGAGATATGACTTATCTATGTGCAAGTATAATACTAAGCGTCTCCCACCATATGTGGTGGCTGTATGAGAATATTCTTTCAGTATTTTGAGCCTGTGTAATGCTCCTTCATATAGCAGTTGGGCTACATGCTGAGGGATGTGGTTCTTTACCTGCCCATGTGCTTTCTATCAGTATATTAATGGGTATTGATAAGTCAGCTTTCTGTGATAGATTTAGGGGATATTTCCCACAAATTTGAAGCTCATATTGCAAGACATATTAATACTCAACACGATGGGAATATTAAAATGATCAACTTTATGGGCATTGAGCTGGTGAAGACTCATGGGAGGGGAGGGAACTGGAGAGACTTATCTCACAGAGAAAGGCTAAGTGGATGTTTCGGTTGGATTCTGTGGCACCGAGGGGGGCGAATGAGTATTTGCGTTTCCATTCATTTTTATTACCTGTTATATACCTTTCTCACATCCTCCCTCATCTTCCTATTTTGGTTCATTTTATTTTGGACCATATGAGCACTATTTAATAGGTGTCCTTGTCTGCCCTCATTTGTCCCTTTGGGTCTTGTATGGTGGTGGAAGATTTGTTTTCCTTGCCACTGTCTGGACGGTTAGGAAAGCATCATCTCTAGAGATGAGCGAACGTACTCGTTACGAGTACATACGCACCCGAGCACCGCCATTTTCGAGTACAGCAGTACTCGCGCGTAAAGATTCGGGGGGCGCCGTGGCGGCACGGGGGGTAGCAGTGGGGAGAGGGAGAGGGAGAGAGAGAGGGCTCCCCCCTGTTCCCCGCTGCTACCCCCCGCACCGCCGCGCCTCTCCCCGCCCCCCGAATCTTTACGCGCGAGTACTGAAGTACTCGAAAATGGCGGTACTCGGGTGCGTAAGTACTCATTACGAGTACGTTCACTCATCTCTAATCATCTCCACAGAGGTTCAAGCTTCAGAGAATGGAAGTTCTGTAGAAACTGTTTGGGTAAGAATACAAGGAGAGAACAACAGAAAGGACACCATTGTAGGCAATTACTATAGGCCGCCTGGACAAGCAGAAGATATGGAGGAACTCTTTCTACATCAGATGGCCAAAAGTATCATATCCAGACATTTGTTGGGAATCTCTCTCAGAGCATAGTAATGGAAAGAGAGGGGCATATCGAATGAAGAATATAATGATGTCTGCAGAAACTGTAGGGCAAGTGTCACAAAAGTTAACCTGATGATGATTTGAAGCTTCCAATAGAGGCCAAAAGCAATAAAAAAGGATTTTGGGAACATGTCAAAAGCAAGAGAAAAGATGCTAGTGGATTCTTACAGGAGGAAAGTGGTGAATTGCTCAAAAAGCTGTTGAGAAGGCTGAACTCTTAAATTCCTATTTTGTATCTGTTTTCTCTCAGAAAGTAGCTGTAACATCAACTGATCTTCCCTGTGCTATTAGAGGAATAAAATGCAGGCTATCTATAAGCAGAGAGATGGTGAGGGAACACTTTGCTGACTTAAATTAATTCAAGTCTCCAGGTCTAGATGAATTACATCCTAGGATACTGAAAGAAGCAGAGGAGGTAATTGCTGAACCACTCGCCAGAATCTGTGAAAATTCTTGGAGAACAGAAGTCCCAGAAGATTGGGGAAGGGCAAATGTTGTCCCAGTCTTCAAAAACGGGAAGAAGGTGGATCCAGGAAACTACAGGCCTGTGAGCCTGACTTCTATAACGGGAAGGTCTTTGAACAAATTATTAAACAGCATGTATGCAAGTACTTGGATGAGAATGAAGTAATTAACTGGAGCCAGCATGGGTTTGTAGCAAACAAGTCATGCCAGACTAGTCTAACTTTCTTCTATGACAGAATCACCGACTGGGTTGATCATGGAAATGCAGTAGGTATAATACATCTTGACTTTAATAAAGCATTGGACATTTAGCAACCACAATTCTGGGATGTATTAAGCACAGAGTCTAGATCACATGATGCAATAATTCCCATCTACTCTTTCTTGATCAGACCTCATCTGGAATATTGTGTCCAGTTCTGGGCACCCCAATAAAAAAGACAGACAAACTGAAGCAAGTTCAGAGAAGAGTTACCAAGATGGTGAGCGGTCTGCAAATGATGTCCTTTGAGGAACGGTTAAAGGATCTGGGAATGTTTAGCTTGCAGAAGAGAAGGCTGAGAGGCGACTTAATAGCTGTCTACAAATATCTGAAGGGCTGTCACAGTGTAGAATTGGACACAGTATCCAGATGAGGTCTGACTAAGGAAGAGTAGAGAGGGATAATGACCTCACGTGATCTAGACTCTATGCTTCTCTTGATACATCCCAGAAATGTTTGCCGTTTTTGCTGCTGCATCACATTGTTGACTCTTATTCCGACTCTGATCTATTAGTATACCCAAGTCTATTTCACATGTGCTGCTACTTAACTCCCATTCTGTATGTGCTCAATTCATTTTTCTTGCCCAAAATGTAGGACCTTCCATTTTTCCATGTTAAATACCAATAGTTTCGTCACGTCCCACTGTTAAAACTTTTGAATCCTCTCTCTTCTTGTCAGGATTTGAACCCGCAACCTCCTGCACACAGAGAGGTAGCCGTTCCTATTGCGCTGTCAAGCCTTTTGGACACTTCCCATGCATGACTCTTCTCCTATTCCCAGATAATGCTAACCCAACCCATGTCCTAGCTTCGCCCAGTTCTTGATTAGACTCATTATAAAAGCCTGGCCCTGACATTCGTGTTTTTATTGTGCCTTGTGCCTCTAACTTAGCTACCTCTCCTTCTACTGCCTTCCTTGCTGAATAGATTGTCATCCCGTGTACCAGACTCCGGCTAGATTCCTCTAGACTACTGTACTGCATTTATAAAAATGTTGACCAACACTTGGCCTAGGACAGAGTCTTGTGGTTCCCACTTGATACATTCTTCTAATTGGATGAGCAGCAATTTATGATCCCTTTTTGAGTACGATCACTCAGCCAGTTGTGAATCCACCCAACAGTTGCCTTGTCAATCTCATTTTTGGTAATTCTTTTCAACAAGTATGATATGAGATACTTTTTCAAGTCAAGACATACTATATCTACAGTATTTTACTGATCAACCCAATCAGTGATTCTGTCATAGTTTGAGCCATGCTGGCTCCAGTTAATTACTTCATTCCCATCCAAGTACTTGCATACATGCTGTTTAATAATTTGTTCAAAGTTCTTTCCCAGTAAAGATGTCAGGCTCACAGGCCTGTAGGTCCCGGAGTCCATCTTCTTTCCCTTTTTGAAGATAGGGACATTTGCCCTTCTCCAATCTTCTGGGACTTCTCCTGTTCTCCAGGAATTTTCAAAGATTCTGGCAAGTGGTTCAGCAATTACCTCCGCTGCTTCCTTTAGTATCCTAGGATGTAATTCATCTGGACCTGGAGACTTGAATTCATGTAAGTTCCCTCACCATCTCTCTGCTTATAGATAGCCTGCTTTCTATTATTTCCCCAATAGCACAGGGAAGATCAGCTGATGTTCATCTACTTTCTGATATATAAAATAGGAATTTAAAAGTTCAGCCTTCTCAACAGCTTTTTTTAACCAATTCACCATTTTCATCCAGTAAACATCCTATAGCAGTGATGTTGAACCTTTTAGAGACCGAGTGCCCAAACTGCAACCCAAAACCCACTTATTTATCGCAAAGTGCCAACATGTCAGGGGGCGGGGCTTATCACGATGTACGATTTTACGCCCGTCGTTCTAAAAAGGACAGGGCCGCTTTAAATTAGACAGCCTGCAGATTTTGACAGTTTTTTAGATGCGGAAATACTGCAGAATGTCCTCAGCAGAAATTTCTGCAGCAGTCAAAATCTGCACGTTGTCTATTTTGAAACAGCCCTGCCATCCCACAGCGGCCCCCAGCAATAGTGACACCCCACAACAGCCCCCAGTAATAGTGACATCCCACAGTGGCCCCAGTATAATAGTGACATCCCACAGCAGCCCCCAGTAGTAATAGTGACACCCCACAGAGGCCCACAGTAATAGTGACATCCCACAGCGGCCCGCAGTAATAGTGACACCCCACAGCAGTCCCCAGTAGTAATAGTGACACCCCACAGCAGCCCCCAGTAATAGTGATATCCCACAGCGGCCCCCAGTAGTAATAGTGACATCCCATAGTGGCCCGCAGTAATAGCAACATTCCACAGTGGCCCCCAGTAATAGTGACACTCCACAGCAGCCCCCAGTAAGAGTGACACCCCACAATGACCCCCCGTAATAGTGACACCCCACAGCGGCCCGCAGTAACAATGACATCACATAGCGGCCCGCAGTAATAGTGACACCCCACAGCAGCCCACAGTAATAGAGACCCCCCACAGCAGCTCCAGTATAATAGTGACATCCCACAGCAGCCCCCAGTAATAGTGACACCCCACAGCGGCCCGCAGTAACAGTGACATCCCATAGCGGCTCGAAGTAATATTGACACTCCACAGCAACCCCCAGTAATAGTGACATCCCACAGCAGCCCCCATAAATAGTGACACCCCACAGCGGCCCGCAGTAAGTGACATCTCATTGCGGCCCGAAGTAATAGTGACATCCCACAGCAGCCTGCAGTAATAGTGACACCCCACAGCGGCCTCAGTATAATAGTGACACCCCACAGCGGCCTCAGTATAATAGTGACATCCCACAGCGGCCCCCAGTGTAATTGTGACATCCCACAGCGGCCTCAGTATAATAGTGACATCCCACAGTGGTCCCCAGTAGTAATAGTGACACCCCACAGCAGCCCCCAGTAATAGTGATATCCCACAGCGGCCCCCAGTAGTAATAGTGACATCCCATAGTGGCCCGCAGTAATAGCAACATTCCACAGTGGCCCCCAGTAATAGTGACACTCCACAGCAGCCCCCAGTAAGAGTGACACCCCACAATGACCCCCCGTAATAGTGACACCCCACAGCGGCCCGCAGTAACAATGACATCACATAGCGGCCCGCAGTAATAGTGACACCCCACAGCAGCCCACAGTAATCGAGACCCCCCACAGCAGCTCCAGTATAATAGTGACATCCCACAGCAGCCCCCAGTAATAGTGACACCCCACAGCGGCCCGCAGTAACAGTGACATCCCATAGCGGCTCGAAGTAATATTGACACTCCACAGCAACCCCCAGTAATAGTGACATCCCACAGCAGCCCCCATAAATAGTGACACCCCACAGCGGCCCGCAGTAAGTGACATCTCATTGCGGCCCGAAGTAATAGTGACATCCCACAGCAGCCTGCAGTAATAGTGACACCCCACAGCGGCCTCAGTATAATAGTGACACCCCACAGCGGCCTCAGTATAATAGTGACATCCCACAGCGGCCCCCAGTGTAATTGTGACATCCCACAGCGGCCTCAGTATAATAGTGACATCCCACAGTGGTCCCCAGTAGTAATAGTGACACCCCACAGTGGCCCGCAGTAATAGTGACACCCCACAGCGGCCCCAAGTAGTAATAGTGACACCCCACAGCAGCCCCCAGTAGTAATAGTGACACCCCACAGCAGCCCCCGGTAAGAGTGACACCCCACAATGACCCCCAGTAATAGTAACACCGCACAGCGGCCCGCAGTAACAGTGACATCCCACAGCGGCCCACAGTAGTAATAGTGACACCCCTCAGCGGCCCACAGTAATAGTGACACCCCACAGTAATAGTGACATCCCACAGCAGCCCCCAGTAGTAATAGTGACACCCCATAGCGGCCCGCAGTAAGTGACACCCAACAGCGGCCCGCAGTAATAGTAACACCCAACAGCGGCCCGCAGTAATAGTAACACCCAACAGCGGCCCGCAGTAATAGTAACACCCAACAGCGGCCCGCAGTAATAGTAACACCCAACAGCGGCCCGCAGTAATAGTGACATCCCACAGCGGCCCCTAGTAGTAATAGTGACATCCCACAGCAGCCTGCAGTAATAGTGACACCCCACAGTGGCCTTAGTATAATAGTGACACCCCACAGCGGCCTCAGTATAATAGTGACATCCCACAGCGGCCCCCAGTGTAATTGTGACATCCCACAGCGGCCTCAGTATAATAGTGACATCCCACAGTGGTCCCCAGTAGTAATAGTGACACCCCACAGTGGCCCGCAGTAATAGTGACACCCCACAGCGGCCCCCAGTAGTAATAGTGACACCCCACAGCAGCCCCCAGTAGTAATAGTGACATCCCACAGCAGCCCCCAGTAGTAATAGTGACACCCCATAGCGGCCCGCAGTAAGTGACACCCAACAGCGGCCCGCAGTAATAGTAACACCCAACAGCGGCCCGCAGTAATAGTAACACCCAACAGCGGCCCGCAGTAATAGTAACACCCAACAGCGGCCCGCAGTAATAGTAACACCCAACAGCGGCCCGCAGTAATAGTGACATCCCACAGCGGCCCCTAGTAGTAATAGTGAAATCTCACAGCGGCCCCCAGTAATAGTGACTACCCACAGCAGCCCGCAGTAATAGTGACACCCCACAGCGGCCCCCAGTAATAGTGACACCCCAGAGCGGCCCCCAGTAATAGTGACACCCCACAGCGGCCCCTAGTAATAGTGACACCCCACAGCGGCCCCCAGTAATAGTGACACCCCACAGCGGCCCCCAGTAGTAATAGTGACACCCCACAGCGGCCCCCAGTAGTAATAGTGACATCCCACAGCGGCCCCTAGTAGTAATAGTGAAATCCCACAGCGGCCCCCAGTAATAGCGATACCCCACAGCGGCCCCCAGTAATAGCGATACCCCACAGCGGCCCCCAGTAATAGTGACACCCCACAGGGGCCCCCAGTAATAGTGACACCCCACAGCGGCCCCCAGTAATAGTGACATCCCCTGTTGGTAAGAATTAGGTCCAAGATAGCAGATCCGCTCGTTTTCTCTTCTACCTTCTGGAAGATAAAGTTGTCACAAGAGCAGATCTGGATCCAACAAATTCTTTACTTTTACCTGAGAGATTCCCAACAAATGTCTGGATGGGTAAAATCTCCCATGATCACTATGTTGGGCTTCTTTGAGAGCTTGGCCATCTGATGTAGAAAGAGTTCCTCCATATCTTCTGCTTGTCCAGCCGGCCTATAGTAAATGCCTACAGTGGTGTCCTTTCTGTTGTTCTCTCCTTGTATTCTTACCCAAACAGTTTCTACAGAACTCCCAGCTCTGAAGCTTGAATCTTGGTGGAGATGAATGTTCTCCTAACATACAACACAACACCTCCTCCCCTTTTATTTGATCTGTTTCTTATAAATACATTGTATCCTACAAGCCTTGTATCCAATCATGTGTATCATCCCACCAAGTTTATCATACCACTCATCCCAGTGATGCTCAGCCTGTCCGGTTACACAGGAATATTGCTGGCATTGCTCACAGCACTGTCGGCATGGAGTTGGAGCGGGCCAGGGAGTGTTCTTCCCCCGCCCGCCTCCATTCACAGTAAGCAGATAATCGTTCAGCAGGGACCGTCATTGAGTTGCCTGCATGCAGAAACTGAATACCTGAACAATTCTCGTTCAGTCGCTGCATGCGTTTACACGGGACGACTATCGCTCAGATTCCCGTGGGAGCCCGAATGATAATCATCCCGTCTACAAGGACCATAAGTTATGGAAGTCCATAGGTAGAATTTGGAGGTCCAACTTGTAACTTTGTTGCTACTATTAAACCAGTAAAACACAAGACATCTCATTTTTTTAAAGACATGTTTTATTTACAGGAGAACATGATATTTTGCATATGATTTAACCTGACAGTGCAGGTAGGAATACAGGGAGAGTTGTCCGAACTGCACTCAACCTGAAGACCTGTGGAATGCATGAGGACAGAAGGTCATACACTGCAAAGAATTAACCAATGTTACAAAAAAGGAGTGAAACTGGTTCCTTAAGCTTTATAGTGTAATATTGAGAAGCAGTTAACATAGACATAACATCCCCAGATCTCTGTCTGTGGAATGTGCAGCCCGACAGGCTGGCGTTAGGACTCAAGTATTGGTTATCAACATTTCTTGGCCAACAACATAAAGTCAGGAAGTTATTCTACATTGTACAGAAATGGAACTTTTGGTTGAATAAACTGGAGGTGTTACAAGATTTCCCCGTGGAAACCCAACTTGGCCCAATCATTTCCATCTCCTTTGGGTGGATTCCACATGACGCAAAAATTCACCACAAGCAAACTCCCACAAAATCCTGATTTCTTACATGCGGCAATGGTGTGGAAATGCTGCGGATTCCACTCTTTGTAATGCAAAGGGCATAATCTGCAGCCATTCCAGAACCATTCCATGGAAAATCCGCCTCAAGATCTGAGCAAGAAATCGCGATACTTGTCAGAGTCGCTTGGTTTTAGCGCCCTAAAGTGCCCGACAGTCATCCTGTGACTTTAGCTGGCTTTAGTACCTTTTAGCTGGCTGCTTGACAAGGGGGTGTTATTTAGTGGTAAGGGGGCATGGCCTAAATGTGACAACATGCGCCAAAGTTGTGGCACAAACTAAGCCAGCTAACAGATAATATGAAGTTAGACAAAAGTATCTAAATATACACCAAATTTACCATCTAGCATGAGCCACTATGATACATTGCTGCATTGTTAGACTGCCTGGTCTTAGTATACAAGGTTTAACGATTAGACAGGATTAGATCAGTAAACTGCCCCGTTGTGTACAATCCATATGTGATGTATAAGATAGATGTAGTCGAATTGGCTCATCCACTTGACCTTTATCTGCCTGGGAAATGGTTGTGCCATATATTTCTGGCTAACCGGATTATTTCTCTTTATGTAAATGTCGCTGCATTATACGGCTAAAGACAACAGGTCACACAAGAGTCTCGGAAAGTGCTTCAATACATTCTCAGAGGTGAGAACAATATAACATGTGGACCTGCTCTGCTGCTGAATGGAATACATTTAGACACAATGTTGCAGATGTGAATTTCCTGGACCTTTTCAGCCTGCGGGACTTTGCTATATTGAATTAAATAAGTCAGGAAAATCATGGAAAGCACTTGGCGAATGGACCGCAATACCCCGCAGTACCTGTTCTCAGAATCCAGACCCCCATCACTGGGAGTTGTCTGGTGATATTCTGTTTGCCTCTACCAGCCATAAAGCCCCCGTTAGTGCATGTGCTTTGTATGACTTTGGACTTGCTGAGCTATATACATTGGAGAAGAACTAGCCTAGATGACCATGCAGCGGACAAGCAGGGTCACATGAGCTGTGCAATACATGGAAGATACACATTGTAACTGCATACTGTTAGTAAAATGAAAATTTGTATAGTAAAGGGGTCGTTACATGAAAACTAGTTATCTCCAATTCACAGGATAGGGGAATAATAGCTGATTTATGGGGGTGCAATCTCTGGGACCCCCATCAATCCCAAGAATGAGGATCTAGAGCATCTTGCAGTATGACAGCAGCGGATAGACATGTACTCTGCCACTCCATTCATTTCAATGGGATTGCCAAAAATCGCTGAATGCTTGAACTCGCCATCTCCAGTGGTCCCATTGGAATGAATGGAGTGACCGTTCACATGTGTAACCGCGGCTGCTTTCGTTTTGGAAGATCAGTGGGGGTCCGAGGGGTCAGACCCACAAATATCAGTAAGTTATCACTTATCCTGTGGATAGCTGATAATGTGTTTTTGTGGGACGACCCTTTATAAGCTGCAATTTTAGCTTAGTCTTGCAAGTACCAGGATGTGATTAGAACTGCACATGACTTGACCAACGATTCCTTACAGATGTGTCCAGCCTTATTAGGGTCATCCCAGAGCAAAACTATTGGTGAACTATCCTGAGAAAAGACCATCAATAGTGGATTGGCGGGTGCGCTGCTCCGCACCCCAGCCATTCAGAACACTGTCCGGTCTGCAGTGGTCCAGGTTGGTATTGCAGCTCTCTCTCGCTCAGTTTAATGGGAGAGAGCTGCAATGGCAAGCACTACAGATGGCGCTTTGAGAGTTTCATCCATCTATAGTAGCATGTAATCAGCTGATTGGCAGGGGTCCCAAGCCTCAGGACCGGCCACCAATAGTTTTGCTTCTGGGAAAACCTCTAACTTTTTTGAATTTGTTATGATACCAGTTGAATCCAATTTAGTGCCATAACATAGAAGCCTATAGTGGATGGATGGCGAAAGATGTCTGACGGATAGCATCTGGCGAGTCATACATTAGGTGTATATGTATATTTCATTTTGGTTTTGATAAATGAAGTAGGGATACATCTGTATGATTCCATAATAGAACTGATACTGCATAGATGGGAACAAAGTAACTTAGTGTAAGTACTGGCTATCCATCGCTACTCGCAGTCTTGTCTGCATGACCGCGTATTTCCAACTTGTTTCCTCGTTATAGACAGGTAATCTGAATAAATCAATAGTGTTAAACGGTAGCAGAAAAAAAACATGAAAATTTACCAAATCTCATTCATACACCGCATTAAAAAATTGCAGTGTATTAAATCTGCAGCATGCCAGCTTATGCTACGAATTTTCATTGCAGATTTCACTACTTTCACCGAGCGGAGAGAAATCTGCAGCATGTGTGTATTTTGCTGTGCTGGCGACAGATATTGCCAAGTGGACACATCCTGTGTGGACGAACCCTTACACTGCCCAGCGCATTATAGAAGGTAGGACATACAAAGTCTGCACATGTACCAGATGAGAACTGCTTATAGAGGAGAACCACTGGATAGTATAGACAGCACTGTGTACCAGAAACGAAGGTCCTGCTTTAGAGGTTCTTGCTTAACCCCTTAAGGACCAGGCTGTTTTGTACCTAAAATGACCAGACACTTTTCAGGGATTTCAGCCATGGGGTGGTTTACTACCCTACATTTTTCTTATTCAATTTCCAAAATTAGTCTTGCTGCATTTTTTTCCCATGACACATAGGGCGATTTTTTTCTATATCTTTTTCACTGACTTTTTTTCCACGTTTTTTTTATAGGTTTATGGGGAGTTTTGTTTTGGACATTTTGATACATAATATGTGTAGGTTTGGACTACAGGGCTCATATGACGACAGTTTTGGGTCATTTTCTTTTTTATGAATATATATTTTTATTTTATTCAGTTATTTATTTATTTTTACTTATTTTTGTAACCATTTATGACCCCCATGACATCATATAAGACATCTGCGGGTCTTTCATATTGTCTTTTTTTTATTTCATACTTTTCCATTGTAGTTGGGATATCTGGTGGAGCCCCAGTTACAGGGAAAACATCCCCCTGTAGTGACAATAGTCACTGACGGAGCTGATCCGGGTCTGCCATGATCCTGCAGCTCTGTTGTAACAGGGAGATGCTGGCAGTCATGTGATCGCCCAGTCACATAGTGGAAAAGCGTTATGTACCCGGGAAAGGGGAAGGCAGAAGCAGTTAAAAACCTTCTCCATTCTCTTCCGGGGTCTTAGCTGTGACTTACAGCTGAGGACCCGACCTGTTGCGGCTTGATTGCAGGAGCAGAGGCTTTAATCTTGCGCCATATATCTTTGCTATCGGTGGGGATTAAAACCCAGGACCAAATGCCGTATATTTACAGTACTTGGTCCTTAAGGGGTTAAAAGGAGACTGACACCAGGGCAAAACTGCTGACAGCGCTAGGAAGGGATGGGGAGGAGGGTGTGATCATACCTTTGGGCATGATTTGGGGCTTTTAATAGCAGCACCAACAAAATGAAATTTTAATCGCTGTTGTACTGCCGCAAATGCCAAGAGGAGGGGCTTTCTCTTTAACGTGTCCATCACTCTGTCCATTAAGCTGCTCGACAGCTCTGATTGACAGCTCTAGTGTCCAATCCGGAGACTACTACAACTGTCAATCCCAGTAGTGGAGCTGCTCAATAGGCAGTGCAGAGGCAACTTCAGTGAGAAGCCCCTATGGCACTTTGTACCCAGAGGTACGATTGCACCATGCTCCCCTACCCAGCGCTGCCAGTAGTCTTCCATTGACAATATTCTAACAGACTCCCTTCAAGAAGGTTGAGAAACAACTCATATAGTGGAGGCCGGCCAGAGGGGCCATGGACTTGTTGGGCAACATTTAATCTTTACCAAACAGGCTTTTCTTCGGACCTCTTTTTGTGAATCCCAGAATGCCCCATGTAAGAAGCTTTTGTGTACAGAGAGGTAAAAGGCGTGCCATCACAGGCCAGTCTCTACATGCCCTATGAACAAGTTGGTACAATTGTACCCACCAATCAATGGGCCAGAAGTGAGACCCTTGTATACTAGCAAATATGGACAGAACCTCTTTGTTAGGAGTCAGGGTAAAGACAAGGGTCATTAGACATCTTGGCTCTCCTGAAATACTTAGGCTAGTCTCACCCAGACAGGTCAGGTGCGGAGCCCGCAGCGGAATCCGTCCCTGTCCCTGCTGGCGACCATGGGTACCTGATAGAGATGAGCGAACATACTCGGTAAGGGCGATTTCGCAATCGAGCACCGCGATTTTCGAGTACTTCACTACTCGGGTGAAAAGTACTCGGGTGCGCCGGGGGGCGGGGCGTGTCGGAGCGGGGGGTAGCAGCGGGGAACATGGGGGAGCCCTCTCTCTCTCCCTCTCCCCCCCACTCCCCTCTGCAACCCCCTGCTCACCCCCAGCGCACCCGAGTACTTTTCACCCGAGTAGTGAAGTACTCGAAAATCGCGGTGCTCAATTGCGAAATCGCCCTTACCGAGTACGTTCGCTCTTCTCTAGTACCTGAGCGATCATTCTGCACAGGACGGGACACGGCCGCTATCACGCAGTGAACAATACAGCTATTCTGAATAAGCAAGCAGCTGTATTTTTCTCCGTGATTACAGCCGGTGGGACACTGGCTGTAAGAGTCTTATCAGCGCTGCCGACTGTGATAACAGCCTGCACCGCTGATAAGAGTTCATTGCTCAATTCAAGAAAACTAGAATTGAATGAGGAACGACTCGTGCACGAAAACTGCACCATGTCCGAGCATTTAGACCCAGCGGTTAACGCTCAAATGACGGCTTTGAGCGAATTTTAAGCGAGAATCATTGTGTCTAAATGGGCCTTTAGCTTGAATGAGGATTCTGCTTTAGCATAACTATAGGGTATTAACCTCTTCTGGGCCTACAGACTTCTCTTAAAGTGGCGGCTCTGATTACAACTTCCAGAACAGTTTTTTCAAGAAATAAATGTCATTTTTTTGCAATCCAAATTTTTCGGACTATTATATCTGCAGTGTAAATCTGCTGAGAGCCGCGAGTTGATGCATCTTCATGTATCCCTGGAAGCCGCAGCTGTAAGGGCCCGTTCACACGGGGCGGGTTTATATTCACAGTGCAAAATCTGCAGCAACTGGACTTCACCACTCATGTAAATAGAAGGAATCAACCCCGAAAATACGCGCCGTAAACCGACATGCTGTAAATGGAAAATCCGCACCGCAAGTCAATGCTGCAACAGATTTTGTAGAGATTTTTTCTGCACCGGGTGAACGAGGTTTGGTAAATCCCATCCGCATGGCTGGTACTGCGGGAGACCTGCAGCCTATATGGTATGTTGCTATGGTTCACATGGCTGGTACTGCGGGAGACCTGCAGCCTATATGGTATGTTGCTGTGGTCCACATGGCTGGTACTGCGGGAGGCCTGCAGCCTTTATGGTATGTTGCTATGGTCCACATGGCGGAAGTCACCACTGAATTTACTGCCTGACTTCCGTCTCTAATGACGACAGCAAACCTGACAGTTGGGAAAATGTGAGTGCGAGCGGCAGCGGCTGTCGTGCAAGGGTTAATTCCACCGCATACGGATTTAGCCCGGTCGATGGGCAAAATCTGCATGAGGAATTCAGATGCAGAAAAACCCGTTTCTGCATCAATTAGTGACATTTCTTGAGTGGAAATGTGTTGCGATTCCGTATGCGGATTTTATGGTGGTTTTTAAAGGCGGAATTCAAGTGGAAAACTCCGCAGTGAATTCCGCGGTTACACAAGCGTCGGCAGCTGCTGCTCACAGCGGCGTTTTCCCGAAAACTGCCAAGTTGAAGCTACAATTGCCCGTCTAGCCCAGCAATTAGCGTTAAATCGTGCGTGCTTGTGGCGGCCACTAGCGTTCGTGTAATCGCACCCTACCAGTTCAAATTGGAGCGGTCGTGCCACAAGAAGCGGTAATGGAAACTTCACCATGGAGATGGATCTGGAAATGACATTGCAATCTATAGTTTCTGCAGATAGAGGGTGGTTGCAGTGTACAGCGCCTCGCGTCGTCCTCAAAGATGCTGCGAACACACCAAAATTAGGGTAAAAAAATACAAACATATATTCCTGTCTGAAATTCAAGCTTCCTTTACAAGTGCAATCAGCTGTGAGGGCTCAGGGGTGCGAGCGCCTAGTTAGCACTATCCTCATCGCCTCCCAGACCCCCCTGACCATGTAAACATTACAGGGATTAGTAAGGTGCTTCTGCGGCTCTAAATAGTAGTACCAAGTGCCTTATTACGTATCGCTACCTTCTGCTGCACAGGGACCTTCCCACCGGACAGGACGCACCGCGAGCCGCGCCAAATGCTGCACCAAAATCTACAAGCTATTTTCGGCTTTCGACGCAGAATTGAAAATGGCTTTAAACTCTTGCAATTCTGCATCAAAATCCGCAATTAGGCCCATGGACATTGGCGTGAAATTCCGCAGCTGTAGATTTGGCGTAATTCCATGAAAGGTCATTTATTCTCTCCTTGCATAATGTCGGTTCAGTACAAAATTGCAGGGATACAACTGTTTGCGCCAGAGTTGTACGACAGCTCGCGGGACACTGACCCCCGCTTCTACGGCTTGTGTCCGCACATAACGAGCCGCGCACATTTTATTTATGACTCTGGATGCAGCAAACATTCCTACAAGCATCGCACTCTTCATAAGGCGGCGCTCACACGACCGTATGGTAATACGCTGTACATATGCAATGTAGTTGTGTTTGCGCAGCGCTTTCTTATGCACCCATAGAGAACAATAGGTCCCTATCGTGCGTAATACGCGGTAAAATAGGACATACTGCGTTCTTGTTTAAGTGCGTATTATACACAATGAATATACTCAAGTGTGAATGGATCCATGAAAATCAATGTACTGTCATTGGCTCATTCACCACGTATTATGCCCACACACATTGCGCAGGTAATTGACGTAATTAAATTACGCACGTTTGAACCCGGCCCAAGTCTGTGTATGAAAAGAGCCAATACAGTCCAGTGATCTGATCTGGTTCCCCGACCCATGCGGCGGCCTTTCTATTTTTTGGCAGCATTGACAAGCATTTGTGATGAAACTACGTGACATCGCTGAACCAGAACCCCACCCTGACATTAGACCCCGGACCCCACTGGCGGGATGCTTCTACCTTATATATATGCACTAACTCCAGGGATAGAAGAATCAGATCTTTCAAGAATCTGCCTGAATTCTTAAGGACGTATTCTTACTTGCTGAAAAAGTAATTGCAAAATCCCGGTAAACCATTTATGGGCGGAGCTTATGACCGCTATTATTGGGGTTTCTATGATTTTAGTAACTAGTGATCAAACTCTGAAATAGCAGAAACTATGTAATAACCTTGATTTTTAATTTATATTTCCTGCTACACAGATACGTCCTTACCACTAGTTCTATGGATAAGTTATGTGCATTGGATGAAACAGCTGTTCAGTTCAAGAAACCCTTGAATACAGAATACTGGGTTACTGACCCTTAAAGAGATAAGCCCATCTCATACCTCGCTAGGGTATACCATTACTTTATGATTGGTGAAGGTCCAATCTCTAGGACCCCTATCAATCATGAGAAAGAATCAGCCTTCCAGCCCCTTTGCTACACAGCTGTGTGGCTGCCAGGAACGTAGCTGTGTAGTATACTGCAAGCGCCCCATTCTCTTGTACAGAGCTGTGCTGCTATTGCCTGGGAGCAGCTCTTAAGGAAAAGACTGTGTAGAGGCTGCAGGCATTGGACCCCCATCGGTCATAAAGTGATGCCATATCCTTTATTTATATACTTGTCTACATCAGGGTTTCTTAACTCCAGTCTTCAAGACCCCTCAAACAGGTCAGGTTTTCCAATGTATTACACAGGTGATGTAATTATTGTCTGTGCCTCAGTTACAGGTACCTTCCTTAAACCACGACCTGTTGGGGGGTCTTGAAGACTGAAGATGGGAAAAACCGCTCCAAACTAATTTGTTTTTGAATTTCAAGGATATATTGCACAATTTTTTAGAAAGTCTTTTGTCGCTCCCATTTGTACAATCATTTATTAGGTGCGCACCGTAAGGTTAAATTCAATGGCTATATTCATTTTATAACATTTGCAAATAAATAACAGAAATGAATCTGTGATCCAAAAGAAAGGACAGAAATGACTACGGCTACTAAACCAAAGCATCGGTCCGAGCTGAACCATAATAATCTCATGTTACAGCAAAGACAAATGTTATCAAAGCGTGGACATACGTTGTATTTAGAATGGGTTTAGTTGTCCGACGACTTTTGGCAAATAGAAAATGAATTCACAAATCTAAAGTGAGAATTTTTAAGACAAAACAAGAACCCAAATAACAAGACTAGTGAGGCGGCTCTAGCTGTGATCAGAGCTGAAGATAGGAAAATGTAAGCTAAGTGACAACATAAAAAAGATACTTTCTTGTGCAAATGTAACTTAGAAGTGAGACCCCAGCAAGTCCTCACTACATAAAGTGCTTAAATCTGAAGGACACCGACAATATTACCCCTAGAATAGTAGGTTTAACATTTCATTCCAAGGTGACTGATGAAGAGGATTTCTAGAAGTCACTGAATATGACCTTTATAGACTATATTAATGCAAAGCTTTACTCCTGGACATCTCTTTTTTGCTTTGGGGGTGTTGGTGGGTTGGAGATGTCACAAGATTACCTATTTTTAAGATGTATTTAAAACTGCTTTCTTGCACTCATTGTGCAGGCAAAAAAAAAAAACAAAAAGAAACTAAACTGCCCGGAGTTTTAAAAGTTTTTTTTCTATTGATCTCAAACTAAGTTATTCTGCTAAAGAATTTTTTTTATAAATAATGACTGCAGAGAATGGGATTTCATGGCTTCCAATAAATGGCATTATTATCCTCAATTACTGCTTATATAGTCTATGGGTACGTTCCTGCGTAGGGTAAAATGTTATGAAATGTCCACAATGGGTATTCCGCACCACAACGAAAAATGTGTCAAAATTTGTGCCATAGGCGTACCTATGCTGCAAGTTTGGACTGCTTCTGTGTTGTGGTTATGGTGCGCCATGTCCTTTACAGACGTTCAGCAATATTTTCCGCTGCGTGGGAACGAACCCAAAATATTAGAAATGTCTGAATTGTTCCTAAACGATGCTTGCGGAGTAATGTGCACTGTGTAACCCAGTGCTCCCCGACCAGTAGTTTGGGCACAACACGTGGCACTCCGCCCACCGGCCTCCTAAGGCTCTGTTCACACTAGCATCATGGGTCCCTTTATAAAAGAGCCACAGCGGCTGTTACACGTGCGGATGGACCCAGCTAACTTTAATGGACAAGACTGCAGCTATACATTTAGTATCTACATACCAGCTCTAAAAGGTCCACTGGTATCATCCCTGCTTTCTATTCTTAAAGGGGTATTCTTTCAGTACTCATCCCATCCACTGGATAGGTGATAACTGATACATCGGTGGGGGTCTGACCACTGGAAGCCCCACTGATCCGGAGAATGGGAGATGCACCCCCCCACACCATTGTCCCATTTGTGTAGTGTAGTGGATGGATGAAAACTGAAGACAATGTCTCATCACCAGAATACCCCTTTAACACCTGGCCTCTCTCATTTCTTCCTGCTAGGGGTGTGTGTAATAATGTATAACCCCGCCTACAATGGTCAGCTGCTCATTTGAATAAGGGAAAACGGCTACTTTTTCAGAGAGTACTATAACTACAGTTCTACGTGGTCAGCAGGGAGGCACGCTACAACGAGAGATAATAAGACCCCACTGGGAGAAGTACTAGACACTTTGCATTATGACCCACCCACACAATGTGCCCATGAAGGACATGTTGTGCACCAACACGCAGTAACCGTGTACTGCAGTAAAAATGACACGGCAAACAGCAGATCCGAAGGAAAAGAATAAAATAAAGAATGAACACATCTTTGTGAAAAATAACATTTTGGTCTCTGACATTTTGGAGCTACAATGCCTATAAAGCTTTAGAAGTACATTGGAGATTAAGCAATTCGTGAAACCTGTAATGTACTTCATGCTGCTGTCACTGAGGGCAGCATACAGTAGTGACAGGCATGCTGATGTCACTTATGTCCAGGGCTCTTTAAGAACTTACAGGTGGTTTCTGCAGCTCCTGGCAAGAAATGAGTCCAACTTATTCATGAGGTGCTGCTAGCCCCGCCCATCCATCCTATTACTCTGCATATTGAGAAAACTGCCAATCACAGAGGGTGGGCAGGGCTAGCAGGACCTTATACATAAACTGGTCTCATCGCTTGCCAGGAGCTGCAGAAACCACCTGTAAGTTCTTAAAAACCACTGGCCACAAGTGACAGCAGCATGCCTGTCCCTACTGCATGCTGCCCTCAGTGCGAGAACCATAAGACATGACAGGTCCCCTTTAAGCTTGGGCTACTTGAAGGATGATGCCGCAGTATCTTTCCTGCAACATTAGAAATCTAAGATGCTTTTAACTAGTCCTTTCTTTCATCAAGGGCAAAGATTGGCTCTAGCCCTGTAACTAAATACCCAGTCAAGGCAGAGTAGCATATGTCTGGCCATTTGCCCCTTCGCTAAACCCCTGGATGGTTTTCTAGTTAGTCAAACCAAAGAAAAACTTGAAGTTCTTTCAAATTGATTGTCAAATTGTGGCCATCCAGTCTATGTAGACTACTGTAGGTAGTGTCACCCGGGAGTGAAGGAGATGACTATGTATCCCTTTTGGCACATCTAGTATTAAACTGGAAGTAGTAGTTGTGCTGTAACAGTCTAAGGGTTATCTAGTCTACTATCAGAAGCCCGTTCACCTCTAATACACAGCTACGGCATCTGTTACGTCGCTACACAATCAAAAGAACCAGAAAGGAAATGCTGGATAGTAATTGCACTAACTGTATAAGTTAAAGGCTTTTCTCCCGCGGTTCCACCGCTCAACATCTCAAGAAGCGGAACGTTTCCTTCAGAAAAGTACAGCCTGATTTACATGGACTTCTATTAGATTGAACACCCTAAATGATGCCGGAATCACTTATCCTGCAGCACTGCCAGCCGTTCTGCACACACAATCACACATTACACGTAAAGATAAGAGTAGCCTCGCGCAGCATGAACCTTTAGAGTAGACGCTAAGTACGTTTTCAGTGTAGCTGCTCTCTACAGCAGGTATAGAAATAGTGCAACCTGCCCCGATAAACCTCAAGCGCTTCTGCTTTACTCCCAACCATTCATTCGTTCCAAGCACCCCCCACCTCCCACAATCCCAGGAGAACACGGTTCCCCTCCCTGGTCCCCTGTGCTGAGTCTAGACTCTCAAGTCCCTCCCACGAGGATAGTGATAATTAGGCAACCCCAAATATACTTTGATATAATTATAGATTTATATATATATATATATTTATAATGATTTAGAGAAAAATTCTAGTTTGTTTTTGGTTTCTTTAGGAAGTGCTTCCAGCCCCCACACTTGGGCACCCAGCCTGAATTTCTCCAGGACCATTGCCGTTCCCTGGAGGTGGAGGAAGAGGAACAATTCCTTCTCGAATGCGGGGTTTCCGTCCTCTACGAGAGGGGATCCCGTTGCAGCCATCCTTCTTTAGGTGTCTGTGGAGATGGTCAGAACGCACAAAGGTTTTGTGGCACGCCTGGCATTGGTAAGGTCGCAGCCCGGTGTGCACTCGCGTGTGATTCTTCAGGTCGTAGTTGTGGGCAAAAGCTGCACCGCACTGCTGGCAAAGGTAAGGCTTCTCTCCTGTGTGCTTCCGCATGTGGACCTTCAGCTTGTCCTGCCTGCAAGAAACACAAATGGTTTACGAGTCGGTAATGTACAGAATACAAAACAGTCAACACAACTCGAAATTCTTTTGACATGGAGTATTACGGCCGGGCTCACATGATCGTATCCCGCAGCGTGCCACCCGCACGAGACATGCACACGCCATTTAGCAAATACGCACAGCGTATTCCACGCTATGCCAAAACGCTCGAGTCCAGTTCTGTGGACACTTCTCTACCGGTCAAGTTACAAATCCGGCCCCTCTGTCATCAGGGCTCTAGAAACACATAACGGACCGCGATTGGACAGTCGGGGGTTATTCATGCGTTGGCTTTGCATATTAAAAAGCTGACATGTATGGACTACGGCGTGTGCAGCATGAGGCCTCAGATCTGGGTGTGGTTAAGCCGCCAGCGTTCCCGTGTGTAATGTGTGGGGAGAAATGGCACGCAACTTATCCCCGTGGCGCAACAAAAATCTATGCAGAAATTCTCTGCTGTGTGTGAATGGGATAGCGGAGACCCCGGGATGGGACAGCGGAGACCCCCGGATGGGACAGCGGAGCCCCCCCGGATGGGACAGCGGAGACCCCCGGATGGAACAGCGGAGACCCCCGGATGGGACAGCGGAGACCCCCGGATGGGACAGCGGAGCCGCCCAGATGGGACAGCGGAGACCCCCGGATGGGATAGCGGAGCCCCCCGGATGGGACAGCGGAGCCCCCCGATGGGACAGCGGAGACCCCCGATGGGACAGCGGAGACCCCCCGATGGGACAGCGGAGACCCCCCGGATGGGACAGCGGAGACCCCCCGGATGGGACAGCGGAGCCCCCCGGATGGGACAGCGGAGCCCCCCGGATGGGACAGCGGAGACCCCCCGGATGGGACAGCGGAGACCCCCCGGATGGGACAGCGGAGACCCCCGGATGGGACAGCGGAGCCCCCCGGATGGGACAGCGGAGACCCCCGGATGGGACAGCGGAGCCCCCCGGATGGGACAGCGGAGACGCCCGGATGGGACAGCGGAGACCCCTGGATGGGATAGCGGAGCCCCCCGGATGGGACAGCGGAGACCCCCCCGATGGGACAGCGGAGACCCCCCGATGGGACAGCGGAGCCCCCCGGATGGGACAGCGGAGCCCCCCGGATGGGACAGCGGAGACCCCCGGATGGGACAGCGGAGACCCCCGGATGGGACAGCGGAGACCCTGGTCCCATGCAGAATCTGTGCTAACACATCCAAGATTTTGCTTGTATTTCAGCAAACTCCTGAAGGGCAACTAAACTTTTAGAACAATTCGGATATATCACAGTAATAAAGATAATGAGATCTAAAACACAAACAAGGTTATTGAACATTCGGTATTATTCATGTGGACTTTTACTAAATGCTGTACAAATGTATTACAAAAAGTAATAATTGTGGGCAAATTTACATAAATGATAAAATGGAATATATATATATAATATACACACTTTGTCAAAAACAATCCCGCCCCTAGGAGGAGTTGTGGAGGCTCTAGTACCCCCGGCATCTCAGGCAGATCTGTAAATGAGGAGTTGTGGTGATTAGATGAACGGTCTCGTCATCAGAGGCCCTAAAAGTGTTTCCCCCCTTGGCCTATAAGAGGCTCTTGCAGACTCCTTCATGTCTGGAGATTTCAGGGTGATCGCCTCAATCCTGCCCCCTGCTGGTGTGATGGTCTGAAGGGCCCACTACATACGACAGTCGGTCCCCCCTAGTAGTGGTACGAGGGACAATGACAGCTCAGTGATATGTTCAGGACATCCTGCAGCCACATGTGTTCCTCTCATGGCGGTTTCCAAGAGGCAGCAGGATAATACTCGGCCGCACACACAAGGGGGTCACAGGAGCCCCCACAGCATTGTCACACTTCCATGGCCGCCCAGGAACCTGATTTATCGACCATAGAACCTGTATAGGACAAGCCAGTATGCCAGATACGTCAGCCTACGAGTTTTCACGATCTGGAGGCTCAGTTACAGCAAATGTAAAGCGATATGCCGCAAGATACAACACAGAACCTACATGCCTCCATGCCCACCCGTATCACATCTTGTATCCAAGCTAGAGGCGGTACAACAGGGTACTAGAGCCTCCATGCCCTCCCGTATCACATCTTGTATCCAAGCCAGAGGCAGTACAACAGGGTACTAGAGCCTCCATGCCCGCCCGTATCACATCTTGTATCCAAGCTAGAGGCGGTACAACAGGGTACTAGAGCCTTCATGCCCTCCCGTATCACATCTTGTATCCAAGCCAGAGGCAGTACAACAGGGTACTAGAGCCTCCATGCCCGCCCGTATCACATCTTGTATCCAAGCTAGAGGCGGTACAACAGGGTACTAGAGCCTCCATGCCCCCTGTATCACATCTTGTATCCAAGCTAGAGGCGGTACAACAGGGTACTAGAGCCTCCATGCCCCCTGTATCACATCTTGTATCCAAGCTAGAGGCAGTACACCAGGGTACTAGAGCCTCCATGCCCGCCCGTATCACATCTTGTATCCAAGCTATAGGCAGTGCAACAGGGTAGTAGAGCCTCCATGCCCGCCCGTATCACATCTTGTATCCAAGCTAGAGGCGGTACAACAGGGTACTAGAGCCTCCATGCCCGCCCGTATCACATCTTGTATCCAAGCTATAGGCAGTGCAACAGGGTAGTAGAGCCTCCATGCCCGCCCGTATCACATCTTGTATCCAAGCTAGAGGCGGTACAACAGGGTACTAGAGCCTTCATGCCTTGCATATCACATCTTGTATCCAAGCTAAAGGCAGTACAACAGGGTACTAGAGCCGCCATGCCCCTGTATCACATCTTGTATCCAAGCTAGAGGCGGTACAACAGGGTACTAGAGCCTTCATGCCTGCCTGTATCACATCTTGTATCCAAGCTAAACACAGTACAATAGGGTACTAGAGCCGCCATGCCCACCTATATCACATCCTGTAGGGTCTTGCCGATCCAGAGGAAGGCAAAAAAAAACAAAACAAGCAGCCATCTAGCCCATTTGGAGGAAAGAAAACTCCCCCCGGCCTCCATAATGGCAGCCAGAGTAATCCCTGGGTCAACATTTGAGATCAGCAACCCAACTAGTCACCAAATGTCTATATCCTGTAATATCATAGCACTCTAGAAAGAGGTCTAGTCTCTCTTAACCTCCTCTATGGATGCTGCCATCACCACGTCCTCAGGCAGAGAGTTCCACAGTCTCACTGCTCTTACAGTAAAGAACCCTCTTCTGTGTTGGTGATGAAACCCCCTTTCTTCTAGACGTAGCGGATGCCCTCTTGTTACCGCCGCAGTCCTGGGTATAAACAGATCATGCAGAGATCCTTGTATTGTCCCCTCATGTATTTATACATAGTTATTTGGTCGCCCCTTAGCCGTCTTTTTTCCGGGGTGAATAATCCCAGTTTTGGTGCCTCTCTGGGTATTCCAGTCCCTCCATTCCGTTTATTAGTTTAGTTGCCCTTCTTTGAACCCCCTCCAGCACTGTAACATCTTTCCTGAGCACCGGTGTCCAGAACTGTACACAGTATTCCATGTGAGGCCTGACAAGTGCCTTATATAGTGGGAGGATAATGTTCTCACCCCTCGCCCCTATACCTCTTTTAATGCACCCCAAGACTTTATTAGCTTTTGCAGCAGCTGACTGGCATTGAATGCTCCAGTTTAGTCTACAATCCACTAGTACCCCCAGGTCTTTTTCCATCTCACTTTTCCCTAGCAGTACCCCATTTAGTGTATATTGGTGACATCCGTTTCTCCTGCCCATGTGCAGAACCTTACATTTATCCACATTGACCTCCATTTCCCCCCCACAAGCCCCCGACTTATCTCGGTCAGTTTGTAGCCGCACATTGTCCTCTGTTGCATTGATTATATTGTATAATTTTGTGTCATCTGCAAATACTGATATCTTACTGTGCAGCCCCTCTATCAGGCCATTGATAAATATGTTGAACAGAATGGGGCCCAATACTGAACCCTGTGGCACCCGCTAGTAACGGGGGCCCAGTCAGAGTATGAACCATTTATTACCACCCTCTGCTTTCTATCTCTGAGCCACTAACAATTTGCTGACGGGTGCATGTGCAGAAGCTGGGGAAAGGTCCGCGGACAACGATTCCATCAGGGGGAAAATCCGGGGGCTTTATGTAACTAACTTCCATGAGGGGAGATGAAACTAACTTTTTAAAAACTTTTTTTTTAACTTTACATGTTCGCTGTTATGCCTTCTCCCATGCTTGCTGCAAACCCAACTTTTTTTTTTGGTGTGTGTGGGGCAGGGGTGGTGGAGGGATTTCTTTGACCTCAGCGGCAGGGATGAGGTGTAGAAAGTGGCGCTCTGTGAGGTTTCGTAAGGTTGTTGAGGTGCGGCGGTGTAGAAAATGGCCCTCGGTTACATCTCTCTGCTCTCGACTATGTTTGACAGCTGGGAGCAGGGAGTTTTTAAACTTCGCTGCTGGACGTCGGAGGTGAGTCATTTCGGCTACCATCACGGTTCCGATCCGTGAGGAGAGTTTGAAACTTTAACTTTTATGCAATCGCCGTTATTCATTGGATAACGGCGATCACATGACAGACGGGCTCGCTCACTGTGGCCCCCATGACAGGTACAGGCTACCCCCGGCAGCCAATAGCAGGGAGCTATCACACATATAGACCCCGCGTCTTAAGTGTACAGGGTCGGCGTGATTTTACGGCCCTGTAGATTAAAGCCCAGACACCCAGGACGTGGTCACTAATGGGTTAAAAGATATAACTCTTCTAGTCGTTGGTTGCGTCCGAATGTTGGGCAGTGAGTGAGGCCCCTGGCCTGCAGACAACATAAAGAGTGGCGTCTTAAAGTCTGAGAACCCTGGTGAGAATGCTTTTATTTTGTGTTTTTTTTTCTAATTAAAGCCAAACTTTTTTCTAATGATTATAATTTGAGATATTTTATATGAATTTCAGAGTTTCTCAGTATTTTGTATGTCTTCTTCCTGCTTTAGTGTACCGATGTGCAAACTGGATGACCCATGTTATCTCAGCATCATTTGAAAGTGTTCCAAAGAGTATCCTGTGATGATAATGAATGCTCGTCTTTCTTGCCCTTCAAGCGCCCCCATAAATATTTGATCTGTTGAGTTCACATGACAGCCGGCACTTCTTGCTCTCCTTTGGTCTTCCAGTAATTCTTGCAGTGCTTTCAGGTGCGGTTTTTGGTCACTACCCTGCTGCAGTATGAATCCTTCACAAAAGATTTAAACCCCATGGTATAGCTTGGAATGTTTCCTTTGCCAGGGTGTAGTTGCAGAAGTCCAACTCGGTAGGCAAAATTGTCACTTCGAGGGACAAACCAAAATAGTTTTATAGTAATATGGAATGAATTATTAAAGGGGTTGTCTCGCAGCAGCAAGTGGGGGTATGCACTTCTGTATGGCCATATTAATGCACTTTGTAATGTACATCGGGCATTAAATATGAGCCATACAGAAGTTATTCACTTACCTGCTCCGTTGCTAGCGTCGCCATGGATCTGTCCAATTCTGATGTCTTCTTGCTTTTTTAGACGCGCTTGCGCTGTGCGGTCTTCTGCCTGGTGAATGGGGCCGCTCGTGCCGGAGAGCTGGTCACCACGTCGTCATCGTAGCCCCGCCCCGTCACGTGTGCCGATTCCAGCCAATCAGGAGGCTGGAATCGGCAATGGAACGCACAGAGCCCATGGTGCACCATGGGAGAAGACCCGCGGTGCACCATGGGAGAAAACCGCAGTGCATCCCTGGGAAAGGACCGGCGGCCATCTTTGGGAGAAGATTTTTTAAAGTCCTTATTTCATCGGATCGGTGAGTAGCAAGCGGTTTAAAAACCGCTTTAATTTGCTATTTTATGCCAGGGAGGTGACAGGGGGAATGGGGTAAGGTAAAATTTTGAGGTTTGCCGCGAGACAACCCCTTTAAGCTGTAATGAAGAACATTCTTCCCAGTTTTGGCGACTATATGTTCTCGTTTGAAGTGACACCAATCAAATATGTCCCTAATACACCCTGAGAATCAGGCATTCACTTTACACATAATTACAGGGTAACAATATAAGAGGGACCATGTCCGCTGCCTGTGCTTCAGCGCTAATCGCCGTGCCCTTAATCATAGTTCAGCAAGAGGAGGATTTGCAACAAAGTTTTCTTGTGTGGGATTAGAGCTCAGTACAGCTTATTATAAAATATTTTTTTGTTTGTCCCTCATAGTAACATTTTCCATAAAGCACAAAAAATGCTTTCTATTTGGTGAGGACAATAATAACTTGAGGCTTGCAAGAGAGATCAAAAGCAATAAAAAGGATTTTGGGGGTATGTCAAAAGCAACAGAACAAGATGAAAATGGTGAATTGGTTAAGAATCATGTTGAGAAGGCCGAAATTTTAAATTCCAATTTTGTATCTGTTTTCTCTCAGAAAGTAGATGTAACATCAACTGATCTTCCCTGTGCTAATGGAGGAATAAAAGAATGTAGGCTATCTGTAAGCAGAGAGATGGTGAGGGAACACTTAGCTAACTTAAAAGGAACTTAGGTTTCCAGATCCAGATGAATTACATCCTAGGATACTAAAGGAAGCAGCGGAGGTAATTGCTGAACCACTCGCCATAATCTTTGAAAATTTCTGGAGAACAGGAGAAGTCCCAGAAGATTGGAAAAGGGCAAATGTTGTCCCTGTCTTCAAAAAAGGGAAGAAGGTGGATCCAGGAAACTACAGGACTGTGAGCCTGACTTCTATACCAGGAAAGATCTTTGAACAGATTATTAAGCAGCATGTATGAAAGTACTTGGATGAGAATGGAGTAATTAACCAGAGCCGGCATGGGTTTGTAACAAACAAGTCAAGCCAGACGAATCTAAATTTTCTTGTGTGACAAAATCACCGACTGGGTTGATCAGGAAAATGTGGTGGATGTGGTAGATCTTGACTTTACTAAAGCAATTGACAAAGTATCTCATGCTATCCTTATTGAAAAAAATGATCAAATATGGGATTGACAAGGCAACGGTTAGGTGGATTCACAACTGGCTGAGTGATCTACTCAAAGAGTGGTCATAAATGGCTGCACATCCAATTGGAAGAATGTGTCAAGTGGAAACCACAAGGCTCTATCCCGGACACAGTGTTTTTAAACAGGAGGTAATTGATGGGAAACTGATCAAATCTGTCGACGACACAAAGCTAGAAGGGATGGTTAACACTGGAGAAGAGAGAGAGTTCAACAAGATCTAGACAAGCTTGAACAGTGGACGGTGACTAACAGAATGGTAATTAACAAATAGAAATGCAAAGTCCTGTATCTGGGCAACAAAAAGGAAAAAGATGCAGAATGAAAGGAATTGGGCTAAGCGGCAGCACATGTGAAAAAGACTTTAGTATACTAAGAGATCACAAACTGAACATGAGTCAACAATGTGATGCAGCAGCAAAAAGGCAAACACAATTCTGGGATATATTAAGAGAAGCATAGAGTCTAGATCACGTGAGGTCATTATCCCCTCTACTCTTCCTTAGTCAGACTTCATCTGGAATACTGTGTCCAGTTCTGGGCACCCCACTTTAAATAAAGACATTGACAAACTTGAGTAAGTTCAGAGAAGAGTTACCAAGATGGTGAGCGGTCTACAAATCATGTCCTATGAGGGACGGTTAAAGGATCTGGAAATGTTTAGCTTGCAGAAGGGAAGGCTGGAGACACAGATTAGATATTAGACAGTGAGGGGGATCAATGAGTGGAACAGGTTGCCATGGGAGGGGTGAGTTCTCCTTCAATGGAAGTGTTCAAACAGAGGCTGGACAGACATCGGTCTGGGATGATTTAGTGATCCTGCACTGAGCAGGGAGCTGGACCCGATGACCCTTCCAAATCTATGAGTATAGCACATTAATTTGATGTGAGAGATTCTCATTGGATCTAATGTATGTCTATTTTAATGTATATATTTATTAAAAGTTAAAGGGAACCTGCCCGAACCAAGAGCAGCATGAACCCGGGACAGATATGTACTGTGTGTTATTCTTAAATGCTGTGATGTTTCAGAATAAAGATACATTGAAGTTTGCCTGTTTAACTCCTTAACGTCCATGGACGTAAGGTTACATCCTACAGCGTCAGAGTATGTATGAAGGGAGCTCACTCAGTGATTTTCTTCCATACAACGCTGACATCTGCCCGCAACAGCTCCACTAAGCCCTGTGGCTCATCGGAGCTGTCAACCCTTTAATTGCCGCTGTCAATATTGACAGCAGTATTTAAATCCCCTGGCCGATGGTCCCATGCTGAGATCGCAGGGAGCTGTGGAGGTGTCATGGCAGCTGGGGGCCTTCTGAAAGGCCACAGGGCTGTCATGGCAGAATGCCTTATCGATCGCAGTATGGATGTAATGCTGTCATCTATTATACCCAGGACTATAACAAGGGGGCGCTCTAATAACTATGTATAATATATCAGGGGTCAGTACAGAGATCTCTCCCATCATCTATTATACCCAGGATTGTAACAAGGGGGCGTTCTAATAACTATGTATAGATATATCAGGGGTCAGTACAGAGATCTCTACCATCATCCATTATACCCAGGACTGTAACAGGGGGGCGCTCTAATAACTATGTATAGATATATCAGGGATCACACAGAGATCTCCCCCATCATCTATTATACCCAGGACTATAACAAGGGGGCGCTCTAATAACTATGTATAGATATATCAGGGATCACACAGAGATCTCCCCCATCATCTATTATACCCAGGACTATAACAAGGGGGCGCTCTAATAACTATGTATAGATATATCAGGGATCACACAGAGATCTCCCCCATCATCTATTATACCCAGGACTATAACAAGGGGGCGCTCTAATAACTATGTATAGATATATCAGGGATCACACAGAGATCTCTCCCATCATCTATTATACCCAGGACTATAACAAGGGGGCGCTCTAATAACTATGTATAGATATATCAGGGATCACACAGAGATCTCTCCCATCATCTATTATACCCAGGACTATAACAAGGGGGCGCTCTAATAACTATGTATAGATATATCAGGGATCACACAGAGATCTCCCCCATCATCTGTTATACCCAAATGCTGTATGCTTTGCTGCCAGATGCTCCATATGAGCAGGTTTTCTTATATACCAAATATACCACAACTTATGTATTATTTTGATTTTTGCAGGGAAATAATAAAACTTCAAAAAAGACTGAAAGCAATTTATTATAAAGCAAACAAGAGCTGATTTATAAACCCATGATGCAATGTTTTAAGTATAGGAACCTTTTGCAGGCAGTAAGGAAGTGTCGTAGCACAACAGTCTAAGCTTCCTTCCACACAGTGCAACTTGAAAAAAGAGCTAAAACCTTGTACTCCCCAATACAATACCATAAAACCATGGTGCATATTGGGCATCCAAGTAATAAATGTAAGGGTTGTTCCAAATTGTGGTTGGAAAAAAAATACAGCTGAGGGGCGCTCTAATAACTATGTATAATATATCAGGGATCAGTACAGAGATCTCTCCCATCATCTATTATACTCAGGACTGTAACAAGGGGGCGCTCTAATAACTATGTACAGATATATCAGGGGTCAGTACAGAGATCTCTCCCATCATCTATTATACCCAGGACTGTAACAAGGGGGCGCTCTAATAACTATGTATAATATATCAGGGGTCCGTACAGAGATCTCTCCCATCATCTATTATACTCAGGACTGTAACAAGGAGGCGCTCTAATAACTATGTATAATATATCAGGGGTCAGTACAGAGATCTCTCCCATCATCTATTATACCCAGGACTGTAACAAGGGGGCGCTCTAATAACCATGTATAGATATATAAGGGGTCAGTACAGAGATCTCTCCCATCATCTATTATACCCAGGACTGTAACAAGAGGGCGCTCTAATAACTATGTATAGATATATCAGGAGTCAGTACAGAGATCTCTCCCATCATCTACTATACCCAGGACTGTAACAAGGGGGCGCTCTAATAACTATGTATAATATATCAGGGTCAGTACAGAGATCCCTCCGATCATCTATTATACCCAGGACTGTAACAAGGGGGCGCTCTAATAACTATGTATAGATATATCAGGGGTCAGTACAGAGATCTCTCCCATCATCTATTATACCCAGCACTGTGACGGTAACAAGGAGGTGCTCTCTACATCTAGAGGAAAGAAGGTTTCCACACGACACAGAAGGAGCATCTTTACTGTAAGAGCAGTGAGACTATGGAACTCTCTACCTGAGGACGTGGTGATGGAGAATTCAATAAAAGAGTATAGCAGGGGCCTGGACGGCTTTCTTGAGCCATACAATATTGCATGTTATATAAACTGATTACTTCAGAAGGGTCGGTGATCAGGGGATTATACCAATTACCAGATTGGAGTCGGGAAGTCATTATTTTCCCCTCAAATGAGGAAAATTGGCTTCTACTTCATTGAGGTTTTTGCCTTCCTCTGGATCAACATTGGGGGGGCCAATAATCGTTCAGATTCCCATGATCCAGCGAACATCTTAATGATTATAATCTATATATATAAAATTGAATGTATGCGTGTGTGTCTGCGTGTGTGTCTGTCTGTCTGTTTGTCCTTTATGCGCTACTACACCATTCATCCGATCGCCATGAAACTTTGGGAAGTTGTTGAGTACACTCCTGGGAAGATTATAGGCATAGTACAAATATTCTATGATAGGTGGCGTGCGTGCGTGCGAGCATCGTCGACAGTTACGCCCCCCCCCCCCCAGGTAGATCGTTCGATTTCCATCATTGCCACTAATTCTCTCACTTCCTGATGTTGTAGAAACATGAAATTTAGCACGAGCATTGATTATGTCATAAATAGGAATAACTAATGGGTCCCAACTCGATTATTCAATTCTAAGAGCCAAAGAATTAGCGTCCACATTTTACATACGGAATGTAATTCTCTCACTTCCTGATATATATAAATGAATGTATGTCTGTCTGTCTGTCCTTTATGCATTACTACACCATTCATCCAATTGCCAGGAGACTTTGGGAAGTTGTTGAGTACACTCCTGGGAAGATTACTGGCATAGTACATGTATCCTACGATAGGTGGCGCACGTGCGAGCATCGTCGACAGTTATGCCCCCCAGACAAAGATTGTTTGATTTCCATCTCAAGCACGAAAGCAAAAGGCATTACGAGCAACGGGATGCGTGTTCAACTACAACATGATGCATCCGCCGAACGTTTCGCAAGACAATTGCTGGATATTGAGAATGCTGAGGTAAAATGAAAGCTGTGCTGTGATTGGTTGCTATATATTATACTGCTGAGGTAACATGAAAGCTGTGCTGTGATTGGGTGCTATATATTATACCGCTGAGGTAAAATGAATGCTGCGCTGTGATTCGTTGCTATTTTTTATACTGCTGAGGCAGAATAAAAGTTGCGCTGTGATTGGTTGTGATTTCTCTTACTGCTGACGTAACATGAAAGCTGCGCTGTGATTGGGTGTTATATATTATAAAGCTGAAGTAACATGTAAGCTGCGCTGCGATTGGTTGTTCTATGTTATACCGCTGAGGTAACATGAAAGCTGCGCTGTGATTGGTTGTTATCTAGATATATAAAATCGAATGTATGTATGTCTGTCTGTCTTCGCAGCAACGCGCGACGGGTAAGCTAGTCTATATATATAAAATTGAATGTATGCGTGTCTGTCTGTATGCGTGTCTGTCTGTCTGTCTGTTTGTCCTTTATGCGCTACTACACCACTCATCCGATCGCCATGAAACTTTGGGAAGTTGTTGAGTACACTCCTGGGAAGATTACTGGCATAGTACATTTATGCTATGATAAATGACGCGCATGCGTGCGTCGTCGTCGACAATTAACCCCCCCCCCACCCATGTAGATCGTTCGATTTCCATCATTGCCACTAATTTTCTCACTTCCCGATGTCGTAGAAACATGAAATTTGGCAAAAGCATTAATTATGTCATAAATAGGAAAAGCGAATGGGTCTCAACTCGATTATTCAATTCTAAGCGCCAAAGAATTAGCATCCAAATTTTATGTACGGAATCTAATTCTCTCACCTTCCTGTCTGTCTGTCTGTCTGTCCTTTATGCATTACTACACCATTCATCCAATTGCCATGAGACTTTGGGAAGTTGTTGAGTACACTCCTGGGAAGATTACTGGCATAGTACATCTATCCTACGATAGGTGGCGCGCGTGCGAGCGTCATCGACAGTTATGCCCCCCAGACAAAGATCGTTTGATTTCCATCTCAAGCACGAAAGCAAAAGGCATTACGACCAACGGGAGGCGTGTTCAACCAGAAAATGATGCATCCGCCGAACGTTTCGCAAGACAATTGCTGCATATTGAGAATGCTGAGGCAACATGAAAGCTGCGCTGTGATTGGTTGTTATATATTATACCACTAAGGTAAAATGAAAGCTGTGCTGTGATTGGTTGCTATTTCTTATACTGCTGAGGCAACATGAAAGCTGCGCTGTGATTGGTTGTTATATATTATACCACTAAGGTAAAATGAAAGCTGTGCTGTGATTGGTTGCTATTTTTTATATTGCTGAGGCAGAATAAAAGTTGCGCTGTGATTGGTTGTTATTTCTCTTACTGCTGAGGTAACATGAAAGCTGCGCTGTGATTGGTTGTTATGTATTATACTGAGGTAACATGAAAGCTGTGCTGTGATTGGTTGTTATATATCATACTGAGGTAACATGAAAGCTGCGCTGTGATTGGGTGTTATATATCATACTGAGGTAACATGAAAGCTGCGCTGTGATTGGGTGTTATATATTATAAAGCTGAGGTAACATTTAAGCTGCGCTGTGATTGGTTGTTATATATTATAGCACTGAGGTAACATAAAAAAGCTGCGCTGTGATTGGTTGTTATATAGATATATAAAAACGAATGTATGTATGTCTGTCTTCGCAGCAACGCGAGACGGGTAAGCTAGTACAGTATAAATGTGTGCGCCGACTGAATGACTCATTGTTACAAGGCTTGTATAAAGAGTCTTACATTCACTTTAGGGATTGCTGCTTTTCAATAGGTGGCACTGTAGAGGTTTTATTCTATCTCCCTTATTTGCATATCACCCAGAGGAGCGTGAATGGCCTTTTAATTCTCCTCACTCACTGTCCAGGTGCTCTCCCTAAGGAGAAAAGATAGCGTTTCGGAGCCATGTCATAGGCCTCTCTCTAGCAAAGTCAGAATCCTACTGCACAGTGAAGAAGGGATAAAACCCTAATAGCTGTCTGTGCATGGGCTCTGACTTGGTTTTCAATTCTTGGTCATTGTTACAAGGTTTGTATAAAGAGTCTAACATTGACTTTAGGGATTGCAGCCTTCCAGTAGGTGGCACTGTGGAGGTATTGTTTCATCTCTCTTATTTTGACTGAATGACGAGCATGCAGCAAACCGAACAATGCATCGGTCTGTGTAAACAGGCAGTATCACTTATGAATGACTGTGAATGAAGGCAGGCCAGAACGATCCCCAGCCGACTCTGATTCACTAGTGTAGAAGCACAGGACCAATACTTCCACTATTTAAATTACTACATGGAGCTACTCCAATTCCCATATTCAGATATATTCATATGGGATATATAGTGCATAAATGGATGTAAGTAGGAGAAAACCGGTCTGTTCGTCAGGTTGTTAATAGCAGTCATCCATATTTCACACAGAATTCTCTTCCCTGTTCAGTGTAAATGGGTAGAACAGATCAACTGTCAGGACTTTGAACCGGGAACCTCCTGTACTCCAAGCAGTAGCCCTTCTTAATGAGCCATCAACCCTATGGACAACACCCTGATCCCAGTTATCTAGTTCCTGCCTGCAGGTCCTTATTAGGTTCATTATAAAAGCATGACCCTGGCACTGTACCAGTGCGTGATTATTGTGCTCTATTGCCTTCAAGCTGCAGCTCCCAACCTGCTGCTCTCTTGTGTACTGTGACTACCTGCTGATGACTCCTGGCTCTCCTCCTGACTACGTTTTCTGCTTCATCCATTTGTACTGCAACTGAGACTTCCCAATAGGACTCCTGGCTTTCCATCTGACTACGCTTTCCGCCTCATCCATTTGTACTGCAAACGTGACTACCTACTGATGACCTCCGGCTTCCTCCTGACTACTCTTCGGTTCCGCACGGCTACTATACTACACCCATGGCTGCCTCCCAGTGCTAGTACGAATCTACATAAACGCACAGTGAAGCCTTATTCAGACAACCATATTTTCTGTCCATGCATTTCATGGACAGTGCACAGATCCATTATAAGCCTATGAAGCGATACAAACAAGTGTTTTTTCAACCAGAACCATGATCCATGTGAAAAAAAAAAATCCCTGCATGTTCCATTCTCATCTGTATCACAATGAGAATAGGACATGTTACGTCCACTGTCCCTTCTTGCAGCTCACGTATGGCTGTCTAATTGAGGACTAAAATTATCTGAAATGACTAATAAATCTGTACAGCACGGATACCCTCATAGTGTTTGCAGTGACTCTGTCTCTCTGTTATCACTTGCTCAGCATCTCCTCTGACAATAAGATGCTGGAGTATCAGAAACATCCAACCTATCACACCAGGGAGCCCTCCACATCCCCAGCACGTCCACCGCAGCACATTCGCGCAGGTGGACACAGAGAAGCCATGCAAAAGAACCAGCAGGTAGCGCTATTCTAACATTACCCCGGAATCTCTGGGTATAGAAACTTTTTTTAATAAATGGAAATATATTAAATATTTATAATTATGGGCTGTTTTTAAATATACATTTTTTTTTGTGGGGCAAGCCCTTTCATACCTACCTATACGGTGTTAGGTACACACACTACTAATGTACTGCTCCATTTCCTATTCCCAGTGTGTGTACGGATTATCTAGAATATTTAGGTTCTGTTTAATTTCTATTTCTCCCGCCAGTAGATCCCAATGTGAACCCCGAATTTATAGCCCCAACGTATGCAACTGTAGGGAATGTTGACTTCCACTGTGAAGAAAAAAAAAGGACAATATAAGATTTCGTTTGTTCGGTCCTCTTTATTTGAAAAGTCCTTTACTACAATTTTCAATTAAGTGTATTAAAAAAAAAAAAAAAAAAAGAGTAAAGCACATTATAATCTGACGCTGCGTTGGGTAAATACATCTGCCATGTGATAGTCTGGTTGTAAGAAGGGAGCGGTTTGCTGCCTGTTCTGCTGACATCTAGTGGGAAAGAGCGAGATTTCATCATTTTGTTTTAAAAGTCACCTTTCCACTCCTACACTTTTTAATTGCTACATCCTATAAATTGAGAGCTATCTAATGCATGCAATTTTGCAGTGGAGCCAAGGCCATACAGATATACTGTGACGGTGCATAGTTGTGCGGTATCCAAAACTACAAACTTCTTAACCCTTTCAAGACCAACGGTCACCATTGCCAATGGAGCTGTCAGCATGGGTTTGGATTTCTAGACCTTGGAGTGAATTACCTATATGATGGACTGCTTGCTAGAGACAGGTTGCACCTTACAAAGACAGGTAAGCATATATTTGCTGGGCGCCTTGCTTCACTCATTAGGAGAGCTTTACACTAGAACAATATGGGAAGGGAAGTGGAAGGCAAAAATATACAGCTAATTAATACATTTGAGAACCTCGCTATTAGAAGTGGAAAGAAAGAACAAAGGCAAAAAATTCAGAAGGAAGTAGAGGAACAAGAGACCCCGATCACAAACTAACATGTTTCTACACAAATGCACAGAGCATGGGAAACAAACAAGGAGAATTGGAGCTCCGAACACAGGAAGAGAAATATGATGTCATCGGCATCACGGAAACTTGGAGGGATGATACACATGATTGGATACAAGGCTTGAAAGATACAATGTATTTGTAAGAAACAGACCTAATAAAAGGGGAGGAGGTGTTGTGTTGTATGTTAGGAGAACATTCATCCCCACTGAGATTCAAGCTTCAGAGCTGGGAGTTCTGTAGAAACTGTTTGGGTAAGAATACAAGGAGAGAACAACAGAAAGGACACCATTGTAGGCATTTACTATAGGCCGCCTGGACAAGCAGAAGATATGGAGGAACTCTTTCTACATCCGATGGCCAAGCTCTCAAAGAAGCCCAACATAGTGATCATGGGAGATTTTACCGATCCAGGCATTTGTTGGAAATCTCTCAGGTAAAAGTAATGGATCCAACAGATTCTTATCCGCTCTTGCTGACAACTTTATCTTCCAGAAGGTAGAAGAGAAAACAAGGGGATCTGCTATCTTGGACCTAATTCTGACCAACAGGGAGGGAATGGTTGAGGAAGTAAGGGTGGCTGGGACCTTAAGAGGCAGTGATCATGCTATCCTTGGATGTTGGGTAACAAGGGGAGGAAGACCTAAGAAGACTCAGACCTCAAGGGTGGATTTCAGAAAGGCAGATTTTAATGAACTCAGAAAGAGGATAGAAAGAATCCAATGGCTGGATGTTCTTAGGGACAGAAATGTCCAAGAAGGTTGGGAAATATTGCGAAATGAGATTCTCAAAGCACATTCGTTAACAATCCCTAAAAGAAGGAAGAATGGGAAGCATTTAAAGAGACCAGGATAAACACAGAACTTAAATACACGCTAACAAGGAAGAAAAATATGATTATCAAATGTAAAAAAGGGGGAATATCTAAAGAAGAATATTTTCGTGGTATGTCAAAAGCAGAAGAAAAGTCAAAGATGCTATTGGATGCTTACAGGATGAAAATAGTGAATTGGTTAAAAATAATGTCAAACTTTTAAATTCTATTTTGTATGTGTTTTCTCTCGGGAAATAGGTGGAACATCAGCTGATCTTCCCTGTGCTATTGGGGGAATAAAAGAATGTAGGCTATCTGTAAGCAGAGAGATGGTGAGGGAACACTTAGCTAACTTACATGAATTCAAGTCTCCAGGTCCAGATGAATTACAGCCTAGGATACTAAAGGAAGTAGCGGAGGTAATTGCTGAACCCCTCGCTGGAATCCGAAAATGCGTGGGAAACAGTAGTCCCAGAAGTTTGAAGAAGGTCAATTGTAGTTCCTATCTTCAAAAAAAGGTGGATCCAGGAAACTACAGGCCTGTGAGCCTGACTTCTATACCAGGAAAGATCTTCTAGCACATTATTAAACAGCATGTATGCAAGTACGTGGATAAGAATAGAGTAATCAACCAGAGCAAGCATGGGTTTGTAACAAACAAGTCATGCAAGACAAGTCTAATTTCCTTCTATGACAGAATCACTGACTGGGTTGATCAGGGAAATGGGGTGGATATAGTATATCTTGATTTATGTAAAGCTTTTGACAAAGTATCTCATACCATCCTTATTTAAAAAAAAAAAAAACAACAACAAATATTGGATTGACAAGGCAACTGTTAGGTGGAATCACAACTGACTGAGTGATCATATACATCCAAGTGGAAGAATGTATCAAATGGGGGACCACAAGGCTCTGTCCTAGGCCCAGGATTCTTTGACACTTTTATAAATAATCTGGAGGAGAGAATTGAGGGAAAACTAATCAAATTTGCCAGCAATATAAAACTAGAAGAGAGAGGATTCAAAAAAGATCTGAACAAGCTTGAACAGTTGTCATCAACTAACAGAATAGTTTTTAACAGAGAGAAAAGCAAAGTCCTACATCTGGGCAAGAAAAATGAAAAAAGCACATACAGAATCGGAGGAATTGAGCTAAGCAGCAGCACATGTGAAAAAGACTTGGGTATACTAATAGATCACAGACTGAACATGAGTCAACAATGTGATGCAGCAGCAATCACGGTAAACACAATTCTGGGATGTATTATGAAAAACATAAAAAAAAGTTTGCTACGGTGTTAGCCAGTGAAGCAAAGTGTGATTGTTTTCAATGAGAGAAACCAAGTGATCTTGTAGATATTATACCTTTTAATGGCCAACAGAAATACATGATGTTACAGCAAGCTCTTATATATGTGCCCCATCCAAACCAGTTCCATTTTATCCTGAGGAAGGATCGATAGACGATCGGAAAGCTCGCTATTACATCATGTATTTTTGTTAGCCATTAAAATGTATTATCTACAAGATTACTTGGGTTTCTCTCACTGAGAACAATCACACTTATAAGGAGCATAGAGTCTCGATCACGTGAGGTCATTATCCCCTCTACTCTTCCTTAGTCAGACCTCATCTGGAATACTGGGTCCAGTTCTGGGCACCCAACTTTAAAAACACAGACAAACTGGAGCAAGTTCAGAGAAGAGTCACCTGTTTTTTTTGCAGGGAGTCCTGTAATTTGTATTAGTAACATTTTGGGGAATATACGACTTTTTGATAGCTTTTCATTCAATTTTTTTTTGGAGATGAAATGACCAAAAAAAGCACATTTCTCCTATTGTGTATTTCTTTCATTTTTTTTCTGATGCAGTTCATTATGCAGGATAAATGATGTGATTTTTTTAAAATGGACCTTTATCTTTCAGATGCAATGAAAGTTTTTTAACTCTTAATATTTTGTGTTTTTATTCTAATTAATAAAAATATTTTATCTGTAACTTTTTTTCTTTTAATTAGAACCCATAGGGGACTTGAACTTATGATTGTTTGATCCCTTATATAGTATAGTGCAATACTATGGTACTGCATTATACTATAGTTTAACAGGCTTCCTATTAAAGACACACTACAGGCCATAGGCACATCTTTAATATGCAAACTATTGTGGCAGCCATGGAGACTTTCAAAAGTCCCCAGACTGCCATTACACCCTGACAGCACCCCCCCCTTCCTCCTCCTTCCCGGTGGCGGGGCCGTTTAGGACATCTAATTTCTGTTATAAGACCTGACAGCAACATTTGAAGAGTTAACAGCTGCAATCAGAAACAACTGTCACCCGCCATGTATAGGGCGGATTTAGCTCTGAAGCCCGCTCTATACTCAGCATACGTAGTGGACAGCTTTACACATGCTGACTGCATGGCGTATGCGCAGTTAGGGCAAGTAGAGCTATATGTGTGTCACAAAGGGGTGAAGGAAGTGGCTTAAAGTGAAAATCCAACAAAAAATAAAGCCTCTGGCTCTATATACAATGTCAGCTTTTTTTCCTCTACTTATAAGCTCCTGGCGTCACGGATGTGTATCGCTGTCCGTGCACACACTGGTCTTATCCAGAAGCGTTAGTAGCCTCTATGTTATATTGTGTACATGGTTTTCTATGTGACTGACCTCGTAAAGTGTACCTCAATGAATAGTGAAACAAAAGAACTAATGAACTCGATTAGCGCATTCTGCCTCCGAACTGCAGCACAGACTTATGCAGACCTCCCATCTATTGTATGCTAGCCACTTATCATATACCGCTGGCTGCAGAACAGGAAGATCTGTGCCTACTGCATAGCTATTAGAATTAAGAAAAACTATGCATTGTATCATTAAAGGGGGTGTTGGCATCTCTCAGCAATTCTAGCATATGCCCAGGATACAAGTGTGTGATAAGTGCAGCTGCTACCTCTGGGGGAACTTGTGTCCAATCTGATGACCCCATTCACTCCATTTATTAAAGGGCTTCTCCGGGACCTTACAAAAAAATTGCTAACTTAAATAAAGAAAAAATACATACTCCCCTAGTTGAGCGGCCAGTCACCGAGTGATCACGACCGGAACCAATGGCTTCATTTTTGCATCGCTTGAGCTTTGTTAGGATTTGTTTTTGTGTGGGGCAAGCTGTAGCTTCTCTTGGTACTACTCTGGACTACATACAGGCCCCGGTGTCAGTCACAACCATTTCTAGGCACTTGGCTGAAGGACATTTGGTCTCGCGGCCCCCATTACGTGTACGACCTTTGTCAACCAACATCACCTCAGTTTGCAGTGATGTCATGAACGATGAAACTGGATGCTGCGGAGTGAAACCGGGTTGCTTTTAGCAATGAATCAAGGTTTAGTTTGGGCGCTGAAGATGGCCATATTTGTGTCTGGCGACCTCAGGGTGAGCTCTCCAATCCTGCCTTTGCTGTGGAGTGGCACACTGCCCCCTGCTGGTGTGATGATCTGAGTGCCATCGCATACGACAGTCGGTTCCCCCTAGTGGTGGTACGAGGAACAACGACAGCTCAGCGATATGTTCAGGACATTCTGCAGCCACATGTGTTCCTCCAAGAGGCAGCAGGATAATGCTCGGCCGCACACACAAGGGGGTCACAGGAGCCCCCACAACATTGTCACACTTCTGTGGCTGCCCGGTCACCAGATTTATCACCAATAGAACATGTATAGGACCATCTGGGACGCCAACTTCCACAGCCTACGAGTTTTCAGGATTTAGAGGCAATGCAGAGAGCTCCTAGGTGTATTTGGTGTTGACATGCGGGAGGCAGAGCATAACATGGATAGGTATTATGTGAAGACTAAATGTAGGGGTTGAGCAGAGCAGGAAATCTGCGAGGTAAAACTTCAATCAATGGCTGAGGAGATATTGTGACCACTTCCAGACAGCCCAGCAACATGCGACCATTTTATTTCTTGTGTTGTCAATGACCTGTAGGGCATTAGATACCGTGGCAACTTGTATTTGCGGGACTAGAGTGAATAAGTGGACTTGTGTGTTACATGGCCCGAGTACAGCCATTTTATTAGTTATGAAACTTTTGCTGAAGTTCCACTTTAAATTTCTTTATACAACCAACTGGACTGTTTCCAATCTACTGGTAATTCTGTAGGTAAAATCCTTTCTCTAGTTTGGCCCCGATGACCCCGGAGGTCCCTTTCAACTCTATGATTCTAGTTGACTTAAGGTCCCTTTACACAGGTCCACTTTCGAGCGCATAAGCTTCCGACAGCCGTCCCACGGACTACCGCCTTTCACTTGTGTGCTTTACATAGGAGCAATAGTCATTCAAATGAATGCAGTGAGCCAGCCGCTATCATTCCAGCCCACCCGCCTCCATTCACAGAAAACAGGATTTGCTCAAACATGGAGTAGCTCCTGTTTGCACGGCCCGATTGTTGCTTGGTCTTTCGTTCTGCTAAAAATAGAAGACTTACTAGCTTGTACTTTCCGGGCTCACTTTTTCACTCCTAGTAGAACAGAACCCGTCACTGTAGAGTCCCTAAATATAAGAAACAATGGTCTGTCTATAACATTACTTAATTCCCCTAGTACCCAGGGGTGTATGCTATCAGACCCTGGTGATTTGTCCATTTTAATCTTTTTTTTTTTTTTAATAATTGTATTTTTAGTGACATTTTTCCATTACATACAGAAAAATAAAGTGTTGAAGAAAACATAATAGTAAAACAGTAAAGAAAGCAAAACAACGGAGGTACAGTTTTAATTTTAGGTGAAAAGTTGTCTGAGTCTCTTTACTTATCATTCATTACAGTATAAGCCAACATACTGGGTGTGAAGGATTTATGTCTGATGAAGGAGGTCTGCGTGTTCGAGTCTGGTTGGGCTTAATAGAGGAGGGGGATGACTCTACTATACTGTAGTCTTGACTGTCTCGTCTGTTTGTGTATCCCCCTTCACACGTCTCCCACACCCACACACCTCTCATAAGGGGTTGCTAGTCGTATAGTCTAGACAGGTTTCCCAGAAAGACGTTCGTGGGGACTTGGTGACAAATCCTACGTGAGTAGGCCTCCTCCAGGTGGAAGGTGTGGTTCACTGAATTCCTTACTTCCAATATAGAGGGGGCCTCTTTTGATTTCCAGTATTTGGCAATAGCCAAACGCGATGCAAGGATGATGTGTGAGGTGAGAGCCGAGTAGAAAGGGGATAGTTTACCCGTGTTCAAGAAGCAAAAGGGCCAGAGTCAAGACAGGGGGCACATATTGGTGTGTAACTGAGTATATGAAGTTAAATACTTTATTCCAAAAGGACCGTATAACTGGACATAACCACCACCTGTGGAATACTTGGGATCCGGTTAAGGAGTGGCAAGTAGTTTTTGGAGAAAGTAAGGGAGCTGGGGTACGCTATATTGATGCCTAGATATGGAATAGAACTGTTACACCAGGTGAAGGGGAAGGATTCAGTTATAGTTTGAGTTGTCTTGGCATCCATGCCTAAACTTAACATTTGAGATTCTGTGTTAATCTTATAGTATGAGACATCACCGAATTGAGCTAAGGTGGATTGGGCGTGTGTCAGGGAGGTAGTAGGGTTAGTGATAGCTAGTATAACGTCGTCTGCGTATAGTCCAATCTTATGTTCCTGTGATGCTATTTTGATCCCTTGGATGTTCTGGTTATTTCTGAACTTTTCCGCCAGTGGTCTCATTACCAGGGCAAATATTAGGGGCGAAAGGGGGCATCCCTGTCTTGTGCCATTAGAGATAACAAATGGAGAGGACAGGCATTCCGAGGAGAAGACTCTTGCGGAAGGTGCCGAATACAAGGACATAATTGCTGTTTTGATGGGCCCTGAGAAACCAAACTTTCCCAGGGTGGCTTCCAGGAATCCCCAATGTATTTGATCAAATGCTTTCTCAGCATCTAATGCCAAGAGCATTGCAGGTGTTCCATTCTTTTCCGCCACCCTGACAAGGTTCAAGAATCGTCGGGTGCCGTCAGGGGCCTGTCTTTGGGGGACGAATCCCACTTGATCTATTGCTAGCAACAGCGGGAGGATCGTGAACAGTCTTACACTAAGAAGTTTCGCGTACATTTTAACGTCCGTGTTCAACAGGGAGATGGGTCGGAAGTTAGCCGGGGATGTGTTCTCCTTTCCTGGTTTGGGGATTGTAACAATCAAGACCTCTAACATCTCGGATGGGAAGTAGCCACTTTCCATCACTCCGTTGAACACAGACGCCAAACGAGGGGCCAGGAGTAGGGCGAATTTTTTATAGTAGCCGTTTGAAAAGCCGTTTGGACCAGGGGTCTTGTGGGGCTTTAGTAATTTAATTGTGTCCAACACTTCCTGTGTGAAAATTGGTGTAGAGAGATTGTCTATTTGCTCAGGGGAAAGAAGAGGGAGATTCATGCTTTGCAGAAAATTCTGTATTTCTTCATTTTGGGGGTGGTGAATATTTGAATTGTCTTTTAAATTATACAGGGAGGAGTAATATGTGGCAAATGCATTTGCAATCTTTGAGGGTGGAAGATTTTCCTGCCTTGGGAGTCAAGAAGATATCTGATTCTTTCTTTAGCTCTAAGGTCTTTAAGTTGTTTTGCCAATAGGGCCCCTGTTCTGTTATCGTGTACATAAAATTGCATTTTGAGCTTCTGGAATGTGATATCGTGTTTAATAACTAACAGGTTTTGGAGCTTCGTCCGAAGATTAAAAAGGTCTGCTGTTCTTTGTGAAGATGGTTCTTTTTTGTTTAGTGAGCCTACAGATTTAATTTGGTCCATTAGACGATTAAATTCCTCCTCTCTTTCTCTTGCTCTGAATTTTATGAACATGCCCCTCATGAAGGCTTTATGTGCATTCCACACAGTGAACATGTTCGGAACCGAACCTACATTGTTCGCGAAAAATCCCTCTAATTCCTCCTTAAGTGGTAGTTCATGTTTGGGGTGGTTTAGAACGTATTCGTTCAGTCTCCATGGGAATGATGGGTAATAATTTAATTTCTCTTGGAGGGACAAGGATATGGGGGCATGGTCAGACCATGTAATCGTTCCGATTTCAGCCCGCAAGACCCCCGCTAGGCCCCTCCGTGGCAGCAGAAACATATCAATTCTGGAATAGGATGAGTGTGGTGCAGAGAGGAATGTATAGTCTTTCTCAGATCCGTGTAGGCATCTCCAAACATCATATAATTCCTCTGAGTGAATAAATGGAACAATAGGTGACACGCCCCTGCTGCTCACGGGGGAGTCCAACGTGGGGTCAAGCACCGAGTTTAGGTCCCCTCCAGTTACCAAGTTGCCTTCTTGGATTTTGGCCACTTCTGATAGGACATGTCTAAAAAATGTAGCCTGTCGTTTGGGGGGGAAATGGACATTTACAAAGGTGTAAATAGTGGTGTTAATCTCACAAACTAATATTAGGAAGCGGCCTACTGAGTCTGCGTATAGATTTCTTTGGGAGAATGTTACTTTTTGACTTATGGCTGTCATTACGCCTCTTTTCTTTTTCTCCACATTTGATGCCAAGAAGAGGTTTGGGAATTTAGGATGGGTACAAGGGGGGGTGTTTGTCTCTCAGGAAGTGAGTCTTTTGAGCAAAAAAGACATCCGAGTGGGATTTAAGGGCCTGTCTCCAAAGCATGTTACGTTTATAGGGGCTATTCAGACCTTTTACATTTGGGGATGTAATATTAATAGGCATGACTGGCGGGTGGTTTATGAGCTGGGCTGTCGTGTCGTCTTGTCATATTAAGTATAGTGGTGAGTTGGGGAAAAGACCTCCTAAAGAAACTTTTATAACTATATTTAACATAAAAGTAAACATCAACGTTTAACAGTATCAAAATATTGTTCATCCAGCGCCAATGCGCACTGGGTGAATGAACATTAGGGGGGGGATAGCATTCTGAACCATCCGCTTTAGGCTTCATGACGGAGGAAAGCAAAAAGGGACCGGGACCTTTTAAAGCACCGGGTTACGCATGTCTGCCGTGCTTATCTGCCGTCAACCAGTCTTGTTCAACTCTAGGAGGGGATCTCCCTGACGTCCTCGGGGATTTCCGGGGGAAAGAGACTTCCCATAGTTTCAGAAGAATAATGCCTTCCTCCACCGAAGTTGCAACGTGGAGAGTTCCATTTCTGGAGATCAGTAGCTTGGTAGGGAATCCCCATCTATATTTGATGTGGGCCTCTTGTAGAGCTGATGTGATTTCTGCAAATTGTCTACGTGACTGCAGTGTAGCAGCCGAGAGATCTGGGAATATTTGTATATTTTCGTATGGGGCCGGTAGTGTGCTTCTACGTCTTCCAACAGATAGAATTTCTTCTTTGATTTTATAGAACTGGATCCTTGCCAGGATATCTCTTGGTGCGGATTCAGGGACGGAACGAGCTTTCGTGATCTTATGAGCTCTGTCGATAGCATATTCCATTTCAGGGAGATCCGGGAGGAGCGTTTGGAGCATTTTAAGTATATTTTGTGGAATGTTAGAGGGGGACACAGCCTCCGGGATTCCCCTGAATTTGAATTTGAGATTGTTCCTCCTGGATCGGTCTTCTAGGTCTGTAACCTTTTCTCGCAGACGGGCTACTTCTTCTTTTAGGTTACCGTGAGCGTCTACCAGCTCATTGTGGGCTTTAGTAAATTCCCCTAGTTTTTGTTCGATGTGATCAGTTCAGGTAGCCAGATGATCGATGTTAGATTGTAATTGTCCTGAGAGGTTCTGTATATTCTTGGAAATGTCTTTTTGTAGTGATATCAACAGGTTCTTCAAAGTATTTATAGTTAAGGGGCTCTCAGAGTCTGGGTAGGCTTGGAGATTGCAGATTGGTAGATTGGAGATTAATAGAATCTGTCTGCGGAGGAGTTTCTTGTGATTTGTTGTTTTGACTTTTCTTTGCTACGGGGGCCCTTTGAGGAGGGGGAGGTTGCAGGGGGTTCTTGGGCATTCCTTTTACCGCCACCTCTGGAAGGGGTATTGAGGCTGCCCGGAGTAAGGGAGCGAGAGCCTGGGGTGGAGCTCTGCGACGGAGCGGCGGGACTTTGTGTATTAGATGCATCTTCGGTTTCAAGGTTCTTTGGGTGAGGAGTAGCAGGTTTGTTTCTGTTGCTCTGCGGGACAGGAACTCTGAGAGTCTCCTTGGGACCGTCGTTTTGATACGCCGCTTAACCATTGTGTATAGACAATGCCTGGATATGCTCGTTGGATTAGTTGCTGTTTATGTATAAAAGAGTCCGCCAGAAGGAGCGTTGTTTGTGGAGAGCGTTGGAAGACGTAGTCAGGATGTTTGGAGCTTTTTAAGGTTTCATTGGTGCTGAATGGTCTGGTTATGAGCTGTTTTGGATGGGGCTACGTTATTCGGCCATGCTATTCCATCATGTGTGCAGGGGAGCAGCTCTCCTGTGATGTTTTAGGAGATTAGTTAAGTGTGGTATTTCTGGGTTTTCTCCCAGAGGGTGAAATAGTCGATGTAACGATTTAATGGGGGACTCTCCTTCTCGGTTTGGAGACTTTTATATTGTATAGAAGGGGATATGCGCCAATAAAAGTTTTGGTGCAGAGCCAAAACTTGTAGTGTGCCGGGTAGGTTCTAGATGGCGGTGTGGCTGTGCTGGGACTTGAAAAGAGTTCACTTTCAAGTGATGCAGGAAGACTCTGTCCCTGTAATTGAGGGTGCCTTGTCCTCTTTAATGCACTAAGGAGGTTTTTTCCTGCGCTCCCCTTTCTTATGTCCCTCTTGCAGGGGGGGGGGTTCCCTAGTGCCCCTTTCTTCATGTCCCTCTTATCTAAGGGTTTCTTGGCCTATGCAGGGCCACAATATCGTGGGGTCTCAGCGTCCTTTTTATGGCTCTCAGGCCTATATGGCTGTTTAGAGGGTCCCCGTTTTGTTTGGGGGGGGGAGCGAGGGTGTCCGGGTCTTTCTGGAGCTTCACCCTGTTGTCGCGGGTCCCCACCGCTACTCCCGATCTGCCGCAGCTGCCTGGGGCCTGACCTCCCCCTTCTGTGCGGTGTCCTACCTCCAGCCACTCGCGTACCGCCGGCCGCTACTTCTCCTCCGTACCTCTGCGCCCAGAGAGTCCCTCCCTGCTGCGGTGAGGGTCTCCGTTCGCTCCCCTTCAGCCGCTCCTGCTTCCGGACGGCCCGGGACCCACTTCCGGCTGACGGCACCCGACACTTCAGCCCGCAGCTTACTTGGGGCAGGTAGGCCTCATCGCGCACCGGAACCGACACGGCCGTGGAACGGCTCAAAATGCTCCTCCGGTCTCGGGGATGTTCGTCGTCCACCTCTCGGGCTTCTCCGGTGACTTCTCCGGCAGGTATGGGCCAAAGAGCTCTCTCTGCTGCAGCTTTCCCGCAGCTCGCCAGGCCACGCCCCCCCTATTTTAATCTTTTTAAGGCGGATCTGCACTTCTTCCTGGGTTAAACTTTGGAGATTTAGTGGAGAGTTTAATTTATCAATTTGCATTTCAGCTGACATTTCATTTTTCTTTGTGAATACACTGGAGAAAAAACTGTTTAACAGATTTGCTTTCTCCTCATCACCCTTTATACTTTTCCATACAATATTTATTAAAGGGCCAACACTTTCAGTATCAATCTTTTTACCATTTATATAATTGAAAAGCAGTTCAAGGTTAGTTTGGGAATGCACCTCTCTGTCTCCACCTTTACTGCTTTTCACATAATTTATTTTTTTCCTTATAGGTATTTAGTGCTTCTTCGCTGCCTTAGTTTTAATAGTTTAAATGCTTTCTTTTTGTTGTTTATTGCTCCCTTTACATCTTTATTAACATAGTAATTTATTGAGCCACATTGGTATACTTCTACTCCTAACCCTATTATTCCTGTAAGGTATGAACCTCTCACAGTAAGTATTTAAAATGTTTTTTAAAATTTCCCATTTATTGTCTGTACTCCTATTTCTGAGGACATTGTCCAAATCCAGGAATCTCTGAGCTGATCAAACTCTGCTTTCCTAAAGTTTAGTATTTTTGTAGCTCCTAGATAAAACTCTCTCTTGAAAGAAAAGTGGAAATGTATTATATTATGGTCACTATTTCCCAGGTGCCCCCTGACCTGCACCCTCGTTATTCTGTCAGGTTTGTTGGTTAATATTAAGTCCAAAATTGCCATGCCTCCATTTGGAATAGCTAAAGATTAAAGAAAATGGTGGAGCACAACCCAAAAGTTATCAAAAGCCTGAGTCTTAGGTGTAAACTCAGGGCCCAAAGGCTTTGAGGAGGGTTATAGAGAACAAGTGGTGCAGGTGCTGTCAACCAGGTGGACCATGGCATTCTTTTGTCCACCAAATGCGTGGGGGGCACAAGTCTAGGTAAATCACCAGACAGATATAACATAATGGCACTAATACTGTCTAATAGCTAGACAGTTCAGACTTAGACTAGGCAGTCAATAAATGTGCAAGAGTTGTCACAGTGGTTGTCCTGAAAAATAAATCTGTCAAATTTTAAGACTGTTTAGTCGAAGGGTGGCTTTATATAGGGCAACTATCAGTCAAAAAAAAATTGGTCAAAGGGGCGATCCTGAGCAATAGTTGTCCCATATAAGCGAAGGATCCGAAGGGGTACTGAGCGAGGAATTGCTTCCTTTAAGTTCACGTTAACAAAACAACTACTGAAAAACTCTCGCCCGGTGTGAACAGGCAGTCAGTTAATCATCTTTGAATGACCACCTGTTCACAGTGAATGAAGGCAGATGGCTCTGCCTCCATTCACTGTACTATCGCTCCTGTGTGAAAGCACAAGAGTGAGAGTTGTTGGGGTGACTTTTGGGTGCTATTGTGCCCATCATTTGTCCCGTGTACAGTAACCCTAACTTTATACTATCTATTAGTTGGCGTAGCTAATTTTGTCACATTAACATTTGGTCTCAGGCCCATGAGACCAACATTGCCCCACTGCAGCACGCACTGGCTCCTATGTCTTCATGTCCTGAGGTCAGGGGTTCTGCATCCACCACTCCTTCGGAAGCCAGAATGGAGGGAGTGCCTCTTCAGACTCTTGGTAGTCCCTGACATTACCACCCTCAGGCAGCTCTCCTCCTGCTGACTAGATGCACTCAACAAGGGGCTACAGGAGCCGTCCATGAGAGGCGGTGACGGCAGTTCCCTTCTCTCACCTCTTGTGGAGGAATGACCGGCTCTGCCTGAGATGGAGGACAGGTCTGCGTTGCATCCCTGCTCTCAACATCACCAATCAGTTGACACAGGGACTTGGGAGCTTGCCCCTGGAGTGGAGGGCGGACAGAGATCTCTTACCTTCTCTCCCAGCCCCTCTCACTCCTACCTGGACTCTACCTTTCCAGATGGATCTTTTTCCCAATCTCGCCTTTGATCCTTCAGCTGGTGTTTCCCGAGGGACATCCCGTATAGGATTCCCTTACCTCCGATGAGTTAAAGGTCTACTTCAGTCACATCAGATGATGGATGTCTGGTGTACAGCCCACCCCGAGGGGATTACACATACTATTCCCCAGTCCACAATATTTATTTGCAGATTATTTTTCATTAGACACGCTGAGCTTCCCCTAATCCGCTCCTCCACAATAGACTCCATCCCTTTTGCTGATCACACGATATTGCATGCTTCACTGACATCCCCTCTGACCTTATCTAGACCCCGGCACTGGCGTCTGAATGAGAACCTAATACATGATGTGGTTATCAGCCAGGCCATTCACACAGACCTAATCCATTACTTTGAGGAGAACTCCCGGAGGATACCTCTCCCCTCAAGGTGTGGGCTGCCCACAAATGTGTCGTTCAGGGTTCGGTCATGAAGCATGGGACTCAGCTTAAAAAAGAAAGAGCCCATGAGATAGCAGCCCATATATCCGAAACTGAAACCCTGGAGAAGTGTAATGTATACCAGTGATATATACAGGGAGATGTATATAGTAATAAGGAGCATGCTGGTATAACCTGGGTGTCTCCTGTATATAATTATATATGTACTGCTGGTATGAGTTATACATCTCCCTGTATATAGTGATATGGAGCATGCTGGTATAACCTGGGTGTCTCCTGTATATAATTATATATGTACTGCTGGTATGAGTTATACATCTCCCTGTATATAGTGATATGGAGCATGCTGGTATAACCTGGGGATCTCCTGTATATAATTATATATGTACAGCTGGTATACGTTATACATCTCCTGTATATAGTGATATGGAGCATGCTGGTATAACCTGGGTATCTCCTGTATATAATTATATATGTACAGCTGGTATAAGTTATACATCTCCTGTATATAGTGATATGGAGCATGCTGGTATAACTTGGGGATCTCCTGTATATAATTATACATGTACAGCTGGTATAAGTTATACATCCTGTATATAGTCATATGGAGCATGGTGGTATAACCTGGGGATCTCCTGTATATAATTATATATGTACAGATAGTATAAGTTATACATCTCCTGTATATAGGGATATGGAGCATGCTGGTATAACCTGGGTATCTCCTGTATATAATTATATATGTACAGCTGGTATAAGTTATGCATCCTGTATATAGTGATATGGAGCATGCTGGTATAACTTGGGGATCTCCTGTATATAATTATACATGTACAGCTGGTATAAGTTATACATCCTGTATATAGTCATATGGAGCATGGTGGTATAACCTGGGGATCTCCTGTATATAATTATATATGTACAGCTGGTATAAGTGCGCTGGTAAACGGCAGCAGTGACTAATCACAACTGCAGTCTCTGTGTTAGGAAGAACCGCGAGTCGGGGGGAGTCTGTCAACTGCCCTGGATAACGGCCCTCCCATAACTGAGCGGCACTCAGAGCTGATCCGCAGTGGTGAATCAACACATGGCAGGGGCCCGTAGGCCCCCGTTTACTTAGGGTTCGGGTCGCAGTTACAACCTCTAGCGGTACGCCAGTGCCTACACTTTTCTGAACTCCCTCTACGTGCGCAGCGCAAGTCAATAGTCAAACATCTGATTAATGCGGCTGACTCCTACATTCCGGCCTACTGGAAGTCCTCTTCACCGCCTACCCTGGTCCACTGCGTACATGAGGTGCATAAATAAAGAATTTACACGGAAAAAAGTGTCTGAAAGTGTCAAAAACATCAGAAACGTAGATAGTTTATTGGCGCAATGGTAAATCTGCCCCAATGCTTTGACAGTTATGATGGCGGTCGGGTCCCGGCCAGGACCATTATAGATTTTCTTTAAACACTGCTCTCTCTACTGCCAGAGGTCTGGTGGCGGAGGGGGAAGGTGAATGGGGACTATGGGCAGAGAACAATGAGGGAAAAATCAAGGATTCCCTTGGAGGATATCCGGCTCACATCACTGACAGCAGCCAGGCCCCTGCCGGCGGCAGCGCTACATCACTGACAGCAGCCAGGCCCCTGCCGGCGGCAGCGCTGACCGCCTGCATAATAACAAATCATTCAGATCATAGTAAAGGCTGCCCGGACATCTGCAGCCCCTCCTGGCACGTCTCCTGCCCTGCCTCTAAGTGGACAGTGAACTCCCCCCCCCCACCAGGCAGAACCTGTCAATCAGGCTAACTGATGGATTGTGCAGGAAATCCCCGGCTACAGCCGCAGCGCACAGCTACACACTGCGGGGCAGGGATGGTTACAGAGGTTTAACTAATTACAAAAATTGCTTTTGTGTAAAAATGCATTTTTCCCTACAGAAGTGCATAAAAATGTCCACATCTCACAAAAGACTGGAAACTAGAGTTGAGCGCACATACTCTGCCGAGCTTGATGCTCAATCGAGTATTAGCGTACTCGATGGTGCTCGTTACTCGAATAACGCCGACCCGAGCATTTGGCTGCTCGCTCATCTCTACTGGAAACGTAAGTGGCAGCAATAAAAAGTAGCTACTAAATCACATGACTGTGTATAGAAAGAGCATGTAGAGGCAGAGTCTGTCAGAAGCAAAGATGGCCGGAGGTTCACCAATGTGTGAACCCTCTACCTCTGTACTGTAGATGGGAGGATATTGAAGGTCTTTGCTATTTTACGTTGAGTAACATTTTACTGAAGTTGTTCCACAATTTTTAGACACAATTTTTCAGACTGGTGACCTCTGATCATTTTTGCTACTGAGAGACTCGGCCTCTCTAACATGCTCTTTTATGCACAGTCATGTGACATAGAAAACTGGCCCCTCCCCAGCTATTTTTCATTAATACCACTTACTTTTCCAGTCTTTTGTTACCCTGTCCCAACTTTTGTGAGATGTGTTGCTGCCATCAATTTCTAAAGAAGTTATTTTTTTTATGGAATGAAGCATGTCTCCCCTCCCCTCCCCTGATATGATCTGCTGTGAATGAAATATGGTTAGAGGAGATCTCCAAATCATGACATTCTTCCTTTCTTTACATGTATTTACGTTTACACAGCGATTCCCAACTTTTTTGGAACTGGGGTAGTAAATGCATGCTTATCAATTTACTAAAAGAAGCAATTTTAAGACATTTATCTAGAATCCCTTTTAAAAAAAAAACGACTGTGGTTTTTACATGCAGTTTCCACACAAAGCAACAACAAAGTACGCCGGACGTGCAGCAGGTTCAAGTCCCAAGAGCTACCTGCAATGAGCGGACAGCATTTGTAGAAGTCCTGTTCATGATAACGTAACACCTAGACCGCAACCTTTTGAGCTCAGTGTGTCAAAATTCGCCAAAAAAACGAGCATAACTCGGGTGGTGTGTCACTTCGAGAAAAAAAATCCATAAATTTGCGATATTTATAGTTTAAATAACAAATATGTATAATTGTAATGTATAACTGTATTTAATAAACCCAAAACACCCACAGCACAGGCCCTCGCCTCTCCCAGCCTCCACCTCACTTATCTCAGTAATGACGAGCCCCCAGCGGCAACAGCACCCCCCACAGCGGTCCCCAACAGCGCCAGCGCCCCCCACAGCAACAGCGTCCCTCACAGAGGCCCCCAGCAGTATCTGCCCCCCACAGAGGCCCCCAGCAGCAACAGCGCCCCCCACAGCGGCCCCCAGCATTATCTGCACCCACAGAGGCCCCCAGTCGTATCTGCCCTGCACAGAGGCCCCCAGCATTATCTGCCCCCCACAGCGGCCCCCAGCAGCGACAGCGCCACCCACAGTGGCCCCCAGCATTACTTGCCCCCCACAGAGGCCCCCAGCATTATCTGCCCCCCACAGAGGCCCCCAGCATTATCTGCCCCCCACAGTGGCCCCCCAGCAGTGACTGCCCCCCACAGCGGTCCCCCAGTGGTGACTGCCCCCCAGCGGTGACTGCCCCCTCACAGAAACCCCCCAGCGGTGACTGCCCCCTCACAGTGGACCCCCAGCGGTGACTGCCCCCTCACAGTGGACCCCCAGCGGTGACTGCCCCCTCACAGTGGACCCCCAGCGGTGAATGCCCCCTCACAGTGGACCCCCAGCGGTGACTGCCCCCTCACAGGTGACTGCCCCCCCACAGCGGACCCCCCCCGACCCATGTACTTACCTCGTGGATGCTCCGCTCCTCCTGTGCCCGGCGCCCTCCAGCAGCGATGATCTCCCGCACACACTGTGACGTCAGTGTGTTGCAGGACGCCTTCTCCCCCGGACGCTCCCGCGGAACCAACAGGTAGGAGAAGTTGGGGGACAGGAGGATCCTGGTGCACACTGACATCACAGTGTGCTCCAGGATCAGCGCTGTTAGTAGTGCTGGTTAATGAATACCGGCAGGGGAGCCGCGGCCCCTACCGGTATTCATTAACGGGGTGACCGGCCGCGTGTCAGCGACTATGGCTACGCGTGTCAGTGCTGACACGTGTGTCATAGGTTCACCATCACGGACCTAGGTGCTGCAATATTTACTGCGGCTTCAAAAACAGTGGAGGGATCGGTTACATGAAAGAACGGACGGCGCATCTATAGATGTTATCACGGACATGAAATGATAAAGGTGAACCCTACCTTCCAAATGGGTTTCCAAATTCTTGGAAACAAGCTCCTTCCCATAAAAGCACCATTTGGTAGGCAGCGGCCGCGAGGGCTATAAAACGCTCTGCTTATTGGAAAGCCAGTTGAACCAACACATTGCTCCCTAATTTGTGTCCAATCGTTTTACACCCAGAAGTCCATAATCTTACCGTAATAGAATAAGTTACAAAGGAAACACAGACATGCTTCTGAGTAACGTTTCATGCCGAAGAGCGTAGGGATCATTACCTGGTGAACCGGACCTTGCAGATAATGCACTCGTACGGCTTCTCTCCAGTGTGAGTGCGGATGTGCCGAGGCAGCTTTCCTGCTCCCTGAATAACTTTCTCACAGATGGGACATTTCTGAAAGGCTTTAGCCCTCATTTTCTTCTCCACCTTCTGACTCCAACCAGGATAGCCACCTGTCCCTTCTTCGCCATCCTCTTCCTCCTCCTCCTCATGAGGACCACTACGGAAGTATTTCAAGTAATAATCCATAATTCCTTCTTCGCTCTCATCTTCCTGTCCGACGCCCTCCCTCTGAGATGTGCTCATCATGTGCTGTAACAGGGCACTTGCCGTCAGACTGTCCATTTCATCTAAACATGGCCCCCCAGCCAGACCCCCAAGAAGTGGCGAGCCTTCCACATCCGGTGCTTCAGGCCCCTCATCGCGATTATTGTCCTCAGTCATTAGCCTGTAATGTCCATTCTGTGAAGGGACATACATTTGGTCCTCATCCTTACCTTGCCAGTCATCTACAAGCTGCCCTTCTGATCCATTCTTGTGTACTGATTGGTGATATCCCTCTCCCAATTTAGATGATGGCGCCGTGTCTTGTCCCGACGGACACGTACTGTTCCAAGGACTCCCTTCCTGTCCCTTACTCTGGAAGTACTCCAGATATTCTTGTGCTCGTGCCAAATTTTGTGGGTCACCTAAATGTTCTGATTCTTTCTGTCCTAAAAAAGGGCCATCTAGGAGGTCAGCGCACACGTTCCGGACTGTACCAATGTCCAACAATCGCGAGGCATCCAGAATCTCGCCCACGTTCCCTGCACTCAGTGTTAAGGTGGCTGTATAGGCAAAGTCCAGAAGAGCAGAAAGGGATTCAGCAGTCACAAAGTCCAGCTGATAAACGGTTAGTCTTTCGGCGGCTGGACCTGAGGTAAATAGCTGGCGAAAGTAGAGGCTGCAGGCGGCAAGGACCGAGCGATGAGCAGGGAAATCCCGACCTTGGCAAAGGAGAAGTACGTCACATAACTCCCCCCGCTGACGTTGCCCATTGAGAGCGCACAGAACATCACTGCTGTGGTCGGGGAAAGGAATTCCAATTGGGCCATCGACAGTAGACGATGCCATACTGCTTCAACCCTGGAAAGGAATGAAGAGAGGAAATACACAATGTTAACATGTAGAGCAAAACTCCAGAAACTAGAAGACATTATTTGGGCTGAGGCTGGGCGATTTTGTTCAATCTCTTCTCAATTTTTGATTTTAATCTCGATTCTTTTTTGTTGCTAACCGAGCTAAAAATACCAAGACAACAGAACATAAGGGAATCCCATAATTAATATATACGGATTATCAGAACTCAATGGGACAATTCTCATAATCATGCCTAATTGTAAAGAGGAGAAAATGATGGACCGCGGGCGCAACCCTGGTAAAGGCATAAACGCAAAAGGGATTAACCCAAATTCTTCCTTATTAATGGCCAACACAAATAACGCCTTTCAGGGAAATCCCTTCTTCAGAAATAGCTGGAAAGAGTACCAATAAAACGAATGGATCGTAGAAGGAAGGAAGAAAAGGAAATTAAGAAAGGAGGAGCCAAAAATAAAACCAATAATTAGGAGCAATAATATAATATATAATGCACACCGATACAAGACAGTCATGAAATACGATCGATCGATGATTATACAAAGATTTCTAATATAGTAATTGAATTAAAAATAAAATATCACAGTGATAACAACAAAGAACTGGCGGGTCTGCTGTTGGATTATCCGTAAACTCCAGTACCCGGTTAGAGGACTTATGGTTACGGTAATTGGGCTGGCAGCACCCTACTAACTATTCTACTAAAAACTATTCTGGCTATCGGGATCACATCCTTAATACGAGTCGTTTCACCCATCTCTTCAATTCTGATAGTACTTGCGATGTATGCTATTCCCTTATGTAAAAAATGGGATATAAACTTTATAAAAACAAAGGATGGGGTTCCACACCCCCCCCCCCAGTCATCCGAACCCCTCATGTACTACTCACACCCCACAGTCATCAGAGCCCCTCATGTACTACGCACACCCCCAGTCACCCGAGCCCCTCACGTACTACGCACACCCCCAGTCATCCGAGCCCCTCGTGTACTACGCACACCCCCAGTCATCACTGTCCTTACGTACTACGCACACCCCCAGTCATCCAAGCCCCATATGTACTACGCACACCCCACAGTCATCTGAGCCCCTCATGTACTTTGCACACCCCCCAGTCATCTGAGCCCCTCATGTACTACGCACACCCCACAGTCATCACTGTCCCTACGTACTACGCACACCCCCAGTCATCTGAGCCCCTCATTTACTTTGCACACCCACACAGTCATCACTGTCCCTACGTACTACGCACACCCCCAGTCATCCGAGCCCCTCATGTACTACGCACACCCCCAGTCATCCGAGCCCCTCATGTACTACGCACACCCCCAGTCATCACTGTCCCTACGTACTACGCACACCCCCAGTCATCTGAGCCCCTCATGTACTACGCACACCCCACAGTCATCTGAGCCCCTCATGTACTTTGCACACCCCACAGTCATCTGAGCCCCTCATGTACTACGCACACCCCACAGTCATCACTGTCCCTACGTACTACGCACACCCCACAGTCATCTGAGCCCCTCATGTACTACGCACACCCCCAGTCATCCGAGCCCCTCATGTACTACGCACACCCCACAGTCATCAGAGCCCCTCATGTACTACGACACCCCCAGTCATCCGAGCCCCTCAAGTACTTTGCACACCCCCCAGTCATCTGAGCCCCTCATGTACTAAGCACACCTCACAGTCATCACTGTCCCTACGTACTACGCACACCCCCAGTCATCCAAGCCCCTCATGTACTACGCACACCCCACAGTCATTCGAGCCCCTCATGTACTACGCACACCCCCAGTCATCCAAGCCCCTCATGTACTACGCACACCCCCAGTCATCCAAGCCCCTCATGTACTTTGCACACCCCCCAGTCATCTGAGCCCCTCATGTACTATGCACACCCCACGGTCATCACTGTCCCTACGTACTACGCACACCCCACAGTCATCTGAGCCCCTCATGTACTACGCACACCCCACAGTCATCCGAGCCCCTCATGTACTACGCACACCCACAGTCATCAGAGCCCCTCATGTACTACGACAGCCCCAGTCATCAGAGCCCCTCATGTATTACGACAGCCCCAGTCATCCGAGCCCCTCAAGTACTTTGCATACCCCCCAGTCATCTGAGCCCCTCATGTACTACGCACATCCCCAGTCATCTGAGCCCCTCATGTACTACGCACATCCCCAGTCATCTGAGCCCCTCATGTACTACGCACATCCTCAGTCATCTGAGCCCCTCATGTACTACGCACATCCTCAGTCATCTGAGCCCCTCATGTACTACGCACATCCCCAGTCATCTGAGCCCCTCATGTACTACGCACATCCCCAGTCATCTGAGCCCCTCATGTACTACGCACATCCTCAGTCATCTGAGCCCCTCATGTACTTTGCGCACATCCCCAGTCATCTGAGCCCCTCATGTACTTTGCGCACATCCTCAGTCATCTGAGCCCCTCATGTACTTTGCGCACATCCCCAGTCATCTGAGCCCCTCATGTACTTTGCGCACATCCCCAGTCATCTGAGCCCCTCATGTACTTTGCGCACATCCCCAGTCATCTGAGCCCCTCATGTACTTTGCGCACATCCCCAGTCATCTGAGCCCCTCATGTACTTTGCGCACATCCCCAGTCATCACTGTCCCTATGTACTACGCGCATCCCATATCTCAGCCTCCATACACTGTCTTCTCCCCTCCTCATCACACTGTCTATATACTGTCCTCCTCCCAGTTATCACAGACCGGCTCCCAGGAGTCCGGAATGCTTCATTTCCTCCCAGCTGACTATTAGTGCCACCCACAGGGGGCAAAATCACAGGGATGAGAGAAAAAAATGTACAAAGACATAACTCACAGAAAAGGAAGCCTAAATTGTGGCTGCAATTTAGTCTGCACTGAAAATAGCCGCCTCTTACTGCGATCTGGCACTCTGCAACATATCAGGGGACATGGTGATTGAGCCTGTCCTGCAACGTATCAGGGGACATGGTGATTGAGCCTGTCCTGCAACGTATCAGGGGACATGGTGATGGAGCCTGTCCTGCAACGTATCAGGGGACATGGTGATCGAGCCCGTCCTGCAACGTATCAGGGGACATGGTGATCGAGCCTGTCCAGAATTAAAAAATTATCAAAAAGTCTTATGTATGGTAACTAGAGATGAGCGAGCATACTCGGAAAAGCACTACTCGCTCGAGTAATTTGCTTTATCCGAGTATCGCTGTGCTCGTCCCTGAAGATTCGGGTGCCGGCACGGAGCGGGGAGCTGCAGGGGAGAGCGGGGAGGAACGGAGGGGAGATCTTTCTCTCCCGCCCGCTCTCCCCTGCTCCCCGCTGCGACTCACCTGTCAACCGCAGCGGCACCCGAATCTTCAGGGACGAGCACAGCGATACTCGGATAAAGCAAATTACTCGAGCGAGTACCGCTTATCCGAGTGCGCTCGCTCATCTCTAATGGTAACTCTAAAAACTACTACAGCTTGCCTTGCAAAAACCAAACCCTCACAATAGCATCAGAAAACAGTTACGGGGCTCAGAATATATAAACGCAAAGCAATTTTTTTTTCATTTTTTCAAAAAGTTTATTTTTAAAAGTCATAAAACAAACAAACAAAAAAAGAGATACATCTGGTATCGGTCTAATCACAGCGACCCCCAAATAAGGTGAGGAGGTCATTTTTACTGCACCGTGAATGCAATAAAAACAGCATGGCTTTTTTTCCGCATTCCTTTCCCCAAAACCTCTTACAAAGTTCACACTACGTGATTTGGTGATTAAATGATACCTCTGATAGGAGAACGTCCTGCAAAAAAAGCTTCAGACAGCAACGGCAGGGGAAGAAGTAAAGATGCTAGAGCTCTGAAACAAGAAAGTGTCCAGACCTGCGGCAGCGCTTTTAGATGTAGGAGGACAAGAAAAGTGTTTAGAAGGTGGACAGAGCCGTTAAAGGGGTTGTCCCGCGCCGAAACGGGTTTTGTTTTTTTTCAATAGCCCCCCCGTTCGGCGCGAGACAAACCCGATGCAGACGTTTAAAAAAAGAAACGGATAGTGCTTACCCGAATCCCCGCGCTCCGGTGACTTCTTACTTACCTTGTGAAGATGGCCGCCAGGATCTTCACCCTCAGTGGACCGCAGGTCTTCTCCCATGGTGCACCGTGGTCTCTGTGCGTTCCATTGCCGATTCCAGCCTCCTGATTGGCTGGAATCGGCACACGTGACGGGGCGGAGCTACGAGGAGCCGCTCTCCGGCACGAGCGGCCCCATTCAGAAGAAAGAAGACCGGACTGCGCAAGCGCGTCTAATCCGGCGATTAGACGCTGAAATTAGACGGCACCATGGAGACGGGGACGCCAGCAACGGAGCAGGTAAGTGAATAACTTCTGTATGGCTCATAATTAATGCACAATGTACATTACAAAGTGCATTAATATGGCCATACAGAAGTGTATAACCCCACTTTGTTTCGCGGGACAACCCCTTTAAGTAACCAATACCATTGTTGGCCCTGCTTCGCTTCCTTCTGTTTACTCTTCTCTGACAGTAATACCGCTCCAACCAGAAGCTTGTGTAATTATTGAAAGACGGGCACTTGCTATTTGTATAGCGCCAACTCATTCCACTAGAATTTTATTTATTACCCCCACTTATTTCACCGACCTCGGAAGGATGAAGGCTGAGTCAACCTTGAGCCGGCTACCTGAACCAATGCAGGGATTAAACCTGCAACCTTCAGGTCGTAAGCGAGAGCTTAGGACTTCATACTGCTGCCTTAACACTCTGCGCCACACGAGTCTCCATGGTTGTGCAGAGATCTGGTGGTGCCACCCACTCTAGTGCAGGGGGCCGGGTGGTGCAGCTCCCTTCATGTAAAAGCCAGAGATGGCGGGCATCCACATAGGTTCATGGGATGATTGGAAGCATATTTTTTAATCCCAGGATTTGGTAGAATGGCAGGAGAGAAGTTACCCCCATGTCCTACACTGTGCATTTATTACTTCCTAATGTGTTTCATCTACTTCATAGAAGAGATGGAAGAGACCACCGGGGTCATCAGGTCCGACCCCCTGGTCAGTGCAGGATCACTAAATCATCCCAGACAGATGTCTGTCCAGCCTTTGTTTGAACACTTCCATTGAAGGAGAACTCCCCACCTCCCGTGGCAACCTGTTCCACTCATTGATCACCCTCACTGTCTAATATCTAATCTGTGTCTCCTCCCTTTCAGTTTCATCCCATTGCTTCTAGTCTTTCCTTGTGCAGATGAGAATAGGGCTGATCCCTCTGCACTGTGACAGCCCTTCAGATATTTGTAGACCGCTATTAAGTCTCCTCTCAGCCTTCTCTTCTGCTAAACATTCCCAGATCCTTTAGGGTGAGTGCACACGGGCGTCTGTCTCCGGATTCTGCAGCAAACACCGCCCATAACATACAATGCCAAAGTGATTCTTCATTTGCGGTTTCCACTCGCAGCTCGCTCCATTTTCCTGCAGATTCCGCATGGACGGCTTCCATTGAAGTCGATAGAAGCCGTCTGACTTGCGGACGAGACGCGGATTCCACAGGAAACGCAGGAGTTTAATATATATATATATATATATATATATATATATATATGCAATGTAGAAAGAAGAAAATGAAAGCAGGTACGCGCGGACGCCACTGCTGCCAGATTCCGCTGCGGTATTCCACCTCCGGAATCCGACCCGCCTGTGTGCGGGCGGCCTTAGCCTTCCCTCATAGGACATGGTACTTCTGATAAAGCTGGTCTTATTCTGACATTTGTCTCAGTAGCAAAGTGGAAACCCCCAAAACATGCGAAATGGTTGCAATAGGAAAGTGTTGTAGGAACATTTCTCCTTCTCATCAAAATATGCAAATAAGGAAGATCGCACAATGCCTCTGCAGCGCCCCCTATACCTGAAAATCAATGTTCGACTTTTTAACAAGTCTGTAGAGCAATGATTGGGAATAGGAAACCAAGCCAGAAGCCATACACAGACAGCTGTTTCGAGGTGTTTGCCCCTCATCAGTGTGCAGTAGGTTTCTGGCTTGGCTGGTGAGAGGCCTGTGATGTGACTCAAGAGGGGTGTCGTCTCTCCTCAAGGGGATCACCCAATAAGTGGGTGGAGACACCTAGGGGCTGAGTAGGTTGGGGGGGCATCATCTCTCCCAGAAGGGGTATGAGAAGATACCTGAAAAGTGAGTGGGCATCGTATGCGGTTATATTCATGAGCAGCATATACGATTATGTATGTGGCATCATGGGCAGTTACACAGGTGGGCATCATGGGATGTTACACAGGTGGGCATCATGGGATGTTACACAGGTGGGCATCATGGGATGTTACACAGGTGGGCATCATGGATGGTTATACACGTGGGCATCATGGATGGTTATACAGGTGGGCACCGTGCGGTTATACACATGGTGTACACTTATACAGGTGGGTATAATGAGTGGTTACACAGGTAGGCACAATGAGTGGTTATACAGGTGGGCATCGTGGGATGTTACACAGGTGGGCATCATGGGATGTTACACAGGTGGGCATTGTATGGTTATACACGTGGGCATCATGGATGGTTATATATGTGGGCATCATGGATGGTTATACAGGTGGGCATCGTGCGGTAATACACATGGTGTACACTTATACAGGTGGGTATAATGAGTGGTTTCACAGGTAGGCACAATGAGTGGTTATACAGGTGGGTATCGTGTACACTTATACAGGTGGGTATAATGAGTGGTTACACAGGTAGGCACAATGAGTGGTTATACAGGTGGGCATTGTGCAGTTATATACATAGGCATCATGGATGGTTATACAAGTGGGCATCGTAGGTGGTTTTTTCATAGTGGCACCGTGCGGTTATACACATGGGCATCGTGTACACTTATACAGGTAGGCATGATGGGTGATTATTCAGGTAGGCATAATGGGTGGTTATACAGGTGGGTATTGTGGACGGTTATACAGGTGGGCATCATGGGTGGTTATACAGGTGTGCATGATGGGTGAATATACAGGTAGGCATAATCAGTGGTTATACAGGTGGGCATTGTGGACAGTTATACAGTTAGGCATCATAAGCAGTTATACAGTTAGGCATCGTGGACGGTTATACAGGTGGGCATCATGCGGTTATATACATGGGCTTCATAGGTGCTTATACACGCGAGCATCGTGCGGTTATACACATGGGCATCATGGGTGGTTATATACGTGGGCATCATGGATGGATATACAGGTGGGCATCCTGTGGTTATACACGGACATAATGGGAGTTTATACATTTGGGCACCGTGCGGTTATACACATGGGCATCGTGGGTGGTTATACAGGTGGGCATCGTGTACACTTATATAGGTGAGCATAATGGATGGTTATACAAGTGGGCATCAAGTGCAGGTAAACAGCTGGGCATCGTGCAGTTCTATACATGGGCATCATCGCTGTTTATACAGGTGAGCATTGTGCGGTTACACACATGAGCATCATGGGTGGTTATACAGGTGGACACCGTGCGGTTATACACATGGGCATCGTGTGTGACTATACAGATGGGCTTTGTGTACACTTATACAGGTGGGCATGATGGGTAATTATACAGGTAGGTATAATGGGTGGTTATACAGGTGGGCATCGTGGGGTTATACACATGGGCATCATTGGTGGTTATACAGGTAGGCATAATGGGTGGTTATACAGGTGGACATCGTGCGGTTATACAAATGGGCATCATGGGTGGTTATACAGGTGGGTATCATGGGTGGTTAAACAGGTGGGCATCATGGGTGATTATACAGGGAGGCATCGTCGGTGGTTATACAAGTGGGCATCATGCGGTTATACACATTGGCACCATGCAGTTATACACATGGGCATCGTGGGTGGTTATACAGGTGGGCATCACCCGTGACATCTCTGCACCTTTCCTTCAAAACATCACCGACTGTCTGTCTGCTGTCCCTCACACTATGTCCTCTCTCTACCTAAAACTAAACCTCTCAAAAACTGACCTGCTGGTGTTTCCGCCCTCCACTAACCGACCTCCTCCTGACATCTCCATCTCAGTGTGTGGAGCTACCATAACTCCCAGACAGCACGCCCGCTGCCTTGGGGTCATATTCGGTGCCGATCTCCCCTTTACCACCTACATCCAATCTCTGGCCCGAACATGTCAGCTGCACCGCCCTACATTGTATACCTCATTCACAGCACCGCCCTACATTGTATCCCTCATTCACAGCACCGCGTCACCCTACATTGTATCCCTCATTCACAGCGCCGCGTCACCCTACATTGTATCCCTCATTCACAGCGCCGTGCCGCCCTACATTGTATCCCTCATTCACAGCGCCGCCCTACATTGTATCCCTCATTCACAGCGCCGCCCTACATTGTATCCTTCATTCACAGCGCCGCGTCACCCTACATTGTATCCCTCATTCACAGCGCCGTGCCGCCCTACATTGTATCCCTCATTCACAGCGCCGTGCCGCCCTACATTGTATCCCTCATTCACAGCACCGTGCCGCCCTACATTGTATCCCTCATTCACAGCGCCGTGCCACCCTACATTGTATCCCTCATTCACAGCGCCGCCCTACATTGTATCCCTCATGCACAGCACCGCCCTACATTGTATCCCTCATCCACAGCACCGCCCTACATTGTATCCCTCATCCACAGTGCCGCCCTACATTGTATCCCTCATTCACAGCGCCGCCCTACATTGTATCCCTCATTCACAGCGCCGCCCTACATTGTATCCCTCATTCACAGCGCCGCCCTACATTGTATCCCTCATTCACAGCGCCGCCCTACATTGTATCCCTCATCCACAGCGCCGCCCTACATTGTATCCCTCATCCACAGCGCCGTGCCGCCCTACATTGTATCCCTCATCCACAGCGCCGCCCTACATTGTATCCCTCATCCACAGCGCCGTGCCGCCCTACATTGTATCCCTCATCCACAGCACCGCACCACCTTACATTGTATCCCTCATCCACAGCGCCGCATCACCCTACATTGTATCCCTCATTCACAGCGCCGTGCCGCCCTACATTGTATCCCTCATTCACAGCGCCGTGCCGCCCTACATTGTATCCTTCATCCACAGCGCCGCCCTACATTTTATCCCTCATTCACAGCGCCGCCCTACATTGTATCCCTCATTCACAGCGCCGTGCCGCCCTACATTGTATCCCTCATTCACAGCGCCGTGCCGCCCTACATTGTATCCCTCATTCACAGCGCCGTGCCGCCCTACATTGTATCCCTCATTCACAGCGCCGTGCCGCCCTACATTGTATCCTTCATCCACAGCGCCGCCCTACATTGTATCCCTCATTCACAGCGCCGCCCTACATTGTATCCCTCATTCACAGCGCCGTGCCGCCCTACATTGTATCCCTCATCCACAGTGCTGCGCCGCCCTACATTGTATCCCTCATCCGCAGCACCGCGCCGCCCTACATTGTATCCCTCATCCACAGCACCGCGCCCCCTATATTGTATCCCTCATCCACAGAACCGCGCCGCCCTACATTGTATCCCTCATCCACAGCACCGCGCCGCCCTACATTGTATCCCTCATCCGCAGCACCGCACCGCCCTACATTGTATCCCTCATCCGCAGCACCGCACCGCCCTACATTGTATCCCTCATCCGCAGCACCGTGCCGCCCTACATTGTATCCCTCATCCACAGCACCGCGCCGCCCTACATTGTATCCCTCATCCGCAGCACCGCACCGCCCTACATTGTATCCCTCTTCCACAGCACCGCCCCGCCCTACATTGTATCCCTCATCCGCAGCACCGCACCGCCCTACATTGTATCCCTCATCCGCAGCACCACACCGCCCTACATTGTATCCCTCATCCGCAGCACCACACTGCCCTACATTGTATCCCTCATCCGCAGCACCGCACCGCCCTACATTGTATCCCTCATCCACAGCACCACACCGCCCTACATTGTATCCCTCATCCGCAGCACCGCTCCACCCTACATTGTATCCCTCATCCACAGCACCGCCCTATATTGTATCCCTCATCCACAGCACCGCGCCACCCTACATTGTATCCCTCATCCGCAGCACTGCGCGCCCTACATTGTATCCCTCATCCACAGCACCGCGCCGCCCTACATTGTATCCCTCATCCACAGCACCGCGCCGCCCTACATTGTATCCCTCATCCACAGCACCGCGCCGCCCTACATTGTATCCCTCATCCACAACACCGCCCTACATTGTATCCCTTATCCGCAGCACTGTGCGCCCTACATTGTATCCCTCATCCACAGCACCGTGCCGCCCTACATTGTATCCCTCATCCGCAGCACCGCGCCGCCCTACATTGTGTCCCTCATCCCCAGCACCGCACCGCCCTACATTGTATCCCTCATCCACAGCACCGCTCCACCCTACATTGTATCCCTCATCCACAGCACCGCCCCGCCCTACATTGTATCCCTCATCCGCAGCACCGCACCGCCCTACATTGTATCCCTCATCCGCAGCACCACACCGCCCTACATTGTATCCCTCATCCGCAGCACCGCACCGCCCTACATTGTATCCCTCATCCACAGCACCGCGACGCTGTACATTGTATCCCTCTTCCACAGCACCGTGCCACCCTACATTGTATCCCTCATCCACAGCACCGCCCTACATTGTATCCCTCATCCGCAGCACCGCCCCGCCCTACATTGTATCCCTCATCCGCAGCACCACACCGCCCTACATTGTATCCCTCATCCGCAGCACCGCACCGCCCTACATTGTATCCCTCATCCGCAGCACCACACCGCCCTACATTGTATCCCTCATCCGCAGCACCGCACCGCCCTACATTGTATCCCTCATCCGCAGCACTGCGCGCCCTACATTGTATCCCTCATCCACAGCACCGTGCCGCCCTACATTGTATCCCTCATCCGCAGCACCGCACCGCCCTACATTGTATCCCTCATCCGCAGCACTGCGCGCCCTACATTGTATCCCTCATCCACAGCACCGTGCCGCCCTACATTGTATCCCTCATCCACAGCACCGCGCCGCCCTACATTGTATCCCTCATCCGCAGCACCGCACCGCCCTACATTGTATCCCTCATCCGCAGCACCGCACCGCCCTACATTGTATCCCTCATCCGCAGCACCACACCGCCCTACATTGTATCCCTCATCCGCAGCACCACACCGCCCTACATTGTATCCCTCATCCGCAGCACCGCACCGCCCTACATTGTATCCCTCATCCACAGCACCGCGACGCTGTACATTGTATCCCTCTTCCACAGCACCGCTCCACCCTACATTGTATCCCTCATCCACAGCACCGCCCTATATTGTATCCCTCATCCACAGCACCGCGCCACCCTACATTGTATCCCTCATCCGCAGCACCGCACCGCCCTACATTGTATCCCTCATCCGCAGCACTGCGCGCCCTACATTGTATCCCTCATCCACAGCACCGCGCCGCCCTACATTGTATCCCTCATCCACAGCACCGCGCCGCCCTACATTGTATCCCTCATCCACAGCACCGCCCTACATTGTATCCCTTATCCGCAGCACTGTGCGCCCTACATTGTATCCCTCATCCACAGCACCGTGCCGCCCTACATTGTATCCCTCATCCGCAGCACCGCGCCGCCCTACATTGTGTCCCTCATCCGCAGCACCGTGCCGCCCTACATTGTGTCCCTCATCCCCAGCACCGCACCGCCCTACATTGTATCCCTCATCCACAGCACCGCTCCACCCTACATTGTATCCCTCATCCACAGCACCGCCCCGCCCTACATTGTATCCCTCATCCGCAGCACCGCACCGCCCTACATTGTATCCCTCAACCGCAGCACCGCACCGCCCTACATTGTATCCCTCACCCGCAGCACCACACCGCCCTACATTGTATCCCTCATCCGCAGCACCGCACCGCCCTACATTGTATCCCTCATCCACAGCACCGCGACGCTGTACATTGTATCCCTCTTCCACAGCACCGCCCCGCCCTACATTGTATCCCTCATCCGCAGCACCGCACCGCCCTACATTGTATCCCTCATCCGCAGCACCGCACCGCCCTACATTGTATCCCTCATCCGCAGCACCACACCGCCCTACATTGTATCCCTCATCCGCAGCACCGCACCGCCCTACATTGTATCCCTCATCCACAGCACCGCACCGCCCTACATTGTATCCCTCATCCGCAGCACCGCCCCGCCCTACATTGTATCCCTCATCCGCAGCACCACACCGCCCTACATTGTATCCCTCATCCGCAGGACCGCCCCGCCCTACATTGTATCCCTCATCCGCAGCACCACACCGCCCTACATTGTATCCCTCATCCGCAGCACCGCCCCGCCCTACATTGTATCCCTCATCCACAGCACCGCTCCACCCTACATTGTATCCCTCATCCACAGCACCGCCCTATATTGTATCCCTCATCCACAGCACCGCCCCGCCCTACATTGTATCCCTCATCCACAGCACCGCCCTATATTGTATCCCTCATCCACAGCACCGCCCTATATTGTATCCCTCATCCACAGCACCGCTCCACCCTACATTGTATCCCTCATCCACAGCACCGCCCTATATTGTATCCCTCATCCACAGCACCACGCCACCCTACATTGTATCCCTCATCCACAGCACCGCCCTATATTGTATCCCTCATCCGCAGCACCGCACCGCCCTACATTGTATCCCTCATCCACAGCACCGCGACGCCCCACATTGTATCCTTCATCTCAATCCATCACCCAGCCCGGGCTCTCTGGTCCGCTAAGAAAATCATACTGAGTGCCCCTCTAATTAGAACTTCTCACTCCCGCCTCCAAGACTTCTCCAGAGCAGCACTGGCCCTCTGGAACGCGCTACCAAAGCTATCCGGGCAATCCAGGACTCACAAAATTTCAGGCATGCTCTAAAAAGGCACCTCTTCAGGGAGGCATACCGCATTCCCTAAACAAACCCCTCTGTACTCCGCCTGATAACATGCTCCCTGACCTACTGACCGCAATCCCTGTTAGCCACCATCAACTGCCCCTGCAGTCATACTGTTTCTGCAGTCACACCGCTAAATGTCTGACCATTGTCTGTGTATAGCACCCCTCACTCTCCACCTCACCATACCGTGCACATCTCCACCCCGCCATACCGTGCACATCTCCACCTCACCATACCGTGCACATCTCCACCCCGCCATACCGTGCACATCTCCACCCCGCCATACCGTGCACATCTCCACCCCGCCATACCGGGCACATCTCCACCCCGCCATACCGGGCACATCTCCACCCCGCCATACCGGGCACATCTCCACCCCGCCATACCGGGCACATCTCCACCCCGCCATACCGTGCACATCTCCACCCCGCCATACCGTGCACATCTCCACCCCGCCATACCGGGCACATCTCCACCCCGCCATACCGTGCACATCTCCACCCCGCCATACCGCGCACATCTCCAGCCCCTTTACCTTCTGTATCCCCCCACTATTCGTAGTATGTAAGCTCGTTGGAGCAGGACCCGCACCCCTATTGTCTCCATCAACTGATTACTCTGTAACCGTGGTTCTGTAATGTTTGTACTTTTGTCTTTCTGTATCCCCCTGTCTATGTAAGCGCTGCGGGATATGTTGGCGCTATACAAATAAGGATTATTATTATTATTAACATGGGTGGGTATACAGTTGGGCATTGTGTAGACTTACACAGGAGGGCATCCTAGGTGATTACAAAGGTGGGCATCATGGATGGTTATACAAGTGAGCATCGTTGACAGTTATACAGGTGGGCATCACAGGCAGTTATACAGGTAGGCATTATGGGTGGTTATATACATGGGCATCATGGGTGGTTATACACGTGAGAATCATTCAGTTAAACATATGGGCATCATGGGTGGTTATAAAGGTGGGCATCATGTAGATTTATACAGGTGGGCATGATGGGTGATTATACAGGTGGGCATCGTGGATGGTTACACAGGTGGGCATCGTGGACAGTTATAGAGGTGGCCATTGTGGGTGGTTATAAAGATGGGCATCATGGGTGGTTATACATGTGGGCACCATGCGGTTATACACATGGGCATCGTGGGTGGCTATACAGATGGGCATCGTGTACACTTATACAGGTGGGCATGATGGCTGATTATACAGGTAGGCATAATGGGTGGTTATACAGGTGGGCATCGTGGACCAATATACAGTAAGGCATCATAGGCAGTTATACAGGCGGACATCATGGGTGGTAAAACAGGTGGGTATCATGGGTGGTTATACAGGTGGGTATCATGGGCGGTTATACACGTAGGCATCATGGGTGGGTTTACAGGTGGGTATTGTTGGTGGTTATACAGGTGGGCATCGTGGGTGGTTATACAGGTAGGCATCGTGTACACTTACACAGGTAGGCATAATGGGTGGTTATACAGGTGGCCATCGTGGACCGTTATACAGTTAGGCATCATAGGCAGTTATACAGGTGGACATAGTGGGTGGCTATACAGGTGGACATAGTGGGTAGTTAAACAGGTGGGCATGATGGGTGATTCTACAGGTGGTCATCATGGGTGGTTATACAGGTGGGCATCGTGCAGTTATACACATGGGCATCATGGGTGGCTATACAGGTGGACATAGTGGGTAGTTAAACAGGTGGGCATGATGGGTGATTCTACAGGTGGTCATCATGGGTGGTTATACAGGTGGGCATCGTGTAGACTTATACAAGTGGGTATGATGGGTAAATATACAGGTGGGCATCGTGGACAGTTATACAGGTGGGCATTGTGGGTGTTTATACAGGTGGGCATTATGGGTGGTTAAACAGGTGGGTATCGTGGGTGGTTATACAGATGGGCATCAATTGTGGTTAAACACATGGGCATCATGCGTGTTTATACAGGTGGGCATCATAGGTGGTTATACACGTGGGTATCATGGGTGGTTATACAGACGGGCATCATGGGTGGATATACAGGTGGTTTGTTATACACGTGAGAATCGTGCCGTTATACATATGGGCATCGTGGGTGGTTATACAGGTGGACATCGTAGGGGGTTATACAGGTGGGCATTATGGGTGGTTATACAGATGGGCATCATGGGTGGTTATACAGGTGGGCATCATGCGTGTTTATACAGGTGGGCATCATGGGTGGTTATACAGATGGGCATCGTGGGTGGATATACAGGTGGGCGGTTATACAGGTGGGCATCATGGGTAGTTATAAAGGTGGGCATCGTCGATGGTTATATACATGGGCATCATGGTTGGTTATAAACATGAGAATCATGCAGGTGGGCATCGTGTGCGGTTATACAAGTGGGCATAATGGGCGGTTGTACAGGCAGGCATCATGGGTGCTTAAACACATGGGCATCATGCGTGATTCAGGTGGGCATCGTAGGTGGTTAACATGTGGCTATCATGGGTGGTTATACAGGTAGGCATCATGGGTGGATATACAGGTAGGCATCATGGGTGGATATACAGGTAGGCATCATGGGTGGTTATACAGGTGGGCATCATGGGTGGTTATACAGGTGGGCATTCCTCTCTACCTGGCTGCCAGCTCCCCCTCTAGCGGCCGCCCCTCCCCCGGTTCCTCTACCTGGAGGGGCAGCCGGAGTTTTATCGCTTTTTTTACTTTCAGCAGGTACGTGGCGCCCCCTGTGGCCCCCGCTGCCCTCAGCCTCCCACCTGTCAGTCCCGGCTCCCTGTACAGCGGCTCTCGGACACACGGCACCGTCCGCCTGGCGCCCCGCCACCCCCCTCCCTCCTGTTCCCTGGGGTGGGGCCTGTCAGCTCTGCACAGCATGCCGCTGCCGCCAGCGGGGGGTGTGGCCTCACAGCCAGGCGGCAGTTAGAGGCGGACGGTGCCGCCACCAGCCTCACACTCTCCCCATGAGCGGCCGCTGACTGCACATTAGCAGGTGTCTGCCGGGAGAGGAAGGGTTAACGCATAAGAAACAGGAAGTGTCCTGGGGCTCCGCCCCCTGCCCGCCCACCCGCCGTCTACCACCCCTGCCATTGGTCGGCTGTCACTTGCGCTGCACCTTGGGATATGCAGTCCAGCAGGGCCCTGCCATCGGCAGCGCTGCATCACTGCGGGGACTACAAGTCCCAGAGATTCAGCAGCCGTCCCTACAGTGGCCGGCTCGGACGCGTATTGGCCTTCTCGCGCAGTAACGACGGGCTCACTATCTCTCTGCCTGCGCCATCGCCTCGGCCGAGCGCTGAACTCATGTGCGCTCGAGTTGTGTCAGCGGCAGGACGGCGGGCGGAAGTAGGGCTGCGGCGGCGGGTTCCTGCCTCGTCACCTCCCACAGCGGCTGCTGCCACCACCCGAGAGCGGCCCGGTCCCGAGCTGTGGGCGGCGCGCCTACCTGCTGCTGGGAGGTAGATGTGTGCGGCGCTGTGCGTGGAGCTCCGCCGCTCGGCTGCTCCCTTCCTGGTTTCTGTGAGGACGCGCCGGGGTACTCCCTTCTCTTAAAGGAGAAGCACATGCTGCCAGCTGAGAGCTGCTGTCACTGGCGGATCACATAGTGGATCACAGGCGGAATACAGCCTGATCACATGGGGGATCACAAGTGGAGTACAGCCAGATCACATGGGGGATCACAAGTGGAGTACAGCCAGATCACATGGGGGATCACAAGTGGAGTACAGCCAGATCACTTGGGGGATCATAGCACTGATCACAGGCGGAATACAGCCTGATCACATGGGGGATCACAGGTGGAGTACAGCCAGATCACTTGGGGGATCATAGCACTGATCGCAGGCGGAATACAGCCAGATCACATGGGGGATCACAGGTGGAGTACAGCCAGATCACATGGGGGATCACAAGTGGAGTACAGCCAGATCACATGGGGGATCACAAGTGGAGTACAGCCAGATCACATGGGGGATCACAAGTGGAGTACAGCCAGATCACTTGGGGGATCATAGCACTGATCACAGGCGGAATACAGCCTGATCACATGGGGGATCACAGGTGGAGTACAGCCAGATCACATGGGGGATCACAGCACTGATCGCAGGCGGAATACAGCCAGATCACATGGGGGATCATAGCACTGATCGCAGGCGGAATACAGCCAGATCACATGGGGGATCACAGGTGGAGTACAGCCAGATCACATGGGGGATCACAAGTGGAGTACAGCCAGATCACATGGGGGATCACAGGTGGAGTACAGCCAGATCACATGGGGGATCACAAGTGGAGTACAGCCAGATCACATGGGGGATCACAAGTGGAGTACAGCCAGATCACATGGGGGATCACAAGTGGAGTACAGCCAGATCACTTGGGGGATCATAGCACTGATCACAGGCGGAATACAGCCTGATCACATGGGGGATCACAGGTGGAGTACAGCCAGATCACTTGGGGGATCATAGCACTGATCGCAGGCGGAATACAGCCAGATCACATGGGGGATCACAGGTGGAGTACAGCCAGATCACATGGGGGATCACAGCACTGATCGCAGGCGGAATACAGCCAGATCACATGGGGGATCATAGCACTGATCGCAGGCGGAATACAGCCAGATCACATGGGGGATCACAGGTGGAGTACAGCCAGATCACATGGGGGATCACAAGTGGAGTACAGCCAGATCACATGGGGGATCACAGGTGGAGTACAGCCAGATCACATGGGGGATCACAGGTGGAGTACAGCCAGATCACATGGGGGATCATAGCACTGATCGCAGGCGGAATACAGCCAGATCACATGGGGGATCATAGCACTGATCGCAGGCGGAATACAGCCAGATCACATGGGGGATCACAAGTGGAGTACAGCCAGATCACATGGGGGATCACAGGTGGAGTACAGCCAGATCACATGGGGGATCATAGCACTGATCGCAGGCGGAATACAGCCAGATCACATGGGGGATCACAGGTGGAGTACAGCCAGATCACATGGGGGATCATAGCACTGATCGCAGGCGGAATACAGCCAGATCACATGGGGGATCACAGGTGGAGTACAGCCAGATCACATGGGGGATCACAGCACTGATCGCAGGCGGAATACAGCCAGATCACATGGGGGATCATAGCACTGATCGCAGGCGGAATACAGCCAGATCACATGGGGGATCACAGGTGGAGTACAGCCAGATCACATGGGGGATCATAGCACTGATCGCAGGCGGAATACAGCCAGATCACATGGGGGATCACAAGTGGAGTACAGCCAGATCACATGGGGGATCATAGCACTGATCGCAGGCGGAATACAGCCAGATCACATGGGGGATCACAGGTGGAGTACAGCCAGATCACATGGGGGATCACAGGTGGAGTACAGCCAGATCACTTGGGGGATCATAGCACTGATCGCAGGCGGAATACAGCCAGATCACAAGGGGGATCACAGGTGGAGGACAGCCAGATCACTTGGGGGATCATAGCACTGATCGCAGGCGGAATACAGCCTGATTACAGGTGGAGTACAGCCAGATCACATGGGGGATCATAGCACTGATCGCAGGCGGAATACAGCCAGATCACATGGGGGATCACAGGTGGAGTACAGCCAGATCATTTGGGGGATCATAGCACTGATCGCAGGTGGAATACAGCCAGATCACATGGGGCATCACAGCCAGATCACATGGGGGATCACAAGTAGAGTACAGCCAGATCACATGGGGGATCACAGGTGGAGTACAGCCAGATCACATGGGGGATTACAGGTGGAGTACAGCCAGATCACATGGGGGATCACAGGTGAAGTACGGCCAGATCACATGGGGGATCACAGTCCTCATTATAGCTAGATCACATCGGGTATTATATCCGAACTACAGCCATATCCTGTTGTGGATCACAGGCGGAATACAGCCAGATCAGATGGAGGATCACAGGCGGAATACAGCCAAATCACATGGGGGTTTACAGTGCGGATTACAGCCAGATCACATAGGGGGATCACTTGGGGGCTCAGAGTGCTGTATACGAACAGATTACTTGGGGAGCACAGAGGGAATGCAGCCACATCACTTGGGGGATGACAGCCAAAATACAACCAGATCACATGGAGGATCACATGTGGAATACCGCCAGATGACATGGGGGATCACAGCCAGATCATTTGTGGAATCAGCGCTAATTACAGCCAGATCACATGGGGGTTCACAGTGCTGATTGCAGCCAAATCACATGGGGATCACAGCCGGAATACAGGCAGATCACATGTAGGATCACAGCCAGAATACAGTCAGATCACGTCATGGATCACAGGCAGAATACAGCCAGATCACTTGGTAGATCACAGCACAGATCACATAGTGGATCACAAGATGGATCATAGCGCTGATTACAGTATTGAACACAGACAGATCATATGGCGGATCACAGCACTGAACACAGCCAAATCACATGGTGGGTCATCATGCTGATCACATCATTGAACATAGCAAGTTCATATGGTGGATCACAGCTTGATCACATAGTGGATCACTGTGCTCATCACAGCATTGAACATAGCCAGATCACATGGTGAATCGTAGTGCTGTTCACAGCATTGAACACAGCCAGATCACATCATGGATCACAGCCCGATCATATGTTGGATCATAGTGCTGATCAAATCATTGAAAACAGCCAGATCACATGATGGATCCCAGCATTGAACGCAGCCAGATCACATAGTGGATCATAGTGCTGATCACAACCAGATCACTTTGGATCACAGCATTGAACACAACCAAATCACATGGTGGATCACATGCTGATCACAGCATTGAACATAGCCAGATCACATGGTGGATCATGGCGCTGATTACAGCCAAATCACATGGTGGATCACAGCACTGATCAGAAAACAGATCACCATGCTCATCACAGCATTGAACATAGCTAGATCACATGGTTGATCATAGCGCTGATCACAGCAATAAACACAGCCAGATCACATTGGTGATCATATAGCTAAGCACTACATTGAGCACAGGAATATCACATTGTGGATTGTAGCATGGATCACAGGCTGATCACATGGTGGATCATATAGCTAAGCACTTCATTGAACACAGATCACAGTGTGGATCATAGTATGGATTACAGGCTGATAACATGGTGGATCATAGCACTGTTCACAGCATTGAACACAGCCAGATCACATTGTGACATCCTAGCATGGATCACAGTGCTGATAACTGTATTGAACACAGGCAGATCACATGGTGGATCACAGCACTAATCACATAGTTGATCACCGTGCTAATCACAGCATTGAACATAGCCAGATCATATGGTGGATCATACTGCTGATTACAGGATTGAAGACAGCTAGATCTTATGGTGGATCATAGCATGTATCACAGGCAGATCATAGCATGGATCACAGGTTGATCATAGCTTTGAGCATAGGCAGATCATGGATTATAGCGCTGATTACAGCATTAAACACAGCCAGATCACATGGGGGATCATAGCGCTGAACATAGCCACATCATATGGTGGATCATAGTGCTGATCACAGCTAGATCACTTTGTGGATCACAGCATTGAACACAGCCAAATCACATAGTGGATCATAGCACTGATCCTATAGTGGATAACTGTGCTCATCACAGCATTGAACATAGCCAAATCACACCGTGGATCATAGTGCTGTTTACAGCATTGAATACAGACAGATCACATGGTGGATCATAACATGGATCACAGCGCAATCACATGGTGGATCATAGCATTGAACACAGCCAGATCACATTGTGGATCATAGCCTGATCACATAGTGGATCACTTTGCTGATCACAGCATTGAACATAGCCAGATCACATGGTGGATCGTAGTGCCATTCACAGCATTGAACACAGATCACATTATGGATCACAGTGTGATTACATGGTAAATCAAAGTGCTGATCAAAGCATTAAAAACAGCCAGATCACATGGTGGATCACATTGTGGGTTCATAGCAATGATCACATGCAGATCACATAATAGATTACCATGCTGATCAAAAGCATTGAACATAGCCAGATCATATGGTGGATCATACTGCTGATCACAGCATTGAAGACAGCCAGATCATATAGTGGATCATAGAATCGATCACAGGCAGATCACATAATAGATTATAACGCTGCTCAAAGCATTCAACACAGCCAGATCACATTGTGGATCATAGCATGGCGCACAGGCAGATCACATGGCAAATCAAAGTGCTGATTAAAGCATTGAACATAGCGGGATCACATTGTGGATCATATCATGGATCACAGGCAGATCACATGGTGCATCATAGCGCTTTTCACAGCACTGAACACAGTCAGATCACATTGTGGATTTTAGTGCTGTTCACAGCATTGAACATAGCCAGATCACATTGTGGATCATAGCATGGACCACAGCGTAATCACATGGTGGATCATAGTGCTGATCACAGCTATGAACACAAACAGATCACATTGTGGATCATAGCATGGATCACAGTGAGATCAAATGGTGGATCATAGCACTGTTCACAGCATTGAACACAACCAGATCACATTGTGGGATCATAACATGGATCAGAGTGCTGGTCACTGTATTTAACACAGGCAGCTCATACGGTAGATCACAGCACTGATCACATCCAGATCACATAATGGATCACCATGTTGATCACCGTATTGAACACAGCCAGATCACATGGTGGATCATAGCATGGATCACTAGCAGATCACATGGTAGATTATAGCGCTGATCACAGCATTGAACACAGACATTTAATTTCCCTCTGAATACACTGGAGAATAAAAATATTTGCTTTCTCCTCGTCACCTTCTACAATTTTCCGTACATTATTTATTAAAATGACAACATTTTCAGTATTAATCTTTTACTAAAAACTCCAGTAATTGTTTTCAGCATCTTTTGCCTCAATGTGATCTGAAATATCTGAGAAATGTCCTACTGCCTGCTGAAGAACATACAGTACCACCACCCACAAGTTAAAACAAGTATCATCTACCTTGCCCGTAGTCTTATTCTCACTTCACTATCCTCTCCTGAAATAGTATCATCCCCCTTCAGTATCTGCTTACCACCCAGCATCAGTCCTCTTTGTATCTTCTTACCACCTCAAGTATGAGTCCCCTCCCCCTATCATGAACCTGTATTTAAAGGTTTATTCTGGCCTTTTACAACTGATGACCCATTGTCTGGAAAGGCCATCAGGAATTAAATTAAAGGATGTCTGCTGCTCAGTATCCCAGTCCTTCAGCTGATCATCTGGCCCGCTGCAGTGATAATGATCAGTGCAGTAAGTTGAACATTATCATCAGTGGTCAGGGCAGGAAGTGAAAGTCTCGGCTTTATGCCAGTTGAAGTCAATGGGAGTACCACCACCCTTCTATTTCACTTCCTGCTCCTATGGTCAGGACCAGACATCCAATAAGAGAAGCAAGGAGTTCCATTGATTTTATTGGGAGTGAAGCCGGCTGTCAGTAGCCCTTATTGAGCTATCCAGCCTGTGGACAGTTCCCTTGCATGACTCTCAGCCTTGTTTGCTGATCCCAGTTCTCAGCTCCTGCCTCCTGGTCCTGCTCCCGCCTCTGTCTTTGACTGCGCTTCCTATATAAGCCTGGCCCTGCCACTCCCTCAGTGTGAGATTATTCTTCTCTACAGCATTTGATCTAGCTTCTATTCTGCCTGCTAGACTTCCCATTACCAACGCCTCGATTTCCTCCTGAGTACGTTACCCGCCTCATCCTTTGTACTGCAAACCGAGACTCCCGCTACCTTCCAGCACTTTATCAATGACGTATTTCGAGACCTGTTAGATCAATTCGTAGTGGCATAGCTCAACAACATCCTCATCTTCTCTGTCAATCTGGAGAAACATTGAGGCACGTATTGGTGGTCTTGGAGCGACTCCAAAAAAATAACCTCTACATCAAGCTAGACAAGTGTTAGTTTGAAGAGACCCAAATGCAATTCCTGGGATACATTATCTCCCCAGTCATGTTTGAAGAAAGTACAGCGCCTGATCTGTTTCGCAAACTTCTATAGAAGATTTATCAAGGACTTCTCAAAAGTCATCTCTACCATCACCTCCCTCACAAAGAAAGCACACACGTTTTCCTTGTCTCAGGATGCACAAGTCGCTTTGGAGAAACTAAGGACTCTGTTTACTTTAGCACCAGTACTGATCCAACCAAGACCAGAATTACCTTTTGTCATGGAGGTGGATGCCTTCGACTTCGCTATGGGAGCTATCATATCACAAACAGTTAGAGATAAGATGCAACTACATCCTTGTGCATTTCTGTCCTACACCCTATCACCCGCGGAAAAAACTATGATGTCCAGAACAAGGAACTTCTGGCCATCAAAGCTACTTTTACCGAATGGAGGCACCTCTTGGAAGGAGCCCATCATCCAGTAATAGTTCTTACTGACCATAATTTAGAATTTCTCCGTACTGTCAAGAGATTATCTGTGAGACAATTACGATGGGCCCTGTTCTCCAGGTTTAATTTCACTGTGTCCTACATCCCCGATTCCCGAAATGGCAAGGCAGATGCATTGTCTAGGGTATTTTCGAAGCCTGAAGAGAAGTCAAATACAGACCACAAAATTCTGTCGCCAAAAAATCTTTTATTTTGAGGACCTCCTAACAAGCTTAAGAGGGGCTATGAAAATGATCCTTTTCTGAGTTGTCCTTCTAAAGATGTGAAGCTTTCTTTCAAAGATGGAGGTGAGAACACAAACTATATGTTCCCGAGGCTGGTCGACTAAAAGTCCTCAAACTTAACCATGATTCCAAGCTTACTGGTCACTTTGGGTTAACAAAGACTTTGAAACTCCTGCTTCGTTCCTTCTGTCACCAGAAGGAATGAATGTGCTCAAAACAAGACACTACGGGCTCATCCCCTGGGTTTCCTACAAACTCTTTAAGTCACAGCCAGGCCCTTTGGGGTCTATGGACTTCATTTTGGATCTGACACAGTTCACCCCCATCAAAGGAATTCCTACCACCAAGCACACCATAAAGTTGATGATCCAGGATTTTTTCAGATTGCATTGAATTCCTGATGATTCAAGGGGGTTCAGTTTACAGTCAAAATTCTGGAAACACCTTTGTACAGCCCTGAGAACCACCGTAAACCTGCCTGTCAGGGCTCGAACCCACAACTTCTTCTGTTCCAGTCGGCAGCTCTCCATTAGGACAGTTCCTTGCTGAAACCCAGCCTTGTTCTATGCTTCCTTGCTCCTGCTATATCCACTTCCTGTCTCCTTGTTCTAGCTCCGCCCTGCTACTACTTAGCACTTCCTATACAAGCCTAACCCCGCCACTGTTTCAGTGCATGATTATTGTGTTTCACCACCTTGATCAAGCTCCACTTCCTCAGGCTCCTTTACAAGCATACCAATACCTACTGCTGCTGACCTTTGGCTTCCATTGACTGCGCTTTCGTCTCATCCATTTGTACTGCATATCGATATCTCCTGCTGCTGATCTTTGGCTTCCTTTGTCCACGTTTCCATCTCATCCATTTATACCGCATACCGTGACTTCCCGAGAACAACTCCCGGCTATTCTGACTACTCTCTAGTGACCAGCTCAGCTACTACACCTGTGTTTCCAATCCAGCATCGGTAAGACGCGACACTGCCTTCCATTCCCAATCTAATGGCCACACCGAGAGGATGAACCAGACCCTGGAGCAGTATCTTTGCTGCTTCATTTCTCATCTCCAGGACACTTGGGACACTTGGAACTCCGCCGTTAGTAGACTTTCTACTAACGGCGGAGTTCACTTACAATAATGCCAAGCACAGTTCAACCACCCAGAGCCCATTCTATGCCAACTACGGGACGCAACCAGTCTTCATTCCTGGCCTTTTTACCAACACTCCTGTCCCAATGGACAATCACAAACTGGCAGTGTTGGCGGATATTCAGAGGGAATTAAAGGAGGCTCTATTGGAAGAAATGGCAGACCGACACTGCCAAGCGGCTTCTCCTTTCCGGGTTGGAGAGAAGGTATGGTTATCCACCAAAAACCTAAAGACTCATGTACCCTCTCCCAAACTGAGACCAAGATTCATCAGTCCCTTCTGAATTACAGCGAGGATCAGCCAGGTGGCCTTCCATTTAAAACTCCTGGAAAAATCTCAGAATCCATCCTGTCTTCGATATATCTTTGCTAAAACCTGTTCAGGAGAACACCTTCACTGGAAGATAGCAATCACCTCCCCCTCCTGTAAAAGTACCAGAACATGATCAATTCCTTGGGGACCAGAGTAAAATGTGCATGCTTCAGAGCTCACTGGGCCGTTCCACAAGAGGTAAACCAGGCCCTGGGATGTCTGAAAACAAGGGGAAAAGAATATAAGGACAGCGCTTGAAAAACCTTGCAAAGTGCATTAGCTCGGGAAGGGGTTATGTCATGTAGAGGTGCACAACAGAGAATGGCCTGTAGGGGGCAACAGACAGGCATTCTGGTGCCTGAGAAAAGGGAAAACGCCCATAGGTGTGGTCAGGAAGCTGGATATAAGGGTACTTTCCTGCTACACCCAGGGAGATGTTGGCTGAGAGAGCAAGAGCGGACCTGTGCAGCAGAGCTAAGCTGCTGCAGGTCGGTGGCCTAGGACAGGCCAGAGTCCGACAGGGGTGACCACCCTGACCTTAGCACCCAGGTGGGGTGTGTATGTGGACTTTTATATTTTTGTTGAAGAACGTTATATGGACTCTGTTTACGTTGGTTATACTGTGAATAAAGACTGGCAGGAGCTAGGTTTAAAGGAAATCCGCATCTCCAGAGAGTAATTCTACGTGGTCGGTGCCCATTCCGGTCTGAGAGTTGGCGATCCGCAGGCAAGTGCACCCCGCTTGCTACATATGGTGGAGGATGCGGGCGTGATCTGGAGTGGCGCACAAAGCTGCAGGAGCAACACGTGGATGTCTGCTGGGAGCAGTGCTGCGGTTAAAGGCCCAGAGACAGAGTGTGAGATTGCTGCTGTATGCAGAGTTTAAAGGGCCAGGAGGCCGAAGCTGTGGTTAAAGGGCCAGGAGGCAGAAGTTGCAGTTGCTAAGGGAGCAACAGAGGACCAGGCAGAGGAAGTCTGCGAGGCAAGTTTGTGAACTTGTTTGTGTATTATGGACTGTGCAGTCAAGATGGTGGGTGGCGCAGGAGGCAACCAGAAAGAGCCATGCTGGGTTTGTCTACAAATGGACTTATGTATGTACGGGTGTCCAGTGGCAAAGTGGCCAGTAAAACCCCACTGGTCAGTGTTGGAGGCTGACTACAGCGCTTTGAGGGCACAATAGGAGGTGTCCCCGCCAAAGGCCTGTGATAACATTCCATGGAGTGGTGAGACTACTAAAAAGACTGTGTGTTCTGGGCAGTATGGACTTGAGAGTGGAAAAATTGATGCCCATGTGGTTAAAATGCTGCATAACAGAATGTTTTCCTTGCAGGAGAGTACTGAGAAAACTGCAGTGTCTGCATTGGGTGCAAAAATGTTCAAAAACCGTACGGTACATAATGTGTTGCATGATATGTTTTCTGTGCACGATGATACCATGAAAGCTGCACAGTGCACATGGACATTTAAGAAAGATTTGTCTGAGAACTGTGTTGCTGACCGAGTGGTGCAAGAAAAGACCATTAACCCTGAAATGTCATGTGTGGGGGATGATGGAATGTATTTTGTACCTAATATATGTAGATATGTTTCGCAAATGAAGTCAGGATGTGAACAGCATACAATGAGGAGTGCAGCCAACGCCCATGTGAGAGCCAGTGCAAGTATACCTCTAGTGAAAGAGGGAAGTAATAATGAAGATAGAGGTTGTAAGAGTAGAAATACTGGAGTTAGTAGTACTATGCCTTTAGAGAGAGAAAGGATAGATTGTACTAAATCTGCAAAAAAGAAGAAAAAGGCTGCTGCTAGTGAGACAAGTAAGGTTGTCAGTGCAGATCCTGAGGTCCAGGGTGAGACAGCAAGAGATGTAGCCAGAGGTGAGGCTGATCGCAGAGTATGTCTGGAGGCACAATCTGTGCAGTATGAACAGGACTGTAAAAAACTGCAAATGAAAACCCAAGAGTTGGAGATGACGTGTTGCAAGTTAGAAAGAGCTTCTACAGATGCACGTAAATCAAACTACAGGTTTGCAGAATCAGGTTGCAGAGTTGAAAATGCAGTTAGCAAAGAAAAATGGTGACTTGGAGTGCCAAATAAGGCAGCTCAAGGAAGAGCTGGAACTAGAGAAAGCTGCTTGCAGTCAGGCAGAGAAACAAGCAGAGATCTTGAAAGACTTACTGGGTTACAAGGAAAACCAGGAGGCATTGCATGAGAGACTGTTATCCCAGCTACAGATGAGCCTGGATGAGGAAGCTGAAGAATATGAAGCCCAGATCCAGGACCTTAATCAGACCCATGCGCTAGCTATGAAGGAACTGTCCCAACAGTTAGAGCAAGCTGAAAAGATGAATGAAACCTTGGAAGAGGTCAAACAGGCTGTGGAAAGCAAGTGTACTGAGCTTACCCATAAACTGACAGTCCTATTGCAGGCTAAACAGGAGTCTGAATGCAAGAGAAATACAGTAGAGATACAGCTTCAAGAGCTACAAAAAAAAATAACTGAAGGTGACAGTGTGCAGACAGCGTTGTCTGAGCAGGTGAGCAGACTGCAGGTAGAGCTGGAAGCTCAGAGTGAAGAGTCCCAGAAGTTGCTACAGGAAGAGACGCAGCAGAGGATTGGTCTCAGTGCACACTTGAAGACAATGCCAGATGAGAGAGATGTGTTCCTCAAGCAGGTAGAGGAATATGCAGAAGCTAAGAGAAACCCGTCAGAGCAGATTGCAACACTTCAGGCTGAGGTGTCTGACCTAGAATATAGACTGGAGAAGAGTGCTGTGTGCTTGGTTTCTGTGGAAGAGCAGAAAAGAGAAATACAAGAGGAGTTAGAAGCTACAAGGCAGCAGTATGAAGAGAAGACCGCTGCCTGTGATAAGCTTGAGAAGGTTAAAGTACATCTTCAGCAAGAGATAGAAGATGTTTCTGTGGACCTTGGTCTCCAAAAGGTGTCCAAACTAAGAAAGACGCAGAAAATATGTGAACAGCAGCTTACAGAGGAGAAAATCAGGTCTGCAAGATATGTCACTAAATGTGAGCGTGCTGAAGAAAGGGTCTGTATGGAAAAGACTGAAGGGTTAACTTTGACACGCACCCAGAAAATGATGTCAGAGAAAAGGGCTGTTCCAAAAGTTCGCCAAGAATTCAAGCATGAGGATGAAACGCTGGGCAGCACAGTGTCATGTTGCTGAAAAGAGGGTTCAGAGACTAGTGCGGTCTAGGAGCCAGTTCAGACAGCAAGTAAAAGAGAAGAAGGGCTTGTGGAGGATTTCCGATAATGATGCTGGAAAGCGAACTCTGGTACAAAGAAAATGCAAGGGCGTGGTCCCACAACCCGTGGCAGGAATGAAGAATTGAAAAAATAAGACACAAGTAGTGAAGCATACCAAACTAGATGAAGGTGACCTGGGCACTCCAGGTGAACAGTTTGTAAAGACTGGGACAGTCTGGAGGAAAGAAATCACTTCTGTAAACAAAAGAAAAGTCATTAGGTGAGAGCTGAGCAAAAGATGCAGACTGAACAGACCTCTGAAGTACAAGAGGCCAAGGAGAAGGCAGAAAGTGAGGCTACTGTAGCTGAGAAGGTCTCAGAAGTGGCGGCAGAAATCTTGGAAGAACTGCAGCAAGAGTATAATGACCTCAAAAAGCAAACCCAGAAAGTGAAGAAACAGGTTGTCCAGGTGGTAGAAGCCTATCACAGGGATGCTGGCTCCAAGGACCAACTCATCAGTGAACTGAATACTACCAAGCAAAAGTTAGATTCAGAGGTAAAGGAACTTCGAAGAATGCTAATGGGTCTAACCGATAACACTGTACTAAGAGAAGAAAGAGAATTGTTACAAAGTGAGGAAAAGATAATTATAAAGCTGAATAGATTGAAATATGAATTAGAGACTGTAATCCATAGCAAGGCCATGTGGGAGCATGAGGTACAAAGGGAACTGGAAGAATACAGAGACAATGTTACGGCACTCTGCCCCCCCGAGCGCCAGGTGGGGTGCCCTGAACTTCCCGCACCCCACTGTCCCTGCCTACTTGCCTCGGCCCTGGCTAACCCCAGGCAGACAACTGGGCGGCGGTCCCTGCTCTGGCTAGGGACCTGGCGACTACCTAGATGGAACTGCTAACGGGGGACAGAGTGCCGACAGAAGAGGCAGGTGGAACAGACCAACAGAACTTACAAGGCAGAGTAAGGCTGGAGATGGAGCTCACAGGCAAACTGAAAGGACACTGACTAGCAACTAGAGCAGACTGCAGGTAGAGCTGGAAGCTCAGAGTGAAGAGTCCCAGAAGTTGCTACAGGAAGAGACGCAGCAGAGGATTGGTCTCAGTGCACACTTGAAGACAATGCCAGATGAGAGAGATGTGTTCCTCAAGCAGGTAGAGGAATATGCAGAAGCTAAGAGAAACCCGTCAGAGCAGATTGCAACACTTCAGGCTGAGGTGTCTGACCTAGAATATAGACTGGAGAAGAGTGCTGTGTGCTTGGTTTCTGTGGAAGAGCAGAAAAGAGAAATACAAGGGGAGTTAGAAGCTACAAGGCAGCAGTATGAAGAGAAGACCGCTGCCTGTGATAAGCTTGAGAAGGTTAAAGTACATCTTCAGCAAGAGATAGAAGATGTTTCTGTGGACCTTGGTCTCCAAAAGGTGTCCAAACTAAGAAAGACGCAGAAAATATGTGAACAGCAGCTTACAGAGGAGAAAATCAGGTCTGCAAGATATGTCACTAAATGTGAGCGTGCTGAAGAAAGGGTCTGTATGGAAAAGACTGAAGGGTTAACTTTGACACGCACCCAGAAAATGATGTCAGAGAAAAGGGCTGTTCCAAAAGTTCGCCAAGAATTCAAGCATGAAGATGAAATGCTGGGCAGCACAGTGTCATGTTGCTGAAAAGAGGGTTCAGAGACTAGTGCGGTCTAGGAGCCAGTTCAGACAGCAAGTAAAAGAGAAGAAGGGCTTGTGGAGGATTCCCGAAGGGACAACAGGTTTCGATAACAACTTATGGAACCCCCTGCGAGCCCTCCTTTTGCGATTTCCAGAGGACCGGTACCCCTTCTGTCCCACCCTGTACGGCTCAGATACAGACAGACTCTTCCCACTACGCAACTGCATACGAGACCCCACCACTTCTAGCCTCTTTTGCACTTTCTTCCACCCCCCCTGCAGTACATTGGTGGCGACATCAGCAGCAGGACAGGCCGACGGGGTGGGAAGGGAAGTCAGACCTCGGGGACTGAGTGCGGTATCAACTGAGCAGAGAGGAAGGGGAGCAAGATGGCTATGGCAGGACGGTCCCCACTGGGTCAGCTCCCCAGTGGCCCAATCGAATTGGGGGTTGTGCAACGCCAGCCACGGCATCCCTAGTACCATGTCTACCGACATTTTCTCCATCACCAGGAATGATAGATCTTCTGAGTGGCGACCCCCCACCGTGAGCTGTAACACTGGGGTCCTCCATCGTACCAAGCCCGAAGCAAGAGGGGTAGCATCAATGCTAGCAAAACGAATTGGCGTCTTCAGCACCACAAATACAGCCATCAGGGGCTCAATGAGACGCATGCTTATCAGGTTAGCGGCTGCTCTGGAATCAATAAACGCCTGCCCTGGGCGGGAGAAGTTCCGGAATCTAACCTGGCAGGGTACCAGAAGTCTAGGACGTACCTGTAGTCCTAGGCGATCCTCCCTGCAATCGCCTAGGACTTGGAGTCTTTCTGCCGATTCAGACTGTGGACGCTAAGGCCTCAGGGGACAGGTTATCACCCAATGTCCAGCTTTCCCGCAGTAGAGGCAGAGATGATGCAATAAACGAATCTGGCGTCGCTCTTTGGGGTCCAGCGGGTCCAGTTCCATAGGCTCGGGAACAGAGACTGGTACGGAAGAGGAGGGAACAGGACAAACGACTTCCCTGACTCTACGGGTTGGTCTATCTTGCTTCCCAGCCCTGAGGCTCCTATCTGCCTTCACCGCTAGCTCCATAGCCTCCTTTAAGGACCCGGGAACGGGATGGGTGATCAACAGTTCTTTAACCGCGTCCGAGAGGCCTTGCAGAAAAACGTCTTTCAGGGCGCTATCATTCCATGCAGTATCACCCGCATGGCGTCTGAAATTGGAGCAATAATCCTCCACCCAAAGCGACCCCTAATGCAGCGCCAGCAACCGCGAAACCGCCAACCCCACTCGGTCCGGTTCATCGAAGATACCCCCGAGTTCCTAAAAAAAGGAGTCCACCGACTGCAGGGAGGGGGAACCCTCGGGAATGGAAAAGGCCCAGGTCTGGGCAGAGCCCCGCAGCAAGGACATTATAAGCCCAACCCTCTGGGCCTCCAAGCCGGAAGAACGGGGACGCATCCGAAAAAACAGGCGACATGCGAGCTGATAAATCCCGGATCACCAGCACCAGGTCTTGCAGCTGGTTTGCGAGGGCGCTGATCGCCGCCATGGAAAGGAAAACAGTATTTAAGGGCCAGTTATTATGTTACGGCACTCAGCCCCCCGAGCGCCAGGTGGGGTGCCATGAACTTCCCGCACCCCACTGTCCCTGCCTACTTGCCTCGGCCCTGGCTAACCCCAGGCGGACAACTGGGCGGCGGTCCCTGCTCTGGCTAGGGACCTGGCGACTACCTAGATAGAACTACTAATGGGGGACAGAGTGCCGACAGAAGAGGCAGGTGGAACAGACCAACAGAACTTACAAGGCAGAGTAAGGCTGGAGATGGAGCTCACAGGCAAACTGAAAGGACACTGACTAGCAACTAGAGCAGACTGAGACAGACCAAACTAGAGGCTAACAGAACCAACAAGGACAAGACTGAGCAATAGGTAACTAGAAGGAGCTGACCGGCAACTAGGGACTGGCTGAGGGTAACTGCAGACAGACTGGCTAGATGCAAGCAGAACCAATAACTGGCAGTGAGCTTAATTCACTGCCAGTCTTTTAACCACAAGGCTCCGCCCAGGGGTGGAGAGTGGGAGGAGGCAACTCCACCCACTGCTGTATAAGAAGAGCGGAGGAGTGTGGGCGGCACCCTACAGGCAGACACGCCCACGCCGCCACCCACTGGCCGCCCCAAGCCACTGGGAGAACCCCGACACAGAGCTCCAGGCCGCCGGAGCAGACGCCGTAGCGACGCGCGCCGACCGCAGGACCCCGTGCTGCCCTGCATGGTAACAGACAAGGTTCTTAAGCCAGAAGGAACCTTCAAAATGGAGGCTCAGTTTGAAAGTCTTAACAAGCCGTTGTGCACTGAAATGGAGGACTTAGTTTACTCCAAGGATGATGGTGAAAAGGGTGAACATGAACTAGAAAAGTCTAAAGAAGTAGAAGAAAGCAAGATTCAGTTAGAGGAACTTGAAGATGAGTTACAAGCCACAGAGGATACAAAGTTGCACTTGGAAGTCAACCTGCAAGCTGGGAGGGCACAGTCTGAGTAAGATCTGCAAGGATGTGATGAGCCAAGTGAAGACAAGAAGAGAGAACTTGTCAGACAAGTAAAACTAGAAAGAGACTACCGAGGCCGAGTTTTCACCCTGGAGGGCCAAAAGGGAAAATTGTGACACGGCCTACGGCCTTTATCAAAGAGGGGGGGTATGTAGAGGTGCACTACAGAGAATGGCCTGTAGGGGGCAACAGACAGGCATTCTGGTGCCTGAGAAAAGGTAAAACGCCCATAGGTGTGGTCAGGAAGCTGGATATAAGGGTACATTCCTGCTACACCCAGGGAGATGTTGGCTGAGAAAGCCAGAGCGGACCTGTGTAGCAGAGCTAAGCTGTTGCAGGCCAGTGGCCTAGGACAGGCCAGAGTCTGACAGGGGTGACCACCCTGACCTTAACACCTAGATTTGGTGTCTATGTGGACTTTTATGTTTTTGTTGAAGAACGTTATATGGGCTCTGTTTACGTTGCTTGTACTGTGAAATAAAGACTGGCAGGAGCCATATTTAAAGGAAATCCGTGTCTCCAGAGAGTACTTCTACGTGGTCGGTGCCCATTCCGGTCTGAGAGTTGGCGATCCGCAGGCAAGTGCACCCCGCTTGCTACAGTCACCATCACATGCAGGGATAAAATGTCTAGACGCTTTATAAGCCTGATGAAACCCTTTTCAAATTAGACACATCATTGAGATACTCCAATATTCTTGTCTTGATTTTGTGAGTCGTTCTTCCAACACAACAGAAGGGGAAATATAGAAACATAAAAACAATCACAGAAAGCGGCCATTACTTACTCACTAAGGAGTGCATATAGATGCATCCTCCTCTCACTATGCAGGTAGCAGACTACCAAATGAGGGAGCTACCTGCATGGTGAGAGGATGCATCTATATGCATTTCTTAGTCAGTAAGTATATGGTCGTTTTCTGTGATTGTTTTTATGTTTCTATATTTCCCCTTCTATGATGCAATTATATTAGTGTAGGGACCCACTACAGGCAAGGAACCTTGATGCGGTTAGTGGGCTCATGTATCTTGGCCAAAATCCAACTAATGCCTTGCCTTTATTATCTATCATTCACATGAAGTGTGGCTTTAAGACTCCAGGGGGAGCCCAGGGTGGCAGTACCAATGTGGTTCACTGTTGGAAGTGCAGGGCAACCCGCCAAATTATTATGGTGTCATTAATAGGTTGCTGGTCTGCATGGTGCACTACATGTATCAGAATGGTCTGCCACTTTGTATCCAGTCTGTGTGGGAGTATACACCAAGCAGCTACCCCCCTCTATATTAAGAGGCTGTGTGAGTGGCTGTGTCATCGGTGTCCCTCACAGGTGTAATTAGCTCCCTCATTTGGTAGTCTGCTACCTGCATGGTGAGAGGATGCAGCTATATGCACTCCTTAGTGAGTAAGTATATGGCCGTTTTCTGTGATTGTTCTTCCAACATAACATATATCACAAACAGTGCATGTGATGGCTCAGTGCTGCAGTTGATGAAACTTTTTATTTTTATATATAAATGCATTTTGCTGTCTGTTTATGCACGACCAAACGAATGGACCAATCAGCACCTAGGGAAATCGGGCACTTCCGAAGGTTTTAGACCGGGTTTGCAATGGAACCTGATTTTGTGTCAAACAATGCATGCTTCATGCTTGAGGCTACAATACTGACTGGTTGTTCTCAGAATGATGAGGTTTTTATTCCTCGGATCCCTCTAATCCACAATGATAAACATTCACCATTTCACTCTAAAAGACTGCAGTTTCCTGTCCGAGTTTTTTTGGCAATGACAATTAACAAGGCCTGCGTCGTGTAATGATAATTTGCGCTTCTAGGTCTTGTAGTACTAAGCCTTTTTAGAAGCTCATCTCTGCAGGTGTGAGTTGATTTGGCTGGCTGTTTGTGTGGATTGCTCCAGCCAGCCAATCACCTGGGATGCAGATGCCTGGTCCTGTTTGGTTTGTTTGAATCCCCTCCATCCTTTGGTTTGAGGACACCAGAATTCCACTCTGTCTGTAGCTGTGCAGACGCCTGTATATGTGCGGACACCCGAATGCTCCTCCGTCTCTAACTGTGCGGATGCTTGTGTCTGAACTATGTCTTGTCTGATCTGTTCCCTTGCTTTGGGGTTTGCTTATGTTTGTTGTTTATGTTGCTGGAGTTTATATTACGTGTCATCTGTATGACTACTTCCTGCTAGCTGTTTAGAGAGAGTGAGTTTGGTCCTTGGTTCCTGACATGAGGCCGTCCTTATCAGGACAATTACTCTGCTTATAGGCAGGTTTCCCCCTCTTGGTGTAGACCAGGGTCAGATGTTTTCCTGTTGTTGGTATGACAATGTATTTGTATTGTATACTTGTTTTGTCTAATAAAATAATTATACATGTTTTGTATATCCGAGTGGCGTCGATTTATGTCCAGATAATTTCTGTTCAGTTAGGGGTTATGTACGTTCATTCAAGCAAGGTGAATAAGACCTGTGGATAAAAGTAACAGCCAGTCCCTGAAAATTGCTGGTGTAAATGTGGAACAACCATGCTTCTCTCACGGACAACTGATCGTGGCTGCAATTTCTCCATACCCAGAAATATTCTCCTACCGATATTAACTTGATTATGTGATGACAATGGTTACTACTAGCTGTGAGGGATTAGTGTTAGGATAGGTAGCAGCGTGGGCATCCACGGCCAGAGACAGTGACACCGTGCAACAAAGTTCTTTAGTCCAGGCTTTACCTGGATTTATTGCAGCATAAACAAAACAAAACAGGCCTTAAAGGGGTTGTCCTGCGAAACAAAGTTGGGGTATACACTTTTGTATGGCCATATTAATGCACTTTGTAATGTACATTGTGCATTAATTATGAGCCATACAGAAGTTATTCACTTACCTGTTCCGTTGCTGGCGTCCTCGTCTCCATGGAGCCGTCTAATTTTCAGCGTCTAATCGCCCGATTAGACGCGCTTGCGCAGTCCGGTCTTCTTTCTTCTGAATGGGGCCGCTCGTGCCGGAGAGCGGCTCCTCGTAGCTCCGCCCCGTCACGTGTGCCGATTCCAGCCAATCAGGAGGCTGGAATCGGCAATGGACCGCACAGAAGACCTGCGGTCCACCGAGGGTGAAGATCCCGGCGGCCATCTTCACAAGGTAAGTAAGAAGTCACCGGAGCGCGGCGATTCAGGTAAGCACTATCCGGTTTTCTTTTTACACCCCTGCATCGGGTTTGTCTCGCGCCGAACGGGGGGGCTATTGAAAAAAAAACAAACCTGTTTCGGCGCGGGACAACCCCTTTAACTCCAGGCCAACATAAATGAACACCTGCTTGTCTGAGCGCTCACTAAACAGAGTCCAGCTCTAATTACTCACTGGAAAACAAACGTTTGCGGCACACAGTCAGTCCGATCCTCACACCTGCGGAGGTCCCACCACACACCTCTCCTAGGTGTGGAGGTTAGGAGCATCTCCCTGTAAACGTCAGGCCTTCTCAGCCACCCACTGGGCTAGCCAGGCTCCTAGCTCCACTGAGCCGTCTCTCTGTCTCTCAGCCAGACACTCTCTGTCAAGACCCGCAGGCCCAGGTTTTTATGAGGCCTGTTACCAGCCTCACCTGGTACGTGGAAGTGGCCATCCCACCCTTCACTTTGACCACTCCAGGAAAAGCCGGCCCGGATTATGCGGCTTTGAGCCCCTTACACAACTAAAACGTGTCAGTAACTTAAAGGGGTTGTCCCGCACCAAAACGGGTTTGTTTTTTTTCAATAGCCCCCCTGTTCGGCGCGAGACAAACCCGATGCAGGGGTTAAAAATAAAAACCGGAGAGTGCTTACCTGAATCCCCGCGCTCCGGTGACTTCTTACTTACCTGGTGAAGATGGCCGCCGGGATCTTCTCCCTCGGTGGACCACAGGTCTTCTGTGCGGTCCATTGCCGATTCCAGCCTCCTGATTGGCTGGAATCGGCACGTGACGGGGCGGAGCTACGAGGAGCAGCTCTCCGGCACGAGCGCCCCCATTGAGAAAAGCAGAAGACCGGACTGCGCAAGCGCGTCTAATCGGGCGATTAGACGCTGAAAATTAGACGGCACCATGGAGACGGGGACGCCAGCAACGGAGCAGGTAAGTGAATAACTTCTGTATGGCTCATAATTAATGCACAATGTACATTACAAAGTGCATTAATATGGCCATACAGAAGTGTATAGACCCACTTGCTTTCGCGGGACAACCCCTTTAATGTTACTGACACAAAACTGCCGGCTTCCTCCACCGAGCCCAGGATGCTCGGTGGCACGTATCTGCCCAAGTGCTCCCTAAGGCCTCATAGGAGAGCATCCTAGGCGAAATATATCTGCCCTCCAGCACTTTGCCGGTCACTGTCTCACATAGCTTTGAGAATCATATTTTATGCTATTGGTTTTCTATACTTACATGTTGAAACCACCTTACCAGGATTTTCATGGAACTCTGAGTTCAAAAATGTGATATTCGAGAGATGCGTTGGATAAGTAAATCACTGCAAGGGCTAATCAACCAGTCAGACAGCCTCTCATTCAGTAAGACAGCGCCCAGAACATCTGCGGTGTTATTTTTTCCATCTGCTTCGCTTAAAGTCATTCAAAAACTGCTGGGTCACAATACGCAGTAGACCCCTAGATGAGTTCGTTAAGGAGTCTAGTTTTCAAAATGGGGTCATTTGTGGGGGTTCTTTTTCGTTTTGGCCGCTCACGGCTCTACAAGTGGGCTATGGGGTCTAAATCACCTTCAAGCTAAATGTCTGTTCTGAAAGCCACCGGCTGCTCCTTTCATTTTAGGCCCCGTTGTGCATAGAAAAAAATATGTGTTTAAAATGACATATTTGCAAAAATATGAAATATTACTTTTTCTCCTCTAACGAGCGGCGTTCTGGCTCCGCCCCCTTCTACGCGTCATCGCGTAGCTCTGCCCCGTCACGTGTGCCGATTCCAGCCAATCAGGAGGCCGGAATCGGCAATGGAACGCACAGAGCCCATGGTGCACCATGGGAGAAGACCCGCGGTGCACCATGGGAGAAAACCGCAGTGCATCCCTGGGAAAGGACCGGCGGCCATCTTAGGCAGAAGATTTTTTAAACTTCATATTTCGTCGGATCGGTGAGTAGCAAGCGGCTTAAAAACCGCTTTAAATTGCTATTTTATGCCAGGGGGGTGACAGGGGGAATGGGGTAAGGTAAAATTTTGATGTTTGCCGCGAGACAACCCCTTTAACCATTCCATTTATGCAATTGTCAAAAAATAGCTTAGAAGTCTGGGAGTCAATGTTAACACTCGTTGGCTAGCACCGAAGGCTATATACGCCTAGAGTCAATCCTCCTAAAGTGCCAAACTGCCCAGTTAGAATCTGTAGGTAAAAGCTGGTCTCTTTAAAGGCCCAATCACCCCAGTCAAAAGGTCTAGAGGAGCGAGGTATACAGCATAGATCGTCTCCCTAAGCATAATAGCAAAGAGAGGTCCCATCGCCTACCATCTTTAAAGAGACCAGCTTTTACCTACAGCTAAAAGGAGCTCCAGTTACGGGGAAACATCCCCCTGCAGTGACAGTAGTCACTAACAGAGCTGATCAGAGTAAGGCTGGGTTCACACAGGGCGGATTTGCCGCGGTTTTGCCGCGCGGAATTTCGCCGCGGCAAATCCACCCGCTAATCTCGGGATTAGCCAGCCATGTGGACGAGATTTCTCAGAAATCTCGTCCACACGGGACGGCCAATCCGCTGCGGTAAGTCCGGCTGGTTTCAGAATATGCAGCATGTCCATTCTATTTTTCATTCCGCTGCGGCCGCGCTCTCCTCTATGGGAGCGCCAGCCGCAGCGAAAGAGCGAGCGGCTGGGCCGCTTGAAAGCCGCCGCGGCTTTTTCCGCGGAGGTTCTCCCGGCGGAAATCTTGCGGTTTTTGCTGCGGCCAAACTGCGAGATTTCCGACAGGAATCCGCCCCGTGTGAACCCAGGCTGACACTTCTGCTTTCTCTCTGCACTACATCAATATCTGTGGTCTCATGATATTAGGAGCACGACCACCCAGTCCACTCTATGAGAAAGGCTGCACAAATGAGAGAAACGGCAACTAAATATGTACAAAGCCATTTTTTTTTATACATGTTACGAAAGTACTGGGCTGTGTGAAAAAACTAGGGGGGATACCTTTATAAATAGTAGACACATTTCCCAGACAGCGCTGCGCTTCATTGCCTGCAGGGAAGACTTATCACAATTCTTGCCAGTAAAAGGAGGTGTCTCCCATCGGAGTCAATCAGAGTCAGATGCCCTTTTTACCAGAGGCCTTATGGAAAACAAACAATTGCACAAGTTAACTTTTTCTCCACAGTGCCTCATAAGTGCCATTCATTGCCCAAATACAAAGTGCTACTGATGTCCAGTGAATACCACATCTTGCACATGATAATGCAGTACAATACTGTTCCAAATTATGACAGCAGCACCTAGGGAGGGCCATAGTGCACCCAGACAAATAATGCATTTAGTGCCTGCAGTCCCCCCTCCACCGAGTATTGTAGTGGCCACTTGCCTGGCCTTCAGACCAGCACCAAGGATGTTTCCTGTGCTTCCAACTAAGTTTATGTTGCCCTCTACTGGTAGCAACCTGTAATGGTAACACTGTTCAGTAAAGCTAGTTATTTCAAAGCTCTGAAAGTTTTCCCAACTATTGGGGACATTCAATCACAGCCATTCATTGCTCACTGGCTGTGATTGGCTCAGCGTCAGCCAATCACAGCCATCGCTTCTAGGAGGCTTGGATTTTTCACTCCCAGGCCAGAAGATGAAGAAGAGAAACAGTGTCGGGACCCGGGGAGAAGCTGCGGCGACGTGGGAGAGCGCTTCCAATGTGACGTATGTTTTTTTTCTTAATTCTTTCCTGCAGCTAGGGCTTAGATTTGGCTTTGATCGTTTTTGTGCGATGCAACAGGGAGGAAGGCTCCATAGGGAAACATGGACTACAAAACCCAATGAGTCTCAGGCATATCGCCGGACCCGCGAGGCTTTTGTGTAGGGTTGTCACAGGCTACAAAACATCGTATGTGTGAAGGAACCCATAGGAAAGCATGGGCTTCACATACATGCGATTTGTAGCAACGCGACAAAATAGCGCAACTTTTTTGCCCATGTGGAGGAGATCTTAGTCCTAACAGCAGCAAATACTGGGGGTATTTCTGCCCCTGTGTAATTGTAAAACAGGTGGAATTTTCAATGAAGCAAATTAAACACTAACTAGAGCCCTCTGATCTTGTAAGAAGGATGTCGAGCATCTCCCACCATGTGTTTATTATAAAGAAGTACACTTAATAGGATGGGAAGCTTCTGCTGCTAGGACTAAGGGAAAGCAGATTAGCATTAGAAATCAACGCTTCCCTTGCTTCCCAAGCAGCAGCACAATAATGGGGATTTAGCAACAAATATCCCTATGAGGAAGGCCCTCTTGTCTATTGGAGGTCTGAATAATGTGAGCTAGAGTAATGGTGTCCTTAAAGGGGTTGTCCCGCGCCGAAACGGGTTTTTTTTTTTTCAATAGCCCCCCGTTCGGCGCGAGACAAACCCGATGCAGGGATAAAAAAAAAACAAACGGGTAGTACTTACCCGAATCCCCGCGCTCCGGTGACTTCTTACTTACCTTGTGAAGATGGCCGCCGGGATCTTCACCCTCGGTGGACCGCAGGTCTTCTGTGCGGTCCATTGCCGATTCCAGCCTCCTGATTGGCTGGAATCGGCACACGTGACGGGGCGGAGCTACGAGGAGCCGCTCTCCGGCACGAGCGGCCCCATTCAGAAGACAGAAGACCGGACTGCGCAAGCGCGTCTAATCGGGCGATTAGACGCTGAAGATTAGACGGCACCATGGAGACGGGGACGCCAGCAACGGAGCAGGTAAGTGAATAACTTCTGTATGGCTCATAATTAATGCACAATGTACATTACAAAGTGCATTAATATGGCCATACAGAAGTGTATACCCCAACTTTGTTTCGCGGGACAACCCCTTTAACTAATCTATCTTGGGTAGGTATGGCACCTTTCAAACATTTGATTCTCCCAGAACACAAAATAAATACATTTCTTGATTTCTTTACCTTCAGCTAAGTAGATATGACAACAGGGCAGATCTAAGAATGGAGAATACATTTCCTCATGTAAGGAAAGCTCAGAACACTGGAAGGAATTACCTGATTACAGTAGAACAGTTTGGCAGTAGCCTTTGAAAGCCTACTGCCAAACTGTCAGTAAGCACACTGATGTACATATCCACTGATGATAAGGCTTTCCTGTTCTTTTGAAGGATGTTATGGCCCAGAGAAATAACCAGTAAGGACAGATATTTATGTCAAGACTACAAGAGTTTCAAAGAGTGATAAACATACATCTTTTAAGACTAAGGCCTCCTTCCCACGAACGGATTTCCGCCGCGTAATTCGCGGCGAAAATCCGCTGCGTTGCCCGCAGCTATTAGGTTCTATTGAACCTAATAGCTCCATGCTCACGATGCGTAATTCCACCGCGGAATTACGCACCGCGATTTCTCCCGTCCTCACCCGCAGCATGCTCTATTTTCTGCGGGTGAGGACGGGCTGTACGCACTGACGGCTTCCATTGCAGTCAATGGAAGCCGTCCGTTCACGCTATCTCCCGCTGTCACCAGCGGGAGATAGCGTGAAAAAACGCTTTCCCGCCCACCGCCGCGCGTCATATGACGCCATATGACGCGCACGGCCGCGTCACGTGACACGGCCGGCCGCGTCACGTGACACGGCCGGTGACGCGCGGCGGTGGGCGGTGACGGGCGGTGACGCGGCGGCGGTGGGCGGGGAAGCAATTTCACGCTATCTCCCGCAGGTAAGTATAGGGGCTCTGGGGGGCGCCGTGACGGGCTTCGCAGCGGAATATTACGCTGCGGAGCCCGTCACGCTCGTGGGAAGGAGGCCTAAGGCTCATTTTTCAACAGGCCTGAAGATACTAGGCCTCATTCTATCAGACCCTTTCTGAAGCCTTTTCAGCAAGAGCTTTTGTGGCAAGAATCTACCAAAATAAAGTCGGACATAGCTAAAGTTTGGACCTTGAAGGTGGATGGATAGGCCTTTTGCAAATCCCTCCTGCCGGTTAAGCTAGGATGCTCTTAATCTCCAGATTGGAACTACTTGAATGGAACACCAAACTGAAAAGATTTGTTTGACCCTTGCATAAGCCTAAGATCTGAAACTGGGCTACAACGAGGTTTTCATGACTGTGTTAGTAAGCCCTCCAGCTGATTAACCTTCAAGCTGTCAGAATGAATCTGTTCAGTGTAAACAGAGTTAAGTACTCTGAGACATTACTCTTGTACTAGGGGAAGTCTCCAGTAACACCCATGATTCACCTGAATGAGTTACAAAAACCATGACCTCCTCAGGTGGAATGGTATTATGGTTACTACCATTGCCTGATCTTGCCTGGTTTTCATCAATACCCTAGATATCAAGTAAACTGGAGGCTAAAAGCAGGCCAGCCTGAACTTCCAAGAGTTGGATAGGATATAAACTGCTAAGATTCCCCCCCTAATAAATGGAAAGAAAGGTTTCCTTATTACAGTGAGATCGATCTCTGGCAATCCCCACATCCTCGTGAGCTGCTTGAAAATCTGTGAGACCATTTACCCAGACTGCTAGAGCTCAATTTGGTCAGCAACAACATTGAGAAGCCTTGAATTTGCGCTACAGGCAGATGGGTTAGATTAAACTCTGTCACACCTCTCTAAGAAGGGGTTCTGATCAAGTGCCATCCTGATTGTTGTGTTACCAAACCTAATATTGACTGCTTTCCCCAGGATCTGCGGAAAACATGCTTTTTGGCTCTCACAGAGATAACACTCTAGCTTGGTGACCCCCTAACACTAATTCAGAGACCATAAAACTTTCAGATATTTATCAGTGGACTATTTAAGTATTTATTTATTTCTCCACTCATCCTGTTCTGTATTTTTAAGTGCAGATAATCACACTTTTGTGCCTTGTCATATGTATGTGTATATATAAGCCTCTTCGGATCTATTTCATTATGCCTGAGGAAGAACCCTGAGTAGGATCGAAAGCCCGCTAAAACATCATGTATTTTTGTTAGCCATTAAAAGCTATCATATCTACAAAATTACTGGGTTTCTCTTACTGAAAACAATCACATTTTGGCTCTACGTTCCTTTAAACTTAGGACCAGGAATTCAGATGGGACTCCTTCAGACCCTTGCTGTATACTCCCCCTGGTGTACTCTCAACCTACCTGAGATGCATCTGTAATCCACAGGATCCAGGGAGGCTGGATCAAGATCCTCCTGTCTTTGAGATGTTTCTTTTAAAGCGAGGACAGCACTCCAAAAGTAACGGTGTATTGAACATGCAGAATTTTAAATTAGTCAGGATCTCTCTGTAGAGGATGTAAGTACCATAAAGCACTAGGACCATGCCTCTACAACTGCTGACTCAAAACGAACCTCCAGTCCTGGATAAAGATGGCTGCAGTGCTTCTCTGACTACCTGCATTAGTATGTATCAAAGGAACTTGGGAAAAAGCACAAAAGTCAAGGAAATGGGGGAGCAAGGGGGTGCTATCTGGTGTTATAAGTTCAATAAAATTGATGTGAAGTGTAATAGTCAATGCTCTTACCTGGTAAAGTGGTGCCAGAATGTGCACAACATAAAAACATGCCAAAGCCACAAAAGTGATGGGCCCAACAGAAAGGGGAGTGGCAAGCCTCAGTTACTCAAGAGGAGGGTCTTTCCAAGAGCTCAAATTGGGTATCATATTGTAGCAGAATGAGAATGAAATCCAGCTGATAAAGGAGCCTCTCCTCAAGAACTGACAATTAAAAGGTCAGACTTGTTACCAATTTAAAGGGGTTGTCCCGCGCCAAAACGTTTTTTTTTTTTTTCAATAGCCCCCCCCGTTCGGCGCGAGACAAACCCGATGCAGGGGTAAAAAAAAAAAACGTCCGGTACTTACCCGAATCCCGGCGCTGCTGCGACTTCGTACTTACCTTGCTAAGATGGCCGCCGGGATCTTCACCCTCGGTGGACCGCAGGTCTTCTGTGCGGTCCATTGCCGATTCCAGCCTCCTGATTGGCTGGAATCGGCACACGTGACGGGGCGGAGCTACGAGGAGCCACTCTCCGGCACGAGCGGCCCCATTCAGAAGAAAGAAGACCGGACTGCGCAAGCGCGTCTAATCGGGCGATTAGACGCTGAAATTAGACAGCACCATGGAGACGAGGACGCCAGCAACGGAGCAGGTAAGTGAATAACTTCTGTATGGCTCATAATTAATGTACAATGTACATTACAAAGTGCATTAATATGGCCATACGGAAGTGTATACCCCAACTTGCTTTCGCAGGACAACCCCTTTAAGTTCACTTTTTTATTAACAGAAACAAAAACCTATTATGTGTGTGGAGCGAGCGGTAGCTGAATCTCAGTGCTCCTGCAACTGGAACAGATTGAGGCAGTTTTCGGAGACTCCCTTGTCAACTATGCTCCGCTCTTCTACACCAACAGCTGCTCCACAGTCCAAGGAACAAAAAGAGGGGTCGCAGGTCCCGATCGGCCGCGAAGGGAATTTGAGGCCTAGTGCAACAGGTGAAGCCGGGGCCTAGATTTCGGAGCCGGAGCGCACCGGAAGCGGGGACGAGCGGGATTACACCACCGTGCCGGCAGCACAGTAAGCAGCAGCTGCACCCGGAGCCCCAGGCGAAGGGGAGAGGCCTGTAGAGGAAAGAGGAGCGGGGTTAGAAGCAGGGGGGAAGGTGAAGACAGCGCCGGGACCCGCAGCGCCCTGCCACCCCCACCCCACACCTGAGCCCTGAAGTAGGAGGAGGGGAAACTGTGTGATAACAGAGACACTGTGCTGCCCAGAAGGGCACAGCTGGAACCACACTACACAGTGCACCACAGCGTTACTGTCCCCCCCCCCCCCCCCCCCTCCCGAAGGGAAGCAGCTGCAAAACGCAGACCCCCTGACTGGAGTGAACAGCAAGACCCACGTTCCCCTCCTTGCATCTTCACTCCATCATTGCATCATACCCTTCTCCCAACAATATTGTCCCTCACGGATGGACGCTTAAACTAACAGTTGAGGACTATCTAGAGAAAGAGAGACGCAGAGGGTATTCTCTCTAACACAGGCATAGCCTGAATTTTTCCAGGAGCCCCCATAGTGGAGCTCTGCAACAGCACAGGACAGCACTAAGTAAACAGCGACTTCTAAACAAGAGTGACGCAGAGACCCCTTAGTCACATAATTAATCGTTAAATCACCATGGCCCACGGCTGAAGCGCCTACGTGAGTCAGTTAAGGCACTACGGCGGGTTCCCATATACATAAAAAAGCAGCGTCACCATGGGAAAGACAAGCCGAGACAAAAGCAGCGAAACAATAAGCACTCCCCGTCCGCATAAAGGACAAACAGACATGCAACGCTTTTTAAAGGAACGTAACTCCAGATCACCCTACCCATCTAGCAAAAAAGCGCTAAACATGACATCTACATCCCATCAGAGCCTAGAGAGAGAAGAAGACGCATCATCAGGAGGCGAAGAGAGCGAGCATATCTCCAAGGCTTTTATGAGAGATCTGATCACAAGAACCTTACATCCAGTTATCTCAGACCTCTCTGAAATTAAGGAGGAACTCAAACATATGGGGAGAAGAGTGGAAGACCTCAAGTCGACTTCTGCTGACATGATTACCCACTCAACAGTATTAGCAGAAGTAATAAAAGAACATCACTCCCAATTAAATCATACGTTAATTATGCAAGAAGACCTTGAGAATAGAAACCGTCGTAGTAACATTAGACTCAAGGGACTTCCAGAAACCTGGGCAACAGAAGCACTCCCCAAGGTCGCCACGGAAATATTTGCTTCCCTCCTGGGTGCCGAACGAGCTACTACTATTACAATCGAACGCATCTACAGGGCTCTAAGACCACCTCCATCTCCCTCGGATCCACCGAGGGACGTGGTCTGTAAACTTCTAGCTTTCCCGGACGCAAGAGCAATTTTAGAGGCTGCTAGAAGCAAAAAGGACTTGCAATATGGTGGCGTGCACATTCAACTTTTTCAGGATCTAGCTCCCACAACCCTGGCCAAACGCCGGATGTTGAGACCGCTACTAGAAGCCCTAAGAGCAAAAGACATTAGATACACATGGCTCTTTCCATTTGGCATAGGAATATTCATTAAAGGCAAACGACTCAACATCCGCACTCCAGAGGACTTAAACAAAAGCTGGCGCCAACTGGACATAGAACCTATAGACCTTCCCTGCTGGTTGCCAATCCCAGAACTGCCCATACTCCCACAGCTGACTCCTGTTGAAAGCTGGCAGTCCATGGGCCACTCCAAATTGCCTAAAGGAAAAAAGAAGAAAAACAAAGAAGATCCTACACAAGACGACACCTGAATATAGCTATGGTTACCCCAGAATAAGGTTTCCACGATAAGTGGCTCTATTAATCGATTGATTGACTGTCTGATTGGTTGATTGTCTGTTTTTCGTTTATACATGCCTTTCTTGATGCCTGTTCCACTACTAACAGTTATTCTCCTCTGACAAACACGTTTGTCTCAACCCTTACTTAGCATAACAAGATCCACCCGATTGTGGTGCCTAACTGAGTAGGCACGATTATTGTTACCCCAGTTACTTAATAGAGACCCTGCAAGTTTAAGGGTCTCTCCGCTAAGGGTCTGATTGTAACTGTTGCCCCTGCTGAAAGCGGGGACACCTCTGTGACACCTAACCTTAGCTGTTATAGTTTAACTGAAGCAGCTCTCCTACGTAACGAGCTGCTGATTCATTTCAGCTCCACATATTGTCCCCTTTCCCTCCAGTAACCCCTTCCCTCTCGTGTCTCCCATCCCCTCTATACCTTACTCTTCCTTGCCGCCCGCCCCCCCTTCCACCGACTTAGGAGAGAGGCTCGAGCACAGAATAACGGTCTTTCTTGCTATCGTCTTAAGGGACCAAATATGGATGATCTCAGATGTACTTCGTACAACGTCCGGGGCCTCAACGCACCAGCGAAACGCCACAACATCGCTCTCCTCCTCAAGAGATACGGCTCCAAGATAGTGCTCCTGCAGGAGGTGCACTTCAAGGGGGACAAGTGCTTCGAGCTGCAAGGTAAGCAGTTTCCCCAGCACTTCCACAGTTCTCACCCCACATCTTCATCCAAGGGGGTATTGACCCTCTTCCACAAAACCGTCAATTTTAACTGCGATTCGCGGTATACAGACGGAGAAGGCAGAGTCCTCTACTAAAAGGGATCTATTAATAACATGCAGATCACAATAGCCAACTTGTATGCACCGAACACTGACCAGGTCCCTTGGTTGATAGCCCAATTAGAGGTCCTAAAAAACTTTGCAGTGGGTCAGATCATCCTTGGAGGAGACCTGAACCTGACCCTTAATCCCCTAATAGATTCTTCCACGGGTCGATCTCAGATATCACAGCCCAAACTAAGGAAATTAAGTAAATACATGCAAGAGCTAGGTTTGGTAGACGCCTGGCTCTTACTATACCCAACAAACAGAGACTACTCCTTTTTCTCGCAGGTACATCGTACCTACCAAAGACTAGACTACCTCCTAGTATCACCTGGACTCCTCACCTCACTAAAGGGAGCTAAGATAGATTCAGCAACGGTTTCTGACCATGCACCAATCCATGTAAATCTTTGCTCTCTGCGACGGCAGCCTAGGGAGTGGAGATGGAGGTTAAACCCCTCCTTATTGGATTCTAGTGAGGACACTTCCTCCCTATCCACACTAATCGAGGAGTATTTTCAAATCAACTCAGAAGGTGAAGTGAGTACCCCCATGGTATGGGAGGCCCACAAAGCCTATGTCAGAGGCTTATTGATAGCTTTGGGCTCCAGGGTCAAGAGGAAAAATCAAAAAGAAATAGACGATAAACACACTAATAGCCCAATTGGAACAAAAAGTCAAGCTTTCCCAAACCCAGTCCCTACTAGGACAACTATCTGATCTAAGAAAAGACCTTCAGTTTTGCCTCAATTCTAAATTTAACAAAAAACACCTGTATTGGAAACACACTGTCTACGCCCAAGGCAACAAGGGGAGCAAGCTTACTTCTTCCCTAATTAAAAAAGCTAGAGCAAAAAATACAATCGCAAAAATAAAAAACTAATCGGGGAAAGTGGTTACTTCAACCACAGAAATTGCAAAAGAGTTTCAGCTCTACTATTCGGACCTATACAACCTCCAAACCCGACACCCCCCCGAAGACATTCCCAACTCAAAAAAAATAATAGACACCTTTCTACAACAACTACCTTTACCGAAGCTAACCGACGAGAAAGTGGACTCCCTATTGATACCTGTGTCCCAAGAAGAGGTTAAAAACTTGCCCTCCCAACAAAAGCCATGGACCAGACGGTCTATCCCTGCCCTACTATAAAACCTTCCAATCAATACTAATCCCCAAACTAACCACATTGTTTAACAACCTCTTGACGGGAGCCTCCATCCCTAGACAAGCACAAGAGGCCCACATAACGCTAATCCACAAGGAAAACAAGGACCCGGGGCTCTGTAGTAGCTACAGGCCTATATCCCTCATCAACCTCGACGTCAAGCTATGGGCGAAACTTTTAGCACAGAGGCTTGGCAATTTCATCCCAAGGCTCATCAACGTAGACCAAGCAGGATTTGTAAAAGGGAGGGAGGGCAAGGACAATAGTCGTAGAGTGTTACACGCTTCACGATACGCCCAACTCCATAATATTCCCCTAGCACTTATTGGAACGGACGCCGAAAAAGCGTTTGACCGAGTTAACTGGTGTTATATGAAGTCTGCGCTACTACACTATAATATACCTCCGGAGTTCGTAACGGCGATCTTTTCCCTGTACGCTTGCCCATACGCTAGACTTAAAGTGAACGACAAATTATCCCCATCCTTTGAAATTAAAAATGGTACACGGCAGGGCTGCCCCCTCTCCCCTTCCCTATTCATCTTGGCCCTGGAGCCCCTTCTGCTACAAGTTAGACAAGATCCAGACATAACGGGACTGTCTATCGGAAACGATCTCCTCTCCACCGCGGCCTTCGCGGATGACATCGTCTTCCTGATTCCAAACCCCGAAATAGGCCTCCCCAGGTTGGTAGACTTGCTGAATGAGTTCGGTAAACTCTCTAATTTCAAAATTAATTTTGATAAATCTATAGCATTAAACATCTCCATTCCTCAGGCAAGGTGCAGGGGGTGCAGTAATAACTCCCCATTTAAATGGTCAGAAACATCTATGGAATACTTAGGGATCAAGATACCTAAGAAGATAAAAGACATATTCGCAGCCAATTTTATCCCCCTGCTAGACCAGGTTAAAAAACTGTTAGCAAACTACGACATACCCCTGATATCCTGGTTTGGCAGAAGGAATATTCTGAAATCCTACATCCTACCAACAATCCTTTATAGGATAAGGATGCTACCAATTTATCTCCCCCCAAGCTTCTTTAAAACCCTGCGCTCGGCATTCACAGGCTATGTATGGAGGTACAAGAGACCAAGGCTGGCCTACAGCCTAATGACAAAAAGGAGGTTTGAAGGAGGCATGGACATCCCGAATGTATTACATTACTACCGGGCCTCACAGCTGGGCTACTGGATGGACTTGGTCCCATCGAAAAGAGACCCTCTCCTGTCTAAACTGGCCACAACCCATGACTATAGCGGTTCTATGGAGGACCTGTGGTATCCAGAAAAGAATAGATACAGAGCGAAGGACTTTAACCCCCTTCTGAGAGGCCCCTGCGAGGTGTGGGACAGCCTGAAAGAAAATCTAGCTCCTAAACCCTCTCCATCCGCTCCATTGAGCTTGATCTGTAGACTAATAGATCTACCACTAGACTCAGTCTCCACTTCGGTATGGGGAAAATTTAAAGATATTACAGTTGGAGACCTGCAGGTCTTGGCCCACCTACCAGCACAGGAGATAATAAGTTCCCTGCTTCCGGCTTGGACCCCCTCCTTTCTCCTCCGAGCCACAGTTGAAAGAATTATAAGAGAGTTTCTTAGGATCCATAACTCAACCAGACCCTGAACCCCTTTTGAGCGCTCATTGGTGGAATCAAACTCTAGAACAAGAAAAATCTCTAACTTGCGTCAACAATTCATCATACCCCACCCCTCATCCAAACAAACCTTTATGACCACCTGGGAAAAGGAACTGGGAATATTCTTGTCACAGGGAGACATTAAAAAAATCCTAATCACTTCCTTTGGCCTCTCCCCATGCGTTCTATCCCAGGAATCCCACTACAAACTCTTGATAAGGTGGTATAGGACCCCGCAGTGTCTCTATGCATACAAGTTGGCACCTCACAACAAATGCTGGAGATGCAACGCCGAAGAAGGCTCCTACCTCCACATTTGGTGGTCCTGCAAGAGACTGATGCCCTTTTGGAAAGGAGTGGGCGAAGTGCTGGGGAAAATCAAACAAAACTTCACACTAACGCCAGAAATAGTGTTTCTATGGAAAACGTCTCCTGGGTTTCACCCGCAAAGAGATAAGCTGATAGCCTGCCTGACGGACGCCGCTAAGGCCCTAATCCCCCTGCACTGGCGTAGCGAGGTACCCCCTTCCTTATCTCAATGGAAGAAGAAAGTAGATATGATCTACAATCTAGAGGAACTAACGAGCTGGCAAAACAACTCCTACGATAAATTTATAAAAATTTGGTATCCCTGGCGTGACCTGAGACTCCTGGACGTTCTGCAGCAGTAAGAGACTCTCCCCACTTCTCTTCTCTCCTCCACTGCTCCTCTCATTTCTTCCCTAACCCCCCCCTTTTTTTTTCTCCCCCATTAACACTTTCTCCTGAAGAGATGATGTTTTAACTTGAAAAGTTACGGGCGTTGACGCAGCTTCCCTTTGTGTCCGCCCGCTTAGGGCTGGTAAGACCTGGCGCCAAGCCCGTTGTTTGTCCCTGTTGTGCCACACTGCGACGTCAATCCCTGTATTTACAGTAGACAGTAAAACTGAATGCACCGTCTAGCCTTGACAGGGCATAGCCGTATGTGATTTCCCCTGTTCCCCCTTCTTTTTTCTTTCTGTATCACAAAAATCTTTGAATAAAAATTGATTTGAAAAAAAAAAAGAAACAAAAAACTAAATAAAACGACACATTTCAAACCCCGGAAAGGGCTCTTCCTCAGGTTCTAAATGCGTAGTCTTTTCCTTCGATTTGTTCTTTTTTGTTTCTGTTAATAAAAAAGTGAACTTGAATTGGAAACAAGTCCGACCTTTTAATTGTCACTTCTTGAAGAGTGTTTTTTTATCAACTGGATTTCTTTCTGCGGCAATTAGTCTGCATCAGTAGTCTAAGACACCACATGCTGCTCCAACTGGCCAGTGTTGCTATTTTTGTTTTTTTGCTTCCCACTTTCAAAAAATCACAACTCTTATTTGTCTGTCGACGTCGCTGTCTGAGGGCTTGTGTTTTGCAGAATGAATTGTATTTTTGAATAGTGCTATTTAGTGTACCATATAATTACTGAAAAACTTTTAACAGTTTCTAAATGGGGTGAAATGGAAAATAAAAAATTCTGTCATCATTTGGGGTTCTTGTTTTTATGGCATATACACTGTGGCAAAAATGACAGGATAACTTTATTCTGTGGGTGAGTTTGATTACGACGATACCAAATTCATATAGTTTTTTTTTACTGTATTAGTTTTAAAATATATATTTTTTTCCAAAGGTATTTTATTCTCTGCTGCCATCTTCTGACCACCATAACCTTTATATTTTTCCATCAATATAACTGTGTGAGAGTGTCGCGGCTTGTTGGTCACAACAGCATCGTGGTATGGTGGCCTCGACACAGGCCAAGACCTGTCACCTTGTTATGCAGGACAAGGGTTAATGCTCCATGTGCAGAGACTGCTGGGCGCTGTCTCTCTTTGCTGCATGATGCGTGCTAGATTGGTCATGTCTGGGAGAAGATTGGAGGTATACTTCTCTAATTGTTGTGCTAGTCCTCAGGTGTGGAGTAGGTTTATATTCTCACCCCTCCTTTGGCTCAGTGCTGCTTATTCAGCTCCATAGATGAGTAGTGGAGAGTGGAGCTCCTCTTTGCTGGGTGTACTGCTACTTCCAGATAAGTTGCTGCAGTTTACTTTTCAGTTGTATTTTCTGTTTTCATTTCTGTATTGCTTTGCTGTTCGGTTCATCGCTCCAGGGGCCTCTATAGGGACAATCAGGGTCCAGGCAGAAGACTGTGGGGCCGCCTCTATCGAGGCAATTACTCCACTTCTAGGCAGGGACCCTTCACCCCCCTGCTAGGTTAGGGCCAGGCTTCCTTCTCCCTGGAGTGGTAAAACTGTTCAGAATAGCGTGGTGGGCGTCTCCAGCAGTGTATACGTTCTCTTTCGCCGTGCTGAGCGTAGTACTCTTGTGTCACATGAGCTTCACATACTGGTTTTCGTACTCCTGTTGTGGTGCACACTGTTCTACAGTTTACAGCATTATCAACTACAGCGGTTGTGAACGTCACCTTGCGTCTGTGCTGAGCATGGTGCTTGTGTGCCGCATGGATGTGACAGAGGGCTTGTTTTTTTGCATTGAAGTGTAATAAAATTTTTGGCCACTTTTTTTTACATTTTTTCCTTAGAGACGGGTGACAAAAAGTGCAATTCTGGTGTTGAGTTTTTTTGATGACGTTCACCATGCATGATAAATGCTACGGTAGCATTTCTGGCATTGGGTTTGGAACTGCGGATATAGTAGCCCTGCAGGTCTAGAGAGATGTCAGAAAAGAGCTAGAGGTCAGTATCGGTAGGTCTCCGTTTGCGGTACAAAGGAGGAGACGGGTGTCATAGTCAGGAGGAAAGCCAGAGGCCAGTATTTGTAGGTCTCAGTTTAGATTTGCAGAGGAGCAGGCAGGAAAGAAGTTTGACTGAGGTTGTGCAGCACAATAATAACGTACTGAAGGAGGGTCAGGGCCAGACTTTTATAATGAGCCTAATTAGGAACAGAAGTGGGGTCAGGATGGGGGCTGGGTTTGCAGGATCTAGGAACAAGGCAAAGAGTCATGCAGAGAAACTGTCCAAAGGCTGGATGGCTCAGCAGGGAGAGCTACTGACTGTAGTGCAGGAGGTCCCAGGTTTGATCCCTGACAGTTACTTTGGTGAATTGGACATTTGGATGCAGCAATACCAATCATGTTTCTTGTTCTATCTGTTTTGATTTTTTTATTATAAATACAGGAAAAGATTTTTTCTATTATTGTTTACAATAAATTGTTTGCACTTATTTTTTTTTGTCTCTAAAGGGGACTTGAACTTGCGATCATTTGAGCTTTGATACCACATACACACGAATTAGTCCATATTAAACTAAATTAGCCTTTTAGTAAGCAAATATGTAGGACATGCATGCTCAAAAATACAGTAAAATACATAGACACGTGCAAAAAAGGAAATCTCATTGCTGAAATGCTCACATAAATACACTTACACGAGAATGCTGTCTTTAGCCAGCAGCGGGAACGGATGCCATCTCAGGTGCTCCAGGGTGGAGGAGACTTTATGAGGCCGTTTCGCCATCCTGAGAGCACCCCTGGAGCTGAGGACCGCACCACTGACACCACCGGAGCAAGAGCTGCAAAACCAGACCTTCCACAAGTCTCTAGCCGGAGCTGCAGAATGGAGGCTTACCTCGCCGGGCGCAACCCCAGGCTAGAGTTGGGAGCACAACCGACCGGAAGTGAGGGTAGCAGCCCGCCTGTGGCCAGATCCTGCCGCCGACTGCAGTGAGCTCCTACCGGGAGACGACTGAAGAAGAGGCACAGCTGCTAGAGGGAGAGGGCCAGCTGAAGAGGTGACAGCGCCAGAGGGGAGGTGAGAGAACCCTGGATTTGCCTGCAGGCACTGCGAGGGTCAAGGCTGCCACAAACAGAGAGAGGGGCTGAAGAGACAGGGAGCTTCATCTGGACTGAGGGCCTTCATTGGGAGTGCTGTCCAGGAGGCTCTTGAAGCTAGAGAGGGGGGCCATCCCCTACTGCAGCAGGAGAAAGGTGCTGGCCGGGTCTCCAATGTTACTTGTGTCCTGGACATCTAGAAATCAGTGGACTGTTATATTTCTACAGGTGAATCTTGCCCCCTTCTGGTGTTCTGCTGCCTCCTACTGTCATAACAAGGAATGGTGGCAGCTCTGATTTCCTATTAGCCAGCATAGGTTTGTAACAAACAAGTCAGGCCAAACTAATCTAATTTCCTTCTATGACAGAATCACCGACTGGGTTGATCAGGGAAATGCGGTGGATATAGTATATCTTGACTTTAGTAAAGCATTTGACAAAGTATCTAATACCAGACTTATTGATGAAATGACCAAATCTGCGATTGACAAGGCAACTGTTAGGTGGATTCACAACTGGCTGAGTGATCGTACTCAAAGAGTGGTCATAAATGGCTGCACATCCAAGTGGAAGAATGTATCAAGTGGGGACCACAAGGGTCTGTCCTGGGCCCAGTGGTGGCCAACATTGTTATAAATGATCTGGAGGAGGGAATTGTGGGAAACTGATCAAATTTTTCAACGACACAAAGCTAGGAGGGATAGCTAACACTAGGGAAATGAGGGAGAGGATTCAGAAAGATCTAGAAAAGCTTGAACAGTGGGCGGTGACTAACAGAATGGTATTTAACAAGGAGAAGTGCAAAGTCCCACATCTGGGCAAGAAAAAGGAAGAAAGGTCAATTGTTAATCTGGGTATGCAGGCAGGTAGGAACTATTAGGGGTTGATCCAGGGATTAGTCTGATTGCCATTGGGGAGTTGGGAAGGAATTTTCCCCCAAATGGGCTAATTGGCTCTTGCCTCTTGGGGTTTTTGCCTTCCTCTGGATCAACACAGGAGGATAGACAGGCTGAACTAGATGGACATTGTCTTCATTCGGCCCTACATACTATGTTACATACAGAATGGGAGGAATTGAGCTAAGCAGCACATGTGAAAAAGACTTGGGTATACTAATAAAGCATAGACTGAACATGAGTCAACAATGTGATGCAGCAGCCAAAAAGGCAAACACAATTCTGGGATGTATTAAGAGAAGCATAGAGTCTAGACCACGTGAGGTCATTATCACCCTCTACTCTTCCTTAGTCAGACCTCATCTGGAATCCTGGGTCCAGTTCTGTGCATCCCACTTTAAAAAGACATAGACAAACTGGAGCAAGTTCAGAGAAGAGTTACCAAGATGGTGAGCGGTCTGCAAATCATGTCCTATGAGGAACGGTTAAAGGATCTGGGAATGTTTAGCTTGCAGAAGAGAAGGCTGAGAGGAGACTTAATAGCTGTCTACAAATATCTAAAGGGCTGTCACAGTGCAGAGGGATCAGCCCTATTCTCATCTGTACAATGAAAGACTAGAAGCAATGGGATGAAACTGAAAGGGAGGAGACACAGGTTAGATATTAGACAGTGAGGGGGATCAATGAGTGGAACAGGTTGCCATGGGAGGTGGTGAGTTCTCCTTCAATGGAAGTCTTCAAACAAAGGCTGGACAAATATCTGTCTGGGTTGATTTAGTAAATCCTGTATTGAGCAGGGGGCCGGACCCGATGACCCCGGAGGTCCCTTCCAACTCTACCATTCTATATTTTACTGTGCAGTCCCTCTATCAGGTCATTAATAAATATATTGAATAGAATGGGTACCATAGCCTCCATGCACACCTGTATCATACATCGTATCCAAACTAGAGGTGGCCCAACAGAATACTAGAGCCTCCATGCTCACCTGTATCACATCTTGTATCCAAGCTAGAGGCGGTACAACAGGTTACTAGAGCCTCCATGCCTGCACATATCAAATCCTGTATCCAAGCTACAGGCGGTACAACCAGATACTAGGGCTTCCATGCCTGCCGTAACACATCTTGTATCCAGGCTAGAACCGGTACAACACGGTACTAGAGCCTCCATGTCTGCCTGTATCACATGAAAAAAAGTCTCCAGCAGCACTACTAATGTACCGTACCATACGGGGAAGCTCCTAGAGTGCCTGCTTGCCGTCCGAATCCTGACTCCACAAGGATTTTAAGTGAATGTACAGCATACAATGGTTCTGCAAGCAGCACACAGGCATCTTTCTTGTTTAAAACTTACATCCTTGAATGCTTCTTTATTATGTCCATTTAAAAAGACGTTTTGGTCCACCGCAGGCCTTATTCAAGCTTGAAGAAGGCCTGCGGTGGGCCGAAACATCGCTTTTTAAATGGACATAATAAAGAAGCATCCAAGGATGTAAGTTTTAAACAAGAAAGATGCCTGTGTGCTGCTTGCAGAACCATTGTATCCTGTCTGAATCACATCTTGTACGCAAGGTATGGGTGGTACAACAGGGTCCGAAAGCCTCCATGCCCCCCTGTATCGCATCTTGTATCCAGGTGGTACAACAGGGTACTAGAGCGTCCATGCCCCCATATCACATCTTGTATCCAAGCCAGAGGCGGTACAACAGGGTACTAGAGCCTCCATGTCCCCCCCCCGTATAACATCCTGTATCTAAGCTAGAGGTGGTACAACAGGGTGCTAGAGCTTCCAAACCTGCCCATATCACAACTTATCTCCAGGCTAGAGGCGGTACAACAGGGTATTAGAGCCTCCTCTACAAGCCCAGCTGTATCACATCTTGTATTCAAGTACAGGCAGGGTGGATAGGGTCTTGGCTAATAACTTAAATGGTCACTGTCATTTCATCAAATGAATAGCTCACTAGGAAAATTTCAATTCATTTTATTTACCAAAACTGACATTTTCTGCCTGAAGAATCACTCCAAAGTGCCATCCACTAGGGGTCTCCCTTCCTTCTAATATGCTGTCTACTGCCTATTGTCAGTTGATACCGGTCTCTAGTACCGTGTTTCTCCGAAAATAGGTCCTACCCCAATAGTAAGACCTATCGGGTTTTCGGAGGAGGCTTGAAATATAAGGTCTCCCCCCAAAATAGAATCTAGCGAAAGTGCCCCCTTCCCAAAAAAAGCAATACTCACCTGATCCGCGGCGCCCCGATGGGCTCCGGCAGCGCTGCGATAAACTGCGTCCTCATCTCAAAGCTGAGCTTCTGCTAGTGACGAGGCTTTGAATACCCCGCCTCCAACAAAGGGAGCGCTGTGATTGGCTCATCGAGCGTCAGCAGCCAATCACAGCCATTCAGTGATTGGTTATCAGGAATTCACCGCGGGATACAGCTGATACTATTGTTTCAGCTGTATCCTGCTCCCTGAAGACAGGCGGGGTATAAAGAACACAGCAGTCCAGCTGTGTTCTCCATACCCCGTTCAGCTGTATAACAGCCAGGCGCTCCGTCAGGGGAACAGCTGGCTACAGAAGACTAGCGGCCCTGCTTGTCTTCTGCATCCCCCGCTTGGAGCGCAAGGTGATCGCTCAAAGATTTTTTGAGCGATAATCGTTGTGTTTAAACCAGGCTTCAGAATAAACCACACCAATTTATAAAACAAATACCTTTATTAGAAGATTTACATAAAAATAAATGGCCCCTTCGCCTGTTTATGTGCTCATGTTCTTTGATCCTTATTCGTACAACGACCAATATGTCGGCTTGATTAAAGGGGTTTTATCATTACCATAAAAACTTTTCTAGCAGCTGGACTCACTATAAAAAATAGATTATACTCGCCTCTCCTCGGATTCCTGAAGCAGCGCTGGCTTCTGGGTAGACTGTCAGGGAGAAGCACGTGACCGCAGCTTCACATCCTTAAACTCCTGGCATCATGGCTCCCAGGATATGAGCGCTGATGCCAGGAGCGCCGACGGTGCACAGCAGCTATAAGCTTCCACCCAGGCATTTACCTGAAAGCCAAGGCAGTGAGCGGGTTAAGTTGCTGGAAAAGTTTTTATAGTTATGATAAAACCCTTTTAATCGTCAAGTAGTTTCCCAAGATTTATTGGTCTGTTGTATACAGTGAGATGCCAGAAATCATGGGACAGGAACTAATATCATGTAGGACCTCCTATAGCTCAGCAAAATGTTGCAACTCAGTTTGGCATCAATTCCACAAGTGGATGGAAGATGGCCGGAGGGATGTTGAGCTATACCATCTGAATAACCACCCACAGCTCCATGGTATTTCTAAGTGTAGGATATCAGGTGTGAATGGCTGTTTAAATGGACTCATGTTGGGTGAATGTGCCGGCCGCACCATTTGTAGGAACTCTTCAGAATGCTCACTAAACCAATTCTGGACAACTTGTGCCCAATGGCATGGGTGGGAATATCCCATTGTTGTGGGGGTACGTGAAGGGCTACAAATGGTCACAAAGGAGTGAAATATAGAGGGAATCAGTCAATGATGCTCTTAGGTGGACCATTGGACCCAGCCCATGCAATGAGAACACATTGCATACCAGTATGGAACCACCACCAGCCTGTACAATGTCTTGTAAACAACTGGGGTCCATGGCTTCATGGGGGACTGTGCTGCACACAATCCCTACCATTAGCCCAAAACAATTGTTACTAAGACTCATTGGACCATGCCACATGTTGCCAGTCCTCTAGGGTCCATTTAGTAACCTCACAAGCCCAGGTGAGGCGCTGTGCCCGGTGTTGTGGTGTTAATAGAGCAGCTCTAGTGGATCTTCTGCTCCCAGATCCCGTAGAACCTAAAGAACACTGAGCTAACCTGCGGGACATGAATGAGGGGCTTCATGCATTGAATGTGGATGCGATTTCTAGCCAGATGCCGCCGATTATGATTAAATATGCATAGGCGGCCAATGTATATGGCAATGCCTTCTATGAAGTATTGCTGGTAACACTGTGGATCAACAAATGTTAAATGCCCGCACAACATCAGAAATGAAATATCCCATCTTTCTTGCACTCGCTACCACACCTCCTTCAAACTCCAATTACACTATGTAACACATTTTAACTTTTTTTCTGTCCTTGGGCATTAATTGTGTTTTCCTGTTTCCCCATGTCTAGAAAGTACAGAAGAACAGAAGAAAAGGGCCACAGGAGAGAAAAGGGCCATGAGGTTTGCAGTTCCACAAATTTGGAGGGAACCTACTGACCACACGGGCAACTGTTACTTCTGCATGGTGGACCCTTCAAAACATTGATCTGGTAAAAATGCACAAGCAGTGGTGTATCCAGACATTCCTTCATCAATCACCCAAGTGCCACACAGCTCAGAGTTCCCAGTGCCCACTCCACCAGCAGCAAAAAAAACAGTTAAGATCCTATGAAAGTAGCGAATCAGACAGCGAAGGAGATGAAGATGCTGATTTTACCGACACTACTGCGGACAAAGTGCCAACATGACCTGAATGATTTGATTAGAGATCTTGGACTCACAAAATCTAATGCTGAGCTGCTGCCCCCCCAGGCTCAAGCAGTGGAACCTTTTGGTCAACAGTATCCATGTAACAGACCGGAGGAAGCGCCACCATGTTTTTACAAGGTTCTTTACCAGTCAAGATGGATATGTGTCCACCACGATGTGAGAGGTCTTTTTGATGCAATCAGCATCACCTACAGTGAGAATGAGTGGCACATTTTCATTGCCAGTTGGTGCAAGAGCCTCAAGTCTGTCGTGCTTCATAATGGGAACATGTTACCTTCGCTTCCCCTGACACACTCAGTGCATGTCAAAGAGGACTATGAAAACGGGAAGATTTTACTGCACCGACTGAGGTATGATGAGCAGCGGGGGCGGTCATAGGAGATGTTAAAATGGTGGCATTTCTGATGGGTCTCCAAGGTGGTTTTACAAAGTTCCCCTGCTATCTTTGCCTTTGGGACAGTAGGGACACTGATTCACACGACCATAAGCGGGACTGGCCACTGCGAATGGAGTTTTTAGTTGGACAGAAAAACAAAGTGAGAGCCACTGGTGGACACTACAAAGGTGCTGCTGCCGCAACACATCAAATTGGGGCTTATGAAACAGTTTGTCAAAGCTCTCGACACTGACTCAGCAGCCTTCAAAAACCTGGAAGACCTCTTTCCAAAGATCTGAGGCCAAAATCAAGGCCGGTGTTTTCATTGCACCACAGGTAAAGAAGCTCATCAAGTGCACTGAATTCCCAAAGAAGCTGACCAAAAAGCAAAATGCAGCTTGGAACAGCTTTGTGGCAGTAGTTAAAGGTTTCCTTGGGAATCACAAAGCCCACAACTATGTGAAGCTGGTTGAAACTCTGGTTAAGAACTATGGCAACATGGATGTCTCTAAAACTCCATATCCTTGATGCTCACTTGGATCACTTCAAGCGGAACATGGGAGACTATTTAGAGGAGCGCAGCGAACACTTCCACCAAGATATTATGGCCTTTGAACGTCGATACCAAGGACAGTACAATGAGAGCATGATGGGGGACGACATATGGGGACTAATTCGGGAATGTGGTGTGCAGTACCACCGTAAATCTAGAAAAACCACACCTTTTAAAATATTGTCTTTGTTTTGAAGTATAAATAAACATTACTTTTGATCTTTGTTGTCTGTTTATAAAAATGTGTTACCCATTTACGTATATGGGGATATGCAAAATATAAAACTCATTCTCTTGAGCAAACTTTGGAAGGTATAATGGCCATTTTCTAAACTTTTTAGCCATAAGAAAGCAGGAAATAAACTAACTTTCCAAGGACAAAAAGTGTGTTACATAGTGTTATTTATGTTTCTTTGTCATGAACACGCTGGCCGGTGTTCAACCTCACCCACACGATAACACCTCACAACTCATACAGGTGCGGGCATCCCCAGCATCACCTGAGGCAACGCCACTTCATTAATTTACATTCTGCTATTACTATTGGCAGGTTGGTGTATATGGGTACTCTTTATCCTTTTGTCTTTACCCCTGGAAGAAGCGAGGGTGTAACGCTCGTCAGGACACGGATGCCATCTTGGCATTATATGCCTTAGGGTGCCTTAGCACTTGCCAGAAAATTGCATGATTTTTGAGCAATGCGAGAGTGAATAAAAATGCAGAATTATGAAAACAATGATTTTCAATAGGTTTAATTCCCATTTGTGATGTTTTCACTCATGTGGTATGGAGTGAAAAAAATAAACGACGCCTATCATAAAACTGTCAAAATCCACAAAATTGGTGCTGATTTCATACTATGTGGCGCTCCTCTCACCTCTTTTGAAGGCTTTCTGCTATCAGCGCTCCATGGCTTTTGGTTCCCAGCAGCCTGGTCAGGTAAAGCCACCACAGGCCTCTGCGAACCAGAAGGGGGAGCGCCGCATAGTATGACATCAGCTGCAGGTTAATGGCTCATTTCCAGTCAAAATCTGCACCAATGGTAGTGCAGGGCTCTGGCTTAGAAACAAGCACACGGCGTTCCTCCCTGTCTACTTTGAAACGTCCCTTTCCTTTTTATAACGACGGAGTCAAAATCGTACGTCATGATAAGCCCCGCTCCCTGACATGTTGGCACTTTGTGATACAGAAGCGGGTTCTGGGTTGCAGTTTGGGCACTCAGTCTCTAAAATGTTCGCCAAAGTCTAGATGGTTTCATTCACGTATCCTATGTGTGGTGATTTATACTTCTTAGGTTTCATAATTTATCACTTTTTTTTTAACTCGCTTTTATTGACATTTTTCAAAATATACAAACATGAGGAGGACACATAATTGGCCCCTGGTATTACATTTGGTGCAATTTCCTCAATCCCTCTTCCACCCCCTATAAAATAGAATAAAATAAAATAAATGATGTTGTGAAAACTCCTGGTGACCCTCCGCCATCTTTTGCTTCCTCATTAGTTGTGTTTTGGGACTGTTATATATCGGAGATCAGGATTCTAGCTACTTGCTGGGATCGCCTTCTCTTAAAACCTTTTGGGCTACGTAATTTTTAAGTTGGCATCATCCTGAGTGTAGTAGCGGGTTGTGTTGGTGAACGGTCTCATACATTTTATCATCTCATTTTGATTTAAATATTTTTCGATAAAAACTCTCCACTTTTTAAAAAATTTAAGGGCTTGAGATTCTGCATCCCCTCCGATCTCCACTCTCTCCATTTTAGCTGTTGCAGGATGTCTGACACTGCCGGGGGTTTTGCTTGGAACCAGTTATTCGGCCAGCACCTTTTGTGTATCAGTAGAATAGTGCGTATCATGTTGACATTTCTTGTTTGATCGGGGAGAGAGTGAAGTATGTATATTTGTGGTCTCAGCTGTAGGAGCTGTCCCATATCACGCACCAACATTTGCGTCTCAGCCCAGTACCTGTCAATCTTAGGGCAGTGGCAGATGCCATGTAAGAAATCGGATTTTGGTAAGGAGCATCTAGGGCATTCCTGTAACCTAGCCGGCCCCCGAGGATTTTGGGGATGTCAAAACTGTAAATTGCTCCATGTATATCTTTAAAATTAGTCTCCCGCCACCTTTCATTTGATATGGCTCTCCTCACGGAAGTCCACCCTTTAACTATCTCTTGGGTTATCTCCGGGTCTTTAAGTTCTCACGCCCATTTCTGGAACAATAAGGAGCTATCCATTGCTAACCACCCCTCCCTAAATCTAGAGTATAAGACAGAAATTGATTGTTTTTGTGAAAGATATCTCATAAGAATGTCAATGGGATTAATTACTGCTTCTTTAGAGACATCCACGAGTCTAGCGTGTAGGAAGTTGCATACTTGTATATACATACATCACACATTTCTTTGAATGTCCTTTATCAGGGTTCATCTTGGTGCAGACTATGTTGGACCCTTACAATTCCTTTACTGCGTCACAGTTCAAACATTTTGTTGTCCCATCCCTCTTTGAACTCTGGGTATCTCCACAGATCCCTGTGTTTAGATATTTTAAATGATAGACTGTAGGCTTTACGGGTTATTTTCCAAGCAGCTATAGTGGCCCTTGTCATGGTTGTGTGCTCTCTGGCAGGAGATTGATAAAGCCGGTGTGCAAATGGGCATTTAGGCTCAATGAGTATAGCAGTTCTGTTTCTAGGGCATAGTTAATTTATCACTTTTTTATATCATATTCATTAGAGGGCTGTAATCAAAAAATATTACTGTTGGCGCCTAAACTGAAAATTTTTAGTTGTCAAAGTTAAATATATAAAAAGAAAGCTTTTAAGTTATTAAAACAAGAAGGCAGTGAAGAAGAGCTAAAAACAAAGGGAAAAAAAACAAATATGTAAGAAAAAGATCAAAACTGCCAAGGAGGTGGCAGAGAGACGGATCGCCAAAGAGAGCAAAAATAACCCTAAACTATTTTTTAATTATATTTATTTGGGGACCCACTTTGTAGATAGCTTCTTCATGTTCAAATGTTCATGGATAATGACACAAACACGTTCACGAGAAATCCCCATGATATCTGCTATTCCTTTAGCCGAAATTTGCCGATTCTCCAGTATGAGGTTGTGCACAGCATCGACGATCTCCGGAACAACAACCTTTCTCGGTCGTCCAGAACGTTCCTCATCATTGGTGCTGAAGTGGCCCGCTTTAAATTTGGCAACCCAGTTCTTAACTGTAGAATATGAAGGGCATTGATCCCCCAATGTCTGCCACATCTCACCATGAATATCCTTGGCGGACTTTCCTTGCAGAAACAAGAATTTTATCACTCCTCTGCTCTCATTGGCTGTGAATATCATCTTAGGCTCCGCCATTTTGTTTTCCCGCGTGCCGAGATCACTGTGGCCATAAGCTACAAACACAAAATTTGGAAAACATATATTAGACACATAAGGCTTTCATGTGATGTAACATTCGCTACCATAGAAACAAAAAAGAACACAAAGCCAAAGACTTAGCAGCCCCTCGTATAAATAGTAAAAGTATTTGCACTGAGAGCACTGGCCCTTTAAGCTTCCTTGGGGCTCTTATCCACTGGTGATAGGTTTTCGAGTCATGCGAGAGTGAAAACGCATGAGTATGAAACCAACGATTTTGAATGGTTTCAGTCTCATCTGCAATGTGTTCACTCGAGCCTCGCTGCGATACAAAACAGCTGCAATATCGCCTATTGTTTTCAATGGGAGAAGATCGCACAACAGCCTTGGAATTCCCCCTAGCGAGGAGAGGCGTGGGGGAGGGGGGGGGGCGAATTTGGTAACAACAGGGGATTTCTTACATATCTCCCCATATTTGGAGAGATAGGGTGCATGGCTATAGGGCTTTCCCAGAGGTGAGGGGGTGGGGCTAAAGGGATTCTAAGTGATTCAATCTCTGGCCAAGAAAGGGGGTGGGGCTAGCAAATATTTGAGCTGTCACATACCGGACACAGGACAGGGAGAGGGGGGGATACCTATCGATCCCGCCTCAGTCCTCGATCACTCAAGTATTGTAAGCGTGAGGTCATTAGACTACAGGCTGATTTGCACCCAGCTTCCTCGGGGCTTCTGAACGCATGCGAAGCGAAAGCTCAAATCACCACCTGATCCGTTGTAACGCACTCCAGTGCCCTACAATGCCCATACACAGTTGCCACCACCAATGTTCATAGGCATTGGACCGGATTTGTGAATTATTAATGCAATCTTCGGAGTATTATAGTTCGTTGTTAAAATACGTTTTGTCCGGCTGAGACACCCGATTTTGAAAATCTAATTCATATCAGGCTGAGACCTTCACACGACTAAATATTCTTATTAAAAATTTCCCCAATATGCATTCTTTCGGCCCCAGATGGAAGAGTTAGGGTCTAGCCCCCTAACAGAAGAATGCTTTTTCTAAAACTTAATTAACACATGCATGGTCTGTATCCTCATCCTAATACCACCCAACAAGTACAGCTCTTGTCCAGGCCAGGCGAGACAATGCTTTTCCAGCTGTTCTAGCTATTTTTGCCTTTTTTCATGACATGCACTGTATGGGTCAAATAATATTCTAACTTTATTTTTTATTGTTTTTACATAGTAAAGTGGGGTGTTGACATTTTTATACTTTTTATTTTTGTCCCACTAGGGGACTTGATCACCATATTTAATCATGCTTCTAATACACTACTATACTTCAGTCAGTAGCTGACTAAGTCAGCCAGACACTGAGCCTCACAGGCCACTGTAGCTGGCGAGCCCGGAGGCTATGTTCAAGCCTATGGGTGCTATAGCAACCCATTGGGACCTCGTGATCACATTGTGGGGGTCCAATAGGTGAAAGAGGGAGCCCCCTCACTCTGTCTGTGTGTAACATGCCGCGGTCTCAGTTTGAACAGGTGCCAACAACTGAGCACCTGCTCTCCCTGGCACAGGAGAGCCATGCCAGAGCTTCTGCTGCAGCAGTCATCAAAAGACAGCGAATCAGAATAAAGCCCCTTAACGGCCATCGTCAAAATGCGTATAGGTGGTTGTTAAGGGGTTAAGTGGCGGTTTTACTCAGTGTTTTAGGGTCCTTTAAGACAAGCCGGTTATTGTTGGAATGAGTGAGTGATGTCTCCGCATCTCGCGTGCAGCCTGTTTAGACAGGCAGATACATCGTTGGCTCGTACAGTCTTTCACATTCGCTGCATAAGGCTAATATAATGTGGGCAAGTGCGCTATGGGGCAGTAAAACTCAGACTGATATCGCCCTTGCCAATGTGCAATGTCACCGCGTATGTGAGGCACTTTAAGCATTAAAACCACCTCACATCGGGGAAGTATCGGTACTCTAGTGTTTCCCATTGTTTTTAGTGGGTAAACCTTGCATCGCATTCCGTGCAATGATGTGCTGACGCCATTGTAAACAATGGGTGATGCGAGGGAACGCCCAAAGAAAGGACATGCCAACAATTTATCCCACACTGCGGTGTGGGAGTCACTCCTGTGTATGACCCTACCACTGGAGGGACGTATCTCTTAAGAAGCGACTTGTGAAAAACCCTATGGACCTTCCACGAGTCCGGCAGGGCCAACTCATATGCCCTGGGGTTAATGACTCTGGTGACTGAAACCGGCCCCACGAACAGAGGAGCTAGCTTTACTTAGGGTTCCTTTAATTTCAAATGCTTAGAAGACAGATTCACCAACTGGCCCACGGCAAATGGTTCTGAAACTGTACGTCGGTTCATGCTCCTTCCCTGCATCACCACCCGCGAATGCTCCAGGTTACTACGCACCTTGCCCCACACCTCCTGCAAGTTCTGCACGAGCGTGTCTGCTGACGGATTGTTGGAAGAGGAGAACGAGGGGTGGCGCCCATAATTGCAGAAGAAAGGAGAAACACCCAACGCAGAACTAGTGCGATTGTTTATGGCAAACTGTCAGCGCCAAATAGTCAGCCCAAAGATTCTGCTGTTAACTTACATACATTCTGAGATATTGCACCAGCTCCTGGTTCATACGTTCGGTCTGCCCATTATTTTCGGGGTGAAAGGCAGAGGAGTAAGGCAACCCAATTCCCAAGCACCTACAGAAGGCCTGAAAGAACCAGGCAACGGATTGCACTCCTCGGTCAGAAACTGTGTGTCTTCATGGTGTTCCGATTTGACATAATCTCCTTGATAAATATGACGGCTAACTCTGAGGGAAGCTTTTTCAACTGTATAAAATGACCCATCTTGAGAACCTGTCAACCACCACCAGAATACCTAAACAGCCTTGAGACACGGGTAAATCCGTAATAAAGTCCATCGACAGATGGGACCACGGTCTATCTGGAACAGCAAGAGGGAGAAGCGGCCCCTCAGGCCGTCTACGTACACTCTTCCACTGGGCGCAAGTGGAGCATGACCTAACAAACTCCTTGACATCCTGGGACATCTGCAGCCACTAATACAATCGGGCACACAGTTTCAATGTCCCTCGGACCCCTGGATGACCGGCCAGGACAGGCGAATGGAGCTCCTCCAGCACAAGGAGACGCAGTGCACTAGGAACGAACAACCTCTCTTCTGGGAGATCCTCGGAAACCGCCTCTTGGGCCACCAGGAGTTGAGTGGAGAAGTCAGATGTCAGAGCTGCAACCCCAACACTCGGGGGAAAAATACTCCCCGTCTGGGAATCGTCCACCTCAGGGACCCCAAAACTGGGCGACAAGACATCTGCCTTCACATTCTTAGATCCAGGCACATAAGCAACAACTAAATTGAAACGTGTGAAAAACAGAGCCCAGCGTGCCTGCTGGGCGTTAAGGCACTTAGCGGACTTCGAATAAACCAGGTTCTTATGGTCCGTAAGGACCGTAATAGGGTGCCGGGCCCCCTCCAGGAGGTGCCTCCATTCTTCGAAGACCCATTTTATAGCTAACAATTCCCTATTACAATATCGTAATTGCATTCGGTCGGGTTAAATTTCTTAGAGAAAAAGGCACAAGTTTGGAGACCGGCCCGACCTGAGGATTCCTGGGAGAGAATCGCCCAAACTTCGTGTTCCGAGACATCGACCTCAATGATGAACAGGCGGTTCAGATCAGGCTGAACGAGAATCGGCGCTGTAGAGAAGGGCCTTTTGAGAAGTATGAAAAACTCTACAGCCTCCGGAGACCAGGATTCAACCTCCGCTCCCTTCTTAGTAAGGTCGGTCAAGAGTTTGGCCACTATCGAAAAATTCTTAATAAATTTTCAATAAAAATTAACAAAGCCCAAAAGTCGTTGCAAAGCCTTTAAATTGATGGGTTGCACCCCTTCGGTAATGGCCCCAAACTTGTCCAAATCCATACGTATGGCCGAAGGAGAAATGACAACCTAAAAATGAGGTCTCCTGTACCCCAAACAGACATTTCTCCAGCTTAGCAAACAAGTGATGTTCCCGGAGAAGCGACAGGACAGTACGCAAATGCTCGACATGGGACTCCCAGTCAGGAGAAAAGACCAAAATGTCGTTGAGAGATATGACTATGAACCTGCCCAACAAATCATGAAAAATGGTGTTCATAAAGCCCTGGAAAACTGCCGGAATATTACATAACCCGAACGGCATGACTAAACATTCGAAATGTCCTAGCGGTGTATTAAAGGCAGTCTTCCACTCGTCTCCCTCTCTGACGCAAATCAGATTGTAGGCTCCCCTGAGGTCACCACTTGGCCCCCACAATCTGATTTAGGATCTGATTGGGGCTCTGGTAGCAGTTTGCTCCTGCTGCCGTTGAGCTGACAGATCCTGCCCCAAACCAGTTAAGGCTTGCACCTGGTTCACCAGAGCAGATACAGCCTCCATATCTGGATTCAACAGGGCAGGTCGGAGAGAAAAACCTGAGATCGTTTGGGCCAGTGTTTCTGTTACAGCTGGTAGGGGACAAATGACCAGAGGGGGTCCCTACAATCAGCCCACTCCCGTATCCGACAACTTGGCGGCCGTCCCTGCTCTGACCTAGTGACAGGGACCCCAAGGGAGAGGGACAGGAGACGGATGGTCAAACAAGCCGGGTCAAAACCTACTGAGAGCGAAACAGCAGAGGGTAAGAGAGAGTTGTCAGGAAAAACCAGGGAGTCACGTACGCAGTAAAAAAGGAGCACGACAGGAGCGGAGTCAAAGATGGGTCAGAAAGAGCAGACGAAACCAGTAAATGCAGGTGCTAGTGGAACAAAGTTTAACCAAACCTCGGCCAGAGCCACCTGCACTGACACTCGCGGCACCAGGAGGAGCAGAGCGCGACCGCCAGTGGTAACCCTATACTAACAGAAGGGGGTTCATATTTGTGCGTCTCAACACAAAAATCCTGCGCAATTTCCTAGCTTGTGTGAAAATGGCCTAAATGAATGAGGACTGGACAAGCGCTGATTAACCCCTTAGGCCGGGCTCACGCGTCCGCAAGTGTAGCACAGCGTTTTACAGCTCTGGAGCCGGCGGCGGCTCGTCATACTGCTGCATATGGCGGCAGAATTGTACTGCGCATGATGGCGCATCTCGCACAATACACCAGTTGTTACGTTGCCCACGACATTGACTTTCCACAAGCCATACCTTCCTCTTCCTGCTGTCCGGCCAGTGGGGGCGCTGTCCTCGGCGCACATGAAGGATTATAAAACTTATTACATGTTTTTGGAGATCGGGGAGAGAAATCACAAATTCTGATGGTTTCTTCCTCTTCCTACAGCGTTACTCACGCAGCTTATACGCCACAACACATTTTTGGGGGCGGGTCGGTCCGATTAGGATGCCAAAGGTTTTTTGTTTGGTTTTTTTTTTACGTTTTTCCATTTTGGCGCAATAAGTTTTTTTTTTAATTATAATTTTTTTTTAGTGTTGCATTCAAACTCCCAAAACTTTATTAGTCCATGGACGGAGCTCTGCGAGCACTCGGTTTTGCCACGACCTGTATGTCTTATAACACTTTGGGGACGGACGGCTTCTTTCATCACTTTTATTGCATTTTTCAGGAGGCAAAATGAACAAAATAAGCTTCTCACCTCAATTTTTTAATGTTTTTTGTAACATTTTTTGTAGCACAGGGCCGTGCTCTTTTCCAGGTCGTTATGGATACCAAATATGTGGGATTTGAAAAAAAAATTATACCACAAGAGTTTTTCTTTGCTTTCTTACGTTTTACAGTTTTTTCCCCTTTAGGACTTTTATGTCCTGCGGGGGACTTGAACCATCATGCCCCATTGCTTACACTAGCAGGCCGGACACCAGAGTCTGCCCACGGCCCTCCACGATGACATCACAGAGGGAGCACACACAGGGGGCTAGCAGCGGGGATCGCCGTTCTCCCCGATGCCCGCTGTTGCAGCCGGCTCCCACTGTGGGCCGGCGCGGACTCACGTTTGATCTAGCGCCATCCGCAGAATGTCACTTTACGTCCTGCTGCACTACACCGCCCAGGACGTTCAGCTGAACAGTCAGTGAGGAGCCTCCGGGCTGCACACAACTCAGAGCACAGGGAGCCTCGGTTATCGGGACGTCGGCCGCGATTAGACCCACGATTATCGGTCACTTCCGCTTGTTTGAACGATATCGCTCCGTCTACAACCGTTTACCTGAAGGGGGCGCCAAACACCGCGTTACACGTCCCACAATCCCCAGCAGGACCCTGTGTCCACACGGACCGTCACAGAGACCCCGAGGTAACCGCGCCAAGAACGGACCGGCGGGGGGAGAGGACAAGCGGTTACCACACAGCTGGACGGGTGGCCGGAGTATCACTGTAGCCTCGTTGGCGCAGGCGCGTCCCCGGCCCGGACTACACGGGCAGACAGGCGGCCCCGCCGGCGCTCACCTACACAGCGGGCGGGAAAGCAACGTGTCCCGCCCACAGCAGCTCTACAGTCTCTGTCACGACGGCTCCACCAATCACCACAACCCAAAGGCAGTGGGGGCGGGCCTCAGCCCACAGCAGCTATACAGTTTCTGTCACAACGGCTCCACCAATCACCTCAGCCGAAAGGCAGTGGGGCGGGGCCTGAAGCTCACATTAGCTCTGCAGTCTGAGTCACGACGGCTCCACCAATCACCTTAGCCTAACGGCATTGGGGGGCGGGGCCTCAACTCACATCAGCTCTGCAGTCTGAGGCACGATGGCTCCACCAATCACCTCAGCCCCAAGGCAGTAGGGGCGGAGCCTCAGCTCCCAGCGACGTCATCCTCCTGGCATCCCGAGCATTAGCAGTCCGGAAATACTGTCTAGGAGGGACCGGAGAGCCGGCAGCCTCACAGCAGCACCGAGCCGGCGCCATGAGCGGGTTCCGGCAGCAGAATGTGGAGGACTTCTACGAGATGGGCGAGGAGCTGGGCAGGTGAGAGGCTGCTGTCGCGATCCCCCGTGCAGTCGTGCTCCCCCAGTAGTGTCGCCTCCCTGTCGCCCCCTATAAGCTGCTTCCCCAGTTTTCCACTTTAGGGCTGAAGAAAGTCCCATAAACAATATTTTGCCCATTTTCCAGTAGTCTGAAGCTGTTGGCAGCCTGGCGGCGGGCGCTGTGCCCTCTATGGCCCTCCGAGCGCAAACCGTAGCCTCCATGGCAGCGCCTGCCCCCGCGGGCTCTTGGGGCCCCGTTCACACTAGTATGTTGAAGGCAGATCTAATTGGAGTCTGTCAGCAGGTAGGTGCGAACCACGAGTCGCATGAGCCCGGGCAGGCCTGCGCAGCGCCCCCTGTAGTCAGGCTCTGGAATGCTGCAGTATTTGTAGCTTACAGAGCTCTTGGGTTAGAGAGGCGGGGCCCGGGGGGCGCTCTTGGGTTAGAGAGGCGGGGCCCGGGGGGCGCTCTTGGGTCAGAGAGGCGGGGCGCTCTTGGGTCAGAGAGGCGGGGCGCTCTTGGGTCAGAGAGGCGGGGCGCTCTTGGGTCAGAGAGGCGGGGCCCGGGGGCGCTCTTGGGTCAGAGAGGCGGGGCCCGGGGGCGCTCTTGGGTCAGAGAGGCGGGGCCGGGGAGAGGCGGGGCGCTCTCGGGTCGGGGAGAAGCGGGGCCCCGGGGGGGGGGGGGGGGTGGCCTCGGGTCGGGGAGGTGTAGGGCTGGACCAATGCTAGACCTGTCCAGGGCTCGTGGTTCAGACAGCACATACCTGGAGTCCATCTAAAGGTGTTGTACCAAGACCACAAGATATGCCCTACCCTGTGAATGGAGGATAATGCTAACGGGCAGGGGTCTTACCACTAAGACCCCTGCTGAACTCAAGAATAGAGATTCTGTGCCCCCTGTCGCCCTCCCTGCAGGGTTACCGCACCCCCGCTGTTCTCACAAGTTCACTGGCTCCCTATTTACTTTCAGGTATTTTCATCAGCCCCATTGAAGCGTCCCCACGGCGATGCGCAGAGGGGAACACAGAGGGTATTATTGTATCTTGACTCCACCAGGAAGTTCGGGGTTTGACAGGGCTTTGATGCAGGAACGCCCCAGTCACACCCCCAGCTCCCGATTGGGTCCATTCCGCAAGGTCCTGGAAGTTGCGTGTCAAGATACAATAATAGCCAGCCATACACCCCGCCGCTCCCAATACTGTCCTCCCCCAATACTGTCCTCCCCCATGCTGTGGCTCTGAGCGGTGTGCGCGCCCCACCGGCGCTCAGATGTGGGACCGGCGGGTCTCTCGACTGCCTTCTCCCAGACTGTTTCAGGAGCCGCACGGACGCTAGGAGTGCAGACATGTGCCGACCGCCGGCTGTCTGTGCTAGCTTGTATGACGAGCCGGACCACCAACAGCGGGGCAGCTACAAGGAGCGGAGGTGGGACGGTGCAGCCGCAGTGGGGAGCCTGGGAGAGGGACCGGGAGCCGGGAAAGAAGGTGTTGAGACTTCCCCGCTGACCTTCGGTGTCTATAGCCCCGCAGGCTGTAATGGGTTGTGTGCCGTCTGTGAATGACACGGGCAGCAGACGGACATAAACGTGCCAGCGTGCCCGAGGCCGTCACGGAATAGAAGGTCCTGAAATGTTCGTCCGATGACCTCAGATGTCTTCACTTCTGTCTTGGAGGATCTTTTCTGCAGCTTGTAACTTCCATGTAATTAACCCCTCGTCTGCTGACTGTTCTTGACACAAAGTAAAACTTAGTTTCAAACTTTTCTCTCTCCTTGTTACGTTCTTGTATGATGTCATTCTTCGTTTCTCGCAGCGGCCAGTTCGCAATTGTCAGGAAGTGCCGGGAGCGTCGAACGGGATTGGAATACGCTGCTAAATTCATCAAGAAGCGCCGCTTGTCCTCCAGTCGCCGCGGGGTAAGCCGGGAGGAGATCGAGAGAGAAGTGGACATCTTAAGAGAGATTCAGCACCCAAATATAATCACCCTTCATGACGTGTTTGAGAACCGCACGGACGTGGTGCTGATCCTGGAACTCGTGTCCGGGGGGGAATTATTTGACTTCTTGGCACAAAAGGAAAGCTTGACCGAAGAAGAGGCCACCATGTTCCTGAAACAGATTCTGGACGGGGTCCACTACCTGCACCACAAGAGCATTGCGCATTTTGACCTCAAGGTATGCGATCTTACGGATATTTGTGTCCAGCCAGTCACTGCTACATTGTCTTACTAAGGCTCTGTTCACGGCAGCATCATGGCCACAACCGCTATGATGGATCCGCAAACCGAAGCCGACCCCGCAGACTGTTCTATTTGGGTTGCAGTTTTTTTGACATCCAGAATGGCTCTGTAGACTGTTTTCACACAGGAGCGATGATCGCTCAGTGAATGGAGGTGGAGCCCCGGAGATCACTCCGTCCGCCCGCCTCCATTCACAGTAAACAGGCAGATCATAGATGAACCACTGCCTGTTGTAACAGCAGACACATGACTTGAGTCTCCATAAAGTTTCCAAACAGCAATAATTTAACAATTTATCTCCGAGTGGTTTTAACCCTTTCCAATCCACTGTCTGACCTCTGAAGACATTATGATTTAAGGCTGTACAGCTCCGATGTTGGAAGACGTCCGTCGGGGTTCTCTTACTGTATATTACCAGCCTCTCTGCTGTTGGAGCCTATCCAATGTGTCACCTCATGCAGTACTGGCTTTAGTCAGCAGATAGCGCCGTTGTATAACGGCAGAAAAAGAGTAAGCCCCCTAGGAAAACCAGGATATAAATTGGATTGGAAAGGGTTAACACAAAAACATGTCACATCCGTGCGGAAAGCGCATATCGGTGAGTGTGATAACAGGCCGTGATTCGCACTCACCCGTGTGAAGTTAGACTAATTGTGCCATTTAAAAGGGCCTTAAAGGGGTTGTCCCGCGGCAGCAAGTGGGGTTATACACTTCTGTATGGCCATATTAATGCACTTTGTAATGTACATCGTGCATTAATTATGAGCCATACAGAAGTTATTCACTTACCTGCTCCGTTGCTGGCGTCCCCGTCTCCATGGTGCCGTCTAATTTCAGCGTCTAATCGCCCGATTAGACGCGCTTGCGCAGTCCGGTCTTCTCCCTGGTGAATGGGGCCGCTCGTGCCGGAGAGCTGGTCCTCGTAGCTCCGCCCCGTCACGTGTGCCGATTCCAGCCAATCAGGAGGCTGGAATCGGCAATGGACCGCACAGAGCCCACGGTGCACCATGGGAGAAGACCCGCGGTGCATCGTGGGTGAAGATCCCGGCGGCCATCTTAGTAAGGCAAGTAAGAAGTCGCCGCAGCGCGGGGATTCGGGTAAGTACTGGACGGTTTGTTTTTTTTAACACATGCATCGGGTTTGTCTCGCGCCGAACGGGGGGGGCTATTGAATAAAAAAAAAACCGTTTTGGCACGGGACAACCCCTTTAAGTCATGGATCTGAAAATGGCCGATGTAAGTGGCCCTCGGGATCATGTGGCAAATCGGAACACTGAGGATCTTTTTATAGGCTACTTTTTTTCCTTGTAAAATACATTATTTTATAGTTGGATGCTTAAACTCTTCTAGAGCGCCCATTAGATATCGGAGGGGTTTCTGGTCAATTTCAGAAAGTAAGGGCCCCTAAATCTGTGTGCCAACCGTGGACTTTAACATGGACACTGTGTGTAATGGGAGTCTGTTCAGTGGCACACTAAGGGGTTAAGAACGTCTTCTTCCTGCTCCCTCGTTCGCTCTCTGAAGTCCTCCCATTTTCGGTGGGGTTATGCGTCAGTCTGGCGGTGTATAGTTGTCAGGCGGCGCCCACGGGAACTTGTTTAGTTAACTTGTAAACATTTACGTTCCACATTTTTTGCCTTAAGCATGACGTACGCAGCGGCCGGAGGAGCGGTCTGCGCGGCTGATAGGGGGGATTCTAATCTGCGGATGGGTTCTGCTCAGCGCATATGAATGGGGATGGCACCAACAGCACAACCAAGTAAAGGCCCTTTTACACGGGGTGATTATCGCTCTGGCTTTACCGGCTCCCGCAGGGTTTTGAACGGTAACCCTCCCGTGTAACATCATGCTGAAACTGAACAGGAATCGTCCAGCCGTTCAGTACTAAGCAGCCTAAAATCAGAATGATGATTGGTCAGTGTAAACAGCAGCCGTTCAGTACTGACCGCCGCTGCTTACAGTGAATGGACAGGAGCGGGGAGAGAACGCTCCAGCCGCCCCGCTGCCAGCCATGATACTCGCTCCTGTGTAGCAGCACCGCAGCGAGGATACACGGGGACGAGGGCCGGCATTGTCTGACCGAAATCTCTCGCCGCTACTAATCGCACTCCAGTTATTGTTGTGTAAACCAGACTTGTCGCTGGAGAGGCGCAGGGACTTTAATTGTATCTGATTGCTTTTTCCATTTTTCTTGATTCTGCAGCCCGAAAATATCATGTTGTTGGATCAAAGTAGCCCGAACCCTCGAATAAAACTGATAGATTTTGGAATTGCCCACAAAATACAAGCTGGGAACGAGTTCAAGAATATATTTGGCACGCCTGAGTTTGTCGGTAAGTTGATGAGGCGGTAAGTCTATATAACAATTCAATATCTACAATACGCCATTTTCGTGATGGTTTTTCCATGGTAAACTCCTTAACCCCTTCCCGCAACAGGGCGTAAACTTACATCCTGGATCCAGCGCGGGATCACATAAGATCCAGCGCGGGATCACATAAGATCCAGCGCGGGATCACATAAGATCCAGCGCGGGATCACATAAGATCCAGCGCTCTCTCGTAGCGGGAGCCGGCTGTCAATCACAGCCGGCGTCCCGCTGCAACAGCGGGGGGGCATTGGAGATGCGTCCCCGCTGTTAACCCCTTCCCTGCCGCGATCTAAGTAGATCACGGCAGGGAAAGAGTTCACAGAGGGAGTGCGGCTCCCTCTGTGTCTCCGGCCGGAACTCGCGATGTCATCGCGAGAGCCCGGCCTGTCACCATGGCAACAGGACGCCAGACACTGGCGTCCTGTATTGCCTGTGCCTATAATCGCTGTACAAGCGATAAGGCATGGCAGAGCAGTAGCTCTGCCATGCCTTATAGCAGCGATCATCAGGGCAGTGGTTAAAGTCCCTCAGAGGGACACAAACAGTGTAAAAAAAAACAAAGATTAAAAAAAGAATTTAAAAAAGTGTAAAAAAAAAAAAAAGAGTTAAAAAAACCATTTTTTTTATGCTTTTTCTCAGATTAGCATAAAAAAGGTAAAAAAAAATAAAACCCCACATATTTGGTATTGTCACGTCCGTAACGACGCGTACAATAAGTTGCACATGCTTTTGACTGTGCACGGAAAAAAACGCAAAAAAAACCGCTAAAAAACTGAGGCAAAATGCTAATTTTTAGCATTTTGCCTCACTAAAAACGCAATAAAAGTGATCAAAAAAGCCGTATGTACCCCAAAATGGTACCAATAAATTCTACAGCTCGTCTCGCAAAAAATAAGCCCTCACAGAGTGCCGTACATCAAAAAATAAAAAAGTTACAGGACTTTGAATGCAGCAATTTAGAAAAAAAAAAAAAAATTACCCAGAAAAAGGGTTTTTATTGCAGAAAAGTGGGAAAACCTAAAAAAAATGTAAGAATTTTGGTATCGTTGTAACCGTACCGGTCCGCAGCAAACATGGAATGTCTCATTTATGCTGCATGATTAACGCTGTAAAAAAAAAAAAAAAAAAATCTATGGCAGAATGCGTTTTCTCTCCTTGCTATCATTAAAAAAAAATAAATAAGTTTTACAATATAGTCTATGTACCCAAGAGTGGCACCGATAAAAACTACAGTTCGCCACGCAAAATTTTATTTTACCAAAACAAGCCCTTATACGGCCTCGTCGATGGAAAAATAAAAAAGTTATGACTTTTGATAAACGGAGAAGAAAATCCGCCAAAAATTGTTGCGTCCTTAAGCCCAAAATAGGCCGTGTCATGAAGGGGTTAAAGAGCCTTGTGCTGGACTGCAGGATCGCTGATCGAGCCTCGGCATGGGTCATCAGTTATTGACTGCTGGACCCCCAGCAATCCGCTCAGGGTGTACGGAGCAGCCCCCCCCCACCGGCCGCGGCCCGGGTTGGTCATATAGGCACACCTTTAATTGAACGCTAAATGTTCGCTTTGTTCTGGGGGCAGTATGATGCAGCAAAACCAAATTTCCATAGTTTTTGTTTTTACTACTTTTTAAACATTATTATTTTACCAAAACTTTCTTTCTGTTCTCGTACTCTGAGAGCAATAACACTTTTTAAAACTAACGATGTGGCTGATTCTGCTGCCAGAACACTTATTTTTGCAGGATGAGATGTCATTTGGGTTAGTACCATTTTGGAGTAAATACAGTTATTTGATCACTTCCTATTAATTCCTGGGGGGGGACTAGCCGACCAAAGAAAACCCTATTCTGATGTCTGTGATTGGCTGCAGCAGCCTGTGGCGTCAGGGGGATGGAGAAGCGGCACTGGAGCCGCCGTGAGGGGAGACCAGCCTGTGGTCACTCTTATTATTTTTGGGCACGGTCACACAGTTTTAAAAAAAATTTATTACATTTTTTAGTTGGAAACCCCTTTTTAATAGACACCCATGCATGTCATCCCTGGGAGCCTTCGCTCGGCACTGGGCTGCATGCCAACCCATCTGCGCCCCACTGCGTGCCGTAAACCAGTCTGGTGTAAATGTTGTCTGGTGGCGAGATCCTTGAGATGTTGGCATCTAAAGATTCTTGGCAGTGAGAACCTACTTGTGGAGTTTAAAGAAGTGCGGGATTGTTAGGGACCCAACTTTTAAACATGATCGAGAGGTGAGGAGCCGTCGGCCGGGACGTCTGGAGTCGTACGGCTTCCATCGTAGGGAGATAAGCCATGTCTTACTTTGTTTCATCTAATGCTTATTCTTTTTGTCTGTGAAGGGTTTGACTTCTGGCTTTCTTGTTTCACAGCTCCGGAGATCGTCAACTACGAACCTCTTGGGTTGGAGGCCGATATGTGGTGAGGCGTGGTTCTAACATTGACTGTCAGCCCTAATAGTAGGGGCCCTCACATCCTCTTTGCAGGAACTTTCAAACTAACAATCATTTGTTGGAAGTTTGAAAAATCATGAAGTGCAAAAGGAGTTCTGGGTAAACGTGAAAACTAGATAAGCAGTGGTGACCCCAGAGGTGGCGGTACTCCTTACACCTTCTCCATATGTGTCACATATTGTTTGGCATCCCTCAGCAGTAATGTGTGTGGGCGCTGCCAGGCTGCCCTGACGTGTAAGCCCCACACAATAGCTGATACATGTCTGGTCCCCGGGGCTCCATGGCTGGGATCCTGAAATGTCTCATGAAATCTGTAGGTTGCGGCTTCTTCTCCGGACCTCCTAGATTTCAGCATTTTTTTAGAATTTCCATTTTGTACCCGGAGACCCCCTTTAAGGTGTCCCAGAAGATGATGACCTTTTGTAGATAGATTGGAGATGTTTTAGTTGTGTTTGTGACCCTTAGGCCTCATGTCCACAGGGAAAATCAGACCCGCTACGGATTCTCCATGGAGAATCCGCAGCGGGTCCCTCCTGCCCCGCGGACATGAGCGCTGAAAAGAAGAATTAACTCACCTCTCGCACGCTCCGGATCTTCCCTTCTTCGTGGCTTCATCTTCTCTCCGTCGTGGCCGGATCTTCTTTCTTCGGCCTGGCAGATGTGCACGGCACGTCGGTTGCGTGCCGTGCGCATGCGCAGGCCTGAAGAAAAAAGATCCGACCGCGACGGAGAGAAGATGAAGCCGCGACGAAGGGAAGATCCGGAGCAGGTGAGTATATGCTGATTTTGGTCTCCCGTGGATCCGGACGGCTTCCATAGGCCTCAATAGAAGCCCGTGGGAGCCGTCCCCGCGGGAGACCCGCACGAAAATGGAGCATGGTCCGGATTTTTTCATGCTCCATTTTTTTATAATTCCCTTTTATTGCCCATCCGCGGGTATTTATCTACCCGCGGGTGGTCAATGCATCCCTATGGGGTGCGGATCTGCATGCGGGTGATCCGATGCGGATTCTAAATCCTATTTTGCCCGTGGACATGAGGCCGTAGAAGGACCTCGCACACGGTGGCGTTGCTGCGCTGTAAGTGTAACACACCTCATCCCTGCGCTGCAGAAGAGGCTCATCTGGTGGGTTCTCAGATCCGCAGCCGCTCTGTTGGGCAAATATTGCAGATGTTCACCATTTCATTCACTGCATCACGATCCACACCAAATGTATTCTCGCCTATCCATGCCGTGTGATCACACCCTTCGCTTACTTTCATATGCGCCATTTTGATGCAGTTTTTAAAGCCAATGCCCAGGAATGGACTAATAAGGGGAGAACCGGAATCTTTCCACTATAATTCCCTTCTCTTCTCCATTCACCTCTTGCTTTGGCTCACACGCACGGCCGGGTTGGATTCCGCATGCGGATTGAACGGCTTCCATTGACTTCAATGGAAGCCGTCTGCGCAAAAATGAAGTATGCTACAATTTTTTTTTTTTCCTACACAAGCGGAAATCGCAATTGTTTTCCGCTTATGTGGATGAAGAATCACTTTGGCCATAGCATGCTATGGGTGGTATTTGCTGCGGAATCCGGAGGTGGACGCCCGCTGCAGAGTCTGCAATGCAAATCCAGGCGGCCTAAAAGGTATTTTAAAAAACCGCCATCTAAGTTGTATGTGTGACCGCATCGTTACCATCGTTACTGCGTTACATGTTGTAATGTCACAGGATGTTTGTCAGCTTGACTGTAAGAATTTATTATATCCACCGACCGGCCATAACATTAGAAATGAGTAACGCTGACAATGGCGCGTAAATCGGCGAGCTACCGTATCTTTCGCACTATAAGATGCACCATGGGCTTAGACAACTGGAGAAAATATTTCATACTAACTTGAACCTCTCTGGCTCCCGTCATTAACTGTAGTGTTCTTGTATAGAAAAGGGGGTTAAGCTCCTTTTAAACCTAGTGTGTCCATTCAAACAATGGCGCAAACGAATAGGTTCACGTTATACACAGCACGGATGCACACGCACATCTGCAGCTCGCATGTTAGACACAATGTATTACCACGTACAAGTGTAGTAATACATGAGCCCCTCTAGTGGCTTCCTGGTCACATGGTTATGACCACTGCGGTCCTGCTGCTACTATTGTCTGTCCCTGTGTGTACAGAGGTGGACCGGCACCCCGGGGGGATATGTGAGTGATCTCAAGTGTTATCTGCTGCACCGATAAGGCAGGGAGAGGGAGGACTGTGCAGCCGCGGTATGTATGACTTAGGAGTGCTCTCCATGATCGATCAGCGCACTGCCAGGTCATTAAGGCAACGGTCAGGGGTATCTGGATCTATCAGACCCCCCTGCCCTCTGCACTATAGGATTTTATCTTGCTGAAATCTCTCTTCTAGTCATAAAAATACAGTACTTTAGCAGCGAGTGAACAATCAGTTTTTGAAGTTGATGTGTTTGAAGCAAGAAGAATGCGCATTTGTAGGGATCCAAGCAGCTTAGACGAGTGGATCAGAACGGCTGCCAGCAGGCGTGCCCTCGCTCTGCAATAGTTAGTAGCTACCACAAGCAGCCCAGGAGCGGACGCCCAATAAACAAGCCACAGAGACCTGGGCATACAAACTTCATCTGGTGCCCGATCTCGCCGGTATCTTATGTGGCGGAGTACAAGCCCGGATGGGTCGGAGCATTAGCAGGACCTACACACAACTGAAAGAAGCAGTGCAAACCCGAAAAACATGGAGGGAGCTCGCCCGTAGTGTCGCCGACAGTCTTAACGACTAACACCTCATTAAGCGGGTTTAAATGTTGTGGCTGATCGATGGATATTTGATTATAACGAGACACTATTGCAGAGTTACAGTATCGATGTGTGTGATGGCGAATACTGACTCCCTCCCTTTGTGTCTGTCCATGCAGGAGCATCGGCGTGATCACCTACATCCTGTGAGTATGATTGGAGACCCGCCTGGCATTCTGATGCATTTAATTCAAATATTATGAAATCAGTATTAAAAATATGACAAACTTTGATTTACTGAGCTCCTTAAAATGCTGAAACCCATAATTCTGTATATCTAGACCAAAGTAGTCCCTTGATGGTACTGCTGGAATATCACTTTACATGTACAGTGGTACCTCGGGTCACGAGTGACATCATCGAATGGCTGTGACTGGTTAACGCAGCGCCAGCTTCCATTGGCTGAGTTAACCAATCAGAGCATTAGCTTGCTGGAGGAGGGGCATTCAAGCCCCGCATCCAGAAAGCAATGCTCTGTCGGCGTGGAGGAGGGAGTGACAGATCCTCGCACAACGCCGTGGGAGGTGAGTATTTATTAGTTTTTTTCTGCTTGTAGTTAGTTTCCCCATTGGAACACATTAATGGCATTTCAATGGGGGAAAAGTGCTTTGACATACGAGTTTTTTGCCTTACGAGCTCCGTCTTGGAACGGATTAAACTCCTATGTCAAGGCACCACTGTATAATCCTGCCCGTGTCGGGTCCTCTGTGTAGCCTCATACACGCCTGTACTACTATGTCGCCTCGCTGGGGTGTCCTACGTTGGTGTCCACCATGAGGTCAACACTAGTGTCAACAGGGTACCATGCCAAGCCATAGAGCAGCAGGCAGCAGTGCTGGGCATGCAGATGTATACAAGTAGTATTATCATTAGTGCGCCTCTAAACCATATATGTTCCCTGAAGGCAGACAAGCCGCTGATCGCAGCTGACGGGTTTTGACATCAACATGACTTTGTGACCATTTAGGCTGGGTTCTCACACGCTGGAATCCCGGCGGAAATCTTGCGGTTTGGCCACAGCGGAAAAATGCGAGATTTCCACCAGGAAAGCGCTGCTTTAAAACCCGCGGCACTTAGCCATAGGTTTTGGAGCGGCTTGGCCGCACGCTTTTCTGTTGCGGCCAGCGCTTCCATAGAGGGGAGCGCAGCTGCAATGGGAAAAAAATGAACCTGCTGCGGCCGGGGAATCTTGGTCTCCTCTGATCCCAGCCTTGTGATAAATCCAAGATTCTTTGCCTTTAACCGGAGCTCTATTTGTTCTACAGAAAAAGGACCTTCTACTTCTGGGCGAACAGAGCTCTTTCTGCTTCTAACGGCTGCAGCTTCGGGTTGCTTTAGGGCTACTTACATGATTTTGGCGTCCCTTTAAAGCCAACATTCTTGGTTCTCTGATTAGTAGGTCGGGTCACATATCACAGGCTGGGAGGGCTAGTCTGTAGCACTGATTGGACCAAAGCTACAACCGTTTGAAGTGGGGTTGGGAATGCAGCACTTATATTTGTCATTCAGACTGGGGCAGAGGGGAGGGTAGTAGCGATGAGCAGGCAGCAAAGAGCCATCATGATTCTTCTGTCTGTCCCCTTGTCCAGGAAAGGGGGTAAGGGTGGCTTTACATGGGACAGCTATCATCAGAAGTCTCCAAAGCGCTTGTGTGTTTTTACGTACTTGCGACTAGTGGGCACCGGCCTGAAGGCCAGTATTCTATAATGGCCATTCCAGCAACAATGAAAAATAGCTGATGGTATATTTCTTTTTTCTCTTCCTCAGGCTAAGTGGAGCGTCGCCCTTCTTGGGAGAGACCAAGCAGGAAACCTTGACGAATATTTCAGGTGTTAATTATGACTTTGATGAAGAATATTTTAGTAATACAAGTGAACTTGCGAAGGATTTCATACGAAGACTACTGGTCAAAGATCCCAAGTGAGTTATTAAGGTTTTCTCTCTGAAGGATTATTCGCACCATCTACACAGACCTTTGGGTTCCCTGAGCCAGTGGTTATGCTTGCCTGTTACCGGGGGACTCTTCACTCCCACCCTTGTTCCTCGCCCTTATTTACATATTTTTAGTGTGACTAAGGGCCCTTTTGGACAGGCTGATTGTCTGGCACTTAAGTGCCCAACGGCCGCCCATGGTTCTCCTTTACTCCTCTGCTTTCACACAGTAGCGATGATCACTCGGTTGGAGATGGTTTCCGGTCCCCCTCCTCCGTTCGTAGTAAACGGGACGGTCCTCGTCTGATTTTAATGTCTGCACAAACTGAACGAGAAGCTATAAGCAAATGATTTATCGATTGTCGTTCGTTCGCCGGCAGCATTTAAACTAACAATTGTCGTTCAGATTCGCACAAACCAGCGAGAAGCTGATCGATGATCTTTCCCTGTACAAGGGCCCTTCTAATGCTCTTGTCTCAGACTATGTATCCAGACCTGGTATATCCTCGTTCCTATCTCCTCCATTATATATTGGCATTACCGCCCTGGCTTTGTAGTATGGGCGGGTTTATAGCCGGAGCGCACACCTTGTGGTCTAGGGGTTGCATTCAGCCTTTGATGCCATTCTACAATGGAGAAAGCCTCTTGTATAAATGGTCGCCTCCCTTCTGGCTGGCTAATGTAGAAGATGATCCCCATTCAGTTTCCACTTCCAGAGCTAATCAGGTATTTATTGGTTCTACTTCTTGATATGCCATAAATGTCTCAGATAGTAATATCCCATTTAAAGGGGTTGTCCCGCGAAAGCAAGTGGGGTTATACACTTCTGTATGGCCATATTAATGCACTTTGTAATGTACATCGTGCATTAATTATGAGCCATACAGAAGTTATTCACTTACCTGTTCCGTTGCTGGCGTCCCCGTCTCCATGGTGCCGTCTAATTTTCAGCGTCTAATCGCCCGATTAGACGCGCTTGCGCAGTCCGGGTCTTCTTCTTTTCTCAATGGGGCCGCTCGTGCAGGATGCCAGCTCCGTGTAGCTCCGCCCTGTCACGTGCCGATTCCAGCCAATCAGGAGGCTGGAATCGGCAATGGACCGCACAGAAGAGCTGCGGTCCACCGAGGGAGAAGATCCCGGCGGCCATCTTCACCAGGTAAATAAGAAGTCACCGGAGCGCGGGGATTCAGGTAAGCGCTGTGCGGATTTTTTTTTTTTAGGTCCCTGCATCGGGTTTGTCTCGCGCCGAACGGGGGGGCTGTTGAAAAAGAAAAAAACCCGTTTCGGCGCGGGACAACCCTTTTAAGGATTATTGTGGCCCTTCGGAGGGGTTCCATATGACCCTGTGACTCTGAAGCCAGAAAGATAGTCCCATCGCTGTGTTAGGCTGCGGTCCAACAGGGCGGAAATCTCACAGAACGACCGCACGAAGATTCTGCGAGATTTCCGCGGCAGAAAGGCAGCTTCAAAACCCATACCGTCCAGCACAGGTTTGAAGTGGCTTCGCCGCTTGTGTTCCATTGTGGGGATCGCTCTCCAGAGAGAGGAGAGAGTCTGCAGTGGAAACGGGGATAAAATTGACATCCCGCGGCTTTTAATTCTGCGTGGATCGGCCGCAGTGTGTGGACCAGATTTTTGCAACTCTCCTCCACTTTGCTGCTTAGGCTCAGGTTTAAGATTGCTGGTGGAAAGTCCTTGGCCATCCCGCCCGGTGGTCTGTAAACTATGTTTGGATGGCGGATTCCGACGCGGATTTCTCGGTGTGGATTCTGCCTCTGCAGACCATGGCGGCCATCTACAGCCGAGCCGTGGTTCCCATGTGGCCGTGCCGATGGAGGGCTGCAATTTAGTAGTTTTTTTTCAATAGATAAATTCACGTGCGAAATTACCGATGCGGAAACCACACAGAATCCGCATCAAGAAGCGACACGCCATTTTTATTTTTTCCACATGCAGAAACAAATTGCACCGTACAGACTGCGGGGAGCGTTACTGTGGGATGTGACTTGGCTATGGAATTTGACATCAAATTAGCGCAGATTCTATGAGACCAATCCACCATGTAAACCAACTATAGTCACATATACAGTCACATAATACCCGCTTTCCCCAAAAATAAGGTGGGATCTTATTTTTTTTTTTCTCCAAAAGATACGTTAGGGATTATTTTCAGGGGGTGTCTTATTTTGATGACAGCGGGAGTACCCGATCTGCGTGTGAGAGCCCAGCACTCCCAACCTGTCTTGTCGCTCAGACCTTTGTTGTTGGCGTTTTACCACGTATTCTGAGCAGTAGAAGCACTGACGAAGCCCTCGGCCGCCGACACAGGATCACTTCATGGTTACAGGAGTCATAAATCCCACTTACACAAAGTGAGGGCTGTGATTGGTTCTTTGAGAGCTGCATTGATTGGCTGAGCCACAGACTGCGAGAACCGCACCGGGCTCTGGAGAGTAGGAAGGATCGGGACCAAGTCTGTTGGGCAAGTGACTCGGCTGGCCTGTGAGAAAAGCGTTTTTACGGCCTTTTTCACGCATCTATAGCATTCCGATCGACTTCTTATGAAAAGCAACTAAGGCTTACTTTCTGGGTAGCACTTGTATTTCAAGCTTTCACAAAAATCCTGAAAAATCAGGCAAGGGCTTATTTTCGGGGTAGGTCTTATTTTGGGAGAAACAGGGTATGGACCCTTAAAACAATTTAAGATGCGGCTGTTTGATGGGTTTACTCCCCTCCGCCTCTTGGCTCCATTGTTTATCTGATGGGTATGGCTGGATTAACCTTTTTCAGGCAGTTTGGGTGACATAACCCGTAATTACATCATATATTTTAATTCCCTAGGAAACGGATGACGATCAATGAGAGTTTGGAACATTCATGGATTAAGGTGGGACATTGTACAGTTATGTTCATATATTGGGGCTCTGCGGTTGTAAATTACAACTTGATGTAAAATATTTGTGTGCCGCCAAAAATGAGGTTAACATGACATTTCTCTCTACATAGGCCATCAAGCGCCGCAACGTTCGCCATGAGGACAGTGGAAAGCGGCCGGAACGCAGGAGGCTGAAGACAACACGGCTGAAGGAGTATACAATCAAGTCGCACTCCAGCATGCCTCCTAATAACACATATGTGAACTTTGAGAGATTCAGCCATGTGTTGGAGGAACTGGGAGCCGCTGAAGACGCTCTCCGCGAACTGCAGAAGAGCCAGACCACGTCGCGGGAAGATCTCTGCGCCCTCCGGTCCATCTATGAAGAAAAGGAAAGTTGGTATCGGGAAGAGCAAGAAGGTGTGACGCGCCAGCTGATGGGGCTTCAGCAAGAGCTACAGCGTGGAGAAGGCCAACGTCGGCAGGTTCAAGAAGACCTGCGGGCGACCATGCTAAGTACAAATGGTCTGAAGAGGAAGCTTGGCCGATTGGAAAACCGATATGAAGCCTTAGCCGCACAGGTTACCGCAGAGATGAGCTTTGTCGAAGAGCTGCTGAAAGTCATGGAGAGGCCTGGGGTGGACCACGTCCGCGGTGTATGCTAGGGACCAAGAACCCTTCACTTGCATGTAGTTAGACATGGCGTCTTAATGTATACATATTAGCTGCACATATCTGTTCTCTGACACAGACTTGGATGTGCTAAGCCAACAGCGAGAAGGCCAGAATGAATCAGAGCATCACAATCCCACATTCCAGGAGCCGTGTAAGAGCGGGGAGCTATATAAGGAGATGGATCATCAGAGCCGCAGTAATCCTACGCCAGGAGAATACATTGTATCATACTGTTGTGTTTGTTTTCAGCCTATAAAAATATTAAGTACAAAAAATTCTATTTTATATGCGAATATCTGAGGTTTTATTATATTACTTTGTTCCATATTTTCAGGGTTTTTGTAGAATATTATTTAGTTGATCTGACAACCCCTTGAAGCTGACCTGATGGAGTATGTTCTCCACAACTTGTATTGCACCACAGCTCATTATCGCCCAGGTATTTGTATCTGCAGGTTGAGTTGTGCCTGTCCGGCTCTTCCAGATATATTGTATCTTTTATTTCTAAATCCCAAAACTTTAGATCCCAAGGGTTTTCATGCCCAGTCCTGGAAGGGGGGTGGGGGGGGGGGGGGGTGTTCACAACAACCAGAGCTTTCACACATGGATGAGGTGATTTCTTTTTCCATTTCACATGTATGTATTAAAGTCTTTGTGCCGGAGAGCGACTGCGATCAGAGATGAGCAGCATAAGGAGGAGATGCTTCACAGGTTTGCATTATATATAATGCTCTACAGGTACCTTAACCCTTTCCAATCCACTGTCTGACGTCTGAAGACATTCTGATTGAAGGCTGTACAGCTCCGATGTTGGAAGACGTCCGGCAGGGTATTCTTACTGTATATTACTGGCCGCTCTGTTGTCAGGGGCCTCTCCAGCATGTCCCATACCACAGTACTGGCTCTAGCCAGCAGATGGTGCCATTGTATAACGGCTGAAAGAGAAAGCCCCCTAGGAAATGCTGAATCCAAAATTGGATTGCAATGGGTTAACCCTTTCATTGCCGAGGTCATATGCGGTACATCAGAGCTTTACTGCAATTTCTACAGTGACAGCTGTTTAGATTTATAAAAACTAGAGATTGGGATTACAGGAACGCCCAGAATCTTGGCTTTCAGATGATACACGCTCCTTATTCTAGGTACAATATTCGGGGTGCAGCCTAGTTTGGAAGTTGAACAGCAGCATGAAAACTTTTACTGTATGTAATCAGATGAACAAAGCCCTTTGTATCCCAGAGTTTAATGCATGACTGACACTGGTGTAAATCTGAAGGTGTTTTGGATGGGTTAATAAGGAAGATGGAACAATACCTCTGCAGCGCCACCTATTGGATGGCAGCATTCCTGCAAATCCGTGTCTGACCCTTTATACAGGTCTTGATAACAATATAAAGACTTGTAGAAAGGGTCTGGCATTAATTTGCAGGAATGCTGCCATCCTAGAGGTGGCGCTGCAGAGGTATTACTCCATCTTCCTTTATTTGCATATATTTCCCAGTGGAGCTTGCATGGCCTTCTAAGTCTCCTCGCTTATCTCCTAGGTGTCTCCTCAGACACCTTCTAGGTGCTCTCCTCAAGGAGAGATGATACCCTTCCTGACCCATGGATATGTTAGTTATGATGTTGGCTGGTAGGTGGTTTAAGAAGTTGTTCAAGATGGACGGTTTTGACCCCCTTAACATAAATGTAAAGAAATGTTTGAAGAATTTAGAAATTTTTTGACAGGAGACAACTAGATGAAAGGGACAGAAATTTCATTTGAGGCGATTTTTTTTTTGGCCTCTGCCAGTTAGGATGAAGCAGTATGTTGGTAACTTCAAAAATGTGATGCATAATATTGCTGATGCAATTTAATAGAAGTGCTAGGAATAAATAAATAAAGTAGTGTTCGCCTCACCATGTGTACTAATGCCTGGAGCTTAGGCAAAAAGCTTTATGAAATAATGGCCATTATATCCAAGGATAATTTAGACCTGGCTTCCATAACAGAGACATAGTTCAACTGGGAAATAGCTGTACCTGGATACACGTTGTACAGGAAAGAGTAGAAAGAAGAGGTGGTGGAGTAGCCATTTATGTCAAGGACAGTCTTAGATCAATGTGATTTGAAATACACACCAAGAGCTGCAGTAGAAACTCTGGACTTTTTTGCGTGCAAACTAAAAAGGAAACTATGATTAGAATCCTAACCTGTTGGTTGATGAGATTACTCAAATTCCAATAAAGGGCATTTTTGTGTAGCGTATTTTCGCACTACATATACTTATACAGTATTTTGGTGCGTAAATACACATTAGATAGGACAGGCCATGATATTCTTTTACATGACTGAAAAATGCTGTGAAAATATGCAACTATGTTTAAACACCATTCAAATCAAGGGGTTTTATTCATAGGCATTACATTAGCATGCATAAATACGAGGCATATATATGCTGGTGTGAATGAGCCCTAAGGGGGAAGAGAAATTGGGTTGCAGTGATCACCAATGTTTATGGTTTGACATAAGAACAGACTTTCAGCAATCTTTTACTGCAACCAAAGTATTACATTTTAGAAAGACCAATTTCAAGGATATGGGTGAGATTAAAAAAAGATTAGTTAAAGGAGGTTTCCAATTTTATTTAAAAAAATGCCCAAACCTGCCCCCATATGTCTAAGCATATTTTTGTCTGACTGTTCACCCTCCTTTCTGCATTGATACAACATAACTACACTCCTCTAACCCGCTCTTCCTCCCTTGGTTTCTGCACATGCTTCTCCTTCACCCTGCAGTTATCAGCTGATTCCTTTCCCTGTTCTGTGTGCACCCCCTGCTTGTTCACTCTCCTCCTGCTGGACTCTCGCACAGATGGCTCGTTCTGTGTGCAGCACCTCCCTGTGGAGATTACAGCAAGAACCTTGCACATACATCCTCCGCTTCTGGATAACACCCCCCCATTAATGACCTCCCATAAACGGGCTAGGACATCGCTGGGCAAGGATATAGTGCTGATGTCACAGGTCATGTGGCAAACGACCATCCTTGGGAATGGGCACATGTGGAAAGGTATTTACAAACTTTCTATTGGCAGCATAGAGGTTGATTGAGAAGGATAAAAAAATAACTTGGAGCACCCCTTTAGCAGGGTGGAATATAAAAACAGGAGTGTGTGCCTAGTGGACACTATTAGAAATGGTTCACAAGAAGTTAAAAAGAAACTGGAAGTGTAGCTGGGAGAGTTCTTATCTGAGGTCGTTGTGACAGGAAGGAGGAGAGTTCTTAAGGCCACCTCTCACCATCTATCTCCAGTGTTTCTTCCTGTACCAATAGACACAGAGTGAGTTCTCCATGCCGGAGGATGGACAAAAGTATTCTACTTACCGCTAGAGGAGTCCAGGATCCGGCCCGTTCAGAAGCGGCCAGGAGGTTGCGGGACCCGCAGAGGGTGCTTCTGCATCTCGCACTTAGGTCCCGGTGTCTAGCGGCGGTCAGCTCCCTGTGATGATGTGGCACAGTGTCGTGCGTGATGAGGTCAGACACACGTTGCTGGTGGCGTCATCCTGCTAAAAGGCGCTAAATTCAATCCCTAGAGCTTCCTTGTGGGATTTGGGCTCCACAGCACCTCCAGAACGCCATGGACAGCATGGATGGTGACAAGGGGATTGTGGCAGTTGTAAGTAGCCTTCACAGAAGAAGTACCCTAAAATAATAAACTCTTTATTAGTATATTCATTAAAATCTCTGGGCTGTGGACTAACAAGACAGACAAACAAGCCCGATGGTGGAGTGGCGGCCATAGCAAGGGTCTACCTGCAGTTATTAAAGAATTGGGTGGGAACGCTCCGCTCCATATCATGGGGCAATTTAGATGAGAACTGTGAGTGGATACCTTGTAGAGATTACCGGAGGTTTCCTGGTGGTCTCCAAGTGTGATGATTGTCATACTGTCTAAGTATCCAAAAGTCTAGCACTTAATACTCAGTATTTCTTTAAAGGGTTCTGCTAAAACTATTTTTGAAAACCTAAAGTGCAACAAACCTGGATACATTATCGTGTTCAGTCTGTCTTGTTAGTCCACAGCCCAGAGATTTTATTAATTATACTAATAAAGAATTATAATTATTTTAGGGTACGTCTGTGATTGGGATATAGAATTATTTATGTCCCCTCTGCCTCAGTGATTTCCTATTTTAGGAGGAAGCATTAAAAGCAAAAGGGGATAAGAAACGGATAAAATGATGCGCTTTGTGTACGAAAAGGCTGGATGATAGAGCAAAAAAGCCAATTTGTTCGGATTGCACAGCGAAAATTGTGAAGGTTGAACAACAAAGTTTGTTTCAAGGTATCCATGTTCTGGATCGGGAAGACGTTCAGGCAATGTGGGCAGAGCAGATCTCCGATCCCCCACCAGGACCCTCCAGGAAGGCCAAGAGAGCCCCTACACGGGATTATGTAGTATCGCCACCTGAACTATCTGGGGTGGACTATTCGGACGATGAATCGCAAGAATATTCAGCGCCAACGGTAACGGACGATAGGGAGAAATAAAATATTTCCCCAACCAAGACCTGGATGAATTAATTTCAGCAGTATGCAATACTATGGAGGTGATTGAAGCTCCTCAACCCAGATCCATACAGGATGAAATGTTTGAGGGTCTCAGATCCCAACTTAGAAAGTGTTTTCCAGTAAACGAAAATCTAAAAAAACTCATTACGGAGGAATGGCATAAGGGTATTTTAGAGTTATACGTAATTTAATATCCCTTAGGCCTCATGACTACGCGCAAAATTTGATTTAGGATCCGCAGCGGATCACCCGCATGCGGATCCGCACCCCATAGGGATGCATTGACCATCCGCGGGTAGATAAATACCCGCGGATGGTCAATAAAAGTGATTTTTTTTAAAATGGAGCATGAAAAAAAATGGACCATGCTCCATTTTCGTGTGGGTCTCCCACAGGGACGGCTCTCGCGGGCTTCTATTGAGGCCTATGGAAGCCGTCCGGATCCGCAGGAGACGAAAATCAGAATATACTCACCTACTCCGGATCTGCCCTTCTTCGTGACTTCATCTTCTCTCCGTCGTGGCCGGATCTTTTTTCTTTGGGCCTGCGCACGCGCGCGGCACACAACCGACGTGCCCTGCGCATCCGCCGGGCCGAAGAAAGAAGATCCGGCCGCGACGGAGAGAAGATGAAGCCGCGACGAAGGGAAGATCCTGAGCGTGCGAGAGGTGAGTTAATTCTTCTTTTCAGCGCTCATGTCCGCGGGGCAGGAGGGACCCGCTACAGATTCTCCATGGAGAATCCGTAGCGGGCCTGATTTTCCCCGTGGACATGAGGCCTTAATGATTATGTCAAAAATTCCAAGTTTATAATGAAGACAATTCGATCAACGATTCCGTTAATAGGGCCTTCCTGCGTTATGTGTACGGCAGACCTGAGTGGCGCCTATCACCATATACTCATTCACACAGCTTCCCCAAAAGTATCTTAGATTTTCTGTAAGGATGAATGGCATAATTTCTCACTTCCAGTTTATTTGTTTGCCTTTTGGCATCCCTTTCACCTCTAGGCTCTTTTCAAAAATTATGATTGAACCGGTTGGGTGCCTGAGAGAGAGGGGCGTTAATATAATTCCCTATCTGGCTGATTTTCTGTTAATCGCAAAATCTATTAGTTCTCTGGAGCCCGATTTGGAGCAGACACTCAATCTCTTTTCGTATTAGGGCTGGATTGTTAATTATGAGAAGTCCAGTCTAAATGTTGATACCAGGGAAGTCTTCTTAGGGCTCATGTCCACGGGCAAATTATGATTTAAGATCCGCAGCGGATCTCCCGCATGCGGATCCGCATCCCATAGGGATGCATTGACCACCCGCGGGTAGATAAATACCCGCGGATCGTCAATAAAAGGCATTTTAAAAAAAATGGAGCATGGAAAAATCCGGACCATGCTCCATTTTCGTGCGGGTCTCCCGCGGGGACGGCTCCCGCGGGCTTCTATTGAAGCCTATGGAAGCCGTCCGGATCCGCGGGAGACCTAAAATAGGAATTTAAAGTATTTACCATCCGGCGCGGGCGGGGAAGGTCAGCTGTTCCTCACGGCCGCATCTTCCTTGCTTCGGCTCGGCGGATGTGCCCGGCGCATGCGCGCGGCACTTCGGCGACGTGCCGCCGGCGTCAGGTATTCATCCGCCGGCCGAAAATGAAGATCCGGCCGTGAGGAACAGCTGATCTTCTCCGCCCGCGCCGGATGGTAAATACTTTTAAATTCTTATTTTCAGCCCTCATGTCCGCGGGGCAGGAGGGACCCGCTGCAGATTCTACATGGAGAATCTGCAGCGGATCTGATTTTCCCCGTGGACATGAGGCCTTAGGGCTCCTCCTCGACTCCGTAAGGGGTTATTCTTTTCTACCAGAAGCTAAAGTATCGGACGTTATTCTTTCAGTGGACAAATTTAAAAGAAAGAATCGTGTCTTTAGAAGAGTGGCAATGAGAGTCCTGGGGCAGATGGCAGCCTGCTTGCCTACGGTGCCGTGGGCACTGTTCCATTGTAGACCCCAACAACAAAAGATATTGTCTATTTGGGATAGGAGTCAGTCCTCCATAGATTAAAAAAAATGTAATTTATCAGGCTTGGTGAAAAGGTCCCTGAACTGGTGCTTGTCACCTATCAGAAAAGGAGTTCAGTGGTCTCTGTCCCCGTGCGTATCCATCAATAGAGATGCCAGTGAATCTGGCCTGGGGGCCCAGGTAGCAGGTGGAACGTTACAAGGCTACAGGTCAGAACATGTCAGTGCTCAGTCTTCTACCTACAGAGAGCTCAGGGTGGTCTGGGAGACTTTAATTTGGGTCGAAGATGTACTACAAGGAAAGCATGTAAAGATGCTATCAGATAACGTAACAACCGTATCTTTCATTCGTCACCAGGGCGGCACCCGATATACTCACCTACAGTGACTGTCACAGAAAATACTCTCTTGGGCAGAAAACAACGTAGCATCGTTGTCCGCCATACATCTGAAGGGGTCCTTAAACAATGTGGCGGACTTTCTAAGCAGAGAAACGCTGGACTCTGGAGATTGGGCCCCCAACATGGTGGTGTTCCATCTCCTCACATCCCAGTGGGGTCAACCACAGATAGACTTGTTCGCAAAAAGGGAAAATTCGAAATGCCGAAGAGCTGACAAAGAATTCGCCGATGCTGCTATCCAAGACATTCAAAATGACAGCGGAAGTCCCACAACAGTCATTGATCAGTGTAAGTCTCAGAGAAAATTTCAGAAATAGGAGGCTACCTCCAAATTAGTTGGATTTGTGCAAGGTGCGGACTATAACCCCTTGCAAACAGCTCAGAGATGCAGGATTGCACCAATGACCCTTAGACCTTTAAATGCAATTGCTTTCCAAAAACCTTGGACAAGTCTAAAGTTTTGATTGGTGGGGGTCCAGGTGCTGAGACACTCCCGGATTGCAATAACAAGGCAACTAATGTGCTCGCTAGCTGAAGACAGGCCCATAGACTTTCTATTGAGTAAGTAGTGAAAGTACTCCCCGGCTATTGGTTCCCAACAGCCTGTAGTGGCCTTACTTGACCAGCTGTGTCGCACCTCACCAGGGAGCTGAGAACCAGAAGCCGGGGAGCACGGACAGTGGAAAGCCTCCAGAGGGGGTGAGGGGAGTGCCACATAGTATAAAAGCAGCTGCGAATACGTGGCTGATTTTCTATCAAAACCTGCACCAATGGTATGGCTTTTGACTGTTTTTTGGATGCGGAATTTGCAGCGGCAATTTCTGCTGTGGACATTTTGCAACATTTCCGCCACATGTAAACATACTCTGAGTCAGTTTGAGGTATGATGCCAGGTCTAGAATGGCCTCAGTAGTAATAGTGTCCACAGTTATTGGCCCCAGTAGTAATAGTGGCCCTAGTAGTAATAGTATCCCCCCCTTCCCCCAGTGGCCCCAGTAGTGATAGTCCTCTACATTGGCCTTAGTAGTAATTTATAATATTGGTATGGACATTATTTAACAGAGGGTCTGTCATGTTGCTGTATGGGACGCCATAGTAGTGGTACCGAAATTTGACTCATTGGCAAAAGAAACTGAAAAATAAACAGCGTGAGAACACCCTCCACGAAAAAGCTGTGGAACCAACCTTTATTCAACACCCAGATGAAACAAGTGCTAGTAATTGAGGGAGGCCAGGGAGAACCTGCATATGCATACTTTTAGGATACCCCATATAAATCCAGCTTATATATGACCAAATTATGTCCTATGTACACGTCCGATTCTATAGTTTACTTTCCGTAAGGTTCAGGACATACTGGACTTTCTGCTGCAATGACGACCCCTTATGCAACAAGGTTTAAAACTTTGTTTTAAAACATAAATCGTATGGGGTGCAATGCTATTTTAGAGTTGTTGGGGAGAGGTATACTTGCCAACTTTTGAGAGAGGCAACAAGGAAATTCCAAGATGGGAGTTATGAAGAAGTGTAAAAAACATTTTACCATAGGCTGTGCGCTTTTAGGGTGAAGTCACACGAACGTATATCGGCTCGGTTTTTACGCCGAGCCGATATACATTGTCCTCGTGTGCAGGGGGGGGGGGAGGAAGGAAGAGCCAGGAGCAGGAACTGAGCTCCCGTCCCCCTCTCTGCCCCTCTGCACTATTTGCAATGGGAAGAGGCGGGACAGGGGCGGGGCTAAGGTCTGAGAATTAGCCCCGCCCCCATCCCAACTCTCCCCATTGCAAATAGTGCAGAGGGGCGGAGAGGAGGTAGTGAGGGGGCCGGAGCTCAGTTCCTGCTCCTGGGTCTTCCTTCCTCCCCCCCCCCCTGCACACGAGGACAACGTATATCGGCTCGGCGTAAAAACCGAGCCGATATACGTTCGTGTGACTTCACCCTTATAGAGGGCACACCCCCAATTAATGCATCTAAACGACTTGTGCATATACGATGGGGTATCCAAAAGAAAGAGGAATCATCTGCTAGTGGGCAATACGAGAACATGCTTCTGCTGCTAGGTGAATGTCTGCGAAACTCTTCTGAGGTGGTATGCCACCCAACATTGTTGGGGAAGGTCACGTTTGGCTCCAGTGAATTTTTTTTCAACTTCATCAGCAAAACATTTTCCTTTGGGATCGCTTTCAATCCAAGAAAGAAAAAAAAAAGTTGCATTGGGTGAGATCCGGGTGAGGCAAGGGTTTCATGCCATTCTTTTAACAAAAGTTGTTTGAACAGTCAGTGCTGTGTGGGCAGGTGCGTTGTCATGATGGAAGATCCACTCACCTGTTTGCTACAAGACATCTGGAATGAGGATGATCATTGACATTTCAACTTCATCTAAACAGGAGAGCCTATTCCGAAACTTACTTCTGCTTATAAGCCTATGAGGAGCAGCCATAACAGCTGTATGTGTTGCTTTTTCCCCCCAAAGTAAGCAAAATTTCAGAGCTGCCCGCGGTTCATATGAATATCATCACCAAATAGGGGAAAAACTGAACAACTTGTTAAAAACAAAAATTGCTGGAGCCGAATATAACATTCCCCAACGTCAGCTAGCAGAAGATTCTTGTCTCTTCTAGGTAGCCCCTCGAAATCCTATTCACCACACCCCAAAATATATACAGTGTTATGTTTATGAGGGCTTATTTACCTGGCCGGCACAAATGTTACCAAATGGGTCACTGCACTGGTCACACCAACATAATGTCCAAGATGGACCACACGGACATACATGAAGACCACATAGGAACATGAAAAGGGATGTTATGCCAAGGCTACATTGGCATGGCAGACTATGCCTAAAAGCAAGGCGAATACCCTGATAAAGGCATCACTGTGTCTCATTCTTAAGGACCTAGTCTGTCCCTAGATGGAGAATAAGAAAGGGACAGAACTTGACAGATGGGAATAAGCCCCATCAGCACATACACATCGAATTCTGCATTCACACCAAACACCACACAAGGCAGAACAACATGTCTTAAAACGTCTCAACCACCATCGGACGGAGTGAACAGATGGAAGAAGACTCAAGCATTCAACCCTCATCGCATGGGTGTCGCAACCAAACTAAACTCAGGTACCCAATACCTCATTGGATGGAGGGGGAAAAGGAACAAGCATCTGAAATAACATGACATGGAGGGCGGGGGAGCAAACAGGTATCTAGACCATCTTCAGGAACATATCAACATACACACCGGTAGTCTACCATTGGACATTGTCTCCCTTCAGCCTAACATACTAATTTACTATATACTGTGCACAGTTTTGGACACCGCTGCTCAGAAAAGACATTGCAATGCTTGAGGGGGTTCAAAGAAGGGCAATACCCAGAGAGGCTATCAAAAAGGATAGTTAAAGGGGCAACCAAATAACTCTGTATAAACACATGAGGGGACAATACAAGGATCTGTCCCAGGATCTGTTTATACCCAGGACTGCGACGGTAACAAGAGGGCATCCGCTACGTCTAGAGGAAAGCAGGTTTCATCACCAACACAGAAGGGGGTTCTTTACTGTAAGAGCAGTGAGACTGTGGAACTCTCTGCCTGAGGAAGTGGTGATGGCAAAATCCATAGAGCAGCTTAAGAAGAGACTAAATGCTTTTCTAGAGCGCTATGGTATTACAGGATATAGACATTAGGTGACCAGCAGGGTTGTTAATCTAGGTCTCAGAGTCAGGTAGAAACTTTCAAGACGTTGATCCAGGGAGTATTCTGACAGCCATTATGGGGTCAGGAAGGAATTTTTCCCCACAATGGGCTAAATTGACTTCTGCCTCATTGGGGATTTTTTGTCTTCCTCTGGATCAACAAGGGGGGGCTGGAAACAGGCTGAACTAGATGGGCGTTGTCTCCTTTCAGCCTTATGTTTCCTTCATATAAGTGCATATCAGCCGGCCGTTTTCACAGCCGGCCAACATACACTACGTTGGGACTGAAAAATGTGGTGAACGGGCGCACAAATCAAACGCTTTTGTACCTGCTCATATGACCTGGTATGGCCAGCGCAAATGCACCGAGCTCACCAGGTCATCGTCCGTTTCCCCTCCCTCCCCATCGCAAGCTTACCTCTCGTTCCTCCCCACTCGTTCTGTGCAATGGGAGGGAGCGGAGCTAAGGCCTGCTTCGTCCCATTGATGGCTATAAACAAGGGGTGGGGAGAGGGTGGGCGCTTATCTCCACCCACGTCCCATCCCTAGTCCATAGCCATCAATGTTAGGAGGGCCGCCCCCTCCCATTGCACAAAACGAGCCGGGAGGAACAAGAGGTGGGCCTGCACGAGGGGGAAAGGAGAACAGAGGGAGAGAGCTTAGCAGTGTGGCTAAACTCCCTCCCACCTACGGCCGCTGCCATGGGCTCCCATAGGACGATGTATTCCAGCCCAAAAGATAGTTCCAGGACTATCTTTTGGGCCCGATCTAAAAACGCTCGGCGCTATATTGGCTTGCCCGGGCATTTTTATCTCTCAGAAATACGCCCATGTGATCTAATGCATTGTAATCCAATGCATCAGATCACAGCGCATATCAGCTGGCCATGAACACAGCCGGCCGATATGCGCTCATGTGAAAGAAGCCTTACTATGTTACTATACCGCTATGGCTGGCTACAGGGACTAGACTCACCCACCAACAGCCAGACATCACCCATCTGACTAGACACAGCCACAAGGAGCAAGGCTTCACCACTGACTGCATACAAATAGCAAGTCAGGCAACATTCCACGAATAGACAGTTCCAAACTGGATCCAGACAAACACAAACTTAACACTGAGTGTAGACTCAAACACCAACAAACAGACTGCACTCATCTGACTCCGTATAAAGGCTACACTCACACACAGTTATACTCCAAGTTCCAAACTGGATCCAGACAGACATCTGCAGAACATCCATCCTCATACCAACAAGTAGACAGCAAAATGACCAACACCCAGGTATAGGCATGACTGGATGAAATGCACTCACACCATGGCTGATTGGTCACCATGAAGGTGTGTCCCCTGGCTGGCCAATTGGTCCATTCACCATAGGAGAGGTTACAGTAGAGTAGAAAGGAAGCCCCATAGAGGAATTCCCAACACATTACACCAAAGGGACTTTTTGTAGTGACAGGAAACCTAAAAGGATTTCCTACAGACAACACCCAAAGGATCTTCTGCATTAACAGGTAAGAGGCCAATAGCAGTACTCCAAGGTGCAGCCATGTGGACTAGGCTTCTGTACAGTCGGCACCCCGGTTCCACTACACGTTGCAAATTGCACACTGCGACACGAATCTAGCCCAGACCCCTTAAACAAATACAGACTCTGCAGATACCTCTCCACATTCCCACAATCCTTTTCACTTTTGGTTGCAGCTACCAACAGCATCTTAAAGCAAGCACTGGTGTCAGTATGTTTGTGGTGGTGGTGGTGTTGGTGGTGGTCTCGGAAGTGAAAAGGCTTGTAGTACCGAGGACAGCTAAGTACATAATCAGGACAATGGGCACCCTGAGACCTGCCTGCCCTCACATTGTCTTGGAGCCTCTCGGATATTCCAGGGGTGTTGGCAAGTAGTGGAAAAGGTAAATACAAAAAACTAGTACATTTATCTGGTGTTGTAAAACTTCTTGCTAGTACTTATTATTCTGGGTTCCTGAATGCTGTAGATGCATCGATCGTGTTTCATCTGTTACTATTCAGGACTTCCCAAGCGTCAGGACAGCACAGAAGGTTTTATGAATCTATTTATTCACATATTGTATGGCTCGTGTCAGTAGGAAGTTGTTGATAACTTAACAGCCAATGATTGTCAGCGCCTGTTTTATCTTCAAGACCCCCAAATTTATGTCAATTACTAAAGTAGAGAAATTGCCGGTACAATTCTTCTAAGTTTTCATCCACCATTTCTGGATCAAACTGATACATTCTTTTGTTTTTTTTGCTCCAGCTCAGCTCATCATTCCTGATTATATTTAGCAGTTAATGTAACGCTTCTGCCCACTTCCGGTCAACTCAGAGTAATTCTGCTGTCTTCAGATGCTGTAGAAGAAAAATATGAAGACAATAATACAAGAAGGATCCATTACAATAGCTTTTACACTCACATGCTATGTGTGTGTTCAGCTGGTTTCAGATGGGTATACTACCATTCGAAGCCATAGCTATAGGTGGTGCAGAGGTAGCAGTGGCTACTGGGTCCTGGAGCCTTAGGGGGCTCAACGTCCCCCTATCACATAAGAGACCAGTATTGTACATAGCAAATTCTAGATAGGGGGCCGTGTTACAGATTTTGCATTGCGTCCCAAAGTTTTATAGTTACATCTCTGCGTACCATATGACTCATCTCTGCATAAAACTAACCATGCTGCTGCTGCTACCATCACCTCTCATAATACCCCTACATATCCCCCTCTTTATCTTTATAGAAGAGGAAAGTAGACCTTCTTTTCAATTCGGAAGAGCTGTCTAGCTGGTCTAGGGGTACCCACGACACTTTCTTACAGATCTGGATCCCATGGCATATACTGAGGGGAGAGATCCATTAATGTTTAGCTGCCCGAATGTTCAGCGGGGTGAGACGTTGACCTGGTCTTGATGATGATTCTACTCTTCCTTGGTTGGCCTGGGAGGAGAATTTTAGTCAGCCCATTTCCTTCTAGAATCCCCTGCTCCTACCTCGGCGGAGCAATGACTCAGTTGGTTATCTAATGTGCCTCAGGAGGGTTCTTTACTCTTCTCCTCCCCCCTCCTTTTCCTCCCTTACTTCCCCTATGTTTTCCTTGTCTGGTTCTTTACCCCTCTCTCCCCCCCCCCCCTCTCCTTTTCCTCCCTTGCTTCCCCTATGTTTTCCTTGTCTGGTTCTTTACACCTCTCCTCCCCCCCCCCCCCCTCTCCTTTTCCTCCCTTACTTCCCCTATGTTTTCCTTGTCTGGTTCTTTCCTGTTTCGTCTACCTAGTTCCCCTTTAGAGATGACTTTGAGTTTTCTCTCTCTTTCTTCATCAGAGATCGCTCAGGGTTTATGGGATAGTCCTTATGTAAATTCTACCTTTTCAAGAGTTTAAAGTTCGACTAGATGATTATGTGCATTAATGCTATTACTCTGAACTCGGTGCTGATGTTTATTGATCTATGATAAGCTGTGAAATCTCAATAAAAAAATGTATTTAAAAAAACAAACGAAAAAAAAACAATAGCCCTACATATTAATAGTTTCCCCATTGTGCCCACCACAAGATAATGCCTCCTTTGTGCCCCACAATAATTCTGCCCTCCTTTACCCCCCCCCCCCCCGAGTAATAATACTCTTTGTGCCTCCAAAAAGTGATAATGCCCACTTTGTGCTTCACAGTTATAGTGCCCTCCTTTATGTCCCACACACTACTAATCCACAATTTTGGATTCTGTAAGGCAATAAGTCTACCTTGTGCTCCCTTTCTGCTCCCACAACTAGTTTTGTGCCTACCCACCATCATCTGCTGACTGCAAAGTTCATTCTTTAATGCCCTCCCTCTTCCATTGTGTAGCATGTGGCAGCATGTAGATCTTGAATATTCCTCCTGTCTCTTCCACTCCAGCACCTCAGAGCACAAGAGAGGAGGAAACAGGGTGGATGAATTCAAGATACATATCATGTGTTGGAAGGAAGGACAACATTAAAGAACTTACAGTGCTGTCACTCTTAGTGGGGTAAGCGGATCCTCTGGGTCCCCACAGCTTAGGGACTCTGTCATAATTGATACCTATGAAACCCCTAAGGCTACTCCTCTGGATCTGCATGTTCCTAACCCCGAAGATTTAATTAAAATACATGCTCACCTCCAATCACAGGTATCTTATCAATTAGTATACATCATGATTTGACTGAATCTCATATTCATCAAGGACCATCCCATCTTCAGTTCAGACATACTTAGGCCCCCCAGAGCCCCTATACTTACCTGCGGGAGATAGCGTGAAATCGCTTCCCCGCCCACCGCCGCCGCTTCACCGCCCGTCACCGCCCACCGCCGCCGCGTCACCGGCCGTGTCACGTGCACGGCCGGCCGTGTCACGTGACGCGGCCGGCCGCGTCATATGGCGTCATATGACGCGCGGCGGTGGGCGGGAAAGCGTTTTTTCACGCTATCTCCCGCTGGTTACAGCGGGAGATAGCGTGAACGGACGGCTTCCATTGACTGCAATGGAAGCCGTCAGTGCGTACAGCCCGTCCTCACCCTCAGAAAATAGAGCATGCTGCGGGTGAGGACGGGAGAAATCGCGGTGCGTAATTCCGCGGTGGAATTACGCATCGTGAGCATTGTGCTATTAGGTTCAATAGAACCTAATAGCTGCGGGCAACGCAGCGGATTTTCGCCGCGAATTACGCGGCGGAAATCCGTTCGTGGGAAGGAGGCCTTATGCTAACAGAATCATACATGCTTTGCTTAACCTTGTATGAAAAAAACTAGAGATATGCTACTAAGCAAGAAACAAGATTACCTGGAAAGGTGGCAATTCCGAGTTATTACATGTCTTCCTGTGTAGGTTAGTTCACATTGCACTGCATTATTAGAGAAATCCGACTCCAGGACTTGGAAATTTGGGTTCACAGAGACCTGAAACATACATTCTGAAATTGTATCTTGAAACTGCCATCCTACTGTTTACTCTGAGTTCTGTTAGTCCAAAACTGTAACATCTTTTTCCTGTTGAACGTTTTTTCATATTATCACCCCCTAATCAATCAGAGAACATTTGCTCTCCTATTGTCACACGTGGGGTTTATGTTTTATTAAGAAAAGAAGTTAAAAGATGCTGAGTGCTTGCTCATCTGCTCCCTTCTAAGTTCGTGAAAACAAGAATAAAACGTAATTTAAAAGTTCTTTTGATGACATATCCTGAGATTAAAAAAAAAAATCTCCAAAGTCCAGAAAACCCCATTAAGACAAATGAGTTATGTGCCAACTATATTTACAAGAGTCACTGAGCAGAGAAAAAGACCTAATATAGAATGATATAATATAATGATACGGAGGTTTTCAAACTTATTTCAATATTAAAATGCCTAAACAGATCACTGCGCTGCAGCAAACCTGTTCGTCAGTAGCTAAAGACCCTACAGGTTTCAATTATAATCCCCCGAGGGGGTCTAAATATACTTAATTCGTTTCTAATTTATATTGTGGCCTTTGCTTATTTGTTTCTTACCCTATTTGCACTAGTTGTAGTTTTGCACGCCTCATTCTGATCCTACTTCAAGATTCAATCTATTTGCTCTAGTAATGCTTTTCCCACTGCTCATTCTTTCTAGCAATTCACCATACTATGCCTGTCGGTTTGTGGCAATCTAAGTTTTACGGATAACGGATTGTGGATCCACTGAGCCAGCCAACCAAGCCTAGACCGGTCCTGGAGTTGTTGGCAGCTGACTCCTCAGATAGTGGGACTGTTGCCTGAAAAAGGGAGATTGACCCTAGGCTGCCGAGGGAATGGAAGACTCTTACCTACAAGCAAGGTGATCGCCCTGATAAGGGTGGCCCTGCGCTGGAACCTCGGGTCTGACTATCCTTGATGGTGTAGTAAACATATGAACTGGCAGCAGATGGAGGAGCACACAGATGCAGCACAGAGCAAGGACAAACCACCCACAGGAATGGGGACTGACAGAAAACAAATGTACGAACAGATGCAGAGCTTGGACAGCATAAACAGAATCTGAATACAAAGTAAGCAATAGAGACAGAACTCAGACTGTAAACACAGAGAGCAAAGCAGAACTAAAACAGAAGAAGGTAACCAAAGAAAGCAGTGTCAGAACCTAAGACATACCAATTGTGAGGCCTAGAGACGTGCCACAGCTCACCTTAAATAGAGGAGTAACGCCTATTTAACCCCACAGGTGAGCAGAGAGCCAGAGAGCTGGTTAACCCTCTCAGCGCTAGACGAAAGCAGGCAGGGAGAGCAGAGACGCTACAGCTGCCCAGAACCGCATGAGGGCGGCAGACATGAGTAGTGATCTTACACTAAAGCTCTAATGACAGCCACGAGGTGCCGTTAGAGATGCCAGATTTAGGAAGTGGCTCCTCCCCTGCTGCCAATCAGCCTGGCAGTTGGCCAGTTAAAAACCAGTGCGTCATCGTGACCAGACGCCCCTCGAATGGCCCCATGAGAAGATTATATGGTGTGTAGGATGTTTATTACTGCGCTGTTGTTTGTCACCAGCTCGATGCGCAGCGATTTGTTCGAAATACGAGGTTTTCAAAGTCCTTTCAATTTTAACTGTGTATAAAATAAAATACTTTTTTCCTGCTCAGCGATACATTATTCATATAAGATAGCACCCAAGGTGACAATAACATTCAGTGACATACTAGATATGTTCAGAATCTACAGTAAAAAGTGACATTTCCAAGAGGTTTCTTCCATCTTAATGTGACTATTAGGGGAGGTTAAAGAGGACTTGTTATTTTATGGAGAATGCACGTGTTTTCTAGAACAGAAATGCCACAAAAGCAGACAATTCTGGAGCTTTTTTCTCATAACTTTCAAAAAGTCCTCCATGACTGTAACCCTCCAATATAGATAAGTTTCTGATTTCAACATGGGAGTACAGCGTAAGGCCGCCTGCACACGGGCGAGACGGATTCTGCATGCGGAATCCAACCCTGCGCCCGGCCGGTGACCCCTGCGTACCTGTTCGCAGTCTATTCTGTACTTGGGATGTGCCAGCGCAGTACAGAATCGGCCACGCTATCACTAGGCGATGACGCAGATCCTGCAATGATGATTGTGGAAGGGCCATGGGACGGACGGCTTCCATTAACTTCAATGGAAACAGTCTGTGCGGAGCCCGCACACCAATCGCAGCATGCTACGATTTCTCCTCCGCGAGCGGGAAATTGCAGTCGTTTTTCGCTTGTGGACATGAAATCACGTATTGCCATTGCATGTAATGGGCGGTATTTGTTGGGGCATCCGGAGGTGGACGCCCGCTCGGGATTCCGCAATGCAAGTCCATCCGTGTGCAGCCGGCCTAAAGTGGTTTTAAATCCTGCAAGCAACTACCAGCTTGGTGAGGGTGAGCGATACGGGAGAAGAGAGGAAGATACCGGACATCAACTGATTGGGTTACTAGAACACCTCTTTACGCCTCTTATAAGAGGACGGTGGGTAATCTATACTGGGATTGCCGAGAGATCTGAACTCTGCTGTTGCAGCCGTGGAGGACTTTTTGTATGTATTGGATAGAAGGATGAGTTTGTCTTGGCCTTTCGGCGAGGTACAACAGTTTCCGTTGGCCGCCCACCTTCTTGTCTGAGCTTTTCTTTCCATTGTGCCATCCCTCTGTTGTCCCTCTTGGGTGGGTTTCACCATTCCTCTCTCCATGTCCGTTAGCACTGATTGTTGACAAGGGCCGCGGTAACACTTACTGTAGTTGTCAATTTATTCATTAATTTCTAGGAAGAATTACAGAGGAATGGCACAATGCAGCGTTACGAGCAAAGAGGTTCAGGAATTGTTACATCATTGCGAAGTATTTGCTAAAACAGACACATTAGGCGAGATGAAAGGCGCTCGTTAGTGGTAACACAGTAATTGCCATCGATACTCACTTTGAGAATATATTTTCCTGGGGGAATATCTGTGATGTCAATCCATTGGCAATCAATGTTGGCATGATAAGTGTCGTAACATCCTGGGCTCAGTCCCTGAACACAGATATACTGCATTACTATTATTACAATGTCCGGCTCTGTACGTGTGTGTGACATTATATTTGGCCATATATGATAAAGGTGTTTCATATAGGTTGTTTTTATCCAGTAAGGCCTTCATATTGCATGCACAACCTTAATAATGTGATATACAATAATACATGGGGTTATCCCTAACTACACCTACGTCCCCATCGCATCACCTGGGTGTGGGCTGTACAGGCATAGCGCCTCCGTACTCCTAAATCACAGGAGGTATCCTCCAAGCAGAAGCTGGCCTTGTGACCTTCTGCCACCTTTCGATGGGTCGCCGAGTCCAGGAGGTCATAATGACTGAAGGAGTCCATACTGTGATAATGCCTTTAAGGATTAAGACAAGGATCCAAATTAATATAACAAAAGAGCAATACGGTATATTACAATGCTCAGTACTCACTGGTGGCAGCTGTGCCATTCCCATGTAGGCCTCGGCTTCACTGGTAAGAAGTCTCCCGTGCCGCGGTTTTTAACTCTTTGAGGGAAACGAAGTAGAATTCTAGAACTTATTTCTGAAATACCCGATGAGTAGGCGGACCTAGAAAATAGGAATAAAATGTCTTATGTGCAAATATGACGAAACAAGAAGTGAATTGCAGTAAAATAATATGTAAAAGATTATTCACATTTCGCTAATTCATGCCATATCGGCAGCACCTATCTTTAGAGCTGGGGTTCCCCGGTGAGCCAGACACTGGCTGCTGTATCCAGGCAGTAATTGACTGGAGTGGTGGCCGGGATTGGTGGGACCCACACCCATCAGCCTTTTATGGCTTATTCCATGGATGTGCCTATGATGGGAATAACCACTTTAAGGATTGTCTCGATAAACCAATCACAGCCATTCAGTGATGTCATTGTGAATGGCTGTGATTGGTTTATCGAGCGCCGGCTGTGATTGGCTGGCGCTCGATCCAATCACAGCGCTGACGGCGGGGATTTCAAAAGCAAGCCAGGAGGAAGACAGAAGACTGCAGCAGCTGGCTGCACCGCTGGGGAGAGCATCGCGCCGGGGACACAGACGCCGGCTGATAGGCGAGTATGGTTTTTTTTTTTACCTACTATATACACAAGTCAATAAGTTTTACCAATTTTTTGTGATAAAACTTATTGACTCGGCTTATACTTGGGTTGGCTAATACTCGAGTATATACGGTAATTCTCAGGTGGTCAAAATGAGATCACATGATCCACCTGAAAGAAGGACTGACTTACATATCCTGGGGGGGGGGGGGGGGAGGAGGGGGGGTCATTACTTTAAAAAAAAACAAAAAAATTCATCTTAGTGACCCTTTAAAAATGTTTTCTGCATTATCTTTTTCCTTTTAAAATGTCTGTAAGTCTTTTTCAGTAGAGAGGTGGTGTTTTTCAAATGATTACGGGGGGTTGCAGGGTGGGGGTAAATACAATTTGCCCAATTGGCCTGAAGGGCACCAAATCACCTTGTCCCGACCCTGAGGGAATTGAGCTAAATACTAGCTGTATAAATTCATATATAGTTAGTTTCCCCATGTGCGTTAGTGAAGGTCTAATTGAGTACGGGGCCCATTTTGAGTCTCGCTCTGGGGCCCCGATTATATGGTGGATGGGCTGCCATACAAAGAGCTGGTGGGAATCTAAAACTTCCCCTTCATAGGATGCATAAAGTACAAGTTTACTTTCGGATGGTGTGTGAGACCGCACTGCGGAAGATCTGCACCGATGGAAACGATCACCTCCAAAACTGAATGTCTAGTTTAACTGATCCGGATATCAAACCTCTGGCCACTTGCATAGAAGCGAACGAAGACATGAAAACCTCCTTACGAGAACCAATTTGCATCCCTGAGATTAAGATACATAAATGTGAGAAGCCACTTAAATGTTTCCGCTGTCTGCCTTCCTACCTTTCCAGAACCCATGACCTATTGGTTCCCAATGGCCGCCATAATATACATGGTGACGGCGCCTCCTCTCACCTGGCTAGGCAGTGCTCTTCTGCTGCACACTGAAGACTGTATAAAGGAGCCCTCTGGACATACGTGGCAGATTGGATGAAGAGCGCATCCGGGACCAGATCAGGAAGTCCTGGGAATACAAAAGGGAAACAAGAAGAACACACAGGAATGTCAATAAATACAGCTGAAAAGAAGAGTAAAGCCAGCGCTACCTGTATACACGGTGCGTACAATGCCAGGTTAGAGGGGTATTCCAGGTGTGAAAATTTTTTCCAGATGTGCATGACGTTTGCGACATATTTCTGCACAGCTGGTTATGGGTAGAAATCAGAAGCCATTACCTTCTTACCCTGCCCTCCATTTTTTACATTTTCCCACATCTTAGATTTCTTCCAAGATGGCCGCAGCATCCCTGCTGATATGCAGCTTGAAACTACATTTACCACAATTCCCTGCTCTGTACTTCCTTCCTGTGCGTCCCCTGCTAAGCGCTGCCCTGCTATTGGTCAACAATCCGGTCCTGGGAGCTGAATGGAAAAAAAGCGCCATCCCTGCTTGTACTTATTGAGCAAGCCCGACCAGCAGTGGTGGAATGCCTACAGGACGTATCCATGGCAACCTGGGAATAAACACTTCTGAAGTGCAGGAGGATAATGGTTTGTAGAGCCACAGACACAGAATCTAAAGCAGAACCGCACTGCAAACTGTAAGAACATTTGGTTAGCATTCAACAGCAACTCTGTGTAACCAGAACCCCTTTAAGGAGTCATTAGCTACATCAGCAATGCATATCCTCCAGCAGCATTAATATGTTATCCTTCATTTATGGACTTTTTAATTCCATTCAGTTTGTTCAAGAGACAAGCCTTGCTTTTCCATCAAATAGTGCCTTCCAATCAGGCACCGCAGCTTCTATTCTAATTAAGACTGAGATTGTAAAGAAATATAAGGAAAATTTGGGGAAAAAATATATAAATATTAGAGATTCGTGGAGGGTAAGACCGCCTGGAGATGAGCAATTTCAACCACAAAGTAGCTGGAAATATTCTTTTAATTCCAAATATTTTTCCCATGATCCCACAGCTCAGCATTACCTTTGGCCCAGCAAAGGAATAGAATTCCCCGTCCCATAGAACCTCTTTTCTGGCTGGCAGGATTCCACAAATGGCCAGAGGATGCTCTGTGGGATCTAGGTTGCTATACAATAATAAGGTCCAACGATGGCACCACCAGTAGATCATTTGTCAGGTGGGTAGCTCTGGATAGTATATTATATTACTGTGCAGTTATCTGGGTGTAGGGTTATATTTCCACATCACTCAAGTATAGGGCTATTGTTCCGATTTACAGCATCTGGGTCTATTGACCCGGAGTTCATCCTAGAACGGCTGCCTTGCACAATAATATTTGTCAATCATTCTATATATCAATACACAGTTGAATGCCTCCTCTTACCGGAATGATAGCGCCTTGTTCCAGGTCGGCGGCCTGTTGGGACTGAATTGGTCTGTACCGAATTCCCGCTCCTCTGTGGGCTTCTAGATTCACCACTTACAATTCTCTGTATGGCTGGTGGAGACCCTAGATGCTGGATAGATGCCAGTACGTCATGTGAAACATCATTAGAGTTTGCAGGGGATACATCTCTTTGATTGGAAGCTGTGCCTTGAATAAGCTCAGTATGAGTGATAGCATTCCTGTGAGGAGCAGTTCGATGAGTCGGAGAACTCCTCCGCAGAGTTCCATTCACTTGAGGAATACGTATGTCACTAATTGTAGTAGCCTCAGCTGGAGCTATGGCGTTTCTCTGAGTACTAGTCCATGGAGTGTCCTTGCTTGTTTGTACTAGATTTCCCTTTGTTACAATATTCCTTGTCGTAAGCATTCCTTGGCCCAACTCCGTCACATCACTCCTTTGCATCGGTAATCCTTGTGTGGCTTCATTCCTCGGCGTACTGGTTGCCTCAGTGAGCACAACCTGGTAAGTAAAGGGTTGCAGGTCCCCTTTGTGTAAAGTAGGATAGACTTGTGTGACATTACTTCTCTGGAGTGTGTTCATCTGAGGGACTAAACTTCTTTGTGTAGTGGAAACTTCCTGCATTTCCTCGCTTGTAGACGTTCTCACTAGAACATCATTCTTTTGAGTTATGGCTCTATGTTGGTTCAAGATTCCTTGTCTGCTGCTACTACTTCTTAAACCCCCTCGCTGTGGTCCTGGATACCTCCTTGGGTGAGCAGGATTATGAATCTCAGAGATGTAGAAGGAGCCAACTCTGTGGTCAGAGCCTGAACTCTGGAGGCTAAAAACTCTCCCATTAGTTTCCCAGTGAAACCTGCGACGCCAGGAACCTCTTGGTCCATCCTGATGTGCTCCACGAGAGAAGAGCAGTAGAAGCAATGGAAAAAATAAGAAAGGAGGCATAGCTCAAAAAAGTACAGTAGAAGCAGCAGATTCACTTTCTTGATAGAAGTAAAGCCTCCTTGAAGCTACTCTGGTCATCTATTGATTATTTGGATACTTGGACTTCCTCTCAGGATCCTTTGTAGATAATGATTATTTCCCCACCGTACCTGTGAAGGATATTGCGAGTCATAAGTTCACCAATCCTCAGATATATCTGTTTGGTGTAGTGATTCTATCTTCTTGCACATCACTTGTGAATGTAAACCTCTCATAACTCACCAGCCCACCTTCCCCTCCCTCTACAAATAACACCTCCTTCTCTAATGTACTTATGTGGCCTCCTCTCCTGTCTTCTCTGTACACATAACACCCCTACAATAAAATGTTGCACTTCAGTTTTAAAGGGCTGGTAACGTAAAACACACACAAATCCAATTTGAGGGTGCGTTCACACGTTGCAGCAGAGCAGGTTAGAGTTACAGTACAGTTACAGCCGCCAATCTGCTGTTTTTTTCTCTACATGTGAGCAGAATTTCCTTTAATCCCATTCACTTTAATAGTAAACATTTCCATGGTGGTTTTTCGGCAGCATTTCGGAGTGGTGGGTGCGCCCTGAAAAGGTATCACTCAACATCAAAGAGCTTTATCACCATACAGGTCCTATCACATTGGCCAAAGTCATTCCCTATCTCATTCTACGGAGAGGCTTTGAACTCCCATCAAACTCTCAGATACAAACCATTTTCTTCTAGATGTGAGAATTTATTATTACAGTTGCCTTTTGACTAATTAATCAGAATCCCATGTAATTACTCATTGAAATTATACATTCAAGCGGTAGGTTGACGAAAAAACATTTTTTAATCTGGCTGATGGCGATGTTCTTCTCGTTTGATGTAAAGTCTAACGTTGCTCTTTCAGATTGTATAATATTAAGGAGTTCATCACATTAGGATCCATTAAAACTCTAATTGTAGCTGTCCAATGAAAAGCTCATCTCATAAAATACTGGGGTCAAACCATTTGGGGATAAACTGAAAATTTTAATCAAACTAAAAAAAAGTTTTAATGTGTTTAATTCTTCAAAACAAGAGAATCCAACTGTCGGTGGCCAAACACATCCGAGAGAAGTAGGGTGATGGTTGGGCAACTGTTGAAAGAAATAGCGTTTCATAAGCACAGCCATGCACATTTTATATTGGCCATCGCAGTCCTTCAAACATACTGATTCAAGGACACTGAAAGAATGTTTTCAAAAATATTTTTCATCCATCTGCCAAAGATGGTCGAAGTGAAGGACTTTCGTTCAACTATCAGATGAAAATTTCAAATCTGGACGACTTCTTTCTAGACAACGGTGCCATGGCATTGGCCAGCTGGAACATTCACTCAGCAATCTTTGTTATAGTGTGAGGGTATATGTATATATTGCCGTATGTTTTTTATGCTTTTATACCTGTATGCAAGTTCTATTCAAAGTTAAAATGAGAAAAACTTATATGTCGCCTTACATCAGATATTCCAAGGCTTTGCAAGGCTGAGAGAGATGTTTCCAGAAATTCAGAGATGATACAGAACCAGACACGAAGGACGTGTGCTTGGCTGTTTTCCCAGAAGCGCCGTATCTAGATAACGACCATCAACTACCTACATAACTTTCACTGTCCCAGGCCGGAAATCCGGACTTTACATATATGGTTATGCGGTGAATTTGAGCCAATGAGCCCATCACCCATTCCTAGTGATGAGACCAAAGGGTATAAGATCCCATGTAATCTGTAATAAAGTGCGCAGTCATGTCCCCGTGTGAGGAACTATACCAGACCTCCGTGTGTGGTGTCTCTTCTTTACCGCCAGCAGCGGGGCATTGGGGTGGGCCTGATTGGTGCTGTATGCAGAAATTACCCTGACAATAGCCCACCTGACAAACGATCATTTCAGTTTAATTTGTCCATTTTTCTCAACTTCCGTCTAATGTGTATGGGGGGGGGGGACCTTATACAGTAGGATCAAACAACTGTATGCCCTCTGTGGTAGCACAAACAGTCCATATTACCGTCATGTGAAAATAGCTCAAGTATGCCTCTGTAATGTGGCATGTGACAAACCTAGAGGCGCAATAGCAGCTCACAGCGGGCTATGGGAGCCGTATTATGGGTCCATCCGACACAGACCTGTAAAAGATCAGGTTTACATGTTGAGGATTTGGCAGGAATTCCTGCAGAAATCTTGGTTACGAGTCTCATGATAAAGTTATAAATATATTTCGGTTCACATTGAAGAGTAACGTGAATGACACAAAATAGGGAAGTGTTTGGGCCCTTTTATATGGCCGGATGAGCGTTTGGATTCTCACTAGATAGCAGGAAACTCCTGAATAACGAACAATAAATTAGTTTGGCGTTGAGTTTCTGCAAGCACAAAAATCAGAGGACGATTGGCTTGTGTAAGCTGTAGATCATGTGAAGCCAAAAACGTCCCCAGAGGTGAAGATTTCCAAACTAAAGCCATCTTATTTTAGACACATCATGTGAGCAAATGGAGTGGAGAGGATATTATGCTGGGATGTGTCAGTGGTTCATGAAGAAGAAGTCATCAAAGAACTCGCTGGTGAGACACAATCATGGCAGACACTGGCAAAAGAATTGTACTTGATAGAAGAAAATGGCGAGAGTTCATCCATAGAGTGACCCAGAGTCGGCAACGACTAAATGGTTAATCATCATCTATAATCAACAGGTTATTTACTGTGAATTGAGGCAGGCGGGCCGGAGATCGTTCTAACCTGACCCGACTCTATTCACCGAGCGATGATCACTGCTGTGTGAAGGTACAGGAGCGCTCATCGCCTGGATGACTGCCGAGGCCTGAAGTGCCGTGTAAAAGGACCCTTTGTTTTCAATTTCTGCTAAAGATTGTGAACCACACTGCCACTTTTTACAATTTCTGATGAGGCTATTGCATAGCTTAGCTCTCCACAAAAATGCAGTGACAGTAGTTCACGGATGTTATAAAAGGGTCAGTGTAGTTCTTGACCCACTTGTGGAGCTCCACTGAAGGGTGAAGGTCTAAGGTGGACATTAACATTAACTCAAAAGATACTTTGTAATCCCTACGATTTTCGCCTCATGTGATGTAGTCACTTTACCAGAAACACTTACTGAAGAGGACTCTCTCCAGGCTATACCTTCACACAAGGTTCCCGTACACAGCCCTAGAGGACAGGATCACAGGGCCTGATATTGCTGTATGCTTGGTGGACCCAACTCCAGTCTCACAGGAAAATTGTGTATGACCATCGCCCTCCAGTTAGTCTGACACTGCTGCACTCAGAGCCACTACGTCACGACAAGAACAACCACAGGCACACAAAGCAGTCCCAGTCATAGCTTTGGTCTTCGCCATTGGTGGAGCCAGTGACGTGCTATGCTCCGCGCCATACATTTCAGCAAAATCCACAGCAGAAGAAGTTCTGCCAGGTCTCAACTCACCTTTAACCCCTTGAGTGGCACGCCAGGAAATTTTCCGGGACGAGCTCCACTGCTCATAGCGACATAGCCCGGAAGATTTCCGGGCTATGTATCACTATGGGAGCTGCAGAGCACAATGCCACAAGCTGTGACAGTGTGCTCTGCCTGCACAGACCCACAGAGAACAAAGCAAGGGCTTTGAAAAACCAGCAGAAGATATTGCCGATATGCTGGCAATCTCCTGCTTTGTTTACAGGTTGCCATAGAGACCATCGGCTTGTCAGAAGCAAGCCGATGGTCTCTGTGGCAGGGAGAGCTTGGTGCTTGGCTGTCAGAGGACAGCTAAGTACCAGCTCTTACAGCAGAGATCAGAGAAAACCTCCGATCTCTGCTGTGTTAACCCTTTACATGCAGCAATCTATGTGACTGCATCATGTAAAGGGCTGTCACTGCAGCATGTAAAGGGCTGTCACCATCGGACCCCCGGAATGTGATCAGGGGGTCCTGATGGGTCCCCGTAAGGGACAAAATAAATAAATAAAAATTTTAAAAAAAGGTAAAAAATTGTAAAAAAAATAAAAACACTTGTCTCCCTTTACTTTGTAAAAAATCAAAAACAAAATCACACATGTGGTATCCGTGTGTCGTAATGACCCAGAGAAGGAAGTTAGTCCATTATTTAACCCCTTAATGACACAGCCCCTTTTTTTCTTTTTTCCCCATTTTTTTTTTCCTCCCCCCTGTTTAAAAAAATCACAACTTGTCCCGCAAAAAACAAGCCCTTATATGGCCGTGTCAATGGAAAAATGAAAAATTTATGGCTCTTGAGACGCAACTGCAAAATTAGTTGAAATTCAATGATTAGACCATTTTAAAAAACCTGCCCTGGTGGGCACGACAGGGTGGTAGGAAACCCGCCACTCAAGGGGTTAAAGCTCTGCCGTTGGGTGGATCTGAGGGGGCTTCTATTGGCAGTTCCATCACTTTAGATGACAAGAATAACACAACTTGCAGCACTATTACTGCCATCAAAGCCACAGAAACCTCAGTGGAACTATGAACTATTAGAAGTCAATCATTTTAATTTAGTACCCGCAGATCCGGCACCCCATGAACAGGTCAAAAACATTCACTGTGGAATGCATGCCATATTGGAAGACTCCTGGAGCCGAATACTCGTACACCGCGCGGCATGCATTCTGTTTACTTCAAATGTTTTATTTATTTGTATAAGACAATAAGAATATGCCAATATACCGAAGAGTCCCCTCGCGGGGGCAAATATGGAGCTGTAAAAGCATATTTATGAACAAGCCAACAACAGACAAAAAACCCTCCACACCAATTATCAGGCATGTTAAAGTGTTTACACATGTGAGATGAGCAGGTCATGGGCCTACTTTGGTTCTGTTTGGTGTTTCAATTAAAGTTCCCCTTCATTTTGGATAATTTCGGGCCTATATACGTTACGTCGATAAGAGACGTGAGAGACCAGGTATATCAAGGTACAGGGACCACGGGGACTGTGTTTTAACCCCTCAATGACGCGGCCCCTTTTTCTTTTTCCATTTTCGTTTTTCCTTCCCCCTTCAAAAAATTCGTAACTCCTTTATTTATCCATCGCCGTCGCTGTATGAGGGCTTGTTTTCTGCGGGACGAGTTGTATTTTTCAATGGTGCTATTTAATGTACCATATAATGTACTGAAAAACTTTTAAAAAATTCTAAGTGGAGTAAAATGAAAAAAAAAACAACATTTCGCCATCTTTCGGTGCGTCCTGTTTCTACGGCGCACAACGGCAACAAAAGCGACATGGTAACTTTATTCTACGGGTAGGTGTGATTACTACGATACCAAACTTGTATAGGTTTTTTCTTACTATACTACTCTTTTTTTTTCAGACATTTTTTTTTCAATTATTTTCTGCGGTCATTTTGTGCGCGCAATAACTTTTTTATTTTTCCGTCGACGTAGTTGAGCAAGGGCTCATTTTTTGCGGGATGTTCTGTAGTTTCTGATAGTATCAATTTGGAGTACATACGATATTTTGATCGCTTTTTATTGCGTTTTTTCTGGGAGACAGGGTAACTAAAAAAGTGCATTTCTGGCATTTTTTTTTTTTTTTTCGGACAATAATGCACTACTTTGATAGATCGGGCTTTTACGGACGCGGCGATACCAAATACATATATTTATTTTATAATTTCGATTTTTTAATAATAGATATGGCAAAAGGGGGGTGATTTAAACTTTTATAACTTAAATTGTTTTTTTACAATTAAAAAAACTTTATTGATTTTTTTTTAACTTTACTTTGAAGTCCCCCTGGGGGACTTTAACATGCGATGCTTTGATCGCTCCTGCAGTATGACGTAATGCTATAGCATTACGTCATACTGCAATTTAACAGGCAGTCTATCAAGCCACCCCACGGGGATGGCTTGATAGGCAGTCTGGTGAGGCAGCCCTGGGGCCTTTCATTAGGCCCCCGGCTGCCATGACACCTGCACGCCTCCCCCGATCTCACCACGAAGGGGCCTTGCAGGACCCCCGAACTTCGTTCGGGGGATTTAAATGCCACTGTCAGAAATGACAGCGGCATTTAAATGGTTAATAGCCGAACGGCCGCTAGTGGCTATTGCCCGCGGGTGTCAGCTGTTATAAACAGCTGATGCCCACACTGTATGAAGAGAGGTTGCCCCGCTTCATGACGTACCGGTACGTCATGGAGCGGGAAGGGGTTAAGGCAGGGGCGTAACTATAGAGGATGCAGGGGATGCGGTTGCACCCGGGCCCAGGAGCCTTAGGAGGCCCATAAGGCCTCTCTTCTCTTTCATCTGCCCAATTACCAGCTGTTTTCGTGATTACCAAAGTGCAATTCTGGGTAGACATAGAAGCTGACCTAGGGAAGCCAAGATCCCTGAATGGCAATGCTCCCCCCAAGTGCCCAACAAGAGGGATTTGTTTGGTGGAAGAATAAAGGCGTTACTTCACTTCATTGCTTCCTAATACAGAACAGACTGCCTTCCCCACAGCAACTCATAGAAAAGCTCTTGGTTCCCGGTCACCTTTTGCTTGAACTGAACCAAATATATGGCTTCATAGATCACCATTATCAGATTCTCAATCCCGCTGCAAGCCCTCAGCTTTTGAGAGGAGGCGTCTATGGAACCCCCTACAATTGGACACCATCTCCCTCCTTCATTCAATATTAAGCCAGCCACCAGAAGGAGCTAAACTCCCATTCATGCTCTGCTGGGAGGAGGATCTAAACAGATCGTCATCTTCAGAACGATGGCTCCGCTGCTGTGACTTCATATCGAAGGGCAGCCACCAGGTCACTCTAGCAGAATCCCCATTTATAATATTACACAGAGCCTATTTAATGCCTGGGATTTATCATAAATTCTCACCAAGAGCATCCCCAGAGTGCTTCAGAGGGTGCAAAGCATTAGGAACAACGTTGCATACCTGGTGGAGATGCCCTATAGCCCAGTCCCCGTGGAGACAGATCACGAACCTTATTACCAGAGTGCTGGGTAAAGTATTTCCTTTATCCCCACGGTGTGTCTGTTGGCTGACAAGCAAACAGGATTCCAAATTTAAAAAAATGATGAGTACAGAATGGGCAGAGATCGCATCCAGGCGATTACCCCCCCGCAACCCCAAACGTTGATCCAGAGGAAAGCAAAAAAAACCCCAATGAGGTAGAAGCCAATTTTCCTTCCCAACTCCAGTCTCAAAATCAGAATAATCCCCGGATCACCGACCCTTCTGAAGTCCTCAGTGATATAACATGTAAGGCCTCTTTCACATGAGCGTTAAATTATCATGCAGAAGTTAGCCGTGCAAGAAAAAAATAGGCAGCTAGCTGCGCAAAAAGATAGCAGGAACTGGCGGTTTCCTGTGATCAAGCTACAAGCTTTAATAGCAGTGAAATTGCCCATTCACACTATTGGGAGCTGCATGTTGCTTTAAAAAAGCACTGCTGCTCCAGGAGGAGAGACAGAGAGGTGAAGGAAAGCTCTGGGGGAACCCCCTTCTCTGCAGGACTTCCCTTCATCTCAGCACGGCTGGAGGGATATTCCCAGCAGCGACAAGACCAGTGTACTCCTGCAGGGGAGAAGATAGAAATCCCCAGCAGTGCGATATCAGGGTTTGCCTGCAGGGGAAAAGAAGGGATTCCTCAGCTGCAGGGGAAATCCCTCCAGCTCCACCGAGATGAAGGGAAGCCCCGCAGAGCAGGGCATTCCCCCGAGGGCAATGCTTACTTTTTCTCTCCCCACTATGGGGGAATTTCCCTGTAGCAAGAAAAGAGAGAGGGCGGGGCTAGAGAGAGGGAGTGTGGCTTTATAGGAGTTCTCCCAGGGATTCCCCCATAGCCAGAAGAGAGAGGGCAGGGGTAGAAAGCGCTTCTCTCTAGCCCCGTCCTCTTAGGGAAGCCCTGCAGCCCCACCACCCTCTCTCCTTGCTACAAGGATTACTTTGTTCTCCCCTGCAGGGGAATTCCTTCTCTCCGCTGCTGCTGCTGTTCAGATTTTGGGGACAGCTGAAAAGCAAGTTTAAAATGTCCTGTTGTAAACTCCTGTTAGTCCCTGCTGGGAAGAGGGAAAGCCTCAGAGGAGTCCCCTCATGCCTGTGGGGACTAACAGGAGCTTGCAGCAGGATGTTTAAATCTGCTTTTGTGTTTAGCAGGGCGGCTGCACTCCCTCCCCCCTTACCTCCCTTCCTCTCCCATTCCCATTGTTTAGAAGTTTAAACTAAACAATCAGAATGTTTCGCTAATCTCCCTCCCTTGTTATCCAGCTCTCATAGGAGTCTATGGAAACTCCTGCGCATTGCGTACCAAAAATAGGTCAGACTCAGATCCTATCTTTTCACGCAGGAAGGAATTTCAGTTGCGCATGTCCTATTATTTAAGGTGCAATTTTTTTTACGCACCTGAAATTCTTTTGTCTGAACATTTCCATAGGAATCCATTAGTTCTAATATTCATGATTTTTTTACGCGTGTAGGATCCTGTGTGAAGGAGCCCTAATATTGTATAGCTCAAGAAAGACATCTAGGCCCCTCCTATACTCTTTTATCGAGTTCCCCATCACCACATTCTCAGGCAGAGAGTGCCATAGTCTCACAGCTCTTACAGTAAAGAACCCACTTCTGTGTCGGTGTAGAAACTTTCTTTCCTCTAGATGCAGAGAGCGCCCCTTGTTACAGTTAGAGTCTTGGGTATAAATAGATGGGAGAGATCTCTGTACTGACCCCTGATATATCTATACATAGTTATTAGAGCCCCCCCTTATTATACTCCTGGGTATAATAGATGATGGGAGAGATCTCTGTACTGACTTCTGATATATTTATACATAGTTATTAGAGCGCCCCTTGTTACAGTCCTGGGTATAATAGATGATGGTAGAGATCTCTGTACTGATCCCTGATATATCTATACATAGTTATTAGAGTGCCCCCTTGTTACAGTCCTGGCTATAATAGATGATGGAAGAGATCTCTGTACTGACCCCTAATATATCTATACATAGTTATTAGAGCGCCCCCTTGTTACAGTCCTGGCTATAATAGATGATGGGAGAGATCTCTGTACTGACTTCTGATATATTATACATAGTTATTAGAGCGCCCCCTTGTTACAGTCCTGGGTATAATAGATGATGGAAGAGATCTCTGTACTGACCCCTAATATATCTATACATAGTTATTAGAGCGCCCCCTTGTTACAGTCCTGGCTATAATAGATGATGGGAGAGATCTCTGTACTGACTTCTGATATATTATACATAGTTATTAGAGCGCCCCCTTGTTACAGTCCTGGGTATAATAGATGATGGGAGAGATCTCTGTACTGAGCCCTGATATATTATACATAGTTATTAGAGCACCCCCTTGTTACAGTCCTTGGTATACATAGAGATCTCTGTACTGACCCCGGATATATCTATACATAGTTATTAGAGCGCCCCCTTGTTACAGTCCTGGGTATAATAGATGATGGGAGAGATCTCTGTACTGACCCCTGATATACCGTGTTTCTCCGAAAATAAGACAGTGTCATATTAATTTTTGTTCAAAAAGGTTTAACTTTTTTATATGTCTAGCTGCCTGGACACTATTTAAATTGACCTTTTTAATTAACTGTTAGCAGGGCTTAATTTTGGAGAAGGGCTTATATTTCAAGCAACCTTTAAAAAGCCTGAAAAATCACTTTACATCCTCAAAAATTCTGGAAAATCATGCTATGTCTTATTTTCAGGGTATGTCTTATTTTCAGGGAAACAGGGTATCTATACATAGTTATTAGAGCGCCCCCTTGTTACAGTCCTGGGTAGAATAGATGATGGGAGAGATCTCTGTACTGCCCCATGATATATTATACATAGTTATTAGAGCACCCACTTGTTACAGTCCTGGGTATAATAGATGATAGGAGAGATTTCTGTACTGACCCCTGATATATTATATATAGTTATTAGAGCGTCCCCTTGTTACAGTCCTAGGTATAATACATGATGGGAGAGATCTCTGTACTGACCCTGGATATATTATACATAGCTATTAGAGCGCCCCCTTGCTACAGTACTAGGTATAATAGTTGATGAGAGAGATCTCTGTACTGGCCCATGGTATATTATACATAGTTATTAGAGCGCCCCCTTGTTACAGTCCTGGGTATAATAGATGATGGGAGAGATCTCTGTACTGACCCCTGATATATCTATACATAGTTATTAGAGCGCCCCCTTGTTACAGTCCTGGGTATAATAGATGATGGAGAGATCTCTGTACTGACCCTGGATATATTATACATAGCTATTAGAGCGCCCCCTTGCTACAGTACTAGGTATAATAGTTGATGAGAGAGATCTCTGTACTGGCCCATGGTATATTATACATAGTTATTAGAGCGCCCCCTTGTTACAGTCCTGAGTATAATAGATGATGGGAGAGATATCTGTACTGACCCCTGATATATCTTTACATAGTTATTAGAGCGCCCCCTTGTTACAGTCCTGGGTATAATAGATGATGAGAGAGATCTCTGCATTAACCCCTGATAAATTATACATAGTTATTAGAGCACCCACTTGTTACAGTCCTGGGTATAATAGATGATAGGAGAGATTTCTGTACTGACCCCTGATATATTATATATAGTTATTAGAGCGTCCTCTTGTTACAGTCCTAGGTATAATACATGATGGGAGAGATCTCTGTACTGACCCTGGATATATTATACATAGCTATTAGAGCGCCCCCTTGCTACAGTACTAGGTATAATAGTTGATGAGAGAGATCTCTGTACTGGCCCATGGTATATTATACATAGTTATTAGAGCGCCCCCTTGTTACAGTCCTGAGTATAATAGATGATGGGAGAGATATCTGTACTGACCCCTGATATATCTTTACATAGTTATTAGAGCGCCCCCTTGTTACAGTCCTGGGTATAATAGATAATGAGAGAGATCTCTGCATTAACCCCTGATAAATTATACATAGTTATTAGAGCGCCCCCTTGTTACAGTCATGGGTATAAATAGATGATGGGAGAGATTTCTGTACTGACCCCTGATATATCTATACATAGTTATTAGAGGGCCCCCTTGTTACAGTCCTGGGTATACATAGATGATGGGAGAGAGCCCTGTACTGACCCATGATATATCTATACATAGTTATTAGAGCGCCCCCTTGTTACTGTTACAGTCCTGGGTATAATAGATGATGGGAGAGATCTCTGCACTGACCCCTGATATATCTATACATAGTTATTAGAGTGCACCCTTGTTACAATCCTGGGTATAATAGATGATAGGAGAGATCTCTGTACTGACCCCTGATATATTATACATAGTTATTAGAGCACCCCCTTGTTACAGTCCTGGGTATAATAGATGATAGGAGAGATCTCTGTACTGACCCCTTATATATTATACATAGTTATTAGAACGCCCCCTTGTTACAGTCCTGGGTATAATAGATGATAGGAGAGATCTCTCTACTGACCCCTGATATATTATACATAGTTATTAGAGCACACCCTTGTTACAGTCCTTGGTATACATAGAGATCTCTGTACTGACCCCGGATATATTATACATAGTTATTAGAGCACCCCCTTGTTACAGTCCTGGGTATAATAGATGATGGGAGAGATCTCTGTACTGACCCCTGATATACCGTGTTTCCCCGAAAATAAGACAGTGTCTTATATTAATTTTTGTTCAAAAAGGTTTAACTTTTTTATATGACTAGCTGCCTGGCCACTATTTAAATTGACCTTTTTAATTAACTGTTAGCAGGGCTTAATTTTGGAGTAGGGCTTATATTTCAAGCAACCTTTAAAAAGCCTGAAAAATCACTTTACATCCTCAAAAATTCTGGAAAATCATGCTATGTCTTATTTTCAGGGTATGTCTTATTTTCAGGGAAACAGGGTATCTATACATAGTTATTAGCGCGCCCCCTTGTTACAGTCTTGGGTATAATAGATGATGGGAGAGATCTCTGTACTGACCCCTGATATATCATACATAGTTATTAGAGCACCCCCTTGTTACAGTCCTGGGTATAATAGATGATAGGAGAGATTTCTGTACTGACCCCTGATATATTATACATAGTTATTAGAGCGCCCCCTTGTTACAGTCCTAGGTATAATACATGATGGGAGAGATCTCTGTACTGACCCTGGATATATTATACATAGCTATTAGAGCGCCCCCTTGCTACAGTACTAGGTATAATAGTTGATGAGAGAGATCTTTGTACTGGCCCATGTTATATTATACATAGTTATTAGAGCGCCCCCTTGTTACAGTCCTGGGTATAATAGATGATGAGAGAGATCTCTGTATTAACCCCTGATAAATTATACATAGTTATTAGAGGGCCCCCTTGTTACAGTCCTGGGTATACATAGATGATGGGAGAGAGCCCTGTACTGACCCATGATATATCTATACACAGTTATTAGAGCGCCCCCTTGTTACTGATACAGTCCTGGGTATAATAGATGATGGGAGAGATCTCTGCACTGACCCCTGATATATCTATACATAGTCATTAGAGCGCCCCCTTTTTACAGTCCTGGGTAAAAACAGATGATGGGAAAGATCTCTGTACTGACCCCTGATATATTATACATAGTTATTAGAGCGCCCCTTGTTACAGTTGTGGGTATAATAGATGATGGGAGAGATCTCTGTACTGACCCCTGATATATCTATACATAGTTATTAGAGCGCCCCCTTGTTACAGTCCTGGGTATAATAGATGATGGGAGAGATCTCTGTACTGACCCCTGATATATTATACATAGTTATTAGAGCGCCCCCTTGTTACAGTCCTGGGTATAATAGATGATGGGAGAGATCTCTGTACTGACCCCTGATATATTATACATAGTTATTAGAGCGCCCCCTTGTTACAGTCCTAGGTATAATAGATGATGGGAGAGATCTCTGTGCTGACCCCTGATATATCTCTACATAGTTATTAGAGCCCCCCTTGTTACAGTCCTGGGTATAATAGATGATGGGAGAGATCTCTTTACTGACCCCAGATATATCATACTTAGTTATTAGAGCGCCTCTTGTTACAGTCCTGGGAATAATAGATGATGGCAGAGATCTCTGTACTGACCCCTGATATATTATACATAGTTATTAGAGCGCCTTCTTGTTACAGTCCTGGGTATAATAAATGATGGGAGAGATCTCTGTGCTGACCCCTGATATATCTCTGCATAGTTATTAGAGCGCCCCCTTTTTACAGTCCTGGGTATAATAGATGATGGGAGAGATCTCTGTACTGACCCCTGATATATTATACATAGTTATTAGAGTGCCCCCTTGTTACAGTCCTGGGTATAATAAATGATGGGAGAGATCTCTGTGCTGACCCCTGATATATCTCTACATAGTTATTAGAGAGCCCCCTTGTTACAGTTGTGGGTATAATAGATGATGGGAGAGATCTCTGTACTGACCCCTGATATACATAGTTATTAGAGCGCCCTCTTGTTACAGTCCTGGGTATAATAGATGATGGCAGAGATCTCTGTACTGACCCCTGATATATTATCCATAGTTATTAGAGCGCCCCCTTGTTACAGGCCTGAGTATAAATAGATGATGGGAGAGATCTCTGTACTGACCCCTGATATACATAGTTATTAGAGCGCCCCCCTGTTACAGTCCTGGGTATAATAGATGATGGGAGAGATCTCTGTACTGACCCCTGATATATTTCTACATAGTTATTAGAGCGCCCCCTTGTTACAGTTGTGGGTATAATAGATGATGGGAGAGATCTCTGTACTGACCCCTTATATATCTATACATAGTTATTAGAGCAGCCCCTTGTTACAGTCCTGGGTATAATAGATGATGGTAGAGATCTCTGTATTGACCTCTGATATATCTATACATAGTTATTAGAGTGCCTCCTTGTTACAGTCCTGAGTATAATAGATGATGGGAGAGATCTCTGTACTGACCCCTGATATATCATACTTAGTTATTAGAGCGCCTCTTGTTACAGTCCTGGGAATAATAGATGATGGCAGAGATCTCTGTACTGACTCCCTGATATATTATACATAGTTATTAGAGCGCCCCCTTGTTACAGTCCTGGGTATAATAGATGATGGGAGAGATCTCTGTACTGACCCCTGATATATTATACATAGTTATATAGAGCGCCCTCCTTGTTACAGTCCTGGGTATAAATAAATGATGGGAGAGAGTCTCTGTGCTGACCCTTGATATATCTCTGCATAGTTATTAGAGCGCACCCCTTGTTACAGTCTTGGGTATAGTAGATGATGGGAGAGATCTCTGTACTGACCCCTGATATATCTATACATAGTTATTAGAGTGCCACCTTGTTACAGTCCTGGGTATAATAGATGATGGGAGAGATCTCTGTACTGACCCCTGATATATTATACATAGTTATTAGAGCGCCCCCCTTGTTACAGTCCTGGGTAGTAATAGATGATGGGAGAGATCTCTGTCCTGTCTCCTGATATATCTATACATAGTTATTAGAGTGCCCCCTTGTTACAGTCCTGGGTATAAATAGATGATGGGAGAGATCTCTTGTACTGACCCCTGATATATTAAATACATAGTTATTAGAGCGCCCTTGTTACAGTCCTCGGTATAATAGATGATGGGAGAGATCTCTGTACTGACCCCTGATATATCTATATATAGTTATTTAGAGCGCCTCCCTTGTTACAGCCAAGGTATAATAGATGATGGAGAGAGATCTCTGTACTGACCCTGATATATCTATACATAGTTATTAGAGCCCCCACCTTGTTACAGTTGTGGGTATAATTAGTTGAGAGAGATCTTGTACTGGAAAAAATATATATATCGCCCTTAGTGAATAAAGTCCATTCAAGAGAATGGATTTCACATCCGAGGGAGTTTTCTGCGTATCGCATCACACAAAGCTCACACGGTAATATTGCTTATGTGAATAAGACCTAGGCTGTTTTTTTAAACGTACAGAACTCTTATGGAAATAGAACTCATTAGTCAGGAGGTCTCATACTATATAACATTCATTTGTGTGAAGTAACTCAAAAGTCACAAATATAAAACTGTACATTATTGGTAATGTTACTCAGAAGTATTTTGGTATCCCAGGGCATATTAGCATTTCTTGGACTGCTGATAATGCAGATGACTCAGGTTCACATGTAATTCTGACGCCTTCCCTCTCTCCCTCGTTACTGAGTGTCATATTTAGTGTCACGCTCGGCATGCAGACAAGTAAATATAGCTCGCTCTCTGCTGCATCTCGCTTATACCAGTTCCATCTGACCATCCAGCCATAGAAGCTACCAGCAATACATTGGCAGATGTCACCTGCGAGACGCTTGATCAGTTGGAAGTTACTGCAGCAAACTGAGTAGAAGGAGTTGTACCTGTAAGGTCAGTGTCCTCGGCTGACCCCGTAGAAAGTTTACTTAAGGTTCTCACAAAGTACTTGAGAAGTACCAACTTATTAGACATTTACTATATTGTACAGTTAAACATTTTCACTACCTTAAAGGCATTTGTGATGACACTTGGCAGGACACATCCAGCTGCTGGAGCCTCATTGGGACTGTCTGCAAGTCAAGACAAATGAGAGTGATGATTGAATAGAATTAATTGGAAATATTAGAATTTGGTTGGATTTTGTCAAGTGCAAAGCGTGATTTACCACAAATTAGTAGATTTACATCGTTTACCTTTGAAATGAATGGCAGCATTTACATATTTACTGTTCTATCTGCAATTTTAGCACTATAATTAAGAAGCATCCAGGTGCGTGTAGTACACAGGCAGCACATTGCGAACCGAGATACACGCTGCATGTGCATGAGCCCTCAGGCTGGGGTCACACGGGGCGGAATTACCACAGAATTTCTGTGCAGACCTTCTGCAGGCATTTTTAAACCTAAGACTATGCAGCAAAGTGGATTGAGATCTGCAAACATCTCGTTCACACGCATGACATCCCTGCAGACAGTCCGCTGCAGACCAGCCGCACGGAAACTGAGATGCAGCGCGGAATACAAATCCACAACATGTAAATCGTATCGCCGGCTTTCAAGTGTGCAATATAAATTATGGTTAAAAAAAAACCAAACCTCCAGCATCTACAAGAAATTGTCAGATTCACATTAAACTTTCTCTGTGTGACTGTAACATTGGTAAAAAGTGAGTGAGTACAATATCAGAGCAAAAAGGATCAGTTATTGCGGAGAACCGACCCCTTATAGGGAGGCTCTAGTACCCTGTCTGTACTACCGCTAGCTTGGATACAAGATGTGATATGGGGAACATGGAGGCTCTAGTACCTTGTTGTACCGCCTCTAGCTCTGGATACAAGATATGTGACACGGGGGGCATGGAGGCTCTAGTACCCTGTTATACCACCTCTAGCTTGGATACAAGATGTGATATGGGGGGCATGGAGGCTCTAGTATCCTGTTGTACCGCCTCTAGCTTGGATACTAGAGGTGATACGGGGGGCATGGAGGCTCTAGTATCCTGTTGTACCGCCTCTAGCTTGGATATGAGATTTGATACAGGTGGGCATGGAGGCTCTAGTACCCTGTTGTACCGCCTCTAGCTTGGATACAAGATGTGATACGGGGGGCATGGAGGCTCTAGTATCCTGTTGTACCGCCTCTAGCTTGGATACTAGAGGTGATACGGGGGGCATGGAGGCTCTAGTATCCTGTTGTACCGCCTCTAGCTTGGATATGAGATTTGATACAGGTGGGCATGGAGGCTCTAGTACCCTGTTGTACCGCCTCTACCTTAGATACAAGATGTGATACGGGTGGGCATGGAGGCTCTAGTACCCTGTTGCACCGCCTCTACCTTGGATACAAGATGTGATACAGGCAGGCATGAAGGCTCTAGTACCCTGTTGTACCGCCTCTAGCTTGGATACAAGATGTGATACGGGCAGGCATGAAGGCTCTAGTACCCTGTTGTACCGCCTCTACCTTGGATACAAGATGTGATACAGGCAGGCATGAAGGCTCTAGTACCCTGTTGTACCACCTCTAGCTTGGATACAAGATGTGATACAGGTGGGCATGGAGGCTCTAGTACCCTGTTGTACCGCCTCTACCTTAGATACAAGATGTGATACGGGTGGGCATGGAGGCTCTAGTACCCTGTTGCACCGCCTCTACCTTGGATACAAGATGTGATACAGGCAGGCATGAAGGCTCTAGTACCCTGTTGTACCGCCTCTAGCTTGGATACAAGATGTGATACGGGCAGGCATGAAGGCTCTAGTACCCTGTTGTACCGCCTCTACCTTGGATACAAGATGTGATACAGGCAGGCATGAAGGCTCTAGTACCCTGTTGTACCACCTCTAGCTTGGATACAAGATGTGATACAGGTGGGCATGGAGGCTCTAGTACCCTGTTGTACCGCCTCTAGCTTGGATACAAGATGTGATACGGGGGGGCATGGAGGCTCTAGTATCCTGTTGTACCGCCTCTAGCTTGGATATGAGATTTGATACAGGTGGGCATGGAGGCTCTAGTACCCTGTTGTACCGCCTCTACCTTAGATACAAGATGTGATACGGGTGGGCATGGAGGCTCTAGTACCCTGTTGTACCGCCTCTACCTTGGATACAAGATGTGATACAGGCAGGCATGAAGGCTCTAGTACCCTGTTGTACCGCCTCTAGCTTGGATACAAGATGTGATACGGGTGGGCATGGAGGCTCTAGTACCCTGTTGTACCGCCTCTACCTTGGATACAAGATGTGATACAGGCAGGCATGAAGGCTCTAGTACCCTGTTGTACCGCCTCTAGCTTGGATACAAGATGTGATACGGGCAGGCATGAAGGCTCTAGTACCCTGTTGTACCGCCTCTAGCTTGGATACAAGATGTCATACAGGTGGGCATGGAGGCTCTAGTACCCTGTTGTACCGCCTCTAGCTTGGATGCAAGATGTGATACGGGTGGGCATGGAGGCTCTAGTATCCTGTTATACCACCTCTAGCTTGGATACAAGATGTGATACAGGCAGGCATGGAGGCTCTAGTACCCTGTTGTACCACCTCTAGCTTGGATACAAGATGTGATACAGGTGGGCATGGAGGCTCTAGTACCCTGTTGTACCGCCTCTAGCTTGGATACAAGATGTGATACGGGTGGGCATGGAGGCTCTAGTATCCTGTTATACCACCTCTAGCTTGGATACAAGATGTGATACGGGCAGGCATGGAGGCTCTAGTATCCTGTTATACCACCTCTAGCTTGGATACAAGATGTGATACGGGCAGGCATGAAGGCTCTAGTACTCTGTTGTACCACCTCTACCTTGGATACAAAATGTGATACAGGCAGGCATGAAGGCTCTAGTACCCTGTTGTACTGCCTCGAGCTTGGATACAAGATGTGATATGGGTGGGCATGGAGGCTGTAGTAACCTGTTATACCGCCTCTAGCTTGGATACAAGATGTGATACAGGTGGGCATGGAGCCTCTAGTACCCTGTTGTACCGCCTCTAGCTTGGATACAAGATGTGATACGGGGGCATAGATGCTCTAGTACCCTGTTTCACCACCTCTAGCTTGGATACAAGATGTGATACGAGCGTGGATGGAGGCTCGAGAACCCTGTTGTACTGCCTCTAGCTTGGATACAAGATGTTATATGAGCAGGCACGGAGGCACTGGTACCCTGTTGTACTGCCTCTAGCTTGGAAGTGGTAGATTGCCCTGACTGGGTATTAGTGTACCTTGACGCCACCAGGAAGTCCTGGTGGAGTCAAGAGTGACAGGGGGTGATACCCCCCTGTAGCTGATTGGATGGACAGGAGGCAGATGTGTAGGTCCTGGAAGGCCAGCAAAAGTTTTAGTAAAGTGCACAGAGCAGTCCCCCCCCCCCCCCATGCAGCATGTCCAAGGGGCTTCCTTGCTAGGAACCTTGAAGCCGCAACCCCTCTGAGTATGAAGCGGTTGAAAATGGCCCAACGCCGTGCCCCCCCCCCCCCCCGCACACTGCTGCAACAGACGCCGGCCCCCGTGCAGAAGCGGACACCCCTTCACTCCCCCACCACCAGCAGATGTAACTTTTACATGGCCACTGCTGCAGGGAGGCAACAGGGCAACCGCCACAGACACTAACTCCGCCGCCCGAACTGACTCCACAGGCCACAGCGGCACTGCTGCACAGAAGGGACCCAAACTCATCATCCCACTCTGTAATGCACTGCAGCTCCCAGGGTCACGTAAGCCTACAGCAGCGACACAGTCACACGGAGGTGGGTAAAAGGAGTGCAAAGGTTAACAGTCTGAGGGAGGTCAGCTTCAGCCATTCCTGTAGGTTGCAGGACCTGTACTTATTGTACCAATCAGGAGCTGGGGGTGTGAGAGGGGCGTTTTCCCTGTCAAACCCCTAGCTACTGGTGGTGTCAAGGTACACTAATACCCCCTGACTGTCCCCCTGCTAATTGAGTCCCCCACTATCAGAGCCTGTCTCGCCTGCCCTGTGCTCCTATTCCCCTTCTTGCTGGAGCAGTCACCTCCCTGGCGGTCAGAGGGCATGTTGTGCTGCAGCGGTGCTAATCCTCTAATGGCATTCCCCTCATCTACCACCTTTGCTAGTTTGTTGGGGTGTGCCAGTTCAGGACTAGCCCCCCTGGATCTCTTCCCTCTATCCCTCCTCCTGTCACTTAGCTAGCTGCTTGCTCATTCTGCCCTCCCAAACTACAATCCACACCCACATGTACCCCAGCGAGCAGCTGCTTTCCATAGTGCCAATGGATCTCAGTGTTACGATCTGCTTATTTAGATCCAGGATCTGGGCTTCCAAATCTGCAACGTACGCACATCTCATACAGCACCCGGCTGTTCAAGGACCGCATACATGGTACAAGATGTACCCTGGACGGCATTGTCAGTCATGGAGCTCATTCTAAATGGGGATCGGAAAGACAGATTAGATGAAAATAGATACAAACATTTCAAATAAATAAGCAGTAATTAAATAAATTACTCTTTCAAAGTCCCAGAATCCAGACACACTTAAAGGGGTTGTCCCGCGGCAGCAAGTGGGGTTATACACTTCTGTATGGCCATATTAATGCACTTTGTAATGTACATCGTGCATTAATTATGAGCCATACAGAAGTTATTCACTTACCTGTTCCGTTGCTGGCGTCCTCGTCTCCATGGTGCCGTCTAATTTTTAGCGTCTAATCGCCGGATTAGACGCGCTTGCACAGTCCGGTCTTCTTCTTTTCTCAATGGGGCCGCTCGTGCCGGAGAGCGGCTCCTCGTAGCTCCGCCCCGTCACGTGCCGATTCCAGCCAATCAGGAGGCTGGAATCGGCAATGGACCGCACAAAAGCCCTGCGGTCCACCGAGGGAGAAGATCCCGGCGGCCATCTTCAGCCGGTAAGTAAGAAGTCACCGGAGCGCGGGGATTCAGGTAAGCGCTGTGCGGATTTTTTTTTAGGTCCCTGCATCGGGTTTGTCTCGCGCCGAACGGGGGGGGGGGGGGGGCTGTTGAAAAAAAAAAAAACCGTTTTGGCGCGGGACAACCCCTTTAAGACACAGCAGTTAGACAAACTTAAGCAGTAAAGTCGTTGTGTCTAAACCACACTTAGGGCTTATTCAGATGGCTGTATATCGGCCGGGTTTTCACGCCCGGCCCATATAAGCTGTCCCTGTCCGCGGGGGGGGGAGCGGGACAGGCCGGGAGCAGTACACTGAGCTCCCACCTCCTCTCCGCCCCTCGCCACTGTTTGCAATTGGAGGGGGCAGGACGAGGACATGGGGGGAAAGTTTGGCAGAACTTAGCTTCGCCCCCATCCCGCCCCTCCCATTGCAAACAGTGGCTAGGGCTGGAGAGGGGGCAGGAGCTCATTGCACTGCTCCCAGCCCGCCTCCTCCCCCTGCAGAGAGGAACAGCGTATATCGGCCGGGCGTGAAAACCCGGCTGATATACGGACATTTGAATAAGCCCTTAAGAATACAGCAAGGACACTCACTTATGTTTACTTTATATAGCTCCTATGTGCAGGGCTTCTGCTCCTCTGTATGGCCCCCTGCTTTCCTGCAGAATTTCCGCCTGTGGCCGCTGCCCTAGGATTGCATTAGAAAACGCAATCCTAGGCAGACAGTCGCGATTTTTCCGTGTGAAATCACACGCAGAAAACAAATCGCAGCATGTTCTATTTCTGATCAGGACTCGCAGAGGCCCGCACAGAAATGTCAGTGGTGACAGGCCGGCTGGCCGACAGCTGGCACACAGCGCAGAGAGGAGACGCCGGGAGCGGGTAAGCCGCAGGTCTCTGCAGGGGCACGGGACCGCATCTCTCTGCGAGAATTCTCACAGTGGGATCCGACCCGGCCGTCTGCAGGCAGCCTTTGGAATTAGACATGGGATCAGAAGTTCCACAGCTGCAATTTGTCACACCCTGATTGGGTAACCCCCGTCCCTAATTACTCACCTGTGCAAAGCAATGGGGAGCGAAACCCACAGACTGTTTTTTTAAATGTAACAATGTTTATCAATATAACACCCCAATATATCCCTTTAACCCCTTAGTGACGGAGCTTTTTTGCTTTTTTCCTTTTTCGATTTTCCCTCCTTCCTTTTAAAAATCGTAACTCCTTTATTTATCCATCACCCTCGCTGTATAAAGGCTTGTTTTTTGCGGGACGAGTTGTATTTTTCAATGGTGCTATTTAATGTATCATATAATATACTGAAAAACGTAAAAAAAATACTAAGGGGAGAGAAAAAAAAACAAAAAAACGACATTCCGCCATCTTTCAGTGCATCTGGTTCTTACAGCGCACAAACTGCAACAACAATGACCCGATAACTTTATTCTGTGGGTCGGTACGATCGCTACGATACCAAACTTGTATAACTTTTTTATTTCTCCGTCGATATTGTTGTGAGGCTCATTTTGTGCAGGACGTCCTGTTGTTTCTGTTGCTACTATTTTTGAATATAAACAACTTTTGATCGCTTTTTATTACATTTTTTCTTGGAGACAGGATGACCAAAAAGCGCATTTCTGGCGTTCTTTCTTTTTTTTTTCAGACCACGTTCACTGTGCGCGGTAAATAATGCGTTACTTTGATAGATCGGACTTTTACGGACGCAGCCATACCAAATACGTATTTTTGCTTTATTATTTAGATTATTTTATTGAAAATATGGCAAAAGCTTTTTTAAAAAAACTTTTATTACTTTAAGGCTGGATTCACACAAACGTATATCGGCTGGGTTTTCACACCGAGCCGATATACGTCGTCCTCATCTGCGGGGGGAGGAGGATGGAAGAGACAGGAGCAGGAACTGAGCTCCCGCTCAGAGGGGGCGGGAGCTCAGTTTCTGCTCCTGGCTCTTCCATCCTCCCCCCTGCATTTGAGGACGACGTTTATTTATCGGCTCAGCGTGAAAACCCAGCCGATATACGTTTGTGTGAATCCAGCCTAATAATAATTAGTAAAACTTTTTTGTTCTTAATTTTACACTTTCTTTTAGTCCCTTGAGGACCACACCCAGCGATGCTTTGATCCCTCCTGCAGTATGATATAATGCTATAGCATTACATCAAGCTGCATTCTGACAGGCAGCCTAACAAGCCACCCCACGGGGACAGCTTGATGGGCAGTCTGCTAAGGCAGCCCTGGGGCCTTTCAGAAGGCCCCCGGCTGCCATGACACCTGCACGGCTCCCCTGGTCTCACTGCGGGGGGCCGTACGGGACCCCCCAACATCAGTCGGGGGGTTTAAACGCCGCTATCAGAATTGACAGCAGCATTTAAAGAGTTAATAGCCGCGATCAGCTCCATGGCTAGTTGCAGCTATTGCCCGCGGGTGTCAGCTATAATTAACAGTTGACGCCCGTGCTGCATGGAGGGAGATAGTGGCGCTATCTCCCTACATACACATCCTGCAATGGCAGGACTTAAAAACACTATAGGGCCGTTACTAAGGGGTTAAGGGCTTCTGCATGCTGGCGAGGGCAATATTACATGATTCACGGCCCGATATCGGCCTCGCAGTTCTGAAAACCCCTGGATGCAATGCATTTTTACATGGACACCGTCATGCATCCCTGTGGAGGTTCGCTTCATCGACGCTGCTGTCACCTGCCTCATTGAGAACATGTGGAAACCCCTGGATGCGACAGCCTCACATCACTGCGGGGCTGAAGGAACCCCCTGCTGCAGCCGTCACAGGGATCACGATCTCCTCCCAGTTTTCAATGGGGCAAGCGCTGCTGCAGCCGGCCCCGTGAACGCAATGGGCGATATCAGAAAAAGAAAGGAGCGGTGTGATTTTTTTTCACGCAGCATCACAGGAGTGAAAACATAGTGTGTTAGGCCGGAGGAAGACAATGTCCATCTAGTTCAGCCTGTGTCAACTCCCCTTTCTTGGTCCAGAGGAAGGCAAAACAAAAAACCCAGCGAGCCAATTAGTTCATTTGGAGAAAGAAAATTCCTTCCTGACTCCATAATGGCAGCCAGAGTAATCCCTGGGTCAACATCCGAGATCACCAACCCCGCTGGTCACCTAATGTCTATATCCTGTAATATCATAGAGACATCTAGTCCCTCTTACACTCCTCTATAGATCCTGCCATCACCACATCCTCAGGGTGCGTTCACACGAGCGCATAAGCGGTGCGTTTTTGCGCCCAATCGTATATACGTGACCATCTGAGGCGTTGGTTTTGAATGTATTCGTTCGCACGGGTGATTTTACGGCGCGTAAAAACGGCAACCCGAAAAAAAACCGGAATATACGCGACCGAAATACTCGCCAACGCATATTCGATGGCCGAAAAGATAGTTTGCAAAGTAGGAACAAACGATAATACGCTTTCTAGCTCTGGTCATGATCGCCGAAAAACGTTCTTTCCGGCGATTAAACGCTGCGCACGTGCGAACGTAAATACGCCTACGCTCGTGTGACTGCACCCTCAGGCAGAGCATTCCACAGTCTCACTGCTCTTACAGTAAAGAACCCCTTTCTGTGTTGGTAATAAAACCTGCTTTCCTCTAGACGTAGCGGATGCCCTCTCGTTACCGTCGCAGTCCTGGGTGTAAACAGATCCTGGCAGAGATCCTTGTATCGTCCCCTCATGGATTTATACAGAGTTATTTGGTCGCCCCTTAGCCGTCTTTTTTCCAGGGTGAATAATCCCAGTTTTGGTGCCTCTCTGGGTATTCCAGTCCCTTCATTCCATGTATTAGTTTAGTTGCCCGTCTTTGAACCCCCTCCAGTACTGTAGCATCCTTCCTGAGCGCCGGTGACCAGAACTGTGCGCAGTATTCCATGTGAGGCCTGACAAGTGCCTTATATAGTGGGAGATCACTGAATTCATAATCATGCATTTTCACTGAGATTTTCTCACCAGTGTGAAGGAGCCCTGATACAAAGTATTTAGCCTCTAGGGAGATAATCAATCTAGCACCATCTATAAGCTAATGATGACCAATCTACGTACATTAACACAGGATATTGCTATAAGCCCAGAACAGACACCTAAATGCATCTTCATCCCTCACCTTTAGGCACGGCCGCTCTACATGGATCAGAGAGCAGCCTTTATGTTAGTGATGATACATTCTGCATGACCGGAATGTGTTTCTAAGCCCCTAACACCAAATGTGGGCACAGAAGATGGCAGTACTGGTAGATGTGGGTTTGGAGAGCTGTGAGGTTTTATAAACCGCCTAGGGATGGTTTTACTATAATGTCCTTGGGGCTACTGATCACTGCCATCAGATGGGACCCACGCTCTGGGCAGTGCTACAATCGAGGTTGACAGTGGTACAGATTACATCAGCAGAATCAGCTGCTTGATCCTAACAGTGAGGCGGTATATTATAGCAATGTCGTGCGGGTGAGGGTATAGTAAGAGTAGATGCCCATGCTGCACTGGACTATGGTTGAATCCAAGTCCAGGCAGATGCCCGGTGGGCAGTGGGCAGGCTGCCATATATAAGGGGCCAGCGTTGTGGCCTGGACATATGTCAGCAATAGACCAGTGGTCCTTGAAGTTCGGGCTAGAAGGAAGGAGGCTGCCATCCCTAAACTGTAGAGGGCAGCACTAGTGGCAAAACACTCATCAGTGCTGGCTGTCCAGAGGAGCTCCGCCGCTCAGTGTGGGCCTTGGGAGCAGTAGGGGAATGAATGCAAACTAATGATGCAAAAGCTAATTTCTAAGTGTTTCTAGCACGTGAACGTAGTAAAACACACATATAAGATCACTAGTGTAAGAACACAAAATAGGTATTGTGTAAAAAAGAAAAAAAAATGGAGTGCTTCTTTAAGGGAATGGCATGACTAAATACAATGTGTCACACCATGTCGCTATTTCTCCACAATATGGGGAGGGGGGGGGGGGGGGATTTGTGTCCCAGAGATGCTTTATAGTTCCAGTTGGGCACGCCGCCTGGAAGAATTTGCTGGTAATGCCGTCCTTTTGCTGGAGTTTGGCCCCCATGCTTGTGGTTTAAGCCACAGGTACTCAACGCCAGAGCAGGACCACCACTAGGTAAGGGCTCTCACATCTGTCACACAGCAATCAGCTGTGCCCTTCTTTACTGCCCAAGTCAAGATTTCCACTTTTGGAATGCAAGACGTTTGACAGAAAGGGGGGTAAATTGTACGTTGGCAAGCGCGATGTTACGCTCACCCAGGCGGAGGCAGCCCAATTATGGCAGAACAAGACTGCAGCAGAATCTATTCTCTATCTTTATAGCCTGTAAATCTATATTGGTCTGTTTAGGATAAATCGCCTCTCCAGGACCTGAATATGAGCCCCGCAGGTGTTATGTAAGATGCGCTCGGCTCAGGTCACGAGAACAATTTAAATGCGGTCTTAAGTTTATTGGAATGAAGGCAGGAGTGAAAAATCCACATTTTAACAGGAGAAAAACTTGCATTATTTAATTTTTTAAAAGTTTTGCGTGAAGTTGCTGTTAACAAGTCTCACTTCTAGTTGGACGGTACTTTGCGGTGGAGGCTCAGAGTGGATTCTACACATAACTTGTGACCCCAGCTCACCCGTCGGGAGGGATCTGGGCTCGTTTTAGCACAACACTGGTAACGTTTTTCTCCTTTCTTATTTTAAACAATTGAGGCTTATCGGACCGCACCCAGTGCCAACCACATACAACAGGGCTCTATCAGCAAATGGATTATTAACAGGTGTAGGTCATATCTCTGGGCAGAGCAGGTAACTGAAGTGCATTTGCATCTACCATTTAGGGTTTATTTACACGGGACGACTGTCAGGCAAACGATGTCCTCACTCTTGTGCTGTTGCACGGAAGCTAGTATTGCTGGATCACTCATGGAGCGGCTCGCAGGACAGTGCAGGAGATTTCTCTCTTACACCCCCTGACCCTCTTCATTCACTAAATACAGCGGCTGTTCAGTACTGAACGGCCGCTATTTACACTGAACGATGAGCTCGTGAGCTACAGACTACTGTAGAAGGCCAGTTCTGTAAAGGGTGTCTGCAATTGAAATTAGTCATTCTAACACTCCATATGTACTGATCCAAGGGCAGGTGCAAGCCACAACCCTGCTACATACTAAGTAGACATAATGCTATATGGAGCAGGCTACATGTGTAGAATACTAACAGCCACTCCCATCTAGCATGAAGGGTTTGTCATTAGGATATTCTATGAATGCTAGTGACTGCTGCTATACTTGCTTTTCATAGACCCACCAGACAGACCTGGATACAGGAAGTTACACATGTACAAGTTGGTAGATTTAGGCCCAGTACTGGACAGCAAGGGATGTTGATAAAGCCACACCACACAGTGTGCTAGGCACCCATCAGTGTAGGATTTAGTATTACAGCAGAGTACACAGCAAGTCAAATAAAGTGACTAGCATTCTGCCTCACCCAAGTCGTGCTTTTTGAAGCTATATGGCACCTGGAAGGGCTTGTATATAATCCAGTATTACACAAATAATGACCGGTCTGTGTTATTCAATTATATAATTGTACAGTTATAAAATCATATGGTAAATAAAAAAAGGACAGCGATAATATAAAAAAATGAATCTTCACAATAAGGTTACAACAACTGAATAACTTAAAATTATATACAAAGATCCTGAGTTGTTGCACACTACATAGTCTTCAGAGTTGTAGAACAAGCCAATAGAGGAGGTTGGAGTAGGAGGCCTTTGTGCCCTGCAAGAGAGGAGACAAGATACATTATAGTACCAATGAGCAGCAAGATACATTATAGTACCAATGAGTCTTAATAGGAGTTTACCCTAGACTTACCTAGGAAACATTCAGGAATCGGTTCTGGATATCCGTATATACTCTGGTGAATATTTCATCCTTTGATAGAAGACCATCTATAGAGGCTACAACCGGAACAAAAAGGGAGGATCCTTAGACAGTAGCATTTGGTCAATTCGTGGTACATGCAAGCTTGTAGGGACACTTGTCTTTAATAAAGTCCATTCAGAGATGCTAAAGTGTATTTGGGTGTTCAGTTGCATCATTGCCAAATGCAGTAGCTAGATTTGGTACTAGTGGGATCAGATGTATGCAGGCTTTCCTTGCTTCAAAGCTTGTTAGCAAACCCTTTCCCAACTTCACGTGGCTAGATCCAATCCAGTTTTAGCTTTAGACACAAGTCTCCCATTTTATAGACACTGCATGTGCCACTCTGTCATACAGTAGCTTTGCAAGTGATAGTCATAATAGAAAAGCTCAGACTAGGCCCTATGGGGGACCCACACAGGAAAATGGTTCTGGATCCCTCAAGTGCAATGCTGTTTCATCAATAAAACTATCTAAAAAGGCCCAATGATTCTGGTGTAGCAGAAGGCTAAAGTTTTTTGTTTTTTTTTTTGAAGAGGGGGGGGGGGTAAAAGTGAGGCATTTAGGAGGACCTTATATATACATGCAGTTGTTGTGATGAAATACATACCTACACTCACACCACTTTTTTCCATCTCTTGTCTGTGTTTCAAATACATTGGCCAAACATGACCATCAAATAACCCTGGTGGGTCTGGAACAGTATAGTTTCTGCCACTACAGGAAGGAGAGGAGGGGAAAAAAAAATTACATTCATGTACTGAGATGTTTTACCCAACTTTGAGACCCTATTATCAAAAGAACAGCAAGCTTGCCTGGCTGTTTCTATAAGTGTGACCTATTCTTAAGGCACCATTCGTTCATCGCTTATTTCTAACAATCTGAAAGTGAGCGATAAGCCTCATCAGCGTCGCATGCTGATTATGCGCCTGCATAACTAAGTAGCTAATTAGCTATTAAGAGTTATGCAAAATATCATCGTTTATAACGGTCACTCAAACTGTAGTTTGAGTAACGATGCATTTAGACTGAAAGATCACTCAAACACCATCTGGATGCAGGAGCCATCCAGTTTCATTCAATGTAGAAATATAAGTAAGCAGCGTCCGGAGCGAATTAGGTCTTAAAGAGGCATCTCTTGATGCACTTTTATTAAGCCATCCAGTTTTGTTGTCAGAGCTCCTAGCAGATAAGCAGGGGTTCCCCTGGGACCACCTATCTGAACATTTTATAGCAGATCCTGCGGATGTGCCATACAGGTTTTTTTTTTTTTTAATCTTGAAAAGATTTAAGTGCAACTTCTCTAGTATGCAGTTATACAGATATTTATGGGGATTTTGCCCTTTGTAAACTGTAAAATCCATTGCATGCAAGTGGGGTTATTCTAGTTTCTACAGTAAAGTGGTAACCCTTAATACAATGGTCACTAAGTGGTTTTATTCTGATGGACACTTCAAACTTGCATTAAAAGGCCAACTGTACAGCTGGCTGACCTTTTGTTGGGTTGGAATTGCTGCCCCACCCCACCACCCAAAAAACCAACACTAAGAATTATGGCCCTTTGAATTCAATGACAGATTGGGGATGGGTGATTAAAATCTGTAAGATGGTTTAGCTATGGGAGTCCCAAAATAAGCTAATCACTAAGGGTTAAAGGAAACCTACTGAAGCCATTGATGTATTGTACATGCATATCACTATAGGGGACTACAACACCTCCATTCATTTGAATTGAGTAGTGTTGTAGCTCCAGATGCAGCAGACAGTAAGGAGCATTTCTAGACAGAACAAATGCTGAAAGGGACCTTTGTCCTGTGGTTCATACACATTAGCACTAACCTGCGCCTCCTCTTACACTCCTCATATGGAATAGTTAAGTAGTAACGTTCCGAGCACATATTTGCTAGTAACCTGCAAAACAGAATTACAAGTTAGTCCGAGCACCAATAGTGCTGTCAACATTTTAAAGTTCCATAACAAATAAGGGAAATAATTGTTTGAGGTTATATTACTAAACCCGAGAAAATCCTACTAAGAGGTTCTCCCACTTATTGAGTCATTGTACATAAATGCAGACCCAAGTTCATGTGTACTAGCCCTCACCAACATGTCATATCAAGCCATTAAAGATGCCTGTCCACAGGTGATTCTTCACTGCGTTTCCCACGGTGATAATCCGTCTGTGAACGCTTTCCATAGACTACTATGGAAAGCGCAGCCCTGCTGTCCATGAGTGGAGAATCCTAGAGATTCTGCGCTCATGGGTTTTAAGTCGCACCATGCTGCGATTCTCCATGGTGAGCCCATCTGTCGGATAGGCTCAGCGCAAAGAACCGTCAGCTCTGCCCTGCAGGATATCGCTATGCCCACGGACAGGAGCCCTAAGGGCTTGTCCAGTTTAGAGACTCATTCTCACAATATTAAGCAATTCCAAGATAGAGGCTGGTGCTCCATCCAGACTTGGCCAGAGTGAATTATAGTTACAAAGTATCTCTTGCTGTGGAGGATGTGTTTTGTATTACAGTCCATTGATGTGAATGGGCACGGGGTAATACTTAGTTTCTTCTGTGGTGGCATTGCAGGGAAACTGAAGACTTACTGCCAGGTTCCCCTACAGATCAGGAAGGAAAATTTTACAATGCCAGTTATGGGTGACAAGTGGGTGGTCTCCCCTGTTCAGTGTGTCGAAAGGGCATGAACCTGAGCAGCTCTGCGACTGTCCAGTCAGCATGGGTAGTGTTAGAGATGGCTCCCACCAAGTGTCCCTGCTGATGCTTCACTTTGGATGGGAAGAAAAGAAAGAAATCAGGCTGAAGTATATTTCTGTGACGAATGGACCGTGTTAGAGCAGCTCAGGTTTAGTTCCTTCAACACTGGAAGGCAGAGACTGAGTTATCAATTAAAATATTAAACCCAAAATACACCGATTGTTGCTTAAAGCAGTTTCCATGGAGTAAATTATGCACAGCTGTACTTTTCGGGGGATTTGGCCAACTATTTAAATTGCATGAAGCAATTAGTAAGCACTCAAGTCGCCTTGTGCAAACTTAAGACTAACCTACTTTTAGCCCCATAAGCCAACAATGATTTTAGCACTCACAACAGGGAAGGCAAGTATAACCCAACATTCCCGGACTCTGCAGGGCACCTACTTTAATATAAAAAAAAAAATCTTTGTAAAAGTACATTTTTTGTCACCATAACTTATTTTCCAATAAAGCAACAGGTGTGAGGTCTGTTTTACAGAATATACTGTAGTTCAGCGATACCATTTTGGAGTACATATGACTGAACGATTGTTTTTTTTGATAAATAGGTTTAAATATATAAAATTCTGGCATTAGTTTTTTTTCTGGCATCATTTACCATGTGGGGTAAATCTGAGCTGTCTCCCTTCCCAACTCTGCTCTCTGCCCCTCTCCTCCAGCTGTTAGCAATGTGAGGGGGCGGAGCTAAGATCCTGCCCTATACCATTGCCAACAGCCGGAGAGGAGCAGAGAGCTCCTTATTTGTTTAAATGACAATCCCCCCCCCCCCCCAAAAAAAATAAATCCATGAACTTGCAACAGGTATGGCTTGATAGGCAATATGCAATGGCAGCTCTGGGGGCTTTCAGAAGGCGCCCCCCCATCTGCCACGCAAACTGAACCCTGCGATCTCATTGCAGGTGGCATTCAGGACCCCTGAACTACAATTGGGGCATTTAAAGGGTTAACAGCTGCGATCAGCAGGAGTGTTGATCACAGCTGTATGAAACTGGCACCCACATTGATTGCATGAGGATTGACCCCCAGGATACCACCATGTCCTGTGGTGAGGTGAACTTCTTGTGGAAGTATATTTACAAAAAGTCTCTGTAAGATGGTCTTCAGTGCCTTTATTATAAGGGTTGGCCACTGGCAAATTTGTGATGTGGCATAAGTGAATGCAGCCATTCTAGAAAGTGCTCTACCACCTCTAGACATTTGAAGGCTTCCTAATGCCCACAGATACAGCATACTGTCCATGGGAATGAAGACTGTGGTTGTAGTTCGATGACCCAACTGTCATTCTCTCAGACCATGCACAGATACGAGCAAGAGGACCGCCTATATCTGTGTAGACGTGGATGGCACTGGGGAAAGTGTCATCATGTAACAGCCGCCATCTTTACAGATTAGAGCCTGATGTTCACACACTGCTACCGGGCCCTGAGCGAGGGGAGCCTAACTTCTAGCCACATACTTTCTCAATGGGGAAAGCCACAGATTCAGAACACTGCGATCTTAAGACACTACATTAGGTAACTGGGAACAGAACAGATCATTACTTGTGATTGAACAGCAGGAACCCCTCCAGAATCAGGATCTGCACATCTTCATCCAGCTCAGAAGGAGATGGGGCAATGCCGTGTGATCGGGCGAACTTGACCGGATTCTCAATCCAAGCAGTTACGGTATTCACCATCGCTTCCATATCAATCGAAGTGATCACTGCAAGTATAAGAGACGAGTTGGAAAGGACACAGAACAACATCAATATAAATGTAATGAAAGTAAGATACTAGATATACATTACTGCATCCTACAGCGAAAACCGCTTACCATCCCATTGCTTAAAGCCATCTTCACCAACTTCTATCTGATCCGGCGGCTGAAACATAGTGAGCAATAAAAATGCTGCAAACACATGCAGCTGAGGCACACAACACAGGAGAAGACTAGGGGCACCAATACGGCGTCTCCAAATACTGACTGCCACACTACATGGGAACCCCATAGAGGAGGAGGCTATTACATGGCATAGGAAGAGGTGATGCCATCAGAGAGGTTCTACCTACCTTGAAGAAGTCATCCTGATGGACCACACAACAATTAGGAAGTGCGCCAAGAAGCCTTTTCGTCAGAGTGGTCTTACCGCCATTTGTAACACTGAAGAGAAAAACGCACACGGTCTCATTAGATAAGAGCAGAGGTCAACGTTTACAGAACATTGCGAAGCACCGAGTGGGAGGATCACGCTAACCTGCTGGCCGCTGCTTACTGTGACTGGTGAGGGGTGGGGAGAGACATCTCCTCCAGCCACCCTGCCCCCTGCTGGCCACTGCTTACAGTTACTAGTGAGGGGCAGGGAGAGATCTCTCCTCCAGCCGCCCTGCCCCCTGCTGGCCGCTGCTTACTGTGACTGGTGAGGGGTGGGGAGAGACATCTCCTCCAGCCACCCTGCCCCCTGCTGGCCACTGCTTACAGTTACTAGTGAGGGGCAGGGAGAGATCTCTCCTCCAGCCGCCCTGCCCCCTGCTGGCCGCTGCTTACTGTGACTGGTGAGGGGTGGGGAGAGACATCTCCTCCAGCCACCCTGCCCCCTGCTGGCCACTGCTTACAGTTACTAGTGAGGGGCAGGGAGAGATCTCTCCTCCAGCCGCCCTGCCCCCTGCTGGCCGCTGCTTACTGTGACTGGTGAGGGGTGGGGAGAGACATCTCCTCCAGCCACCCTGCCCCCTGCTGGCCACTGCTTACAGTTACTAGTGAGGGGCAGGGAGAGATCTCTCCTCCAGCCGCCCTGCCCCCTGCTGGCCGCTGCTTACTGTGACTGGTGAGGGGTGGGGAGAGACATCTCCTCCAGCCACCCTGCCCCCTGCTGGCCACTGCTTACAGTTACTAGTGAGGGGCAGGGAGAGATCTCTCCTCCAGCCGCCCTGCCCCCTGCTGGCCGCTGCTTACTGTGACTGGTGAGGGGTGGGGAGAGACATCTCCTCCAGCCACCCTGCCCCCTGCTGGCCACTGCTTACAGTTACTAGTGAGGGGCAGGGAGAGATCTCTCCTCCAGCCGCCCTGCCCCCTGCTGGCCGCTGCTTACTGTGACTGGTGAGGGGCGGGGAGAGATCTCTCCTCCAGCCACCCCGCCCCCTGCTGGCCGCTGCTTACTGTGACTGGTGAGGGGCGGGGAGAGATCTCTCCTCCAGCCACCCTGCCACCTGCTGGCCGCTGCTTACTGTGACTGGTGAGGGGCGGGGAGAGTCCTCCCCTCCAGCCACCCTGCACTTAGTGATTGGAGAGGGGAGAGACCCCTCTTCCAGCCACCCCACCCTCTGCTTACAGTGAGTGGAGAGGGGCAGGGAGAGACATCTCCAGCCACCTCGCCCCCTGCTTAGTAATTGGTGAGGGGCGGGGACAGACCTCCTCCAGCCGCCCCCTGCTGGCCGTGGTCAGTAATGCTCGCTCCTGTGTAACAGCACTGCAGCGGGGCTACACGGGGACAGGTGTTGGGTGTTTGGCTGACCCTCATCCCATGTAAGAGGCCCTCAGCCGGGAGGCTTCTAGTTGGGTGAGCGCCATCACTGCCCATCCGCACTCCTGCAGGGTGTTTAGACAGGTCTGTGCTGACGACTTAGTGGGCAGCTCCTATGTGACCGCGGAGCGTTCAGGCCAGTGCTCCCACCTCCGATCCTCACGCTCCCTACAGGTCATGTTTTCAGGATTCCCTCAGTCTTACCATAGGATATCCTGAAGACACGACCTGTTGGGGTCCCCGAGGACTGGAGTTGGGGACCCCTGCTGTAGACAGAGCATTGCTGATGCTTACACGCCGGCTGAAGCCATCCTGTTTACCTGAACATAAGCCCTAGCATGATTTTCCAGGATTTGAGGATGCCTGAAGTATAATTAAAAGGTATCATATCTACAAGATTACGTCGTTTCTCTTGCTGAGAACAATCACATTTTGAAGTATAAGCCCTACTCCAAAATTAAGCCCTGCATACAGTTAATAAAGTCAGTATAAGCCGTGTCCGGGCAGACATACAGGTAAAAGGGAAATCTTTTTCAGCAAAAAATAAATAAATAAATAAATAAAAAAATAATAAGACCCTGTCTTAGTTTCGGGAAAACAGGGTAAATGACAACCCCGTGCCCAGCGGGCGCCTGGCGTTACACGCAGCCATGATTACACGCCTGCGCTCCAGCAGGCTCTGATGGCGGCTCAGTATAACCGTCTCTCGCGCCTCCGGCAGGTGTTTGTGTCTGGTGCCTAAACATCATACGGGGGCCCCATGCGTCCCCCGGGGCCCCTCAGAGGAGCGCTTATAACCCCGTAGGTTCTATTCTCAGAGTCGCTGCTTCCTACATCGGCCCTCGGAAATACGTGGTAAAACCGCAGGCAGACGCGGCCATTGATTCTACCAGGGCTCTGCAGCCCCGCGGGCAGGTGTGGTGGGTCTAACACCACCATGTCTGAGCCTACTCCATTGTCACAGCCCTGGGCAGGGGGCACTCAGACACCACCCGGCGCGGCAGGGGGCACTCAGACACCACCCGGCGCGGCAGGGGGCACTCAGACACCACCCGGCGCGGCAGGGGGCACTCAGACACCACCCGGCGCGGCAGGGGGCACTCAGACACCACCCGGCGCGGCAGGGGGCACTCAGACACCACCCGGCGCGGCAGGGGGCACTCAGACACCACCCGGCGCGGCAGGGGGCACTCAGACACCACCCGGCGCGGCATTAGTGATGAGCTTGTGGGCAGCTCACATCTGTGTGGCATCCGGACAAATGTGCGAAAGTGGCCATTACACAGGAGCGTCTCCCACGGCAACAGCTGAGACTGATGGGGGGCTTTACATGGGACAGCCCAACATCACCATGACAACAGCTGACCCTCCACAGACCCAAGGCGCCCTCTCCACACCAGCACACACCTCACAGTCGCCTGGGCTCCGGGGGGCTCCAGTCTGTCTCCCCCGCCGGCCGTTACTGAGAGCCGCCAGAACTGCAGGAGCGCGGCAGCCACTTCAAATCTCCCGCCCAAACAGCGGCGCCTACTGGTGATGAGCGACATGACGCGTCCCGCCCGCCAGCCACAACTCCGCATCCCCCGTGCAGTGAGAAGCATGGCGCAGCGCCTTACCCGCCGACGCCGAGGATGATCCGCCTCATGATGCTGTTGGTGCCGTCCGCCGCTCACTCTCTCTCTCTCACACACTGCTATTTCATTGACAAAATTTGCGCGCTCACCAATATTTATACTCCGTCCCCGCGACGTCATTCTGACCTCAAAAAGGCGGCAACCAATGAGAAGAGGCGCCGTGTGCGCGTGCGCGGTGTGTCGGCCAGCTGTCCGCGCGCCTGTCAGTCATGCCCGCCCTATAAATAGCAGCAGGCAGCCTGCCCTTTGCCTAAATTAGTAATGGCTGAAGGACGGAATTGTCACGAGGCGGCCGGGCCGCACGAGTGGGGAGCAGCTTCCCGGCAGTGTGGGCTGCGGGCTCGGCGGGCTCCTGTACAGTGCGGGGCCTGAAGGTGGCGATGCTCATTATTTAACCCCTTAGTGACAGATTTGTTTTTTCTATTTTCGTTTTTTCCTCTCCCCCCCCCCCTTTAAAAAAATCGTAACTCCTTGATTTATCGCCGCCGTCTGCCTGTTGTTTGTGGGCCGACTTGTATTTTCAGTGGTGCCATATACCGGAAAACGTCTGAAAAACTATAAGTGGAGAGAAATGGAGAAAAAAACGACAATCCGCCATCTTTGGCGCGTCTTGCTTCTACGGCGCACAAACTACAATAAAAATGACGGTCCGTGCGATCACTGCCGGACCAAAGTTAAATAAATAAATAGTACAGCAAAAAACTAGATAAGATATTTCCTTTTTTACAATTATCTTCTGCCTCCATCTTTTGCGCACAATAACCGCCATCGCTGTGCCGGACGCCCCCTATAGTTTGCGCTGGCAGCACGTTTGAATACATATGACTTTTCATTACATCTTTTCTGGGAGACAGGGTGACCAAAAAAGTGCATTTCTGGCATTTTTAATTTTTTTTTCTGATGACGTTCACCGTGCGGGGTAAATAATGCGTTACTTTGATAGATCAGATTTTTACGGACGCAGCGATACCAAATACGTATTTTTGTTTTATTATTTAGATTTTACTGTAAATATGGCAAAAGGGGTTTTTAACTTTTTTTTTTAAATTAGTAAAACTTTATTGTTCTTATTTTGACATTTTTTTTAGTCCCTCCAGGGGACTACAATATGCGATGCTTTGGTCGCTCCTGCAGTATGATGTGATGCCACAGCATTACATCATACTGCAGTCTGTAAGGCCACCCCACGGGGACGGCTTGATAGACAGTCTGCTAAGACAGCCCTGCGGCCTTTCAGAAGGCCCCAGGCTGACATGACACCCACATGGCTCCCTGTGATCTCACTGCGGGGGGGGCGTTCAGGATCGGGGGTCGGTCGGGGAATTTAAATGCCGCTGTCAGAATTAACAGTGGTATTTAAAGGGTTAACAGCCCTGATCAGCCGCACAGCTTGTCAGAGCTGTTGCCCGCAGGTGTCAGCTATAAGAAACTGATGTATGGAGGGAGGTCGCAGCGCTACAACCCTCCATACATGTGCTGCAGCTGCAGGACGTATAAACACTGTAGTCTGGTCACTAAGGGGTTAAAGCCTCATGTATGCGGTCTGACATGGGGGGGGGGGGGTTTAATACAGTGCACCGCAGTAAGCCATGCGGTGTGTCCCATACACATTGGCATGTATGCGTGTGTACTACGTGCCAAGACGGTGCCTGCTGCCATCCTTTTGCTGTGTGGGGGCACAGCTGGCAGTAATGTAACAGGCGGCAGCAGAGCCTCGCGCTGGTTGTAGTATTTTGTTGGGTGCGCTATATAACACCATATTACCGGCCTTCGGGAGACCATGAGCTCTACGTCTTGAGGGTCGCAGCATACGCAGTGGTACCCGCAGGTGGGCGTAGTCATGCCCACATATAGTTGGGGGCGTTCAAATCGCTTGTTAATAGGACAATGTTACAATGTTACCTGTGAAGCTGCCCGTCCAATAACAATCATGTGAATGAACCCCCCAGTATTCGGGCGGGTCACATGACCGGGTGTACCTGCACTAAATACAGAGGATACAACACATTACCTGCAGTGGGTCGGTCCCCAGCAGCAGGATTTGCACAAACCGGGGAAAAAAAGTACGACTTGCTTGATTTTCCTGCATTTTCTGCAAAAAAAGGCCCCCGAAGAAGTCTGTGGGGGGCGCAAATACAGAAGGCGATGAAACCGCAAAGAGGAGAACACATGTGGACCTCGTTAGGCAGATAGCCTCTTAATCCACAAACACGGGGTGTGAACGGGCCTGCGTGTGCAAAAAGTAAAATATTCTGCGCAGACGCTTGCAAATGGGCCTCATTTAACTTCGTTTGTGCGCAAATACGTTGCACTGTGGGGGAGGGGCGGGGGATTTTTGCGCATATGGTCGTGTGAAACATTGTGTGACCAAATAAGAAAGCGATGTGAAAAGTGTTTTTTTGGCCACATGTGGCGACCGTGCTGGATGTCTGATAGGTGTGTAGATGGTGGTCTTTAACTTCTAGGGTCGCAGTCACGTGAGCGAGTGCAGGATCGGGCCGGGAAACTCGCCAACACGGGTTTTTCACGCGGATGTTGTTTTTTTAATTCAAATATGCCCGGCAGGGAAATCGTGATCGTCCGGGGCGCGAGTCACACGTGACGAGGGATCGCAAGGGTTTCCCACTGATGTCAGAGGGAAGCATCACATCGCTCCCAGGGGGTCTTCACGTGGCATGCGAGCTCTTTAAAGGTCCCATTGAGAACAATGGGCAAGGCGTTTCCGCAGGAACACTGGAAGATACAACACGCTGCTAGTTGGGCTTCTGCCTCAGCATCAGGCTGCACCCGCACGGCTACAGAACATCGCTCACGTGAAAGAACCCACTGGAGACCACGGGCTTCACATGGTAGCGATGGTTTGTAGCCGTGCGGACGACGCAGCAGCACCGAGGGAAGCATCGCTCATGGGAATAAGTCCGGAGTTCATATGGGTGCAGGCGGGAATCTGAAGGACTCTGAACAATAATGGATCGTCTAAAAGGGCCAGAACACCGATCGAGTTTTGTGGAACTCATTGAAGGCCAGTCAGTGAGTGGGAAGGAGATTCCCCTCGGTCAGCAGTGTTAGACATTCCGGTCTGGTGATAATCGCCGGCACTATGCCCAGCTTGTAACGGGTAACGCCAGAGAGGCGGGCGGCTTAGTGTATGCTACAGATCAGGAACAGATAGGATGGCGGTAGTGTGAAGCTTACTGACGTGTATGTCTGGTGGCCGGGTGTGCAACTAGTAAGCGTCTGGGTCACGGAGTCAATGAACGGCCTAATTAGAAGCAGAGTGATGAAGTGAGCAAGTGCCCATCTTCATGACTTCTTACATTCCCATATGTGACAAACCGAGAAAAAGCGCACTGCGCTACCAAAAATATTTAGACCCCCGTCAGTAAATGGTGCTTTATTAGCATGTCACGTGTCCTAAACCATGCTACATGAGATGCGGGCTCGTGGAGGTGTCAGCCATAGTGCGTGACGGGGAGTGCGAGTTAGGCCAAATGTACACAGCCAGGTCAGATCCTGCGGCAGAATCCGGCCCGGTGGGGACCCCTGCATACCCTTACCGGATTCTACATAATCCGTAATGCGGATGTGCCGGCGCACAAGCACATTACAGATTATGCTGCTTCGTCGCTAGGCGATCACGTGGATTCCATGACCTTTCCACAATGATGATTGCAGAAGAGCTGCGGGTCGGATGGCTTCCATTGACTTCAATGTAAGCCGCCTGCTTGAAATTTGTGCTGGAATAGAACCTACTGAGATTTTCCCTCCGCGAGTGGAAGAAAAAAAAAAAGGAGGGGGAAGGGGGAAAAAAAAAAGGAGGGGGAAGGGGGGAAAAAAAAAGGAGGGGGAAGGGGGGGAAAAAAAAGGAGGGGGAAGGGGGGGAAAAAAAAGGAGGGGGAAGGGGGGGGAAAAAAAGGAGGGGGAAGGGGGGGGGGGAAAAGGAGGGGGAAGGGGGGGGGGAAAAAAGGAGGGGGAAGGGGGGGGGAAAAAAAGGAGGGGGAAGGGGGGGGGGAAAAAAGGAGGGGGAAGGGGGGGGGGGGAAAAGGAGGGGGAAGGGGGGGGGGAAAAAGGAGGGGGAAGGGGGGGGGAAAAAGGAGGGGGAAGGGGGGGGAAAAAAGGAGGGGGAAGGGGGGGGGAAAAAGGAGGGGGAAGGGGGGGGGAAAAAGGAGGGGGAAGGGGGGGAAAAAAAGGAGGGGGAAGGGGGGGAAAAAAAGGAGGGGGAAGGGGGGGGAAAAAAGGAGGGGGAAGGGGGGGGAAAAAAGGAGGGGAAGGGGGGGAAAAAAAGGAGGGGGAAGGGGGGGAAAAAAAGGAGGGGAAGGGGGGGGAAAAAAGGAGGGGGAAGGGGGGGAAAAAAAGGAGGGGGAAGGGGGGGAAAAAAAGGAGGGGGAAGGGGGGGGGAAAAAAGGAGGGGGAAGGGGGGGAAAAAAAGGAGGGGGAAAAAAAGGAGGGGGAAGGGGGGGGGAAAAAGAAAGAGGGGGAAGGGGGGGGAAAAAAGAAAGAGGGGGAAGGGGGGAAAAAAAGAAAGAGGGGGAAGGGGGGAAAAAAAGAAAGAGGGGGAAGGGGGGAAAAAAAAGAAAGAGGGGGAAGGGGGGGAAAAAAAAAAAAGGGGGAAGGGGGGAAAAAAAAAAGAGGGGGAAGGGGGGAAAAAAAAAAGAGGGGGAAGGGGGGAAAAAAAAGAGGGGGAAGGGGGGGAAAAAAAAAAGGAGGGGGAGGGGAACAAAAAAAAAAAAATCACAATTGTTTTTTACTCATGGACATGGAAAAGCGATTTTCCATTGCATTTTTTGGGCAGTATTTGCTCCGGAATCCAAAGGCTCCAGATTCTGCAATGCAGATATGTCCGTGTGCACTGGCCCTTGTGCTGCTGCATACAAGCCGCCCATCACCAAGCGCAGTGTATCGGCTCGTCTACAATGGTGCAAGGAGCGTCGTCATTGGACAGTTAAGCAACAGAAGAAAGTTCTATGTAGCGACAAATCGCACTATTCCATCTTCACATCAGATGGGCGCACCTGGGTGTGGAGGATGCCTTCTTCCTGAGTGTGTTGTGCCATCAGATAGGTACATCGGAGGCTCCATTATGGTCTGGGGATATTTTATGTGCTGTCGTCCCAGTCTGTTGGCTGTAGTGACAAGAACCATGACCACGGAGGGGACCCTGACAGTCTACACAATAATGTGCTGCCGACAGTGTCAATACTCTGGGAATGGTCGGCCATACTGCCAACAAGACAGCGCGCCTCGTCACACACCCAACACTGGTTTACGTTGGTTTGAGGATGTGGATATTCCACAAATAGACCGGCTGCACAGAGTCCGGACTTTCTGGGATGAACTGGAACGTTGGGTCAGGAAATATGAACAGCATTCATGTTCTTTGAGAGAATTTACCAGATATTTACAGGATGAATGGAAGGAAATCCCAGCTGAAGGAAATCCCTATCAGACATTAGTAGGAAGTATCCCATGAAGAGTATCTGATGTCATTAGGTCCAAAGGAGCCCCACTAAGTATTAACATACAGAAATACTACTTTTGATTCTTGCTCAGGTGTTCAATTACTTTTTGTAGGATCAAGTTGATGGGGAGGGGGAGGGGGGGACAACATGTATAAAAGCCCATGTGTTACAACCAGCAGGTGTGGACCCACTGTGCCAACTAACCAGTTTGGCTTTGGGCTAAACATGAGGGCATTATCCTGCTGGTTCCCTGGTATTCACCCTTTAACCCCTGTCCAGGGATCTGACCTTTTTCTGCGAGAAACCGATCAGACCGCTGCCTACTGGAGAAGTCCCAATGTAGTTGGCGGCTGACCCACAGGGGTTGGCAACGCACCACAAGATAGGCCAAAGCGCACAGACAGAATACAGACCGATGTCGGGGCTGGCGACATTCAAATAAGATCCCGGTCACAAGTCCACAGGTTGAGGCAGGCAGATCCAATAACAAATGCATGGGTTGGTGCACAGGATGCCTTCGCTGGGGAGCAAGACCCAAATGAACACTAAAGCTTAGGCAAGGCGGAGCATCTTTGGCCCAGTTATATAGGAGGCTAATGGCTCACTAGTTTGCAGCTGGGTAAGAAGCACTGGAAGAATTAACTCCCTCAGTGCTGAGGGAAAGTGCAAGTAAGGCCACATGATACAGGGAGAGCAGGGCGATGCCTAGCACCATGTTACTTATTCGCCTGATGTCTCTGATCGTACGGGGACAAACAGGAGGATCTATGCTTCTCCCTGTAGCCTTTCCATGCTGCTCACCCTCTGCTGGCTGAAGGGGGATACTTCAACTTGCTCTATCTTATGCTAGATCGCAGTTTGAGCTCTGATATTGGTCTTGTATTAAAGCCAGAATTCTTACTCTATTTGTGAATTGACCTGAAATAGAAACATGGGCAACAAGCTGCAGGCACATGCAGCTCCCACTTCAAATTGCTGTATCTCATGCAATATCATGGTCAGAGCTGCAATCCTGATCTTGTGTTTAAGCCAAGATTCTTTGCTTTAGGGTGGATTCAGACGACGGTATATCGGCTCGGTTTTCACGCCGAGCCGACATACAGTGTCCTCATCTGCAGGGGAAGGGGAGGATGGAAGAGCCAGGAGCAGGAACTGAGCTCCCGCCCCCTCTCTGCCTCATCTCCACCCCTCTCCGCCCCTCTGCACTATTTGCAATGAAAGGAGGTGGAACGGGGGCGGGGCTAAGTTGCGAGAATTAGCCCCGCCCCGTCCCGCCTCTCCTCATTGCAAATAGTGCAGAGGGGCAGAGAGGAGGCAGAGAGGGGGCGGGAGCTCAGAGCACTGCTCCCGGCTCTTCCAGGCTCCCCCCCTGCAGAGAGAGACGCCGTATATCGGCCAGCGTGAAAACCAAGCCGATATACGTTCGTCTGAATCCAGCCTTAAAACAAGACCAACACTGAGTTATTCATTAGTAGCAAAGGCATAATATATATATCCTTAGCTACTGAAATGCTTACCTGCAAGGACATATGAGGTACATCCTTGGCAGGGAGAGTGTTAATCTGTCCCGTAAAAAAACAAATCTTTATTAGAATATATCCATAAAAAGGTAAAAGACCCCCACATGTGCAAAGACCTATATGTAACAAAGTTATGATTTAGGGTGTATTCAGATGACTGTATATCGGCCGCGCATTCACGCCGGCCGATATACGGCGTCTCTCTCTGCAGGGGGAGGAGGCTGGAAGAGCCAGGAGCAGTGCTCTGAGCTCCCGCCCCCTCTCTGCCTCCTCTCCACCCCCCTGCACTATTTTCAATGAGGAGAGGCAGGACAGGGGTGGAGCTAATTCCCGGCACTTAGCCCTGCCCCGCCCCGCCCCCTCTCATTGCAAGTAGTGCAGAGGGGTGGAGAGGAGGCATCGAGGGGGCGGGAGCTCAGTGCACTTCTCCCAGCTCTTCCAGCCTCCTCCCCCTGCAGAGAGAGATGCCGTATATCGGCCGGCGTGAATACCTGGCCGATATACGGTCGTCTGAATGCGCCCTAAGGCTTAGTTCTTTCCTGCGACACGTAGGTCCCTGTTTGTACATGTGAACGTTTTTACCTCTTTATGGATATAATAAAGCTGTGGTTTTCATGAGAAGTGTTGGACCTATATAATATACGTAGTTTAGTCCACATCCCTGTTAAGCGGCTCGGTGTTGTCCTCCGTGGGCTCCCCTTATCGGTAGTTGGCTGTTTGGCATAATGCTGTGGATCCCGATTCATGGGGAGCTGTATTTTACCGTTAGACCTATATTACATGGGTATCATTGTGACGCAGAGTAAGTGCGTCAAGAAATGGCATCTAAAAGCTCCTCTGGTTTCCTATGGATTCTTTCAGATTAACAATTTTTTGACGCACCGAAAAAAAATCACCCGTCAAAAGTAAGGACAGAGGCGCGATTTTTTGACGCCGAGATTTCTCTCCATCAAAAATAGGACAAGTCTTATCTTTTGACGGCAGTACACCGGTGGCTTCATAGTCTCCTATGGGAGTCTATGGAGCCAAGCAGAAAGGGAAGAGGATGGAGTTTAGTAGCGCCGAGCGCTGTTAAACAATAATAGGTGCCACCCGCCAGCAGAAAAAGGGAGGGAGAGGAAGTTTAGCAGCGGGGAGTTTAAGAACAAGGAAGGCAGCCCCCACGCTGGGGGATTCCCTTCTTAACTGCGGCGGGGGACCCTCTTCATCTCTGCGGGGACTCCCTTCATCCCCATGGGGCATCCCTTCATTGTTCTTGCAGCCAAGGGATTTTGGGGCTGTGGCGTCAGTGTACACCAACCTTTACACAGCGCAGATGTTAAGGAGAGAGATCAGTGCTCACAGACTGCACTGCTGGCACTGGAGCAGAGCTGCAGGCTGGGTAAGTGGAATGCCTGTAGGGATACTGCCTGGCCCGAGGTCGCTATTACTACTGGGAATACCACAGGAGTCGCTTATTACTACTGGGGCCAATATAGGGGATACTATTACCACTGGAGCTACTATTGGGGGAGCTATTACAACTAGAAATACTATAGGGGTCACTTATTACTACTGGGGCCAATATAGGGGATACTATTACCACTGGAGCTACTATAGGGGGAGCTATTACAGCTAGAAATACTATAGGGGTCACTTATTACTACTGGGGCCAATATAGGGGATACTATTACCACTGGAGCTACTATAGGGGGAGCTATTACAACTAGAAATACTATAGGGGTCACTTATTACTACTGGGGCCAATATAGGGGATACTATTACCACTGGAGCTACTATGGGGAGAGCTATTACAACTAGGAATACTATAGGAGTCACCTATTACTACTGGGGCCAATATAGGGGATACTATTACCACTGGAGCTACTATGGGGGAGCTATTACAACTAGGAATACTATAGGGGTCACTTATTACTACTGGGGCCAATATAGAGGATACTATTACCACTGGAGCTACTATGGGGAGAACTATTACTAATGGGGATATCATAGGGTTCACTTATTACTACTGGGGCCAATATAGGGGATACTATTACCACTGTAGCTACTATGGGGAGAGCTATTACAACTAGGAATACCATAGGGTTCACTTATTACTACTGGGGCCAATATAGGGGATACTATTACCACTGGAGCTACTATGGGGGAGCTATTACAACTAGGAATACTATAGGAGTCACTTATTACTACTGGGGCCAATATAGGGGATACTATTACCACTGGAGCTACTATGGGGGAGCTATTACAACTAGGAATACTATAGGAGTCACTTATTACTACTGGGGCCAATATAGAGGATACTATTACCACTGGAGCTACTATGGGGGAGCTATTACAACTAGGAATACTATAGGGGTCACTTATTACTACTGGGGCCAATATAGGAGATACTATTATCACTGGAGCCACTATGGAAGGAGCTATTACTACTCGGAATACCATGGGGGTCATTTATTATTACTGTGGCCAATATAGGGGATACCATTACTACTGTGAATACCATAGGGGTCACTTATTACTACTCGGGCCAATATAAGGGATACTATTACTACTACAGCCACTATGGGGGGAGCTATTAGTATTGGCAATACTATATAGGGACACTTAATACTACTGAGGCCACTATAGGGGGTACTAAAAGGTTGATGTGGCCCTCAGTGAAAGGGAGTTTGACACCCCTGAACTATAGTATGTGCTGAAAATGGCTCCTCCAACATCTAAGTACTTTTGCATGCGCGTTAGCATATTAGCGAAGATATCTAATACGGTAATGTAATGGCAGCAAACTCTACTATACCGCGTCTTTACGATCGTCAGATGTTCTTGAGTTATCGTGGTATACACGGCCCTTCAGAAAGTTTTCATAAGGGCGGGCTTATGACCATACGATAATACGTTTGGTCCGGCGTATAGAACTGCCTGTCCCGGAGTATTGTGGCATTTGTACTCGCAGAGCCTGCACATACTGTCATTGATGCCATTTACCGCATGTTATGCACGTGTACACTGCGTATATAATGCACAATGCAAATACGTTTGTGTGAGCCCGGCTACAGGGCATTTACACAAGACCATGATCATGCAAAACCCGCATCAGCGCTCATGCAGTCGCTTAGACATCTGTCGTCCCGTCTAAGGCCGGTAAATGGAAACCGCCTGATCCTCTCGCTGCTGATTATAGCTGTGAGCCTGGCCGTGACCCTGTGCATGACCACGTAGTGACGCAAGCGGTCCTGCACTGTACACTTAGCGATGGCGCACATACCCGCCTGTACGCAATGCTCCATAGAGAACAATGGGCTGTATGTCACGTATATCCACGGTAAAATGGATCATGCTACTTTATATCTTCCACTCACGGATTACGCAATTCCAACACGCTAATGTGATCTTAACTGTGTAAGGCAATTATAATTGATTACCTGCGAGCTATTGTGTATGACATGGGCGTATAGAGCCCGCAGAGTACGCAATTCTAATCCGTGAGAGCGTGATATGGGCCGTGAAGGCAGAGGTTCGCGGAGTTTCTTCCATTGTTCTCAATGGTAGACCTTGCATCACATCGCATACAACTAGCACACGGTGCTCTGCCGCCACCGGCCCCACTGAAAACAATGGGCTGCCATGCGAGAACACGCTCAGGATAGAACATGCTGTGATTTAGCATCACATCGCGGTGCCACGCAGGAAAACATCCATCATGTGTATGACCCTATACAAAAGAATGGGGCTCATATTTGTGCGTCTCACAACACAAAAACCTCGCGCGATCTTCTCGCCGGGTGAAGCCGGCCTACATGGGACGTATCTGCTCCATAATTGTCATCCATGTAACTGAATGTTTGGGTTCCCTACGGGAGAATCGCCTGTATGCGGCGCACGGCAGACGGGACGCTATTTTACAGTAACACCAGTAAATTTGCGCCGATGTCGTTTCTTTTTTGTTTTTCTCTCTGCGACATTTTTAATTAGTCTAATTTTTCATTAAAAAAAAAAATCGGTTTGAAAGAAGAGCCTTTTATTCCCGTCCGCTGTGGACCAACAAGGCGGGCTGCACAGCACAGCAGTTACTTCTACTCCCCCCTGATCTGCCACCGCCCCCCAGCCGCTCGTTATCACAGTGCAGGCGGTCGGCTGCTGCCCCTGTCATTAGCAGATAAGCACATAATAAAGTAACATGTTTGAACAGTAAATGTCTTGTTTGATGAACCCTCCCAGATTGGATACAGTTAGTAGGGTAAGAAGTAACATAATCACATCTGGAATATTCAGCTTTAACCATTCTAGTGCCTTCAGCTTTCTGTGGCATGAGAAGGAGAGTGTCTTACCTGGCGTGCTGCCTCTTTAGTGTGGCAGTAACCAGACCTCCCTTGTTGTATAGAGCGCTCCTGGCAGCAGAAAGCCCTTACTACAGCTCCTCTAGTGACACCGCAGTCACATTCTCCCGCATCAGCACTTCTATAGATAACTGCCGCATGCCTTCTACCGCGCAGTATTTTACATCCGCCATCGCATGGGAGCGCTGTCATCTCTTCATTTATGTTAGCCGCTCAGTTGATAAATATTGACCCCATTGTAGTTTTCATTAAAGACTGCAGAGAACAATGAAAAAGTGGATATTTTGCTTCCCTTTAGGATCCGGCAGAGTTTTACAGTTGAAAGAGGAAGGAGAACAGAAGCTGGAAGTGACCGGGCGGGTTTTAGGATTTTCTATATGTCCCACGGCCATATTACCGTCCTTCATGGGACCATGAGCGCTAAGCCTTGAGGGTCACAGCATACACAGCGGTATACACATGTGGCTGTAGTCATGCCCACATATAGCGGGAGGGGAGGGGTAGATCGCTTGTTATTGGCCGCACGATTTTGCGGTTCATACTATTTTACCCGTGAAACTGCACGTCCAACAACAATCATGAATGAACCTGCGGGAAAACCACCAGCATTCAGGCGGCTTCCCATGACCATGTTTGTGCGCATAGAACACATTAAATTCATAGTTAGTCCCCATGAGCATGTTTTGCGTGAAGACTATGGGAGGTGCGTTAATACCCAAGGGGATGCGCTTAACACTGCGCAAAACTGTTAAAAAAAGAACCTCATTAGGCTAATAGCCTTTTAATCCATGGGAAGGGGGTGTCGCTCGCGTGTGACGCACAAAAAGTACAATATTATTCGCAGACACACACGCAAATCTCGTTCATGCTCAAATACGTTGCGCGGGTCGAGCGTTTTTGCGCATACAGTCGCGTGAAGCTGCGCTCAGGAAAATTGTGTGACCATTCAAGAAGCTATTTGAAAAGGATATTTTGGCCACATGTGGCGACCGCGCTGCGTGTTTGATAAGCGTGTAGATGGCGGGCTTTAACTTCTGATTCCGGTAATTTTGCTACAGTTTAGGGCTGCAGGATCTACAGAGCCGGGATTATAGATTTATACATTAATGGCGTGCGTGCATCACGCCAACCGCAGGAAAGACAATCAATGTCTACTTTTCATTTTTAAACAGAACCTGCCGTTTGGTAGGCGGAGGGCTCATGTCCACGGGGGTCTTGTAACCGCATGCGTTGCACGGCTGCGTGATACACAGTGAATGGAGCCAATGAAAGTGAATGGGCGTGTAGACACATGAGCGTGTAGACACCGCGTAGATACGCACAAGAAATAGCTGACAACACGCTCTATATCTCTGCGCCCTATACTTCTGTATGCTTAAGGACACGGCTTATTTTGGGTCATGAGGACACAACGATTTTTGGGGGGATTTTCATCTCCACTTTTCAGAGGCCATCATTTTTGTATTCGCCGACACGGCGGTATTAGGATTTGGCGGTATTAGGATTTGGCGGTATTAGGATTTGGCGGTATTAGGATTTGGCAGTATTAGGGCTTGTTTGTTGTCTGGAGAGCTGTAGTTATTGGTGCCATCTTTTGGGTCCATATAATGTATTGTAGGACTTCTATTAAACTGTTTGGAGAGAAACCCCTCGCTTTAACAGCGTTAACCATGCAGCATAAATGACATGATACGTCTGTTTTCTGCGGGTCGGTACGATTACCGCAACGCCAAAATTAGATTTTTTCCCCAGTTGCCTTCATGACAGCACCCCTTGAGATAGCCTCCTCCTGATAGGGCAGGACAAACACAGAGATGTCTAAGCGCCTCCTTCCCGCCCTCCTCAGGGGTTTGCCTGCCCTGGCAGTATCCAGAGGGCTGCTGGGAGCTCCCCGAGTTCTTGCGCACAAAAATACCAGTTTTTATTTTATGATCGGCGGCTGGGGCTGCTCCCCAGGACGCTGCAGGTTTAAAGTCCTCTTCACTGCGACCAAGGACGGTCTTAAGTGTGGAACCACAATGGACATCACTGTCGTACTCCTGGTTCCTCTACTAAACATGCACCTATCGGTTCATTTGGGCACCCACAGCAGGGGTGGGTGAAGCACCCAGATGCGGCATTCTGCGCCACTGACATCCCGGGGCATGGCTTACTGGTCCATATGACTGGAGTAGGTGTGGCAGTCTGATACTGAGCGTAACGCGGGGACGTGATGGTGTTGGTGGAGGTGCAGGGGGGTCCAGTGATAGAGAATACTGGCAGTCAGTTTAACCCCTTAAGGACCAGACACTTTTTAGCGATTTTGCCCATGTGGTGTTTTTACTGCCCTATTTTTTTTTTCCTTTAGCTACCAAAATTATTTTTGCAGCGTTTTTTTTCTGTGACATATAGGGCGATTTTTTCATTTCTTTTTTACTCACTTTTTTTTCCATTTCTTGGGAAAAAAATGATTTTTTTAAACATTTATTGTTGTTTTTTTTTTTATACTAGCATATTAACGCGAAAACAAAAGTCCGGGATGGGTTCCTCATTTTGTTTATGACATTTTAACATATAATGTGTACAGTTTTGGGTTACAGGTCGCATTTGGCGACGGTTTTGGTTGATGATATTTATTTTTATTGTATTTTGTAATTTTTTTAAACTTATTTTTGTAACTATTTTTCATACCATCTATGTACCCCACATGGTCTTTTTTTCTATTTAAGAGAATAGAACTAGAAAACTGGCATCGGAGAAGGCGCAACACTCCGGGTTAAAAAAAATAGGAAGTGACCGAAGGCTTGGGAAACTTCTCCTTTTATTTAATAAAGTACGTGATCAGCTTATGGAAACGCGTTTCGGGGATAACCCCTTCATCAGTTCAGCTGGTGTTTAAAACATACAAGCAAGTTCTCCTGCTCCTGCCCTGGCTCACCCCACAGGCAAACAGATCCAATCATTAACCCTTTTGGGATCCACGCTTGTATGTTTTAAACCCCAGCTGAACTGATGAAGGGGTTATCCCCGAAACGCGTTTTCATAAGCTGATCACGTACTTTATTAAATAAAAGGAGAAGTTTCCCAAACCTTTGGTCACTTCCTACCTGCTGTAACCTGGAGTGTTGCGCCTTCTCCACTGCCAGTTTTTTAGTTCTATCCTCTTACTCTATCACGCCCCCCGGTGGTGCGTCATCTGGTCAGGTAGCACCTCCACTATTGAAGTCACCACTTTTATAGTATCATTTTTCACAACAAAAACAACTTTGGGTTTTTCTCCACCCCTCTTTTTCCTCCTCGTCCACATATTTTTCCTATTTGACACTTTTCCACTGTAGTTGGGGCATCCATAGGAGCCCCAGTTACAGGAAAAAATATCCCCCTATAGTGACATCAGTCACTGGTGGAGCTGATCTGGGTCTGCTAGGGCCCTGCAGCTCTCATGTAACAGGGGATCCCGGCGGTCACGCAATCGCCGGGTCGCATACTGGAAGAAACACTTCCACTTTCACAGGAAGTCTTTTAGAGTCTGATAAACAAATGGGAATCTCTCAGATATATCCCTTTACAATGAGAAAAAATTGCAAAGTGAACAAATTTCTCTCAATCCATGAGATTGTCCTACTGCAGTGGATGCATTGACACAGAATTGGGACAACAAGCTACCCTGTTTCCCCAAAAATAAGACCAGCCCTGAAAATAAGACCTACCCTGATTTATTTAGATTTTCGGGGATGCTTGAAATATAAGCCCTACCCCGAAGATAAGCCCTAGGTGCATTACATAAAGAAAAAAGGAATACATTACTCACCTTCAGGAAGCAATGGTTCTGATTGGTTCTCGAGCGCTGCGCAGCCAATCAATGCCATGCTCAATGAACCAATGCGATGGCTATAATTGGTTCATCAAGCGCTGCATTGATTGGCTGAGCAGCGGTTGAGAAGCAATCAGAGCCATCGCTTTCTGAAGGTGAGATTTATGAATCCCATAACCAGTAAGTGATTTTCTGTGGGTGGCCGAGGACTGGAAGAAGCGCGTCAGAGCTCTGGAGGGCAGCGGGCGGGACCTGGACCATACCTGCTATGTAAGTATAATAAGATATCCCCATAAAATAAGACCTAGTGCCTATTTTGGGACACAAACGAATACATGGGGTCTTATTTTTGGGGAAACACGGTAGCATATGCATTTTCCCTAATTTCTCTGATTCCCAGAGTACTCTAGAAATATCTTCACAAAAAATGTCCTGTGATTATCATAGTCCTGTTTTGGCCCAGGAGAAGCTGGTTCTTCTGAAGAACTTGAGCATCCAGGAACCAATACATCTTCCATTGACCCAGGATCTATTAACTTATCAAAAAAGCAACACTTTCTCAAGTAACTGCATGCTTGTCAGAGAAAATTCGGGGGGGCGTGGGGGGGGGGGGGAGTAAGTGAGATCTCTCACTCCCAGCCCCCGCCCCCCACATTTTCTCCGACAAGCATGCAGTTACTCTAAAATAGTGTTGCTCTCTCCAGTAACTGCCCTTACCAAGCATGCTCGCTCATCTCTAGTTAGCAGCCATTATTAGTTTGAACACTAATCGCGGCCGTTGCAGGTAGGTATCAGTTGTCAAAGACAGCCTTCATCTGCTGTGTATGGAGTGGGATCGGCTCCCCGTCCTCTCCATACAAACTCCATATGCCCAGGACATTAACGTATATCCTAGGGCATGAAGAAGTTAAACAGGTGCCTAACAGTGACATCCGTCATCCATAGGCTCTAATGGCATCCATTTAGCAGAATCCCTTCTCATAGGATGCCATTATATTCTATGTGTGACAGATACCACTGGTAGGCATCCGTTAAAGCTTCCATTAAATGTAGACATTTGAAATCCTTCCTGTCACATGTATTCAGGAAACCATTGGCATTTTTTATTTTGAAACTTAGTTTTTTTGGCATTCTTGAAGTTCTATAAGGAAGCATATAGAAAAAACCACTATAATAAAAGTCATAGAGCTTCTAGAACATGTTTGTTTAGAAAACAATGCAACAAAGTAACAAATGAAACTCTGTGTGTGGAGACCTTTAAATATATGACTATTGGCTTTAGGGAATAATCTGGTCACAATGTTTTTACCTAAAACAAAAAAGTAACATAAGAAGCATAACAAAATGTTGTGTGTGAATCCGTCCTCACAGAAATAAAAGATTTGGAATTCCGAACATTGAGAACTGGAACAATCACACTGCTCCACTTATGTAGGACCGAAGAGTAGTATGTTCTTACGAGGCTTCACCCAGAATCACCTGGCAACGTTATGATTCACGCCTCATGACAGAGTGTTCTGCACTTGTGCTGATACTCTTGACATTCCCATGTCCTGATTTCTGGACAGTCATCTGTTTCTCCGTTACTCGTGTGACGAGGAAAATGGGCATATGACTCAGTGATAATAGTAGTAACCGTATATATGAAGCAGAGCTGGTATCATTGTTTTAGAGGGGTTAAAATGTCCACATGTTCTTAGCAAATAAAATATACGCCCTTATTCAGAATAATCCCTGTACCTTAACATAACATAGTAACATAGTATGTAAGGCGAATGAGGACAATGTCCATCCTTAACTTCAGAACAACATGGGACTTTTGTGAAAGACCGACCTGCCATGTAACTTAATTTCTATCATTTTCCCTTGTAATACCCTTTTCTGCTCCTAATGGGCTCCTGTCTGCATCTGTCCATCAAATGATATCACTTCAAGCTGTGGCTATGTAGTTCAGTCTAAAGTATGCTCTCTGCCAAGCCTATACGCATGAATATCATGAAAAGGCATTTAAACATACTTCTTGGCATAACCATTGACTTTGCACCTCAAGAACATCGCAAGAATCCGCTCTTTTCTCACTGTAGACGCGCTAAAAACGCTTACTGTCGCCCTCATCCACTCCCGGCTCGATCATTGCAACTCGTTGCTGATCGGCCTCCTCCCGCACCAGACTCTACCCTCTCCAATCCATCCTGAATGCAGCAGCCAGGCTCATCTTCCTGTCCAGCCGCTACTCGGACGCCTCTGCCCTGTGCCAGTCACTGCCAGGCTGCCCGTTAAATACAGAATTCAATTTAAACTCACTACCTTCATCCACAAAGCCCACCACAGCGCAGCGCCCCCCCTATATTGCCTCCCTCATCCACAGCGCAGCGCCCCCCTATATCGCCTCCCTCATCTCAATCCATCACCCAGCCCGGGCTCTCCGCTCTGCTAACAAAACTAGACTGCGCGCCCCTTTAATTCGAACTTCTCATTCCTGCCTCCAAGACTTCTCCAGAACAGCACCGGTCCTCTGGAACGCACTACCAAAGGCTACCCGGGCGATCCAGGACTCGCAGAACTTCAGGCGTGCTCTAAAAAAGGCACCTCTTCAGGGAGGCATACTGAATTCCCTAAACAAACCGCTCTGTACGCCGCCTGATAACATGCTCCCTGACCTACTGACTGCAATCCCTGTTAGCCATCATAAACTGCCCCTTGCAGTCATACCAATTCTGCTGTCACACGGCTAAATGTCTGACCATTGTCTGTATATAGCATCCCTCACTCTCCACCCCGTCATACTGTGCACATCATCTCCAGGCCCTTTACCTTCTGTATCACCCCATTACTTGTAGTATGTAAGCTCGTTGGAGCAGGACCCGCACCCCTATTGCTTCCATCAGCTGATTACTATATATCTCTGGTTCTGTAATGTTTGTATTGTCTCTCTGTATTCCCCCTGTCTATGTAAGCGCTGCGGAATATATTGGCGCCATACAAATAAAGTTTATTATTATATTAATGGGCCAAATGAAGTCCAAAAGATTGTATCCTCGACTTCACCTATAGTTTCACCTTCTATACTTGGGCATTTATACATTTTGGTGTAACAATCTATATAAAAAAGAATTAAAATCCTAACATCCTGCGGTTTTCACGTTGACCCAATAATGCAGCCTACTAATGGGCTGACACTTCCTGCTCTGTACAGAAAACCTTTCAGTAATAATCTTATCATCAGAGACCAGATTACCATGAAAGGTAACTGTTACAATCAGCACAAATTCCCCTGCTGAATCATTATCTCCTCTCTTCTAGTTTTAGGGTGCATTCCCACAAACGTATATCGGCTCGGTTTTCACGCCGAGCCGATATACGTTGTCCTCGTGTGCTGGGGGGGATGGGGTGGAAGAGCCAGGAGCAGGAACTGAGCTCCTGCCCCCTCTCTGCCTCCTCTCCGCCCCTCTGCACTATTTGCAATGGGGAGAGGTGGGGCAGGGGCGGGGCTAATTCTCGGAACTTAGCCCCGCCCCTGCCCCACCTCCTTTCATTGCAAATAGTGCAGAGGGGTGGAGAGGAGGCAGAGAGGGGGCGGGAGCTCAGTTCCTGCTCCTGGCTCTTCCATCCTCCCCCCCCCCCTGCACACGAGGACAACGTATATCGGCTCGGCGTGAAAACCGAGCCGATATACGTTCGTGGGAATGCACCCTTAGTTTGATGTTGGGGCAGTTGTTAAGCACCAGTCTCCATTAGAATGGATCAGGTAATCACACTGCAGCAGCTTAGGCTTATTTGGCTAGTAGTTTCTGATTGGCTAAATATTCCTAGCTTCTGCAATGTGTTGCTGGTTATATTGTAAAGGTCCATTTAGACCCAATGATTCTCGCTCAAAAATTGTTACGCCTGTCAGCTCATAGTTAATTTTGCCAGCACACCTTGTTCTGTCCAGATGAGCCAGGGTTAACAGCTCCTGTGCCTTTCAGCCAGGTTCACCCTGCTATGTGTCTGAGAGATGTGCTGGTGATTGACAGGTCTATCTACCTATCTGCTCCTCCCGCCTCCCTATAATATCCAGCTCATGCTGCCTGGGAGTGGCTGATTATTGTTCAGTTTTCAGTGTCAGCTTAGTAGCTCTGCTGCTCTGACCTGCTGAGTGTCGGTCCTGGTATTTTGTGCCATTCCCTCAGTCTGCTAGCTTGCCTGCCTTGTTTTGTATCCTGCTTCTGTCAGCTTGTCTGCTAGACCTCGCTGTTATCAGCCAGGGTTTTCCAGTCTGCCTCTGTTTGTATCCTGCTTCTGTCTGCTTGTCCGCTAGATCTCGCTGTTATCAGCCAGGGCTTTACCATCTGCCTCTGTCCTGTTTGTACTGTTCGTGTTGGTTTTTGTCATCTGCCTTTCCTGTCAGTGTTAGTGGGTAGTAGTCTCTTGCATAGGTACGGTGGTCTCTGCCTGTCCTCCCCTAGAAAGCGTAGGGTCAGAGTTGGCAGCCTGGACGTGTCCACCATCAGGGCTATCTCCAGGAAGGGACAGTGGCGTGGGTGAAGATCAGGGAGCCCCGCGCTGTGCGTACCTAAGTACCCCACTAGTATTGTAACAAAAATCACTCAAAGCCGTCTTTTGAGCAAGAATTGCTGGGTCTAACTGCACGGACATCCTGCAGTTTTCGTTAACAAGTCATTCATCGTTGTCTTTCAGCAAACTGAAAGACAACGATGAGCCTTATCAGTGCCGTGCGCTGAGTTCTCAGCAGGATACCGCTAATACAATAGTTTAATCTGGTATACTGCTCAGAGAACACAGCCAGAGTATGAAGAAGACAGCGGTCCAGCTGTGTTCTGCATACCCCGCTCAGAGCGCTTAGCTGTATGCCAGCTGAGCTCTCTGAGAACACAGCAGGAGTATGCAGAAGACAGCGGTCCAGCTGTCTTCTGTATACCCCGCTTGGATCGCTCAGCTGTATACCAGCTGAGCGCTCTGGGAAGGTAACAGCTGTATGCAGAAGATAGCGGTCCCGATTGTCTTCTGTATACAGCGGCTGCCTTCATTTACACTTTTATGCAAAGTGAATGATCAAAACTGTCACTCAAACTGCCGTTTGAGCGAATTTTGAGCGATCATCTTGCTGTGTAAATGCACACAATGATTATCGCTCAAAATATGTCTTTTGAGTGACTTTTGAGCAATAATCGTCGTGTCTAAATGCGCCTTTAGCTATGTGAGTTCTTAATCCAGTATCCCTTGTTTGCTTCTAGTATCTTGCTCCTCCTCCAGCGTTGTTTCTTCTCAGAGTAGTCTGTCCTGTGGTTCTTTCTAGCCCAATCATTTCTTCCTAGCCTTAGTCACTTGTTGTTGCTCTTTCCCAGTTTGCATCTGTCTTGTCTTGGATCCTCGTTCCGGTTTGTTCAGTTTGATCTTCTTGTCTCTGTGCCTTGGTGCCTCTCATGGTTTATTAGGGTCAGAGTTTCCAACTGGATTTCTGTCTGGGATCTCTTATTTGTCACTCAGGGACAGTTATGTTTGGTGTTCGGATTAGCATCATGAATAGATTAGGGGAGGACTTGGGGGAAGCTAGAGTTAGGGCCAGTTTGTATAAATGTTCACCATAATCTGTTTAATCCTCTGATTACCCTTTTATCATCCATTGGTGAGTTCCTGTTCTTGCACTTTTGCTTCCTACTAGTGTTGATAAGTGCTTCCTATTATTGCTCATCTGACTGTTTGCTTGTTACATGATTCAGGCCTACTGTAAATGCTGCAGGTATTCTGGTACTGGGAGACACGAAGGTGGCTGTTATAGTTAAAGTCCAGTTTTGCTGCCAAGTGATCAGCTAGTGTCACTTCATTAGAACCGACTAAAGGAAGCAGAACCAGAAGTCGTGTTGGACACTCATCTTATGCAGGTTCCCTCTGCCCAGTAGTCTGATGCATGGTATACTTAACCAGTTGTCTACTCAAGGACAACTCCTGCAACACATACAGGCTGATACCGCTGCTACTCCTGCTAAATCTGATGAACCTTACATTAATTTTACATACTGTTTTTCTCTGGAGATCATACCCACTTTAACCCTTTCCAATCCACTGTCTGACCTCTGAAGACATTATGATTTAATGCTGTACAGCTCCGATGTTGGAAGACATCCGTCGGGGTTCTCTTACTGTATATTGCCAGCCTCTCTGCTGTCGGAGCCTATCCAACGTGTCACCTCATGCAGTACTGGCTTTAGCCAGCAGATAGCGCCATTGTATAACGGCAGAAAAAGAGTAAGCCCCCTAGGAAAACCAGGATACAAATTGGATTGGAAAGGGTTAAGACTTTTTGTGAGACTTGTAAGCTGCATTTTTCTTTAAGACACAGAAAGTTGGGTTAAAAGAGTGGGGATAATTAAGACTCTTGAAGGGTTCCCTTAGTCTTGGACATTCAGTCTTAGACCTGGAGATCCACAGTACAGGCTATGCATGACTCCCACTTTGCCTTTTGGTAATCTTTATAATGACCTTAATGCATCTTCTTGCCTTATGTGATTGTCCTCAGTAAGAGAAACCAGGTCATCTTGTAGATATGAGACCTTTTAATGGCTAACAGAAATACTGCGAGCTTCCGAACCAACGCCGGGTTCTGCTTCAGGCTGACCAAACTTTTTTCTTCTTGCCTTGAAACAGGAAGGCAGGACAGTGAAGGAACACTCTGCAGAGTTTAGACGGTGGGGTACAATATGTGACTGGATGGACTCTGTCCTCCATGTATCATTTGGATCTCTGATCAGATTATAATTATAGTAGTATAATTTCCCTTGTGACGCTCAGTGGTAATTCCTCAGCCATAAATATTGACAGGCATATAGGGAGAAAGAAGGTCAGAGAGGGAAGATTCTCCATGTTGTCCTGTTGAGGATCCCTATCCTAGTGTGGCTGAGACTGAATGGCAAATTGGTCCTCTGAGACTCTCGAAGGTGGAGAAGGTTAGGAGAGAACTCTTTGAGTCTGTATTTGTATTGATGTAACAAGGAGCATTTTGACAAGACGTTCACCCTCAAGTTGGGAAAGTTTCCAAGCCTATACATTAACCCTTTCCAATCCACTGTCTGACGTCTAAAGACATTCTGATTGAAGGCTGTACCGCTCTGATGTCTGAAGACGTCCGGCAGGGTATTCTTATTGTAGATTACTGGCCGCTCTGTTGTCGGGGGCCTCTCCATCATGTCATATACCGCTGTACTGGCTCTAGCCAGCAGATGGCGCCATTGTATAATGGCAGAAAGAGAGAGCCCCTTAGGAAACCCTGAATCCAAAATTGGATTGCAAAGGGTTTAAAGGGAGGTTCTTCTGGGCACATTTAATTTCTCTCTCTTCTGGGATAGGCGTGAAGGTCTGTCCTTGTCTGTGCAGACTTTTATGGACTGTGGTGATGCAGGAGAGTTTTTAAAATGTTTATTTGCCCCAAAGGCACTGTTTTGAGTGTTTGTCCAAACCCTGTGCCTCTGGAGAAACCTATTGGCATTTGAGCTTTATACAAATTGTGTAAATACAGCAAATGTGATAAAAAAACAAAATAAACTATATTCACCAGTTTGACCCCTTTACCACTTCGCTGACACTGCTCTTTCTTCCTGACAGGTTTTGCTTCCATGGGTGCAGCCCATGGAAGCCAGAAGTGCCCACTCCTTGGCAGCTGTTGTGTGCTCTGTATAGTCCTGCATGCTGCAGAATATTACAATACACATTTGAGCTGGTGCAGACCTGCAAATGTGGATGTGTGTAATAATGTACCCCCTATTATAAATAATAAAGCATTCCAGAACTACTGTGGAGATCTTTGATATGGCCAAAGAACAACCTGGTGACTTCTAATATTTGTGTAATGTACAGTCTGGGGACATTATCCCACATGACATGGCACTGTACTACTGTCATTTTTATAAGCTTGGCATAAACCAACAATACAGGGAATTTTGCTGCAGAGAGATAGGGGAGCAGGATCTTCTCCTCTGTGTGTGCAGTGTATGTGAGTGATCATAGCAGATAGTCTCCACCAGCCAGCTCAGGAAAAAACAGCAATTACAGAGTATGCAGAGCAGAAAACTGGGCAAAAATTCATCTAAACATCCTATAATGGCCATCAATAGTGCTACTCCTCATACACACATATGACAGGTACACTGTAAGGGTGTAGGAGAGTCTTTTAATATACTAGCTGAGCTTAGATAGGAAGGTGAACATATAATAGCTGCTTGCTACCAGCAGACTATCAGATCTATTAAATAGTTGTCCAATTAAAAATAATGTTTTTAGAGTTGAATCCAAAAAATAATTCTAAGCAGATTTTGTATTTACACTTCCGGTCTTAAAAATGTTTCTATCTCCAGATATTCTAGGACTGATGTTAGAATAGTGCTATCCGCTGCTTGTGTCCACCTCACTAATTGTTCCACCCACTCAGTGTTGCTTCCCTCTCTGCTCCATGGGGTCTGCAGAGGTTGCTGGGCGGCTGCTTCTGAGATTGCTGTATCTTCTCTGATTTCAGAAGGTGTTGAGTGAGACATTGCTAATGCCGAGAAGCAAGACTGAGTAGAAGTGCCCACCTTAAAGGGGTTGTCCCGCGCCGAAACGGGTTTGTTTTTTTTTCAATAGCCCCCCCGTTCGGCGCGAGACAAACCCGATGCAGGGGTTTAAAAAAAAAAACGGATAGTACTTACCCGAATCCCCGCGCTCTGGTGACTTCTTACTTACCTTGCGAAGATGGCCGCCGGGATCTTCACCAAAGGTGGACCGCAGGTCTTCTGTGCGGTCCATTGCCGATTCCAGCCTCCTGATTGGCTGGAATCGGCACACGTGACGGGGCGGAGCTACGAGGAGCAGCTCTCCAGCACGAGCGGTCCCATTCAGAAGGGAGAAGACCGGACTGCGCAAGCGCGTCTAATCGGGAGATTAGACGCTGAAATTAGACGGCACCATGGAGACGGGGACGCCAGCAACGGAACAGGTAAGTGAATAACTTCTGTATGGCTCATAATTAATGCACAATGTACATTACAAAGTGCATTAATATGGCCATACAGAAGTGTATAACCCCACTTGCTTTCGCGGGACAACCCCTTTAAGTCCCTAGGGATGTTTGCACTGCGGAATTCATAGCAGATTCTTCTGTGTGAATTCCACCTCTACAAAACACACCAAAGGCCACGTCTTCCTGACGAGGTTTTTACTACAGATCCGTGCACAGATTTGACTCTATCAATGGGCAAAATCCACGAGTGGAATCCAAGGTGTTTCCGCATCCAGAAGTGACATGTCACTTCTTCAGGGTGCATTCACATCAGTGAATTTACTACGTGGACCTTCAAACTAATAATGTTAAAATATAACTTTTATTACAAATGACTAAAAAAGGGGAAGAACAAACACACATATATTAGATTAGATAGAAAAAGATTGGAGAGAGAAACTGAAATCTGTGCCACCCTTATAGACAGATGAAGACCAAGCAAGCTGAGTGAGAAGATTATACTCAACTATTGCGTATTCTTGGTCTTGAAATGACTCAATAGTCTGAATTTATTGCGCAGGTGTCATTCTGATGGTAGAAAAATGACATATGCGAAAAAAACTGAGCATTTTGCGTAACCCTACGCGTTTCCCCCACACAGAGGGTTCTTCAGGGGTTCCAGTACGCTAATTCCAGTGAGATACTGGATAGTGGCTTAGAAAGATAATTTGTAATGAAACCTCAAGGTATCCAGAATTACCTCAACAGAGGGGCATTGGATACAGAGGAATCAAATACAGATCTGCTCTCCTCAGGAAATTGCAACCAAACTTATAATTTATGGTTGTAATCAAAAGATATGTATTTCCTGATAGATCTATTGTGTCCAAAATTCCGCCACAGCAATAATTGGGAATAGGATAGACTTAAGAACAGATCTACTCTCCTAGATAGAGTTTAACTGGAATAATGTATCCCGGTCAAAAGTTACGCCGTCAGATATAGTTCCATAGATTACTATCTAAAGCCCTCCATTACTATCAGGATAATTGGTCACTTAGATAATTAGATGGAGCTTGTGCCGCCTACAATGATCCCTCTATAGTATGGTCCCTAGATTAGAGCTTTAAAATAAACTGAAAACAAAATAAATGAAAAAAATGGCGGCATGTCAGTCCTAGTGGTGGGCTGACAGTATGGACTGACATGCCGCCGTTTTTTTCATTTATTTTGTTTTCAATTTATTTTAAAGCTCTAATCTAGGGACCATACTATAGAGGGATCATTGTAGGCAGCACAAGCTCCATCTAATTATCTAAGTGACCAATTATCCTGATAGTAATGGAGGGCTTTAGATAGTAATCTATGGAACTATATCTGACGGCGTAACTTTTGACCGGGATACATTATTCCGGTTAAACTCTATCTAGGAGAGTAGATCTGTTCTTAAGTCTATCCTATTCCCAATTATTGCTGTTGCGGAATTTTGGACACAATAGATCTATCAGGAAATACATATCTTTTGATTACAACCATAAATTATAAGTTTGGTTGCAATTTCCTGAGGAGAGCAGATCTGTATTTGATTCCTCTGTATCCAATGCCCCTCTGTTGAGGTAATTCTGGATACCTTGAGGTTTCATTACGAATTATCTTTCTAAGCCCCTATCCAGTATATCACTGGAATTAGCGTACTGGAACCCCTGAAGAACCCTCTGTGTGTGGGAAACGCGTAGGGTTACGCAAAATGCTCAGTTTTTTTCGCATATGTCATTTTTCTACCATCAGAATGACACCTGCGCAATAAATTCAGACTATTGAGTCATTTCAAGACCAAGAATACGCAATAGTTGAGTATAATCTTCTCACTCAGCTTGCTTGGTCTTCATCTGTCTATAAGGGTGAAGTCACACGAACGTATATCGGCTCGGTTTTCAGGCCGAGCCGATATACGTTGTCCTCGTGTGCAGGGGGGGAGGATGGAAGAGCTAAGTGCAGGAACTGAGCTCCCGCCCCCCTCTCTGCCTCCTCTCCGCCCCTCTGCACTATTTGCAATGGGGAAAGGTGGGAACTTAGCCCCGCCCTGCCCCACCTCTTCCCATTACAACTAGTGCAGAGGGGCGGAGAGGGGGCCGGGAGCTCAGTTCCTGCTCCTGGCTCTTCCATCCTCCCCCCCTGCACACGAGGACAACGTATATCGGCTCAGCGTAAAAACCGAGCCGATATACTTTCGTGTGGCTTCACCCTAAGAGTGGCACAGATTTCAGTTTCTCTCTCCAATCTTTTTCTATCTGATCTAATATATGTGTGTTTGTTCTTCCCCTTTTTTAGTCATTTGTAATAAAAGTTATATTTTAACATTATTAGTTTGAAGGTCCACGTAGTAAATTTTCTGAAATTGATTAGTTGGACTGATACTGCCTCTGTAAAATTTCATTCACATCAGTGAGAGCGCGAGACCGCGCATTTGTATGTTCTATTCTCCTGTGAGACTCGCACCAAAATAGGACATGACGACATTTTTCCATCTCGTACCATCACTTTGTGAATAGGGAGTTGTATATTTGTGCATTTGAAGCACACAAACTCACCTGTGTGAATTCACCCTGACGCAAAATGCGATTTTCCGCTTTGGAATTCCGATGCAGATTTTACTCGTTGGCAGGGCTAAATCCATGTGGATCTGTGGCAGAAAGTGCAATAGAAAGACATGGAACTTAGTGAACATATCCTTACTGAGCTGGACTGGACACAGAGAGGCTCTTCAGTAGAAACAGTAGGTGGCGCTATTCTAACATTAGTCATGGAATATCTGGGGATAGAAACATGCTTTAAAGGGGTTGTACCAAAATCTAAACTCATCCCTTTTCCACAGGATAGGACATAACTTTATGATTTCTGGGGGATCAGGCTGCCGGAATGAATCAGAGGAAGCGCTGCCCCATTCATTTCAATGACAGTGCAAGAAATTACCACATTTGTTTTAGACAAAGGGTGAGCTCACCATGGGACTGTACAGCTGCTGAAGTCTACCCTCTACTCTTCCCAGATTGCTTACTACCTGAATATCATGGATGCGAAGTATAATATTGTCTTGCTTTTCTATATCTTGTTGATATCCTATTTGTATATCCTGTTTGTATCCTTTGTCCCTTTTGATATCTTGTATCTTTAAAATTTTTTTTTCACTTTAAGTAAACTTTATTTATGCTTTGTGTGTGAACCTATTTATTCTTGCATCTTCAAACTGACAGGAAACAGTGGAAGTGTACCGCACTGATGGAAGAAAAGAGTTACGCTGACAGACTGATTGCCACCTTCCAGGGGCGACGGTGCCGCAACGGGGAGCCCAATAAGTGTAAACAGTTCACTCTCAGACTGCATGTCCCCATAAGCACCATAACTTAGTTTATGCTGCTTGTAGGATGTGATCGATGCCCTGTATAACAGACCTCGAAGCAATAGAAGGTTTTTTCATTTCTGTCCTCTCTGGAAAAGGTATAATTAAGGTGTTAGCATTTCCTAAACTTGTTGAACAGAGAAGGAGATTGCTGCGCATTATTTTAGGATGAGACATCTTTATTCACCATGGTAAACATACGAATCTGACTTGGGGTTTCATTGTTATATACACACGTGTCATTCTTGGTACTGAACTGTAAATATTAAAGCCTTCCTTACATGTCAAATTTTTTTTGTGGATGGAGCTAATTTCTGGAAATGATCCAGATTCATAGTCCAATACTTTATATTACACATAGAAAAAAATATTCTCTTGAAAGCGCAGAAATCTGTCATTAGTGTAATTATGACTCAGGTTTGTATATAAAAATAACTGTACAGACACATGCAGCATAAGAGGCGTTGGGTACTCAATTTTGACACTTTTGTCTCTGCACAATAATATGATGGGTAACAAAACGTAATGATATGTAACTGGATGTCTATATAAACATGTCATAGATAAGCATAATATGTTGCAATGTGTGAAAAGGCTCCACACTGGAGTTAAAGGGGTATCCCCTATCCTCCTTCCCATTTCTCTGACCTGGGACCTCAGACCCAAAGAACAGGCCCCCATGACGCATCTCAGTGCTGGAGAGCTAGCCGCACACTTCAAAGAAAAAATTGTAAACATCCGCATAGAAATCTCCAAACATTGTGCGGCTAGCCCCAATCTTGGTCTCTTCAGCGCTGCAGCCACCACTCATGTCCATGTTAGAACCAACACAGGGGAATAAGTCTCCAGGCTGCTCTTTTCGCTGCCCGCCCCACCACCTGCGCTAGCGACCCTCTTCCCTCTCACCTCCTCCGGTCGCTCTCCCCGTCTGTCATTACCCACCTCACCACCATCTTCAACCTCTCCCTGACCTCTGGCATCTTCCCCTCCTCATTTAAACACTCCACCATATCCACTCTACTAAAGAAACCGACTGGACGCGACTGACGCTGCCAACTACCGACCCATCTCTAATCTCCCTTTCATCTCCAAACTACTCATACGCTTGGTCTATTCCCACCTAACACGCTTTCTCTCTGATAACTCTCTCCTTGACCCTCTACAGTCTGAGTTCCACTCCCTACACTCGACCGAGACGGCCCTCACAAAAGTGTCAAACGACCTGATGATGGCCAAGTCGAGAGGTGACTACTCTTTACTAATCCTCCTTGATCTCTCCGCTGAATCCGACACTGTTGACCACAAACTCCTCCTCAGTATGCTTCGCTCCATTGACCTAAGGGACACTGCCCTCTCCTGGTTCTCCTCTTACCTCTCTGACCACTCTTTCAGCATCTCCTTTGCTGGCTCTACCTCCCCTCCTCTTCCCCTTGCTGTTGGGGTCCCCGAAGGCTCAGTTCTTGGCCCTCTTCTTTTCTCTATCTACACAGCCCCAATCAGACAAACCATCCGCAGATTTGGCCTCCAATACCACCTGATGACATCCGGCTCTGCACCTCTTCCCGTGACATCTCTGCACCTTACCTCCAACATATCACTGACGGTCTGTCCGCTGTCTCTAATACTATGTCCTGCCTTTTTCTCAAACGTAACCTCTCTAAAACTGACCTCGTCTTTCCGCCCTAAACCAGCCGACCTCCCCCCAATATCTCTATATCAGTGTCTGGCACCACCATAACCCCCAGACAGCACTCCCAGTTCCTGGGGGGTCACACTGGACTCTGAACTCTCTTTCATCCCCCACATCCAATCTCTGGCCCAAACATGCCGCCTGCACCTCAGGAATATTGCAAAAATCCAGCCATTCCTGACCATGGACGCGCTAAAGACACTCGATGCCCTCATCCATTCCAGACTCGATTACTGCAACTCGCTGCTCATCAGCCTTACCCGCACCAGACTCTCCCCTCTCCAATCCATGCTAAACGCAGCAGCTAGACTAATCCTCCTATCCAGCCACTTCTCAGATGCCTCTGTATTCTGCCTTTTGCTGGACCGGCTGCCCATACAGTATAGAACTCAATTTAAACTCCTCACCCACAAAGCTCTCTATGGTGCCCCGCCACAGTACACTGCTTCCCTGCTGTCCATTTACCACCCGTCACGCGTGCTCCGATCCGCTAACACGCTCCGACGAAACACCCATCTAATATGGACTTCACATGCTCGCCTCCAGGACTTCACCAGAGCAGCACCGACCCTATGGAACGCTCTACCTCAAGACATCCAGAATACCTGATGAAGGGCATTTCAGAGACGCACTGAAGACTCACCTCTCCAAACAAGCATACGAACTCCCCTGATCTAGTCCCCCGCACCATAATACGCCTATCATGAAAATTTCTCACCCTGTATCTCCTGCACTTCCCACACGCCGTACCACCTGCCGTTCCCTATGTATCATCCCCGCGCCCCTCTTTTCTTTCCAAAATCTTTGAATACCACCTGTAAACTTTGTACTGTTTGAGCTTCCCTGTATGTCAAAAGCGCTGCGGAATAAGTTGGCGCCATACAAATAAAGATTATTATTACATAAAGAAAACATTTCCATATTGCAGCCCTTAGAAATGTATTGAGACTGAAGACCTTCAATGACAATGTTTTTGTATTCTGCTTTGCTCCGACTGCTGCGCTTATGTTTCCAGTTACAAAAAAAGGAATATAAACAGTTCAATTTTATTGCATTCTAGTCAATGGGAGACGGATGAAACTGGAAAGCAATCAGTTTTTAATTTCCTGAGCACCACCGGGGTTTTTTGCGGTCTTTTTGGGGATGGGGTGGTGCTGCGATTAAAGAATAAATGTGGTTCAGTGGTTCGCACTGTTGGGGTCCGAGGTTCAAACCAAGGACAGCATATACATGGAATTTGAAAAACTCCATACAGATGTTGCCCTTGGACAGATTTGAACCTTGGACTCCAGCACTGCAAGGCAGCAGTGCTAAAGACTTGAGCCATCATGCTTGTACTTCCTTTTCCCTTTTTTTAGAGGAGGAGGAGAAAGAGAAGGACAAGAAGAAGAAACACAAAGGTAACATACAAACGCCATAAAGATGTTGCTCGTGATCAGATTTGAACCTAAAACCCCAGCACTACAAGGTAACAGTGCTAACCACTGAGCCACCAAGCTTCTTTTCAATCTTCCTTCTCCTCCAGGGGAGGAGGAGAAGAGGAAGAAGATCATTTCCCCTGCATTATTCTTCTCCTGCCCTAAGCAGTGTGGAAGCTGCTGTCTTCACAGGCTCAGCTTCTCTGCACTCACACAGCTCTCAGAGCTGCAGTCAGTGTGTACAGTCTCTGCCTCTCAGGAATCTAATCTGCTATGTGCAGATATCTTTATGTTGTGGGTATTTAATGTGTCTCTATATGCGTACACAGAGACACATATAATGCCTACAACATCAAGATACCTGCACATAGTTTAGATAAATATAAGATCAGGAGAAGCAGAGATTGTGTACACACTGATGGCAGGTCTGAGAGCTGTGTGAGTACTGGGAAGCTGAGCCTGTGAAGAAAGTCTCCCCCTTCAAGCTAAGAAGATGTCCAAATGTTGTAGTTGCTAGAGATGCTGAATGGCCAACAACAGGGGGTGGATTGCGGAGGGGCTGCACTTCAGCCTAGATTTTCAATGGTGAAACAAAGAAAAATGAATGAAAGTATAATACAAAATTGATGAGACACACAAACTATTAAATGAGCATAAGCTGTCTGAAAGGTTAGGTTCGCTTTAAATCAACCCATCAGCTTTGGGACAAAAGTCTGTCTCAGGACAGGAGGAGAAGGATGGAGAGGTATACCAGTATTACTTGCACTTGTTTTCCTATGTCGCCCTTTTGGTCCGCTAGTTTCGGGCCCCTGCTTTCGCCAGTCTAAGATAGCTGCAGAAATCCTCTAACTACTTAATTCACCCTGTGCACTGCTCTCTGTTTGGCCAGGGCTGACCACATGAACAGCTTTGGCCAATCAGAAAGCAGGTATAGTGCATTGGTAGTCTAACACAACCAATCCACTGTGGGATTATGTAGTCTGAAGATTGTGCTGGCCATCTTGGATGCCCAAAAGCAGGACCTGGAAGCAGCAGATCTAAGAGACAGCAGAGAAAGATAACCCCCCTCTCTCTGGTCCTGGGACAGAATTTTGTCCTGAAACTGGAAGGTCCCTTTAATGGTCCTTCTGTTGTCCTACTGCATACAGGACAGAGTGGAGGCCGCTGATCCAGCCAATTGTCTTACAGTAGCACACAGGACAGCGAGACAGAGGGATGGACGAGGTTGAGCTCCTGTGATACATACGATTCTTTTATATGTATCAGTTTTACTTGTAATATGAGACAATAGGATGAAAGGAAAGGAGGAGACTAAGAGACAAAGTGCTGGGATATTTCTTCTATATTTTGGGTATTTCTTGTGTTTAGCAGTCCCAAGATGGGCGGGGTCCACTACCCAATGCCAAGCCGAGGGGACTTTTAATTGACACTAGGAGGTGGAGATCACCCACTTGATAATTTCCTACTAGCAGGCTCTGAAACTAACAAAAGTGATTGCAGGCAAATAGGGAACAAGAACTAGAAGAAAACATAAATACAGTGTTGGGATTAATGAGTGTAGAGGTATACAGCCCGTCTCACTGCTTATTCTGGTCTAGACATTCAGTGGGTGGTATTATCAGTGATTGACATCTGTGTATGACTATGCGTACAGAGACAGCGATCAGGCTTTGATAGCTCCGCCCCCTGGACCTCTAAGCCCAGACTCAGCAGAGATACGACCTATACTGAGTCTTTCCCCATAAATATCTCCTCCTGCCCTATAACATGCCAACTGCTGAATGGACTGAATTGTCAATGTGACAGGTTTACTGTAAGTAACCTTATAAATACACTGCAGTACTTACTTCACACTGATCAGATATTATCCTTCAGAGCTGCACTCACACTTCAGCTGATCATTATTATTTCATACAGGGATATATGTACCATAATTACAAACTTTGACTATAATATTTTTCTATTAGTCCTTACAAAAATGATTTTAAGGATGATAGTCTTTGACGTCCTGTTTTTTTAAAATATAATATGACCCTCGTGTGACTCCAAATATTGAGTGGGCACAAAAAAAATCCATTTACTCTTTACTTCCGATATCGTCATTTCAAAAGCTTTAAAAGTCATCAGAATGCTCACAAAATTGTCAATTAAATAGGAATGTTTAAAAATCCTCTTCTCCACTGATTTCCAGATCTGAAGCCGCCCCATTCGCTGCAGTTCTTGATGCTTCTACCTCGGCTTCCCAAAATTTGATCAGCAAGTCCTCCTATGAGACATTTGTCTTTAGTCTCCTCTTCTACACAAATGTATATTCTTTTCCCATCGCTCGTTGTGACTTTGTTGGAATCCTCAGTTTGCCTACATGCATGAGGGAAATGCTTTACGTGTTCAATAGCTGAAGAGGGGAACCCAACACTGCATTGGTAAGAAGGGTACACGAAATCCACCGAAGGAAACTGACAAGACACTAAATTTTAGACTTGGTAAAGAATTTTTTTGAGTTGACCAAAAAGTTTTAAAGGTGAAAATCCAGACAGGGAGCTTGGATGGCAGTTTAGGGATGGTTCCATGGTAAAGAGGTGCGCCAACGCAGGAGGCCCGGGGATGGTTCCATGGTAAAGAGGTGCGCCAACGCAGGAGGCCCGGGGATGGTTCCATGGTAAAGAGGTGCGTCAACGCAGGAGGCCCAGGGATGGTTCCATGGTAAAGAGGTGCGCCAACGCAGGAGGCCCGGGGATGGTTCCATGGTAAAGAGGTGCGCCAACGCAGGAGGCCCAGGGATGGTTCCATGGTAAAGAGGTGCGCCAACGCAGGAGGCCCGGGGATGGTTCCCTGGTAAAGAGATGCGCCAACGCAGGAGGCCCAGGGATGGTTCCATGGTAAAGAGGTGCGCCAACGCAGGAGGCCCGGGGATGGTTCCATGGTAAAGAGGTGCGCCAACGCAGGAGGCCCGGGGATGGTTCCATGGTAAAGAGGTGCGCCAACGCAGGAGGCCCGGGGATGGTTCCATGGTAAAGAGGTGCGCCAACGCAGGAGGCTCCTTTATAAAATTTCATTTACAAGACAGATCTTCAGCCTGTGGAATGCTAGAATACAGGAATTCAACAATTACTCTATTGTTTCAGGTAGCAATCTTTATCTGATCGGCTCAGTAAAGGGCCTTTTACTCTGGCTGACAATCGTTTGGACGACTGCACGGGCGCTGACGTCACCGCTAAGGTCATTAGCGCTTGTGCAGAGCATTCGAAGTGAAAGTCCTGCCGGATGCTCTCCGGCTTCTTGTCCGCTTCTCGCTCCCTGTGGGACAGCACAAGCAGCCAGAGATCCGGCAAGTGCTAACAAGCTCGTTTAAGCTGACAGTAAAGTCAGCTTAAACAATCGCTAACGACAAGTGCGGGGTAGCTTCGCTGTCACACTGAACAATTATCAGCTTCGCTCACTTTCGGCTGTTTGAACGAATTTTGAGCAATAATTTGTTGCGTGTAAATGGGCCTTAACATTATTGTCCGACTTTTACAATAAGGGTCTAATGTAATTAGAAATGTGAATACAAGCTTTACCTTGTTGCTTCCACATTTTCTTCTGCCCTGAAATAGAAAGAATTGTCACAATTAACATTCATTCCCTTTGATGACTATAGGGGTTGATGTTAGCAATGGCTTTGCTCCAGTTTTCAGCTCATGCCATATTTGCGCAAACATTTTCAACTTTTTTTCTCTGTCCTCATCACTTTTGGGGAGAGAAAATGGGCGGAGTTAATGAGGAGGGGCGGGGTCACCACTGGAATGGCAGATTTATTACATTTTGCATCAGTATATGGCAAGCAACCTAGCAGTAGAAATCCACGCATGGTCATAGCCGGCATAGGTTTCATTTTTTGTGCCTGGCCAGTCAATGTTGCATGAATTGTATTAGGAAGCATGTGCCTCTTAATAAAACTGGTGTATCTTACTCCAATGGCCTTTTGATAAGGTCTGGTATATAAAGCATAACTTTAAGTAAAATCTCCCCTCAAGTATTTACACATACACTAATGAGAGAAACTCAGCACACCCGCTCTTGAATTCTATGGTTTTACATATCAGGACCTGATACAAAAACAATATTCTGTTCCTTAAAAGGAGTTTTCCAAGTATTTTTTTTTTATTTGCTTAATAAATCCCCCATCCTTCGTCCATGTGTTAATCACACAGCTTACATTGTCTCAGATGCGCCCTTGGAGCATCATGTGACCAGTGACATCACCTGACCAGCAGGACCCAGTGACGTCCCGTAAACATGGGCTATGACATGGCAGTGCCGTCCATCTTTACGGGACGTCACAGCTTCTATTTCTTTCAGAGCCGTCTCTTGCAGCAGCTGCGCCGCACATGCCCGGTCTGAACTTCCATTGGAGTGGCACCATGAACTTCTCTCTGCTGCCAAAGGCTGTGACTGCTCAGAGCCCGCACACAGGGCATGCCGCAGTGCCCGTAGCCTGAGAGTATAGCGGGCTACTGATCTCCAGTTTATCGCACCCTTGAGCCGGGGCTGTGAGTGTTTATCAGCTTCATTCCTTTGCAAATCTCCAGCTTTTACGTTTAGACTTTTGTTAGACTCGGTTTGCAAAAGTAGCAGATTTCACTTCTTTCTTACACTGCAAACAGAAGTGACTGATAAACATTTGGTTGGGGCCCCGGCTGAAAACTCTCATCCATAAACGTGTCACTTCTTGATTTGGAATCCCTGTGGCGTCCTCCACACATACATCTACTGCATCTGAGAAATACTTAGTAGGTGGAATCTTCGCTTTTATTTCTGTCCTGGATTATGTGGTCGTTGAGAGAGAATGAAATGGAGAGGGAGGCAAAATTCTGGGGAGGAGGCAAATGGAGAGAGAGGGGGAGGAAGAGAGAGATTGTGCTATCGATTTATGGGGTGTACTTGATTTTTCACACACTGCTTCTGCAATTTAGCTGGTTTTCGTCAGATAAATGACACTGTGTAGTTTGTTGTGTGTTGTGGTTCACGAAGGGTTATACTTACCTATTTTTCAGATCTTCTGAGGACCAGATGTTTTGTTATTATATCCTGATATGTAAAGCCATAGAATTCAAGAGGGTGTACGTAGCTTTTCTCATGACTGTATATGTTAATTTCTAAACTGTCTGAATTCAATGCTTCATTTTGTGGATTAATCAAAGTTTCTCTTCATGCCGGTATGGGTGACATCCAGGCATGACCTTTATCTCATGGCTGATCTTTTGGATCATTGATGTGTCTAGTTTGTGATACATTCTCATCTGCAATGTGTTCAAGGTGACTTTTAGAACTAGTCAAAAAGGAATAGAAAAATAAGATAAGAGACTGAGAAGTTCCACTACCTTAATCGAAGTGTACGGCTGGGTTCACACAGGGTGTAATTGGCACGGAATCTCTGTGCGGACTTTCTGCACGCACATTCCACCCGCGGCTTTAATCCCGGGATTACCCAGCAAGGTGGATGAGATTTGCAAAAGTCTCGTCCACACACTGCGGCCAAGCCGTGCTGAAATTGACATGCCGCGCAGAATTTCAAAGATGCGGCATGTCAACTCTTTCCCCATTTCCGCGGCGGACGCTCTCTTCTCTGTGGGGAGAAATGGCCGCAGCGGAATGCAGGCAGTGAAGCCGCTCTAAAATCTGCAGCGGGTTTTGAAGCTGCTTTTCTCCCACGAAAATCTTGCGGCATTTCCGTGCGGTCATTCCGCGAGATTTCCGCAGGATTTCAGTCAAGCGTGAACCCAGCGTAAGGCCGCCTGCACACGAGCGGGTCGGATCCGGCAGCGAGAATTCTCGCCGCCGGACCCGACCCGAGGCTTGCAGGGACGAGCGCGTACTCACCCGCGCCTGGCGGCCCCAGCTCTTTCATGTGCCGGCTGCCGCGCAGCCGGCGCATGCGCAGACCGGAGCCGGCGGCCGGGTGAGTGACGTTTCTGTGCGAGCCCCGCACAAAAATAGGACATGTCGCGGTTTGTTTGCCGCGCGAGATTTCGCGCGGCCAAACCGCGGCCGTCTGCATAGGAGTGCGTATTGTAATGCACTCCTATGCAAACTTTCAGTGGCGGAAATCCCGCAGGAAATCCCGCGGCGGGATTTCTGCCCGTGTGCAGGCGGCCTTAAGGTGGCCGTACATTTGTGAGCAAAAGTTTCCATACTGCAAGCAGAAGTTGTAAGCTGAAGATGTAGCAATCACTAACGGGGCCCCTCATGACCGCTGCATTGTAGTACACTGTGGTTATCAGAGAGCCTTACATGTCAGCTTAACGTTTGCTACATCGATATCCTGCTGTGTGTTATTTTTGGAAAATCTGAATAATCCAGCAAAACCCTCGTTTATTGGGGAGCATAATGATAACTGATATCACACATATTACTTGATCATAAGTTTAGGTACTCTTAAACATTTGGGCTGATACTATACACGGAGGCATACTTACATTGACCATTCCCATGAGGAGGGGCGCCCTCAGGAGCAGCTTTTTTTTTTTTTTTAATTTTAAATTTCCACCAGCGGCCCCCAAAATCCCAGACGACAGGTCCAAGAGGGGAGCTGGTGCCACTTCCGGAGGGAGGGGTGCACGCAAAAACAGCAGCTAGTTTCTCCTCCTTTACCTTTTCTGGAATGCACGGTCTGAGCTGCTCCACTAGTGAGCTCTATGTACCAGGCTTCACCACCCGTGACAGCAGTGCCCCAACACCAGTAAGGGTACAGCCTGCACTCTTGCAGTGTGAGTAACCCAAAATAGAGGCCAATACATGGCAGTGCATTACCGGCCTTATCGTCTCATAAGAGTATGGTAAAACTACAACTCCCAGCATGTCCTGAATGTCTGGAACCTACTACAACTCCCAGCCTGCCATCAGTTTGGTACTGTCAAGGCATAGTGGAAGCTGTAATTAAACTTTTAATAGATGGAGGAACTTCAGGTTGATAGAACTACAACTTTCACCATGCCATGACAGTTCCAGACCGATGGCATGCTGGGAGTTGTAGTAGGTTGCACTCCCCCAGCAGCAGTATTTTAACCCCTAGTCATCCCTCCTTTACTGGCATTATCCCCCTTCACTCCCCTATATGTGATGCTGAAGGTGGAAGGAGCTCCTCTCTTACCTCCACTGCAGACCGCTGATAAAGGAGCTGCCATGGTCATGTGACTGTGATGTCATCGCAGCTCCTTCATCCACTCTACCTTCGCAGCTGCACTAGGGCGGGGGTGGGATAGGGTCCCAAAACTGGGACTGACCCGCAGCATCTGGAATGGTTGGGAGGCTTGCAAAGAGATATATTCATAATGTATACATACAATGAACACGCCTGGCAGGCTGGCGGATGTGGATCCACCTTGCTACGCACCGATCTGTCTTTGGGCTATCAAAGAGGGCAGCACTTGGGGAATCCCGTTTTTCTCCCTTGACCTCTCCAAGTGGGATTGGGTCTTTGCTGCGGGGTCCGCAGGCTGTAACTCCCAGAGATAGTCTCTGTTGTGTGGCTGCCGAGGTCTGTTACCTGATGGTGTGAACTGAGACTTGTCCATATAACTAGCAATGGTCAGGGCTGGCAGCGCAACCTCAGGCAAAGGTCAAGACAGACAGCAGGCAAATAACAAAGTCTAATACTATAACTGAGAAAAGGAGCACAGAGGTCAGGGACCGGGCAGAGGTCAAAACAAACTAACAGGCGTTCGTCACAATGGGAGCTGAACCAATTGCTTAGGCATCCACCCTAGGGTGTAGATGGAGGTGAGTGGAGTGGACAGTGACGGTGTGGCAGGACAGTACCCCCCTGACCACTTCCTCTTTGCAGAATAAAATGTTTTGATCAGATCAGGAGCAGAAATATTTTCTTGAGGTTCCCAAGATCTCTCCTATAGATCATAACCTTTCCAATCCGCCAGATAGAAGAACTTGCCTTATACAGGGTGGACCTCAGAAAAGTACCCTGACACCACACTGTCTAAAGAAAACCTTTGCTGCCCATACCAACCATACCAACCAATCCCCTTCAGCAATATAAAAAATGAAAGCCGCGCTGTGATTGGTTACTAGGGGCAACAAATACAGATTCTTTTTAGACAGCTTTCATAAGAGTGTGGTGCCGGCCTACTTTTCCATGGCCCACCCTGTATCATCTTAACATTTAGAATCTGCTTGACCTTACATTTTTCTTCAGAAGCAGCAGAGACTGTGGAGGGCAGAGACAAGACGTAGCTAGACGAAGTCCATCATCCCGGTCTGGGCCATACGGAGAACAGGGTGAAAGTGAGCGACTCCAAGCAGAGAGGACAGGACCTGTGAGTCACTCATGGTAATTGCTTATTCTGCCTTTGACTACATCAATTCACATATGCCGGTTTTATCATATTTTTTACATCAGGTTTGCCCCCAAAAACTAAACATGGCTTATTCACACAATGAGGTATTATCTAGGCACAAATTTTTTTCCAAACCTGCTGCAAAAACATGATAAAACCGCAGCGTGTGATCGACCCCTAATTCTGCTTTTTATTAGGCAAATGTACAGACATGCCGACCTCTCAACACACACAGAAGCCTAAGTCCTAGAGATGAGTGAGCATACTCGCTAAGGACAATTACTTGATCGAGTATTGTCCTTAGCGAGTACCTGCCCGCTCGGAAGAAAAGGTTCGGCTGCCGGTGCGGGTGACAGGTGAGTTGCGGCCATGAGCAGGGGGGAGTGGGGGGGAGAAAGCGGGGGAGAGAGAGATCTCCCCTACATTCCTCCCCGCTCTCCCCCACCGCCAGCCATATCTTTGCTCCCGAGCGGGCAGGTACTCGCTAAGGGCAATGCTCGATCGAGTAATTGTCCTTAGCGAGTATGCTCGCTCATCTCTACTAAGTACACATGTGTACAGCCATACAAAGACACTCAGACAACTACATACAGACACATTGCCATACTTGCAGATCCGTTCTTTCGTCTTCAGTTCTGCATCTTGGAGCGGGGAGCTATCATCCTCATCGGGCTCTCTGTTCATATTGCACAACAGAAGGGAGGAAGGGATAAGACGAGGCTAAATGCCCAGGCGCCCCCACAGCACAGCGCTATACGAGTATGGCCGGGGGTTTGGGGACATCTTGGCCATGATGGTAGAGACAGTAGGTGCCTGTCACGGAGGGATCACTCAAACGAGCGTATTTTGGCGGCGTATCACGCACGTATGCAGTAAATACGCGTGGAGCATCAGTACTCACTGCGTATTTTATACACTCAGACTAAAATGGTGCATAATAAGCACAAAGTAGGACAGGCTGATTATTTAGGGGTTTTTAGCGCTGCGTATTGTGCGCTGAATATGCAGCCAGATATGTGAGTGACCCCCCCTACCCCATGGATCCCTACTGCAGCCCTTAGAGTAACACTGCTGTAAAGTACAGGGGGACCAGAGGAGGGCGCTGTGAATTGTATAGGTGCAAAGTGTCCATATGGATCCTCAACGGACAACTGCACAAATGATCCGTCTGCCCATTAAGGTCCATCAATTGATGGGACGTGTCTGCTGCACCTACCGTTCTCTGCGAGCTTTAATCCTTTCGTCATCATACCTACAACACAAACATAGTATAGATTAATATATAGATGAATACACGACATAGACCTTCTCAGGAATCTTCCTACTTTTCATTTTAGTGTAAAATAAAAAAAGTTTTAGGAGTATATAGAGTATACAGCAGCAGACGATAGAAGTGTGTGAGGGGTATAATGTACAAACAATGGCAGTGACCCCCCCCCCCCCTCCCCTAGAAGATGTTGGATGGAACGACACTTTCTCTGTGATTGTAACATTGATATAAGTGAGTACACTATCAGAGCAAAAGCATCATTTATTGTGGGGAACCGACTCCTTGTAGGGAGGCTCTAGTACCCTGTTGTACCGCCTCTAGCTTGGATACAAGATGTGATACGAGCAGGCATGGAGGCTCTAGTACCCTGTTGTACCACCTCTAGCTTGGATACAAGATGTGATACGGGAGGGCATGGAGGCTCTAGTACCCTGTTGTACTGCCACTAGCTTGGATACAAGATGTGATACAGGTGGACATGGAGTCTCTAGTACCCTGTTGTACCACCTCTAGCTTGGATACAAGATGTGATACGTGTGGGCATGGAGGCTCTGGTACCCGGTTATACCACCTCTAGCTTGGTTACAAGATGTGATACGGGCGGGCATGGAGGCTCTAGTACCCTGTTGTACCGCCTCTAGCTTGGATACAAGATGTGATACAGGTGGGCATGGAGGCTCTAGTACCCTGTTGTACCGCCTCTAGCTTGGATACGAGATGTGATACAGGTGGCATGGAGGCTCTAGTATCCTGTTGTACCGCCTGTAGCTTGGATACAAGATGTGATACGGGTGGGCATGGAGGCTCTAGTACCCTGTTGTACTACCTCTAGCTTGGATACAAGATGTGATACAGGTGGGCATGGAGGCTCTAGTACCCTGTTGTACCACCTCTAGCTTGGATACAAGATGTGATACAGGCAGGCATGGAGGCTCTAGTACCCTGTTGTACCGCCTCTAGCTTGGATACAAGATGTGATACAGGTGGGCATGGAGGCTCTAGTACCCTGTTGTACCGCCTCTAGCTTGGATACAAGATGTGATACAGGCGGCATGGAGGCTATAGTACCCTGTTGTACCGCCTCTAGCTTGGATACAAGATGTGATACGGGAGGGCATGGAGGCTCTGGTACCCGGTTGTACCGCCTCTAGCTTGGTTACAAGATGTGATACGGGCGGGCATGGAGGCTCTGGTACCCGGTTGTACCGCCTCTAGCTTGGATACAAGATGTGATACAGGTGGCAAGGAGGCTCTAGTACCCTGCTGTACTGCCACTAGCTTGGATACAAGATGTGATAAGGGGACACAGAGGCTCTAGTACCCTGTTGTACCGCCTCTAGCTTGGATACAAGATGTGATACAGGTGGGCATGGAGGCTCTAGTACCCTGTTGTACCGCCTCTAGCTTGGATACAAGATGTGATACGGGAGGGCATGGTGGCTCTAGTACCCTGTTGTACTGCTACTAGCTTGGATAAAAGATGTGATACAGGGGGCATGGAGGCTCTAGTACCCTGTTGTACCGCCTCTAGCTTGGATACAAGATGTGATACAGGTGGGCATGGAGGCTCTAGTACCCTGTTGTACCACCTCTAGCTTGGATACAAGATGTGATACAGGCAGGCATGGAGGCTCTAGTACCCTGTTGTACCACCTCTAGCTTGGATACAAGATGTGATACAGGCAGGCATGGAGGCTCTAGTACCCTGTTGTACTGCCACTAGCTTGGATACAAGATGTGATAAGGGGGCACAGAGGCTCTAGTACTCTGTTGTACCACCTCTAGCTTGGATACAAGATGTGATACAGGTGGGCATGGAGGCTCTAGTACCCTGTTGTACCGCCTCTAGCTTGGATACAAGATGTGATACGGGAGGGCATGGAGGCTCTAGTACCCTGTTGTACTGCTACTAGCTTGGATAAAAGATGTGATACAGGGGGGCATGGAGGCTCTAGTACCCTGTTGTACCGCCTCTAGCTTGGATACAAGATGTGATACAGGTGGGCATGGAGGCTCTAGTACCCTGTTGTACCGCCTCTAGCTTGGATACAAGATGTGATACAGGTGGGCATGGAGGCTCTAGTACCCTGTTGTACTGCCTCTAGCTTGGATACAAGATGTGATACAGGCAGGCATGGAGGCTCTAGTACCCTGTTGTACCGCCTCTAGCTTGGATACAAGATGTGATACAGGTGGGCATGGAGGCTCTAGTACCCTGTTGTACTGCCTCTAGCTTGGATACAAGATGTGATACAGGTGGGCATGGAGGCTCTAGTACCCTGTTGTACCGCCTCTAGCTTGGATACAAGATGTGATACAGGTGGCATGGAGGCTCTAGTACCCTGTTGTACCACCTCTAGCTTGGATACAAGATGTGATACAGGCAGGCATGGAGGCTCTAGTACCCTGTTGTACCGCCTCTAGCTTGGATACAAGATGTGATACAGGTGGGCATGGAGGCTCTAGTACCCTGTTGTACCGCCTCTAGCTTGGATACAAGATGTGATACAGGCGGCATGGAGGCTATAGTACCCTGTTGTACCGCCTCTAGCTTGGATACAAGATGTGATACGGGAGGGCATGGAGGCTCTGGTACCCGGTTGTACCGCCTCTAGCTTGGTTACAAGATGTGATACGGGCGGGCATGGAGGCTCTGGTACCCGGTTGTACCGCCTCTAGCTTGGATACAAGATGTGATACAGGTGGCAAGGAGGCTCTAGTACCCTGCTGTACTGCCACTAGCTTGGATACAAGATGTGATAAGGGGGCACAGAGGCTCTAGTACCCTGTTGTACCGCCTCTAGCTTGGATACAAGATGTGATACAGGTGGGCATGGAGGCTCTAGTACCCTGTTGTACCGCCTCTAGCTTGGATACAAGATGTGATACGGGAGGGCATGGTGGCTCTAGCACCCTGTTGTACCGCCTCTAGCTTGGATACAAGATGTGATACGGGGGGCATGGAGGCTCTAGTACCCTGTTGTACTGCCTCTAGCTTGGATACAAGATGTGATACGGGTGGGCATGCTGGCTCTAGTAGCCTGTTGTACCGCCTCTAGCTTGGATACAAGATATAATATGGGATGGCATGGAGGCTCTAGTACCCTGTTGCACCGCCTCTAGCTTGGATACAAAATGTGATATGGGAGGGAATGGAGGCTCTAGTACCCTGTTGTACCGCCTCTAGCTTGGATACAAGATGTAATATGGGATGCCATTGAGGTTCAAGTACTCTCTCACATACTTGAGCATCATTGTGCACTCCCTCGTGATCCTCTGATGTGTCACAAAATGACATGCTAGATCACTTACTCTTAATTGGCCGATCAGATTCCTTCTCTCCTGATAGGTCCAAGACAGTCACATTCTTAAAGGCCCTCTGTTGCTATCTTAAGATACTATAGATTAATTCCAAAATACGTTATTCACGTAGATGGAAGGTGTTCTGTTACCTCAAATGGGGCGTCAATTAGATTCAGGCTAGATAGTTGGTATGGACCTGATTAGTCAGAGAGACCATGTTATAGGCTTGAGAAGCAGACTCGGGCGCGGCCGGTGACTGGAGATGGGACGTCGTGTTTAACAAATCTAATGATGTGAGTGAGCGGGGTGCAAGACGTGGCATATGATGAGCGAGATGTCTGTAAATGGTCCTGTATTGTAATTGTGCATTGTTTCATTGTTCACAGAATGCAAGGAGCGTGGCCAAATAGGAGGATGTAGTCACCCCCAAGATGGAGCATGAGGAGCCGCTGGATGTATGTACAGGTTATGCTTGCACTTGTCATATGTTGGAATTCTTGGATTGGAGGGGCTCTGTTAGTCACAAACATGCGCTACTCAATAAGGAACCAACAGCGTGGCGTGAGGTCCTGTCCTAGAGCCGCCATCTAACCCCTCCGGCCTAGAGATGCATTCTCCTATCCTAGGACGGGCTTCTACAGACCCCACGGATGGCGGCCCTTTTATGAATCCCTGGACAACCTCATCAAGCACATCCAGTAGATAATTCTCAGTACCGTTAAGTGGTTTCAGGTGAGCGTGTTGTAGCTCCATATTTGGTCCGTGTTTTGGAAACCGTAATACGGAGCTAATATAAATCTACGTATCGACTCACATGGTCGGATTCTTCACAGATTTTTTTTTTAATGCAGCCTAACTTGAAACATTGTATACATTATCGCACCTTATGTGTTCACTTAATAACAGGTGATAAGAAAGTATAATTAATAGAGATGAGCGAATATACTCGTTTCGAGTAATTACTCGATCGAGCACCGCGATTTTCGAGTACTTCCGTACTCGGGTGAAAAGATTCGGGGGGCGCCGGGGAGTGGGGGGTAGCAGTGGGGAACAGGGGGGAGCCCTCTCTCTCTCCCTCTCCCCCCCACTTCCCGCTGCAACCCCCCACTCACCCACGCCCCCCCCCCGAATCTTTTCGCCCGAGTACGAAAGTACTCGAAGATCACGGCGCTTGGGCGAAAAAGGGGCGTGACCGAGTAGGTTCGCTCATCTCTAATAATTAAGTGAAATTAACGCCGTATTTCAAAATATAATTGGTTAATATTTTTTCTCGGTCTAACAAACGACCTTGGCCTATGCTGACCGTGATAGGGGCGAAACGTGAAGGTTTGAAGTGGGAGTTTAATGTCTTTAATGCTTTTTTACTAATGTGGATGCAAAGGGAATATAATGCAAGAGGAAGTGAAGTGCTATCCAAGATGTTACAATGTATCCTTCACTTACTGTAAGACGCATTCAGGGATATGTACATTCTCCATAGGAATGATCTGCTCCAGCTCCTCCAGGCTGTGCACATACTGGATCTTACTGATGAACTTCACACTGTCGGAGACACAAGTCAGCAGTCCGTCGGTCTCATCTACATGGAAGATTTGTGGCCGGACAGTTTATTAAGGCTGGGGTCACACATGGCGGATTTGCCGCGGTCTTGCCGCGGATTGCCGTTGCATATCCGCACTGCGGCAAAACCGCTGCGTTTGCAGTGCAATGCAGCACAAATGAGATTTGCCAAAAAGCTGTTCTCACAGGACGGATTTTTTCCGCACAGCCGCAGTGCGGAAATGCAACTGCGTTGCGGTTTTAAAAGATGCAGCATGTTCATTCTTTGGTCGTTTCCGCAGCGCTTTTTTGTCCATAGACCTCTATGGACGCAGCCAAAACCGCACCAAATACGCGACAAAAGTAAAAAAGCGCTGCAGAAAAAAACCACTTGCGGATTTTTCCACACGAAAATCCACAGCAAAATCCGCAGGCCCAAATTAACCTTTGAAGCGGTTCTTCTGCGTCAAAACCGCAACGGAAAAACCGCAGCAAAACCGCAACAAATCCGCCCTGTGTGACCCTAACCTTAATGTAACTTCCGAGTGTTGCATTTGTTACAAAATACTGCATCACCTCCAGGTACTTACTGGCGGCGCGATGCTGGTCACCGCTGTGCAGTCAACACCGCGCCAATCCTGATGGAGCTGAACAGTAGAGTCAGGACCTACAATCCTGGAAGTGCTTTTGAAGCCAAGTACTTCACAGTGACAAGAAGTTCCAGCAACCCCCCGCCCCCCAAAGGAAGCCACTAATTTAAAAATGTTAACAAACTAAGGCCGGGCTCACACGGGCGGATTTCAATTGCAGAATACGCGATCGGCATTCGCGCAGAGGATCCACAGCAAAACGCAGGTATTGAAAGGCATATACTTTTGCTTTTTCGTTCACACTCATGGACACGAATTGTGTATTCCATAAGTGGAAGAAAAATTGCAGCATGCTCTATTTCGCCGCGAACAGCTTCCATTGAAGTCAACGGAGGCCATCCGACCCGCAGCCGATACGCGAGTAACATTATATATTGGTGGTGGGTACCCATGTCATCCGTTAGCAACGGTGCAGGAAAAACAAGGGTTAAAAAAGAAACTGCACTGCGCGTGACTGATGGCGGCGCTCGTCCACCTTACAGAAAAAAACAGGTACGCAGGATCGATGGCCGAGCTCACCGCTGGGATGCACTGGGGGCCTCCCGCATGCAGAATACAGTCTGCCCATGTGAGCCCGGCCTAAGGGCGTCTTCACGGAAGTGTGCCTGCGTGCGCAGATCCTCCATATGAAAAGAACCAATTGATTTCAATAGGTTCATTCTCATTACTTTTTTTTTTGTGCGGGTGGAAAAAAACGTAGTATGCTCTATTGAACACATTTGCGCACCAAAGGCCTTATTGAAGTCAATGAGAGGTGGGCAAGTAGGCAAAGTGATGTGCAAAGCATATGGCGCTCGCCCGTGTGAAGGTAGCCTTACGCTTATTGGCCTGTACAAACCCCCGGCTTGTTTCTGGTATCGCAGCTTCGCCTCATTCAATTCACTGAACAAGCTCACTGTAGAAAAATACAAAGCGGTTCAAAAGGAGAAAAAACTTAAAGGAGTTTTGGGGGTTTTAAAAGAAAGCTTATTTGGTAGAAGTACGCAAAAATAAGGATTTGCGGTCAATAAGGTTTCAGATCAAAGTCTCAAAACACCAAATTTCATCATCAGGATGTACGGCTACAATATGAGAGCACTTTGTGATGAAATCCCACCTTATGAAGGGTCTGGAGATGGCCAGCACGGTCCGGATGAACCACGAGGGGTGAACAATGATTAAAGCTTTCAGATTTTTCCTCAGCCTGCAGGAAGAAAGCAGAGAATATTCAGTCCAATGAAGCTGTGAACATATTGTCTTATGGTGGTTTCACATCTGTGTTGGGGGTTCCCCTTTCCTGCTGTGTTTAAGGAGCAGCAAAAGGGGAATCCCTTGGCTGAAGACTCCTGATGGACCTGGTTATAGTCAATATAATGGGGTCCATTCATTCTGTTCAGCTGCCCGGCTTTTAGCAACGCTTTTTTTTTTCTGGTATTTAGTGCCTGATCTGTGGTGGATCCAGCGCACATGTGAAACCCCCTTATAAAGGCAATCAGTCGCATGGTGAAAGTGTGCATTCATGCTATGAGTAAAGTGGCAGGATACTGCTGTAGTGGCCCAGAGGGTACTGTTGTATCTTGTCTCCACCAGAAATAATGGGTAGAAACATGGGTATGTGCAGGTGAAGTGTTAGGTACTGCCCACAGCTGCCGATTGGCTAGTGACACGCCAGCAGAAGACTGCTTGTGACATCGCCTGAGAGCAACAGCGGCCAACCGAAGGTCCCTGGAGTTAACAGTCCCACTGCCGTCATAAGATCGGAGGCCGGGCCGAGAGTGACAGCGGCCGACCGGAGTAATGGCGCTGCCATCATGCTAATGGTAGGGATGGCTTCTGAGGAGGAGGACAGACTGCAGCGAGGGCCACCGGGGACACACAGCGCTGGAGCCAGGAGGGGAGACGGGTGAGCAGCGGGGTTACTGACAGGAGGGGAAAAGACTCAAGTATTCCGGGATCACTGTCAGCACCCGTGCTGCTACCGGGTCCCTGTAAAGCGGTGCATAAGAAGCGCAGCAGGAGGACTCACAGACAACAGTGACAGCGCAGGAGCTGCGACAGAACAAGGCAAAGCGCGGGGGGTGAGTGACAGTTGTCGGCCGGCTGGGGAAATTATGGCACAGGGGGCCTCAGGAGCAGCACCTGCACATCTCCCAGTTGGGCAGCGCCTATCAACAGGAAACAGCGGGAGCAGCGGGATGGAGAAACTGAGTTGGCAGAGAAGACCATGCTTGCCGGAGGTTTCGGTCCAGTTGTGTGTTTCCGGCAGCCAATCCGGAGCTAGGGTCGTTCCCTCTAGCTCGGCAGCACATCCCATGTCTCCACCCATAACTGTGATGGAGACAAGATACAGCAGTACCAGCCTAGAGTCGGGGTGTCTTTAGGGTGGGTGTGGGTCTGTCTTGTGTAAACTGTTATATATATATATATATATATATATATATGTTCTATGTAAGTGCTTACAAGCTGTGTTGTGTCACGTCGGCACTACCTAACTTGTGGGTTGTGTGTTCTTGCGGAAAGTTAGGAGTAGTGGGGAGCAGGAGTCTAGAGTGGAGAAGAAAGTAGAGTAGGTGCAGAGATGTAGTCGGTGGAGGAGGACATGCCAGCGGGAGGCTGAAGCTTGCTTTTGCCTATGCTTCCCTACGCAGAGCCGTGGGCCTGTCTTACCCTCGGTGAGATATTTTCTTTTAGAGGGACTGAAGCTCAGAGTAACGGCTCCTAGCGGGACCAGCTGATGAGTAGCTAACGAGCAAGGGAAGGCAGGAATTGTGTGGAAACCAGCGTGTCAGGAGTGTACCACCGGGGTTCGTCTAATCAGATAACTTGGACTGAGGACACCTAGAATCAGGAAGGAAAGTGCCTCCTAGAAGAACACTTGAGAGTGTGTGTAATGGAGATGAATCAGAAGGAAGCCGGCCAGAAGGGTTGTGTCTGAGACTGTCAACTTGTTGTGTTCTTGGAGAATCAAAGCTAGACTGAGTGGGTAAAGAAAACCGCGTACCTCCATTTAAAAAAACTATTTTCGTTTGTGGACTCCATCCACTTGATCACTAATAGCTCCGCCCACTGGACTCTTCAGCTCAGAATGAGCAGAGATATAAATGAATATAATACAAGTTCTACTGAATGTTTCCCCATAAACTATATATCCGTCCGCTCGGCTCCTCCGGCTCTATAACATCATGCCTGCGGGTTGGACAATATTCTCAGGCTGACATACTGTCTTTAAGCCTAATAACAATTACAAAGACACTAGCGAGACCCTGTGAAGACTAGAGATTTGCATAGGGAACTGGTTTCTCTACTACACTTTATCGCCACCTGCTGGCTGATATGATGCAACACATTTTTTGGCAAAGGGAAATATTTAGCCATACACTATTGTTCATGTTGTGAAACTGTTGCAAGTGTAAAATCCCTTCCCTGTGTGAACATAGCATCTACGCTCCTTGCATTTATCTGCATTATGATAATTCTGTATGCTGGAAACTCCCTTGCATTTCTAATTATTTTGTAATGCCATACTCTATAAATTATGGAAATATCTAGTATTGTCCAGTTCATTTTTTTTTTACCTTTTGGGGATGTGTAGGAAAAAAGTGGTCCGGACTAACAAAAGTCCATCCGCTCTGGACAGATTATGAACCCATTTCCTGAACAACCTAACATATGGAGAATCCGCAGAACCTGCTGTACATCTTCTGTTAATGATATATCAAAATATTTTTCTAATTTAGGTCTCTATTGAACATAAGTGCCAGAAAGACCGAAATAAAGTGTCTATCCTTGAGAAACGATAGGCCCGACAAATGCTGATCTCTCCCCAACTGCAATCTGGATTATCTTCTTCCCCTTATATGGCAGGCTTAATGCATGATATAAGATGGGTTATTATTTGTGATTACCAGCAGATAAGGTCATTCCTGGTTATTGCAGTTCATTATTATGAGCACAGCCATGAGGACAAACATGTACATATATCAGTGGAAGAACATCTCCAGGTAACGATATGAACTCACCTCCTATCTATCATCTGATAGCACTTTTTCAACCATCCCAAGCCAGGCATTCTGCGTCGAGGTGTGGCACCATTCAGGTAAACAATCATGTAATCCTCGGCCACCAACAACTCCAAACTACTTATTACATATCTGCCAAATAGAAGCAGGAAAATATATGGGTTATTTTATCAGAAAAACCATTTAACAGGAACCTGTCACCAAAAACTGAGTTATGGTGCTCATATGGCAGGTTCCCTGGAGTCTGGAGGTAATTCTAATACTTACCCGGCTCCCCGATCCAGCGCTGTCACTCCTGAAAGTCAGTGTGCACTGGGCAGCCGGTCTGCTGGCTGCATGCTGTGCGTGTGCGCTCCTGTTGATTGCTATGGGAGTAGCACGCAGCTTGTAGCCAGCAGTCCGGCTGTACGGTCATCACTGACTTTCAGGGGTAACAACGCTGTATCAGGGAGTCGGGTCAGTATAAGTAATGCCTCCCCCGACTCCAGGGAACCTCCCATATGAACAATGTCACTTAGTTTTTGGTGCTCATACCTGGTAATAGGTTCCCTTTAGAGGTTATGCAACTCTTTCCATTCATTGTTCATTTCCCACTTCTATCAAAAGTAAAAAGTGAAGCAACTTTGCTAATAAAAGTTTCCTATTGTTTGGTTTCTCTAGAGCTCCTGGGTCTATCTGTCTTCATAAACCCCGTATGATCAGATTCTGCAGTCATACTCACTTCCATCTGTCTTCTCCTCCTTCCTATCATACATTTAGTAGGTTAAAAAAAAGTTTGGAAGGAAGTTTGACTGCAAAATCGCACTTTATCTGGTTTGTTTATGTTCTGTAACCATGGAGACACATAGACCTGCATGGAAGCTGCACACCTCAAACTGTAGGAAGTTTTCCATCTAGAATATTAACAAAGTTTCTTCATTTTTATAGCATTGGGCCATACATTAAAATGCATTGTGAAGTTGTACATAGCCTTTGAATCTGATCACATGTAAGCTTGGGTAATCAATCCAATGCATGATATCTCACTATTCAACCATTATAGAGAATAGTCAACCATTAGACCTGTGGAAAAGCCACAAGGAGCCGACAGGACACAAGCTGGTGTGGCAATCTCCTAGTGTAGCTGGTCCTAGTGATCTTCAAGGGTCAACCATTTTGCAGAATTCAAGAATACAAAAGGTCACCTGTCCACGAAGTAAAGGGCTTTGGGCTGTGCAAGACGAATGTAATCAAATGCTCTTCTTTAAAGATTCAATGTGACAAATATGCCCTACCTGCACTAAGTGGCCCTCTTGAGATAGAGCGGGGAGCAAAGGCACTTTCAGAAATGTGATTGCAATTTGATTTAAACTTCTAAAGACTAAGCACCATAAATATACAATCCGGGGCTTACACCCCACACCATAGTAAATGAGGAGGGAGTAAAGCCTCTGTTCCAACAAATCAAGCAGGAGCAGGTCGGGTTCTCGGCTGTCAGACACAACTGAGGACCCGGAGGAGAAGGCAGATGTAGTTTACTTCTTTGCAAATGCAGGAAGCAGCACTGCCATTTTATGCATTGAACCTGGTGAGTATGTGATCGCCAGCGGCCCCTGACATTTCAGAACTGCAGGGTCTTGTCAGACCCCAGAACAGCTCCAAATGGTGACTAATATTACACTATAGGGTTGGTTTTCCTGTAACTGGGGCTCCTATGGACGCCCCAGCTAAAGTGGGAAAGTGTCAAATAAAAAAAAAAATACAGTGTGAATGACCTCCAGAAGTCTTATATGACGTCATGTGGGACAAAGATGTTAAAAAAGTTACAAAAACAAGTTTAAAAAATGCACAGAATAAAATATATATATATGTATATAAAAAAGATGACCCAACGCCAAGCTAAGCCATCGCCATATCCACCCTGTAATCTATGATTATACAAATTATACATCAAAACATCTGTAACAAAATGGTGAACCCGTTCCCGTGCCTTATTTTAATGTAAATATGAAACTTTTAAAAATAAAGAACTATAAATTCAAAAAAATGATTTTCTAAAAATAAAGGTATTAAAATATAGCCCTATATGTCACAAAAAAGCTGCAAAAATAATTTTGTCAGGTCCGGAAAAAAAAAAGGGCTATAAAACCACCACATGGGTAAATTGGCTAAACGTGTCTGGTCCTTTGGGTCTGAAACATAGAATCCTAGAATGGTAGAGTTGGCAGGGACCTCTAAGGTCATCGGGTCCTCCGAGGTCATCGGGTCCAACCCCCTGCTCAATGCAGGATCACTAAATCATCCCAGACAGATGTCTTTCCAGCCTATGTTTGAAGAACTCCCCACCTCCCGTGGTAACCTGTTCCACTCATTGATCCCCCTCACTGTCAGAAAGTTTTTTTTCTAATATCTGGTCTTAAGGGGTTAAAGGATCCATGTTGTATTGTGATGTAAATGCTCTGCTGTCTTCACAAGTGGGATCTACGATATGAATGTCCGTGTTTTTAAATAGGATCAGATGTCATAAAGCATATTCTTCCTGACATAGTGGAGATTATCTAACAGATGAGATCTGCTCTCTATACATAATCACACCAATGTCAACTCCACGTACAGGAAGAGATTCTCCATGATATAATGGTAATCTGGACAGCTGCTGTCCGGTAAACAACAGGCAGCGAATACAATGATGGCGTTCAGACCCTCACCGTAGTACCCTGCAACAGAAGAAAAGACGTTAGCCAGAAGTCACCCCAAAACTCCCCTAATGTTACTGAAGATATAACATTATTAGATACATAGAGGCAGCCGGAATCCCTCACCTCCATGTGTAACCACTTTCATGTAGGGTTTGATCATCTGCAGATCGATACGATGCTCCTGCTCCCCAATGATCACGGTTCTCCATAAGCGTCCATTTGTAGTTCCCCCTTCTTCCACAGCCCCATCACCAAACAAATCAGCGCTGTCCCCAGGCATATTCTTGGCACTCGCAACAGGTGTGTCATCTGTAGAGAAGATTGGGAGCGACCTTTACCTTTAATTGTAGGACATTGGATATGGAGGTATTGCTGGTGAGGTTCAAAATATAGACTAGAAGTTCGGTCACAGCGGCAATAGACGATAAATCCAACATAAATCCAATATATAATGAAGTTCAGCTTCTACACCAGATTTCTCCTTTGATTCCTTATTTCAAATGTTCAACATCAGACACGTTAAAAGACGCAAGTCCTTACTGGCAAATAGCTATAAGCTAGCAGGGACTTGCGTCTTTTAACGTGTCTGATGTTGAACATTTGAAATAAGGAATCAAAGGATAAATCTGGTGTAGAAGCTGACCTTCATTATATATTGGATTTATTGTCTATTGCTGCTGAGACGTGCAGCCGGCCAAGACTCCAGGCAGAGATCTCACGGAGCAGTGCCATCCTGGAGCCTAGGACGATGGGAGCCAAGTGTACATGTAATAGAAGGTTCCTGCACCCGGGATGATAAGGCCAGTTTCACATCTACATTGGAATCTACGTCCGGAGGTTCTGTCAGAGATACGGCTGAAAATACTACAAGAAGATGCAGCGCTTTTTCTAACATCCAAAAGCCGGGCAGCTGGGAGGAAAGTTCATGCACCCCATTTTAGTCAATAAGGTCCGCCCAGCATTGTTCAGTTCCGTCCAGACACAGAACCGTTCGGCCGCAGGGACTTCTCTTTCCCGCTCCCTGAACAGAGCAGGAAAGCGGAATGCCCGGAACATATGTGAAATCACCGTAAGGGCCTATTCAGATGACCGTATATCAGCCGGGTATTCACACCGGCCGATATAACCGGCATCTCTCTGCAGGGGGGGGAGGCTGGAAGAGCAGGGAGCAGTGCTCTGAGCTCCTGTCCCCTCTCTGCCTCCTCTCCACCCCCCTCTCCGCCCCTCTGCACTATTTGCAATTAGAGGAGGCGGGATGAGGGGCGGGGCTACGTTATGAGAATTAGCTCCGCCCCACCCCGCCTTCCCTCATTGCAAATAGTGCAGAGGGGCGGAGAGTGGGGTGGAGAGTTGTCGGAGAGGGGGCCGGAGTTCAGAGCACTGCTCCCGGCTCTTCCAGCCTCCTCCCCCTGCAGAGAGGGACGCCGTATATTGGCCAGTGTGAATATGCGGCCGATATATGGTCGTCTTAATAGGCCCTAAAGGGCAGTTTCACACCGGTGTTGGGGTCAGTTCAGGATTTCCATCTCTCTGCTCCATTTTTGGAGGATGTAAAACTGAAATGAAATTATCTTTTTTTTCCCCATTGATTTCAGAGTTTTAAAAAAACAGAACGGAACTGAAGCCGACTGAAAGCCTTCATTTTTTTGAAAAACCATTGACATCAATGGAGAAAAAAACTGATCAGTTCAATTCAGTTTTAAATCCTCCAAAAATGGAGCAGAGAGACGTAAACCCTGAACTGACCCTAACGCAGGTGTGACACTACCCTAACATGCGGTATGTCATAAAATGCTTTATGTTGATACATTGTAGTAAAAACAATGAAATACAAGAAGCGACTGTTCTTTTTTCTAATCATGAGTGTATTCATTACAGCCTTACCTTCCCATTCCAACTCATTTCCATTGCCCAAGAACTCCAATGAATCTGTTTCATCTGGAGTCTCAATATCATCCACATTGATGTCCAGATCATCTGGTGTGTCTAAGAAGTCATCAGAAAGCACAGAGCCCTCACTCTGGTCCAATGAGATATTAATTTCTGGCGCCACTAGTGTTTTGCGCTTGCGATGAGATCCGCTGATGTTTAGCGTACTGGGCGGAGCTAAATAAAAAGACGGATTAATAGATATATTTGTGTCATATTTTACACCTAAGAAAGGTTTAGCTTCAGTAAGGTACCTACAAGATGTAAGGTCATCTGCGTGAGAGCCAAGAGTATCCATCCCTGTGTCTTCGGGAAGAGGCCTGTAAAACAGCAACAAGGACAGACATTAATTTAAATCTATTCTCTCAGGCGCTTTTGACTACTAAGTTGGTGTAAGAACATTCTGGGTCCTAGAAATGCAGATCAACCCAAAATATAGAAGCAATAAACTTTTGAAAATAATTGGGAAGCAAGGCTGAACATGTAGGCGACCGGTCATGTTTGAGAAGAGCTCCGTGATGGAACTAGCACAAAAAAAGTTGGAGGGTCAAACCCACCCCAGACCCCAGCGGTGCCTATTTCTAATTTCCTCTTCCCTCTGACAGAGTCTCTTCTGAGAGCCGGAAGCCACTCACCTGCTGCAGTGCCACCTTCTCCAAGGATCTCCACTTCCTCTGCTCAGCAGCTGTCGCCTCATTGGGGAGCTGGCAAAGTGCTTCAGATACCAACTCCTGTGAACTCTTCTGCCTCCACAAGCCCTTCTGAGCCCCCGAGCCTGGAACTTCCAAGCAGCCGCCTATGTAGTGCCCAAATGAGCAGGCAGAGGCACAGGAGACAACAGACAGAGTAACTGTCTTACAGCTCCATCCCCTAAAGTGGAGGACGTTGATGGTATAGCAAGTAGCAAAACCATCACTGCTTGTTTTCTCCATACAAGGGCTGATGTCTTCTTTTTGCTATTACTCAGATGAAGCAGAGTCTCTTCGATCCCTCCCCTACTCCAAATTGGGGTGATCCGCCATGTAAAAAACAGATTTCCAAGAACTGGGAAGCCTCTGCCCAGCTAGGTGATAGCCCTGCGTTGCCTAATGATACCCTGAAGATGGCGATCATTTAACAGAAACCACCCTGGAGTCTGATGAATGCAAAAATGCCACGTCAGCCCCCTGGGTTACCACCGCCAGAGGAGACGCTGCTTAATAATCTAAACGTGACATGGCCTCACTATGACAGACCTAAAACATGCTTGGTGACAAGATTTTCGAGTGTCTCAAACAGATATTTCCTGTCTATCCGAGGTGTCTAAATAGGTGACCTGCACTTAAAGCCAGTACTCTATTGGCAAGCCGTTGTTTCCAAAAATGTAACCCCTATAAAACTCTTCCTTCTGGAATCCATTTCTAGGACACTGCAGCCACAAGAAATGCCTTTTTCAAATTCCCCTTCCCTCATCTCCTTTCTCCATAACATAGTATCATAATAACACAGTGTGTAAGCCAGTTGTCCTCATTTTAAGGGAAAAAATTCATTCTTGTCTCCAAGACACACCCCCTTATTACAGTTCTGGGTATAATAGATGATGGGTGAGATCTCTGTACTGACCCCTGATATATATACATAGTTATTAGAGCGCCCCCTTATTATAGTCCTGGGTATAATAGATGATAGGAGAGATCTCTGTACTGTCCCCTGATATATTATACATAGTTATTAGAGCGCCCCCTTGTTACAGTCTTGGGTATAATAGATGATGGAGAGATCTCTGTACTGACCCCTGATATATCTATACATAGTTATTAGAGCGCCCCCTTGTTACAGTACTGGGTATAATAGATGATGGGATAGATCTCTGTGCTGACCCCTGATATATCTTTACATAGTTATTAGAGCACCCCCTTGTTACAGTCCTGGGTATAATAGATGATGGGAGAGATCTCTGTACTGACCCCTGATATATCTATACATAGTTATTAGAGCGCCCCCTTATTACAGTTCTGGGTATAATAGATGATGGGTGAGATCTCTGTACTGACCCCTGATATATATACATAGTTATTAGAGCGCCCCCTTATTATAGTCCTGGGTATAATAGATGATAGGAGAGATCTCTGTACTGTCCCCTGATATATTATACATAGTTATTAGAGCGCCCCCTTGTTACAGTCTTGGGTATAATAGATGATGGAGAGATCTCTGTACTGACCCCTGATATATCTATACATAGTTATTAGAGCACCCCCTTATTACAGTTCTGGGTATAATAGATGATGGGTGAGATCTCTGTACTGACCCCTGATATATATACATAGTTATTAGAGCGCCCCCTTATTATAGTCCTGGGTATAATAGATGATAGGAGAGATCTCTGTACTGTCCCCTGATATATTATACATAGTTATTAGAGCGCCCCCTTGTTACAGTCTTGGGTATAATAGATGATGGAGAGATCTCTGTACTGACCCCTGATATATCTATACATAGTTATTAGAGCGCCCCCTTGTTACAGTCCTGGGTATAATAGATGATGGGAGAGATCTCTGTACTGACCCCTGATATATTATACATAGTTATTAGAGCTCCCCCTTGTTACAGTCCTGGGTATAATAGATGATGGGAGAGATCTCTGTACTGACCCCTAAAATTTCTATACATAGTTATTAGAGCGCCCCTTGTTACAGTTCTGGGTATAATAGATGATGGAGAGATCTCTGTACTGTCCCCTGATATATTATACATAGTTATTAGAGCGGCTCCTTGCTACAGTCCTGGGTATAATAGATGATGAGAGGGATCTCTGTACTGACCCCTGATATATTATACATAGTTATTAGAGCGCCCCCTTGTTACAGTCCTGGGTATAATAGATGATGGTAGAGATCTCTGTACTGACCCCTGATATATCTATACATAGTTATTAGAGTGCCCCCTTGTTACAGTCCTGCGTATAATAGATGATGGGAGAGATCTCTGTACTGACCCCTGATATATTATACATAGTTATTAGAGCACCCCCTTGTTACAGTCCTGGGTATAATAGATGATGGAAGAGATCTCTGTAGTGACCCCTGATATATTATACATAGTTATTAGAGCGCCCCCTTGTTACAGTCCTGGGTATAATAGATGATGGGAGATCTCTGTACTGACCCCTGATATATTATACATAGTTATTAGAGCGCCCCCTTGTTACAGTACTGGGTAAAATAGAGGATGGGAGAGATCTCTGTACTGACCCCTGATATATCTATACATAGTTATTAGAGTGCCCCCTTGTTACAGTTCTGGGTATAATAGATGATGGGAGAGATCTCTGTACTGACCCCTGATATATTATACATAGTTATTAGAGCGCCCCCTTGTTACAGTCCTGGGTATAATAGATGATGGGAGAGATCTCTGTACTGACCCCTGATATATTATACATAGTTATTAGAGCGCCCCCTTGTTACAGTCCTGGGTATAATAGATGATGGGAGAGATCTCTGTACTGATCCCTGATATATAAAACATAGTTATTAGAGCGCTCCCTTGTTACAGTCCTGGATATAATAGATGATGGAAGGGATCTCTGTACTGTCCCCTGATATATCTATACATAGTTATTAGAGCACCCCCTTGTTACAGTCCTGGGTATAATAGATGATGGGAGATCTCTGTACTGACCCCTGATATATTATACATAGTTATTAGAGCGCCCCCTTGTTACAGTCCTGGATATAATAGATGATGGGAGAGATCTCTGTACTGACCCCTGATATATTATACATAGTTATTAGAGCGCCCCCTTGTTACAGTCCTGGGTATAATAGATGATAAGAGAGATCTCTGTACTGACCCCTGATATATCTATACATAGTTATTAGAGTGCCCCCTTGTTACAGTTCTGGGTATAATAGATGATAGGAGAGATCTCTGTACTGACCCCTGATATATTATACATAGTTATTAGAGCGCCCCCTTGTTACATTCCGGGGTATAATAGATGATGGGAGAGATCTCTGTACTGACCCCTGATATATTATACATAGTTATTAGAGCGCCCCCTTGTTACAGTCCTGGGTATAGTAGATGATAGGAGAGATCTCTGTACTGACCCCTGATATATTATACATAGTTATTAGAGCGCCCCCTTGTTACATTCCGGGGTATAATAGATGATGGCAGAGATCTCTGTACTGACCCCTGATATATCTATACATAGTTATTAGAGCGCCCCCTTGTTACAGTCCTGGGTATAATAGATGATGGGAGAGATCTCTGTACTGACCTCTGATACATTATACATAGTTATTAGAGCGCCCCCTTGTTACAGTTCTGGGTATAATAGATGATAAGAGAGATCTCTGTACTGACCCCTGATATATTATACTTAGTTATTAGAGCGCCCCCTTGTTACAGTCCTGGGTATAATAGATGATGGAAGAGATCTCTGTACTGATCCCTGATATGTAAAACATAGTTATTAGAGCGCCCCTTGTTACAGTCCAGGGTATAATAGATGATGGAAGGGATCTCTGTACTGACCCCTGATATATTATACATAGTTATTAGAGCGCCCCCTTGTTACAGTCCTGGGTATAATGGATGATAGGAGAGATCTCTGTACTGACCCCTGATATATTATACATAGTTATTAGAGCGCCCCCTTGTTACAGTCCTGGGTATAATAGATGATGGGAGATCTCTGTACTGACCCCTGATATATTATACATAGTTATTAGAGCGCCCGCTTGTTACAGTCCTGGGTATAATAGATGATGGGAGAGATATCTGTACTGACCCCTGATATATAACCTATTTGGGTATTGTAGTCCGCCCATTCTATTTATTACTTTAGTTGCCCACTTTGTACCCGCTCAAGCTCTGATATGTCCTTCTTGAGTACTGGTCCCCAAAACTGTCCACAGTGTCCCATGTGTGGTCTGACCAGTGACTTGTAAAGAGAAAGAACAATGTTCTCGCCATGCGCCCCTAGACCCCTTCTGATGGCCCCCATGATCCTATTTGCCTTGGCAGCAGCTGCCTGACACTGGTTGCTCCAGTTAAGCTTACAGTTAACTAAATCCCCCAAGCCCTTCTCCATGTCGGTGTCCCCAGTTGTTTCCCATTTAGTGTGTAATGGTGACAGGTATTTCCTCTGCCCATGTGCAGAACCTTACATTTATCAGTGTTAACCCTCATTTGCCACGTTTCTGCCCAAACTTATCCAGATCCACTTGCAACTGCATTCTGTTCTCTGTTGTGTTAATTATAGTTTTATATCATCTGCATCTATTAATATTTTACTGCACAATTCTTCTATCAGGACATTATTAATTATGGTATATTAAAAAGAATAGGGCCCAACACTGCCTTCTGTGGTACCCCGCTAGTAACGGTGAACCCTCCAATATTGCTCCCTGTGATACCCTACTTGTAACGGTGACCCAATCAGTGTATGTACTCTTTATAACCCTCCTCTGCTTTGTTAGAACGTTCTGCTGTTCTACATGTTTTTCCAGCAGCTCAGCTCCACAGGTGGGGTTGATTGAGCTGGCTGGGTGTGGAATTCTCTAGCCAGCCAATCCCCCAGGTCTGTTGCTCATATATACCAGCTCTTCTGCTGTGGCTGGTGGTCTGTCCTCTGTTTCTTCGGGGTTATGTTCCTGTGTGTCTGTGCATGTGGACGCACGTGAAGGCAGGCATGTTCAGGCGGACATGTTTTGATGTGATCTGTGTCATGTGCGTGCCTGTGCAGTTTGCCTTTTGTGTAGTGTGAATTGTGTTTTGCTGTGGATCCTTTATCATCCAGGACTAGGTAGGTTCTGTCTCTACGAGTTCTGTTTGAATTCCTGAGTTTGGATGTTTGAAAGATGTAACCTATCATTAAGCCAGTTACTTACCCCCTTACACACATTCTCCCCAGACCAGGTATTCTCATCTTATATACCAACGTTTTATACGGCACAGTATCAAACGCTTTGGAAACGTTTAGATACACAAGATCAGTGACTCCCCGGTCCAGTCTAGAACTTACCTCCTCGTAGAAGCTGATCAAATTGGTGTGACAGGAGCGATCTCTCAAAAACCCATGCTGATATGTAGTTTACACAGCTATTTACCTTGATGTCCTCCAGGACGGCATCTCATAGAAACCCTTCAAACATTTTACCCACAATATAAGTAAGACTTACCGGCCTGTAGTTTCCAGGTTCGTTGTTTGACCCCTTTTTGAAAATCTACACCACATTGGCTATGCGCCAATCCAGTGGCACAGACCCTGTCACTATAGAGTCCTTAAATATAGGAAACAAGGGTCTGTCTATCATATAGGTTAATTCCCTTAGAACCCAGAGGTCTATGCCATCAGGACCGGGTGATTTGTCTATTTTAATCTTTAAAAGGTGACTCTGTGTTTCTTCCTGGGTTAGGCTGGTAACATTTAGTGGAGAGTTTACTTTATCACCCTGATTCTCATCTGACATTTCATTTTAATTTGTGAATACACTGGAGAAAAACTATTTAATAGATTTTCTTTCTACTCATCACACTCTATGATTTTTCATACATTATTGAAGGGCCAACACTTCTAGTATTAATCTTCTTACTATTTATATACTTGAGGAACAGTTTAGGATTTTACTCTCTTCGGCAATGAGCCTCTCTGTCTCCACCTTTGCTGCTTTTATCAGATTTTTATATAATTTATTTTTTTCCTTATAGGTGTTTAGTGCTTCTTTGCTGCCTTCTTGTTTTAGTAGTTTAAATGCTTTCTTTTTGCTGTTTATTACCTACTTTTTAGGTGCCCAAACAGCCAAAGATTCATGAAGAGGCCTCTTTATAAGGTCGGCACATCTGCTGCTAAAGACTGGCATGAGATGGCCAGTCTTTAGTAAATTCCCCAAGTCCTCTTCAGTAGAATCACAGGAGATGTTGGTATCACAGCCAAATTCTGGTCGTCCAAAGCCTGCCTACTACATTAACATTTGGAGACGAATCTCAGGCACACGTTCCTTGAACCAGAGGCCGCGAGGAGACTGTTATATTGTATGGCATCCCTAGTATTAGGTAATGTTTTTAGGATTCCCAATACATGAGATTCTTTTTCATACTGATGATTTTAGTGCTGATTTCATTCTAACACATTTTATTTACTTCCGTTTTAGGCTGTAAGATTGCATCTGCTCCAAGTGAATGAATGGACCTTAGACAAAGTATCTCCTGTTGGAGACACTAAGCCATTATGTACTATTAAAGAAGGAGACCGTGACTACATTGCAGCTGCAGCCAACAAGACCTGACCTATACTTCACTGCAGAGATTGGGGAGCTGGCAGGATTATTTCATCAGGTTTTTTCTCATTTTCTGCTTGGAGATGCTTTCATCAGTGGTTAAATGCTGCACGGAGTCTTCTCTTTCTGCAGACACCACAAAATTAAAAGAATTGTCTATTTTGGGTTTTCCCTGCTTTTAATGGGTCTCCCAGCCCTGAGTTGGGAGTGGGTGCCCTCAATTCTGGTGCTCATTGAAATTACTAGGTTGTTTGCATAATGCATGGCCAAAGTCAGTCCTCCAGCCTGAGAGCTGCCACTTGCTTTGGTTGATAGACGAAGTGTCCCCAGTGGGGAACCCCTTCTATACAAAAATGGTGAAACAAATTGATAAAAATGCCCTTTTTAAGGGCCAATGATCAGATGAACAAGGGTTCGTACAAACACTTATTCCTAATCTTTGCCCTGGGCAAGGGCAGGTTAACTCTACAATGGGCCCCGGGCTGTATGAGGATTGTGGAACTCCCATTAGTCTAGCATTTTAAAATGATCTGACGCCTACTACACAGATACGGTACCAGAGCCAAAACTTCTACATAGTTATGGTACCACAACCAAGCGTACTGCATAGATACAGTGCTAGAACCAAAATGACTACATAGATGCACTACCAGAACCAAGCTTGCTGCATAGATACAATAACAGAACTGAGCTTACTCTATAGACTGTAGCAAAACCAAGCTTACTCCATAGTTATGGTATCAGAGACAACTTTACTACATAGATATGGTAGCAGAACCAAGATTACAGCATATATATGGTTCCAGAACCAAGCTTAATGCATAGATAGGGATGGGTGTGACAGATGGATCCAGACTCCATTCTTGAACATGGGCTGTAGCAGGGGCAACAGGACTTAATCACAGTGTGGGGAGGCTAAATAAACTGCTGCCCTGCCGCTCAGCCACCAGCAGCAGTGTCAAGCAGGAGAAGCAGCAGTGGACTAAGAGGCTACCTCTACTGCTTACCTCCTGTTCCAGGCATTCCCCTCATACTAGATCTGCTACATGCAAAAACCCTTCTGGTATACACGAGCCTAAGTATGCTTATTCTGCTGACAGGTAAGATTTTCAATATTTGCAGTGGTAAAGAGTACATGGAAGAAATGCTGGAGTCCAGAACCCCAACCATGGCTCTTCACTGTCCTTGGATCCCTCGAGGGCTGCTGAGGCAGCACATTCTCCAAGCACTGCATGGAGTGAAGGGTTACTACCCCAGTAGCTGCCGCTATACAGCACAATAAGCAAAGTAGGGCCTCATGCCAGTGCCAACGGCTGGCTCTAGTAGAGGAACCTTGGGCAGGCGGCATCATCATTGGTGTCCCCTTGCAGGTCCCCAATCATGAAGAGGTCCCATGACACATCTTGTTAAACTCGTGTAAGAGAGCCCCGGAGGCTGCTTCAGGGAATGTACTGATTGGAGAGCGGTGGATGGTTGGGCTGTATGCAATGGGAGATTATTAATAGGGGTGGTTTGGGCGACCATGGGCCCCCTTGAAGCTTTGGGTCCTAGGTGACTACCCAAATCTTCCATATTATAATCCGCCACTGGTCCCGTGTAAATATGCCTGTAACCAGCCAACAACAAGTAAATGCTCGTTTCTCAGCTGATCAGATCTTTTATGCAGTGTAAGGCCCCCTGTCCACGGCCGAGGCATTATATCACTAGCGATATTCCACCGCGGGGGAGGAGGGGGAGCGCTGACAGGTCTCCTATCTGACAGATAGGCTCACCGCGGAGAATCACGGCAATCGCAGCATACCACGATTTAAATCCCGCGAGTGGAGAATTGCTATGATTCTCCGCTCGTGGACGCCAACGCTGTGCTTTCCATAGCAACGCTATGGTAAGCTTTGCAGAGCGTGATCCGTGGGCGATTTATCGCCGGTTGACAGGCAGCCTAAAGAGAGGATGTTGGTACAGAATGTGGAATGACTCCGCCCGTGTGAAAGGTCCCTTTGGGTGCGTTCACACCTCGCTGATCTGCTGTGGATTTTATTGCAGGATTTGATGCAGATCTGCGGCGGATTTTACTCTTCCAATTGAATATAAATTGAAGCGGTGAAATCCGCCGCAGATCTGCCTCAAAATCTGCGATACAATCCACAGCAGATCAGCGAGGTGTGAACGCACCAATTAGGTCACATTCTGTTAGATTATTGACCAGCATCCCCTTTCCTTCCTGTTATACAACTTCATTTAGCGGCTTCCTGCACATGTAGCAGAACGCACCTCGGAAAGTCCTCATCCTGCCATTCTTCTTTAACTTCCACATCCACATTCTCCATCCGCAGTGTGGCCTCGGTGGTCCCCATCACTCTGCTCTGCTCAGCAGGTATCGTAGAAATATAAAACCAGTCCAGAAACCTAAAGAAAGGTTCAAGCAGGCGTTACATCGCGTACATGTCATTTGGGATAATTACTCAAAACTAATTAATTTGAGAAAAAAGGCCTCAATCTATGAACCTATTATCCTGCAGTGCTGATCCAGAGGAAGATGAGAATCACATGAGACTTCATATTATTGGAGAACATTTCTTAATATTAATATGGTACAGAGTAAGTGTCTCCATCACTAACCCCTTCCCAATTCTCTAGTGGCTATAACATGTAATATTGTATAGCTCAAGAAAGCCGTCCAGGCCCCTCTTATACTGTTTTATGGAGCTCACCATCACCACGTCCTCAGCAGAGAGCTCCATAGTCTCACTGCTCTTACAGTAAAGAACCCCCTCTTATGTCAGTGTAAAAGCCATCATTCCTCTAGAAGTAAAGGGTGTCTCCTTATTACTGACACAGTCCTGGGTATAATAGTGATGGGTGAGATCTCTGTACTGACCCCTGATATATCTATACATAGTTATTAGAGCGCCCTCTTGTTACAGTCCTAGGTATAATAGATAATGGGAGAGATCTCTGTACGGACCCCTGATATATTATACATAGTTATTAGAGCGCCCCCTTGTTACAGTCCTGGGTATAATAGCTGATGGGAGAGATCTCTGTACTGCCCCCTGATATATCTATACATAGTTATTAGAGCGCCCCCTTGTTACAGTCCTGGATATAATAGATGATGGGAGAGATCTCTGTACTGATCCCTGATATATTATACATAGTTATTAGAGTGCCCCCTTGTTACAGTCCTAGGTATAATAGATGATGGGGGAGATCTCTGTACTGACCCCTGATATATATATACATAGTTATTAGAGTGCCCCCTTGTTACAGTCCTGGGTATAATAGATGATGGGAGAGATCTCTGTACTGACCCCTGATATATCTATACATAGTTATTAGAGCGCCCCCTTGTTACAGTCCTGGGTATAATAGATGATAGGAGAGATCTCTGTACTGACCCTGATATATCTATACATAGTTATTAGAGTGCCCCCTTGTTACAGTCCTGGGTATAATAGATGATGGGAGAGATCTCTGTACTGACCCCTGATATATTATACATAGTTATTAGAGCGCCCCCTTGTTACAGTCCTTGGTATAATAGATAATGAGAGAGATCTCTGTATTGTCCCTGATATATCTATACAAAGTTATAAGAGCGCTCCTTTGTTACAGTCCTGGGTATATATAAATGATGGGAGAGATCTCTGTACTGATCCCTGATATATTATACATAGTTATTAGAGTGCCCCTTTGTTACAGTCCTGGGTATAATAGATGATGGGAGAGATCTCTGTACTGATCCCTGATATATTATACATAGTTATTAGATCGCCCCCTTGTTACAGTCCTGGGTATAATAGATGATGGGAGAGATCTCTGTACTGACCCCTGATATATCTATACATAGGTATTAGAGCACCCCCTTGTTACGGTTCTGGGTATAATGGATGATGGGAGAGATCTCTGTACAGACCCCTGATATATTCTACATAGTTATTAAAGTGCCCCCTTGTTACAGTCCTGGTATAATAGATGATGGCAGAGATCTCTGTACTAAGCCCTGATATATTATACATAGTTATTAGAGCGCCCCCTTGTTACAGTCCTTGGTATAATAGATAATGAGAGAGATCTCTGTATTGTCCCTGATATATCTATATATAGTTATTAGAGCGCTCCTTTGTTACAGTCCTGGGTATATATAAATGATGGGAGAGATCTCTGTACTGACCCCTGATATATTATACATAGTTATTAGATCGCCCCCTTGTTACAGTCCTGGGTATAATAGATGATGGGAGAGATCTCTGTACTGACCCCTGATATATTATACATAGTTATTAGATCGCCCCCTTGTTACAGTCCTGGGTATAATAGATGATGGCAGAGATCTCTGTACTGACCCCTGATATATTATACATAGTTATTAGAGCGCCCCCTTGTTACAATCCTGGGTATAATAGATGATGGGAGAGATCTCTGTACTGACCCCTGATATATTATACATAGTCATTAGAGCGCCCCCTTGTTACAGTTGCATCTTTGTGTATAAATACAGTAGATGCTGGAAGAAGTATTTGTACTCTACATTTATACATAGTAATTAGGTCACTCTTATCAAACTACATGTTTGTAATGCTGTACTTTTGGTTTCTTGGTTACTCTCGGTTTCTGGCCACATTACTTCAGGTCTCAGTAAACTCTGGGGCCCTGATAACTACCAAACTTAGTTAGGCCTGCACCGCCGGCCCCATGGACGTGCCAGACCTGTATTTGCACTTGTGCTTTTCTATACAAATGATCCTTAGTGACGCTGAACCATTAATACTGTTATTGCTATTGTCTGATATTATCACCCGTGTTCTTTATTACACCTCATATAAGACCCCATTATAAAGGACACCCTGATGTATAAATTATAATATATTGTTACATGTAGCATGTTCATCTCTAGGATCAGCATCCTGGTTGGATTGTCTCATTCAGCTGTATTTCCATATAAATCCCCTCTGGGTCTCATATATTACTTGTACGATCATATTGCCAGTAGGGTCATCTATCGCAGTGCTATTAACGAGCGGAGACCTACCTGAGCGGAGACCTACCTGTCCTCCCGAGGGAAGAGTCAGTTGTTTGTAAAGTAAATAATCATGGAAAATGGCTACGCAGAAATGTCTTCCACCTCATCCGCCAGAACATATCGGAAACGATTCATTTAAATCCCCGGGAATCCGGGACTTTCTCTGTGCACTGAGAGGCGGGTGAAGATGCTGCAATGCTTCATCCTTGGGATGCGTTATGGGAATTAGTCCTCGGCAGGGTGGTCATACCTGGAGGATGTCCGTGCCGGCCGCTGGGTCATCAGCCACAGCTGGGACAGGTTCAGCAGCTGATGCACCAGCTATTGTGAATGTGCAATGGAGGAGACAGGAAGAAAAGGAGGAGGGGGACTAATGCTCCGTCAGCTCCCACCCTCTCTTTTCATGGGAAGGCTAGTCTTGATTGGATGGAGCTCGGCAGCATCCTGGCAAACTGGAGAGCGCCTATCAAGCAGATAGGAAGCCTTTAGTGGCGTACTGATGCATTAACTCCTGTGTCCCTGGGTATACATGGAGGGTGACGTGGGGAATGTGACATATTGGACAACTGGCCGATATCTGAAGTGACAACAATTATAATCCGTGCTCGGGTATATAGATGATGTTATATGTCGTCTGCACTGACAGCGCCACACTGTGCTCTACTGGACCTCATATGTATCTCATCACCGTGACGTAGTCCATGAAGCATCCCTTCTGTGCAGGATAGGTAGGACGTCCTTTCAGAACCAAACTGCAACCAAATCCCATATTTACTAACAATGCCTTATTTTGCACCAATGAAATAGCGGGAGAAGCTTCCAAGAACTGCAACTAATTTATTAAAGGCCGCACGCCTCTTCATGGATCTGCTGCATTGGGAATAGTCGTAACGCAGGAATGTTTTGTATCTGCTGTGAGAAGCCGCACATTGATGCCCTGGTTAACCGTTGTTTTTAAATGAAACAGAATTTAGGCTGGGTTCCCACGGGGCGGAACTGACGCAGAATTTCCGTGTGGACTTTTTATCCCAGGAGAAAGCAGCAAAGTGAACAAGATTTGCAAAAATCTCATCCACGCGCTGCGGAGAAACTGTTGCGGCCAAGCTGCGCTGAAACTGACATGTTGCGCGGAATACAAAGCCGCGACATGTCCATTTTATCGCCGTCTCCGCTGCGGCCATCTCTCCTCTCTATGGGGCGAGACGACCACAGTGGGGTGCAGGCAGTGAAGCCGCGAGTTTTGAAGCTGCATTTCTGCCACAGAAATCTCACTGTATTTCCTTGCGGTCCCGCTGCGGTCCTTCCGCGAAGTTTCCGCAGGATTTCCGCCCCGTGTGACCGCAGCCTTACAGTTTGGCAGCATTTACTCTTCTCATTTTCGCTCGTTTGGCGCTGTGTGGCTGTAATTTTAAATGCTACTTTTTATCCTGCACAATTACAGCAAAACCAGGAATAAACTGACTAGTAAATGTGCGCCATTATGTTTCAAGTCCTTCTCTAGGGAGAATAGGGAGAGAAGGAAATACAGATTCCCTTGATCATGCATCCCACAAGTAAGGCCGGATAGCTGTAATTCGCTGCGTGCCGCCCGCGGGAGCCATGCACATGGCATGCAGCAAGTAAGCAATGTCATTGCATACTCTCTACCCACCACCAATCGCCATGCACTATCTTGGCGTGTATACCCACCAATACCCACCAAGATAGAACATGCTGGGACTTTGCTTGCATATGTCTTTTGCAAAATTTATTTGAGTGGCAACATGGGAGATTGGGACAGCATATATTATACCCGCACGGTTGTGTCAGCTCGGCCTCTAAGCCTCTGATTCTTCTTTCTAGAGCAGCACCAAAATCTACTCTTTATTCAATGTATGAGGAACCGTTTAGTTTAAATGCAACGCCCATCGTTCCGCAGCTAGGGGGCGGCATCTGCACAGGGATCATAGCACTCACGGTAAATGAGGACATAAGGGTTCTGATGACATTCAGTCCGCAGACATGAGAATGCACGCCTAGTACTCAGGATGCTGATTGACGGGATTGGTCATTTGGAGTCTCTGGATATTTGATGTTTATGATGTGATGAATTTGCATTGCTTTTACTGTTATGATATATCAATGACCTCTTAGACTGCGCCAAAGTGCAGCGGGTCACAACTCACAAGATAACGAAACTGCAGGAACCAATATGAAACACCAGTGGTGGAGCTATTGGCAGTTTGGGCAGCTGCCTCGGTCCTGAGGCTTCCAGGGGGCCCATGGCTGCCCAAACTGCCCACCAGCTGCATCCTGGCAGATTTAGGGGGTAATGGATGCGATCACCTCCCTCCTCATAGATATGTCTGACCACACGGAGTCTGATCACACTATTATTTGCGCTGCTCACTTTTTCTACATGGATCTCAGTGTCTTCAGGTACATGATGAATCCTCCTCCCTGGGTCCATCTCCTCCACTCCAACATCTCAAAACAGAAAGAGGGAGAGACGGAGCCAGGGAGAAGGTAAGCACTCATAATGCAAATGTAGATGCCACAAACCTCACCGAGGAAGAGAGTAATGCAAGTACCCTGCAATCAGAGAGTGTCTTGTGGGGTACAAAGGTGGCACTAGTGACTAATGGGGGCATGAAGAGAGGATTTACCTAATTGGGGCAGAAAGAGGGCACTATTATCTAATACAGGAAGAAGGAGGCACTATTAACTAGTGGGGCACTGTTTACTTGTGGGAGGCACTATGGGGCATTGCTGACGGATCCAATGTTTTATCCTAGGAATGGAAATTATTTTCTTCTCACAAACATCGATGTGCTTATAAATCAGTGAAATAGTAAATAAATAGTAAACAACTCTTTCTGCTGCATGTAGATATATGAAAAGCTGTGCTAAAAGAATATTTAGTGCTGAGGCGGCAGCAAGCGAACTCAAATTGGAAGAATATAGAGAGGATTAGCATGGCCCGGTGCAAGGATGGCACACAAATACATTTACTAGAACAAGGGGGCACAATCTGAGATTAGTTGGGCAGAAAAATCAGAAGCGACGTCAGGGAGCACACTCATTGTCAAGAGCAATCCCTCCCCTAGAAGTTGTCAGAAACAAATGAAACTTTCTCTGTGTGATTGTAATATTAATATAAGTAAGTGGTTACAATAGCAGAGCAAAAGGACCATTTATTGTGAAGAACCGACCCCTTGTAGGGAGGCTCTAGTACCCTGTTGTACCGCCTCTAGTTTGCATACAAGATGTGATACAGGAGGGCATGGAGGCTCTAGTACCCTGTTGTACCACCTCTGGCTTGGATACAAGATGTGATACGGGCAGACATGGAGTCTAGTACCCTGTTGTACCGCCTCTAGTTTGCATACAAGATGTGATACAGGAGGGCATGGAGGCTCTAGTACCCTGTTGTACCGCCTCTAGCTTGGATACAAGATGTGATACGGGCGGACATGGAGTCTAGTACCCTGTTGTACCGCCTCTAGCTTGGATACAAGATGTGATACGGGCGGGCATGGAGGCTCTAGTACCCTGTTGTACCGCCTCTAGTTTGCATACAAGATGTGATACAGGAGGGCATGGAGGCTCTAGTACCCTGTTGTACCGCCTCTAGCTTGTGTACAAGATGTGATACGGGCGGACATGGAGTCTAGTACCCTGTTGTACCGCCTCTAGCTTGGATACAAGATGTGAAACGAGGGGTATGGACGCTCTAGTACCCTGTTGTACCGCCTCTAGCTTGGATACAAGATGTGATACGGGCAGGCATGGAGTCTCTAGTACCCTGCTGTACCGCCTCTAGCTTGGGTACAAGATGTGATACAGGCGGACATGGAGTCTAGTACCCTGTTGTACCACCTCTAGCTTGGATACAAGATGTGATACAGGTGGGCATGGAGGCTCTAGTACCCTGTTGTACCACCTCTAGCTTGGATACAAGATGTGATACAGGTGGGCATGGAGGCTCTAGTACCCTGTTGTACCGCCTCTAACTTGGGTACAAGATGTGACATGGGCAGCATGGAGGCTCTAGTACCCTGTTGTACCGCCTCTAACTTGGGTACAAGATGTGATACAGGTGGGCATGGAGGCTCTAGTACCCTGTTGTACCGCCTCTAACTTGGGTACAAGATGTGACATGGGCAGCATGGAGGCTCTAGTACCCTGTTGTACCGCCTCTAACTTGGGTACAAGATGTGATACAGGTGGGCATGGAGGCTCTAGTACCCTATTGTACCGCCTCTAGCTTGGATACAAGATGTGATACGGGCGGGCATGGAGGTTCTAGTACCCTGTTGTAGCGCCTCAAACTGGGATACAAGATGTGATACGGTTAGGCATAGAGGCTCTAGTACCCTGCTGTACCGCCTCTAGCTTGGATACAAGATGTGATACGGTTAGGCATAGAGGCTCTAGTACCCTGCTGTACCGCCTCTAGCTTGGATACAAGATGTGATACGGTTAGGCATAGAGGCTCTAGTACCCCTTTGCACTGCCTCTAGTTTGGATACAAGATGTGATACGGGTGGGCATGGAGGCTCTAGTACCCTGTTGTACCACCCCTAGCTTAGATACAAGATGTGATACGGGCGGGCATAGAGGCTCTAGTACCCTGTTGTACCACCTCTAGCTTGGATACAAGATGTGATACGGGTAGGCAAGGAGTCTCTAGTACCCTGCTGTACCGCCTCTAGCTTGGATACAAGATGTGATACAGATGGGCATGGACGCTCTAGTACCCTGTTGTACCGCCTCTAGCTTGGGTACAAGATTTGATATGGGCGGACATGGAGACTCTAGTACCCTGTTGTACCACCTCTAGCTTGGATACAAGATGTGATACGGGCAGGCATGGAGGTTCTAGTACCCTGTTGTACCGCCTCTAACTTGGATACAAGATGTGATACAGGTGGGCATGGAGGCTTTAGTACCCCTTTGCACTGCCTCTAGCTTGGATACAAGATGTGATACAGTTAGGCAAGGAGTCTCTAGTACCCTGTTGTACCGCTTCTAGCTTGGCTACAAGATGTGATACGGGCAGGCATGGAGGCTCTAGTACCCTGTTGTACCAGCTCTAGCTTGGATACAAGATGTGATACGGTTAGGCAAGGAGTCTCTAGTACCCTGTTGTACCGCCTCTAGCTTGGAAACAAGATGTGATACGAGGGGTATGGACGCTCTAGTACCCTGTTGTACCGCCTCTAGCTTGGATACAAAATGTGATATGGGGGACATTGAGGCTTTAGTACCATCTCTAGCTTGGATACAAGATGTGATACGGGCAGGCATGAAGTCTCTAGTACTCTGTTGTACCGCCTCTAGCTTGGATACAAGATGTGATACAGTTAGGCAAGGAGTCTCTAGTACCCTGTTGTACCGCTTCTAGCTTGGCTACAAGATGTGATACGGGCAGGCATGGAGGCTCTAGTACCCTGTTGTACCAGCTCTAGCTTGGATACAAGATGTGATACGGTTAGGCAAGGAGTCTCTAGTACCCTGTTGTACCGCCTCTAGCTTGGAAACAAGATGTGATACGAGGGGTATGGACGCTCTAGTACCCTGTTGTACCGCCTCTAGCTTGGATACAAAATGTGATATGGGGGACATTGAGGCTTTAGTACCATCTCTAGCTTGGATACAAGATGTGATACGGGCAGGCATGAAGTCTCTAGTACTCTGTTGTACCGCCTCTAGCTTGCATACAAGATGTGATACGGGTGGGCATGGAGGCACATAGATTCTGTATGGTAACCTGAAGCATATTGGTCCACATTTACTATAACTGAGCCTCTAGATCATGCAAGCTTGTAGGCTATCAAAGTTGATGTCCCAGATGGTGCCTTATGTGATCTATTGGTGATAAATCTGGTGACCGGGCGGCCACGGAAGTGTGCAATGCTGTGGAGGTATGCCTGTGACCCCCTTGTCTGTGCAGCTGAGCATTATTCTGCAAGGTCTACAGACACAAATCCGGTCAACATCAGTGCCTAAACTAAACCTGGATTCGACGCTGTAGACAACCCGGTTACACTCTGTGGCAGTCTAGTTTAGTTGCTCACGATACCACTTCAAACGGAGGTGATGGTAAGTGTCAAAGGCCGTACACGTAATGGGTACTATGAGACTAAATGTCCTTCAGCCAAGACCCTGGAAATGGTTTCGACAGACACAGCGGTGTAACGATGGTGTCAACTGCCTTCAGATGACAGACAACAAAACTGTTGGAGCTGCTTGCGCTTTTCAGACGCTCTTCTCTACTGGTGGTCTGTCAATGGTGTCCTGAGCCCAGTCACCTTGTGTGCCCTCACACATCCACTGGTCCCAACACCTCCTAACAGTCTGGTCAAATGCTCCTCTCTACTGGTGGTCTATAGGGGGCGTCCTGAGCCCGGTCACCTTGTGTGCCCTCACACATCCACTGGTCCCAACACCTCCTAACAGTCTGGTCAAATGCTCCTCTCTACTGGTGGTCTATAGGGGGCGTCCTGAGCCCGGTCACCTTGTGTGTATATCCTCAAAGATCCACTGGTCCCAACACCTCCTAACAATGTGGTCAGAACGGCCCAGGTGGTAGGCAATTTGTCAATATGACTATCCAGCTTCTCGCATTCCAATAATGCATCCCTTCTCACATTCCCGCAGAGGCGTCTAGTGGTCAACAAGTTCTACAAGCGGAAGAAAAGGTCACTACACAGAAGGAGCCTCCGAGAGCCTCTTATAGGCCAAGGGGGGAACCACTTTTAGGGCCTCAGGTGGCAAGACCGTCCATCTAATCACCACAACTCCCATCATTTGTGCCTGAGATGGAATTGCATGTTGGGTCTTACAGCAAAACGACAACTTCTTCTAGGAACAGAATTTTTTTTTTTTTAACAAAGGATGTATTTTCTTTACTGAAAGAGTATGAAGTGCTTGGAAGAAACTTCCAACAGACATGGATGAAAAAAATCAAGCTGCCTGGGGTATGCATAGATCTATCCTAGGAGTACAATGAAAAGGAAATAATAGAAGCGCAGATTAGATGGACCATGAGATCTTTTTCTGCTGTCAGTTATCTACATGAGTACTATAGCCAATAGGAGATCCGGCCCTGGGATGTCACCAATGACCATAAACAAGCCGGGGCTTCTACATTAGAGGCTGATATAACCAGTTTATAGGTCATCACCAAGCCAGAAGACCTGGTGACGTCACAGGTCATGTGTCATGATGCCGGAGCACCAAATTAGTGTTTCGGGGCCACAGTGAGTAATTTTTTGATTATAGTTTAGGAGCGAGGGGACTAAAGTATAAAAAAAAAATAAGTTGAAAATCCCTTTAAAATTTTTCTCATCAAGTATCCATCCTTAGCAGCGACCACAGAATTTATTTGCCTGTATAAATCCATATTTATGAGAAGCTAGGCTATTAATTTGCTAAGTTTTAAATAGGGTTCATTTGAGAAAAAGACACAAGAGTGAGGTTGGAGAATAGATTGTAGTCTACAGCACGTGTCAGACTCAAGGCTCACAATACTGTGTATCATTTGGCCCACAGTGTCATTTTATGTGACCCGCAAAGTCCGGACGCAGAAGAGCCTCTTTTAGATCAGAAGGTCCTCAGCTGAGCCAGGAGGAGCCTCTGTTGCGCTGTGGACTTGTTTGTGGCCTGCTGCTGGATACCGAGATCACGCCCAACATCTTGGTCCTACAGTGGGACTTTGGGTCCATGTGGACTGAGTGCTGTGGCTGTTACTGCAGCTCCCGGAGGCTTTGGTGTGCACTCTCCCGTCTGCTTCCCGCTGCTGAGCCCATCCTGCAGTGCAGCACTGCTAGCCAGGGCTCAGACCATGAGGCAGGTTGTACATCCTGGCCGGTCCTCACTACTGTCCTGCAGAGAACAGTCTGTTCCAGCTCACCTGTCCCCATCCTGTGAGCCTCCTGCACCGATCAGAGAGAACTTTGTGTTATACTGCTGCTTAATCCAGTAAGGGCTCTGCCCTAAGGGATTTTTTGGGAACCTTCCACCTTAGATCCACAGGAGAGGAGAAGGGAGGAAGTGTTCAGGGTGCAGACACTGCTGTCAGTATTTGCATCTGGGATCAGTGCTGAGAACAGGAGGAACTGTGCTGACTACAAGGAGGAGTTAAGTGTATGGGTTAATACTACTACTGGGGCTACTGAGGGGGTTAATGTCACTACTGGGGCTACTGTGGGGGTTCATATTACTACTGGTGCTACTGTGGCGGTCACTATTACTACTGAGGCCACTGCGAGGGTCACTATTACTACTGAGGCCACTGTGGGGGTCACTATTACTACTGAGGCCACTGTGGGGGTCACTATTACTACTGAGGCCACTGTGGGGGTCACTATTACTACCGGGGCTACTGTGGGGGTCACTATTACTACCGGGGCTACTGTGGGGGTCACTATTACTACCGGGGCCACTGTGGGGGTCACTATTACTACTGGGGCCACTGTGGGGGTCACTATTACTACCGGGGCCACTGTGGGGGTCACTATTACTACCGGGGCCACTGTGGGGGTCACTATTACTACTGAGGCCACTGTGGGGGTCACTATTACTACTGAGGCCACTGTGGGGGTCACTATTACTACCGGGGCTACTGTGGGGGTCACTATTACTACCGGGGCCACTGTGGGGGTCACTATTACTACTGGGGCCACTGTGGGGGTCACTATTACTACCGGGGCCACTGTGGGGGTCACTATTACTACCGGGGCCACTGTGGGGGTCACTATTACTACTGGGGCCACTGTGGGGGTCACTATTACTACTGGGGCCACTGTGGGGGTCACTATCACTACTGGGGCTACTGTGGGGGTCACTATTACTACTGGGGCCACTGTGGGGGTCACTATTACTACTTGGGCCACTGTGGGGGTCACTATTACTACTGGGGCCACTGTGGGGGTCACTATTACTACTGGGGCCACTGTGGGGGTCACTATTACTACTGAGGCCACTGTGGGGGTCACTATTACTACTGAGGCCACTGTGGGGGGTCACTATTACTACTGGGGCCACTGTGGGGGTCACTATTACTACTGGGGCCACTGTGGGGGTCACTATTACTACTGGGGAAACTGTGGGGGTCACTATTACTACTGGGGCTACTGTGGGGGTCACTATTACTACTGGGGCCACTGTGGGGGTCACTATTACTACTTGGGCCACTGTGGGGGTCACTATTACTACTGAGGCCACTGTGGAGGTCACTATTATGACTGGGGCTACTGTGGGGGTCACTATTACTACTGAGGCCACTGTGGGGGTCACTATTACTACTGTGAGGCCAATGTGGGGGTCACTATTACTACTGGGACCAATGTGGGGGACACTATTACTAGTGAGGCCAATCTGCACATGGCAGCATACCTCTAGCTGACTTATGTTTACATGTGGTGGAAATGCTGTGGATTGTCTGCAGCGGAAATTTCCATGTCAAGTTCTGCAGCATTTTTGCACCAAAAAACCAGACAAAATCTGCACCAATGGTACTGCAGAGCTCCAGCTGGAAAAAAAACACAGCATTCCCCCTGTCTATTTTGAAGCGGCCCTATCCTTTTTATAATGATGGAGGTTAAAATCATACTTAATAAGCCCCGCCCCCTGATGTGTTGGCACTTTGCGATAAAAAAGTGGGTTTTGGGTGGCAGTTTGGGCCCTCGGTTTCTAGAAGGTTTGCCATCACTGCCCTAGTGACTCAGACCTTGTCTGTGGGCCATAATGGATGTGTCTGTTGTGTTCAGCTAGAGTCTAGAACCTAGGGTGGAAATTACCTGAATTTATGTGCAGCAATTTTGAAGCAACTCTCATCTAAAATCCACAAAGTGGAACGAACAGGCGGCGTTCGATGATATGAGACTCCCCAACAGTACTTTATACCCTATAAAAGTGCGGCAGTAACAATGAGGACGCGGCGCTCACAAACGGGCAACAGCTGTTTCGCGCCACATGACGTTTTCTCAAGAGAACTAGAGCTTAATTTAAATGCTCCGCCCAGTTGTCTCTTAGCAACAATACAGACACCATATAAAACACCTAAAAACTCATTTCACAAATGCATGCCACTCGTTCTCTCGCTCGACCCCGTCCCCTAAACCATTAGTGTTGATGATCCATTTTGCCTCGCGCTGAAGTAACATTTCATGTCCGTCTCCTCCATTTTCAGGACATTCTACTTTTTCAATTGCTGCAAATCTCAGCACTTTCCCCTCCTCTTCCACATGTTGGATTGAGTTTGCCTCTAATGGTTTTTTGTATGGTTGATAGCGATGATGTCAGATGAGCCTGCTCCAAAATCAGTGACAGCGGCTTATCTCGTCTAAAGCGGCGTTTCCAAGAGAATGCTGGACTTCATCAATTGTCCTTTGTTTTTGCACAGATTTTCCATCTAATAAACTGAATCCGAGTCAATTGTCCAATAATCCTTTCCCTCGCGATTCATTTTCCATTTCCTGAAAGGTTTCTTTATTTTTATTATTCTCCACTAAAAGATTTTTCTGGTTCAAAATCCTGTTTGTCACTCGAATTTATCTCACTACCTTTCTTATATTTCAGCTTGAATGGGTGAAAGCCTTTTCTCCAAACCTCTCTGGAACATCATACATTGGTTTTCAGTTGAGCAGTTCTGCAGCTCTGATTTAGCTTCAGACAAATCTATGAATGTAGACTCATATTCAGACTCATTCTGAATTGTGACCCCCACAGTGGCCCCAGTAGTAATAGTGACCCCCACAGTGGCCTCAGTAGTAATAGTGACCCCCACAGTGGCCTCAGTAGTAATAGTGACCACCTCAGTGGCCTCAGTAGTAATAGTGACCTCCGCAGTGGCCTTAGTAGTAATAGTGACCCCCGCAGTGGCCCCAGTAGTAATAGTGACCCCCGCAGTGGCCTCAGTAGTAATAGTGACCACCTCAGTGGCCTCAGTAGTAATAGTGACCACCTCAGTGGCCTCAGTAGTAATAGTGACCACCTCAGTGGCCTCAGTAGTAATAGTAACCCCCACAGTGGCCTCAGTAGTAATAGTGACCCCCACAGTTGCCTCATTAGTAATAGTTACCCACACAGTGGTCCAGTAGTAATAGTGATCCACACAGTGGCCCCAGTAGTAATAGTGGCCCCCACGGTGGCCTCAGTAGTAACAGTAACCCCCACAGTGGCCCAAGTCGTAATAGTGACCACCTCAGTGGCCTCAGTAGTAATAGTGACCCCCACAGTGGCCCAAGTAGTAATAGTGACCACCTCAGTGGCCTCAGTAGTTAGGGGCATTATATGCTTGCAATGAATTAACTGTCCAAACTAAGCAAATTTCCTTTTCTGCCAGGGGTTGGATAGTACAGTATGTTCCAAACTTTTTAGACTTGAGTTTTTTAGGTCACTTTGTGAATTGCATTATGCTAAAAATGCAACTACGTCCTCTCTACCTGCATTTAATGCTGCTCCATACCTATCGCCAGAGGGGTCATTGCAGCCCCCCATAGTAACATAGTATGTTAGGCTGAATGAAGACAATGTCCATCTAGTTCAGCCTGTTTCAATCCCCTAGTTGATCCAGAGGAAGGCAAAACCCCCAAGAGGCAGAAGCCAATTAGCCCATTCGGGGGAAAAATTCCTTCCCGACTCCATAATGCTCTATCACAAGTAAATATTGAAATTCTTGTGAGAGATGGGGATGACCACTTAGATGATGAAGAAACCCCCAACTTTCAACAATTTCCCTCATCGTCAGTAGCAGCACAGTGCAGTGATAAGGCCGAATCCCCTCCGATGTTGCTTGGAAGGACTTGTAATGTCCATGCAGGACGCGCTGGATCCGTAACCTGCAGATCTCACACAAACACATACCAAACTGTGTCAAACAATACAGACAAACGCAATATGGAAAACACCGTCCCTAAATAACCTAACCCAGGGAAGGGATCTGCCTAAATGCAGGTAACCCACCCTGAGAAGGGCGAACCTGGCCATGTACTTCGGTCACTAGCTGACCCTACGTGGGATAGGAGAAAACCAACAAACAAGATAAGAAGATAAGCCACTTTACTTAGCTTGTTTGTTGGTTTTCTCTTAAGGGTCCAGAGGCCCCCTTTTTAAAGGGGAGGTACTATTAGTAACCTGGAGTACTACAAGTTTCCAGGAGCCCACTTTGACAGGTGTGGGATAATTGAGCTGGCTGGGTGTGGAGTTTCTCCAGCCAGCTATTTCCCACTGGTCTGCAGCGCATACATACCAGCCACTCTGTGGGTCATACATGTGGTATGAACAGTCCTGTTCTGCGTGGTGTGCATTCCCTGGTGTGTTGGTGTGAACTGTGTCCTGTCTGTTTGGATCGTTTACCATTTAGGGCTAGTTAGGTCCTCAGGTTCCAGCATGGAGACATCTCTCTCACCCCACTTGCAGGCAGGACTCCGGGGATAAGTTGTCTTGTGGGAGTAGGGACACCAAGGACCCTGGTCGCGGGCTGGTGGACTCAAGTTACTGTTGTAACATTAAAAAAGGATACTTGAAACACAGTGTGTCAAGACATTTCCTCCCCCATCACAATGGCGAGTTTAAAGACCTGAGAATTACCCCCATTGAGAAAACTGAACATGGGAAATTCTCCATATTCAAAGAGAAGGAGATGTTCTGGATCTTTTCCCTGAACTGTCTAGCACCAAACGGCTTAAATGAAATGGTCGAAAAAAATCAGATTTAGCATATACGGGTCTTTTTGTCCTTAATGTGTTAGGAATTTGGCAGTTTTATAGTATTTTTACATATTCCATACATTTTATTTCGATGTTAAAGGGGTTGTCCCGCGCCGAAACGGGTTTTTGTTTTTTTTTAAACCCCCCCCCCCCCCCCGTTCGGCGCGAGACAACCCCGATGCAGGGGTTAAAAAAACAAACCGGAGAGTGCTTACCTGAATCCCGGCAGTCCGGCGTCTTCATACTCACCTGCTGAAGATGGCCGCCGGGGTCTGCTCCCTCCGTGGACCGCAGCTCTTCTGTGCGGTCCATTGCCGATTCCAGCCTCCTGATTGGCTGGAATCGGCACGTGACGGGGCGGAGCTACACGGAGCCGGCATTCTGCACGAGCGGCCCCATTGAAGACAGCAGAAGACCCGGACTGCGCAAGCGCGGCTAATTTGGCCATCGGAGGCCGAAAATTAGTCGGCACCATGGAGACGAGGACGCCAGCAACGGAGCAGGTAAGTATAAAACTTTTTATAACTTCTGTATGGCTCATAATTAATGCACAATGTACATTACAAAGTGCATTAATATGGCCATACAGAAGTGTATAACCCCACTTGCTGCCGCGGGACAACCCCTTTAACATAAGCTCTAATGAGTTTTCCATATTATGCATACTTTGTAGCGCCCCTCTTATATATATGTACTTTATATATGTACCCAAGATTGTCATTTTCTCTTTTTTACTGGATCTACCTTGATATATCTAATAATGCCATCTTTCATAATTATATATTTCCATCGGGATTCCTCTTTTTATGTTGATTCCTCATATTTATATACATATTTTTATATATACTTTTACTTCAATTATGTTTTCTGCGTTCTAAAAGTAACTCTGATGACACCCTTTTTGTCATGTCCACCTTTCAAATTATTTATTAATTATCTATCATTATATCATCCATTGGGTCATTATTAGAGATGAGTGAGCGTACTCGGATAAGCACTACTCGCTCGAGTAATTTGCTTTATCCGAGTATCGCTGTGCTCGTCCCTGAAGATTCGGGTGCCGCTGCGGCTGACAGGTGAGTCGCAGCGGGGAGCAGGGGAGAGCGGGCGGGAGAGAGGGAGAGAAAGATCTTACCTCCGTTCCTCCCCACTCTCCCCTGCAGCTCCCCGCTCCGTGCCGGCACCCGAATCTTCAGGGACGAGCACAGCGATACTCGGATAAAGCAAATTACTCGAGCAAGTAGTGCTTTTCCGAGTACGCTCGCTTATCTCTAGTCATTATCCATTATAATTACTGCTTTTTCTTATTTTCAATACATTTTTACATTTCTTCATTCCATTCCGTTCCTTGCTGTTAGAATCAGAGGCGTAACTTGAAGCTCCCGGGCCCCCGATGCAAAACCTGTAACAGGGCCCCCAACTATAATGCTTTATGCCTAGTACTGGGCTCTCCATATGGAGAAGAGAGGCCTTATGGGCCCCCTAAGGCTCCTGGGCCGGGGTGCAACCGCATCCCATGCATCCCCTATAGCCGTGATGGCGAACCAATGACACGCGTGCCAGCACTGACACGCGGCCGCTCACCCTGTTAGTGAATACCGGTAGGGGCCGTGGCTCCCCTGCCGTTATTCACCAACCAGCACTAATAGCAGCACTGATCCCGGCGCACACTGTCATGTCAGTGTGCAGCCGGGATCCTCCTCCGCCCATCCTCCGACGTCTCCTACCTGTTGGTTCCGCAAGAGTGTCCAGGGGAGGAGGCATCCTGCAGCACACTGACGCCACAGTGTGCGCCGGACGTCATCTCTGCTAGCGGCGCGCAGGGCACAGGAGGAGCGGAGCATCCAGAAGGTAAGTACGTGGGTCTCGGGGGGCACTGTCACTACTGTGGGGCCGCTGTGGGGGTCAGTCACTGCTGGGGGGCCGCTGTGGGGGTCAGTCACTGCTGGGGGGACGCTGTGGGGGTGAGTCACTGCTGGGGGGCCGTTGTGGGGGGCAGTTAATGCTGGGGGCCTCTGTGGGGGGCAATAACTGCTGGGGGGCCGCTATCGCTGCTGGGGACCGGCTGTGGGGGGCAGTAACTGCTGGGGGCCTGCTGTGGGGGGAAGTAACTGCCAGGGGTCCGCTGTGGGGGTCAGTCACTGCTGGGGTGCGCTGTGGGGGTCAGTCACTGCTAGGGGGCTGCTGTGGGGGGCAGTTAATGCTGGGGGCCTCTGTGGGAAGCAAGTTAATGCTGGGGGCCTCTGTGGGGGGAAGATACTGCTGGGTGGCCGCTGTGTGGGGTGCCGTCGCTGCTGGGGGCCACTGTGAGTGGTGTTGTCGCTGCTGGGGGCTGCTGGGGGGGCAGTTAATACTGGGGGCCGCTGTGGGGGGCAGTTAATACTGGGGGCCACTGTGGGGGGCAGTTGCTGCTGGGGGGCCACTGTCACTGCGGAGGGGCTGCTGTGGGTGGGGCTGTTACTGCTGGGGGCCGCTGTGGGGGGCAGTTGATGCTGGGGGCCGCTGTGCGGGGCAGTTACTGCTGGGGGGCCGTTGTGGGGGGGGGGCGCTGTCGCTGCTGGGGAGCTGCTGTGGTGGGGGGGGGGCGTTGGCGCTGTTGGGGGGCTTCTGTGGGGGGCGCTGTCGCTGCTGGGGGCTGCTGGGGGGGGCGCTGTCACTAATGCGTGGAGAGGTTGTGAATAAAGAAGGGGAACGGGACGCTGTGTTCCACTGTTGCGTTCCAAGGATATGCAGATGTCAAGGGGCGTGATTATGCAGTCCCATGAGCCATGGATAGGAATGAAAGTGGACCTAAAAAGGAGAACATAATACTGCGTTCCAACCACTGGCGTAACTATAGGGCAGTGATGGGCAACCTTTTGAGCTTGGTGTGTCAAAATTCGCCAAAAAACCGAGCATGGCTCGGGTGGTGTGTCACTTCGAGAAAAAAAACATAAATTCGCGATATTTATAGTTTAAATCACAAAAATGTATAATTATGTATGTGTAATGTATAACTGTATTTAAAAAACCAAAACACCCATAGAACAGGCCCTCGCCTCTCGCTGCCTCCCCCTCACTTATCTCAGTAATGATGAGCCCCGTGTAAATGGGCCTTCACTCTTGGGCTCTCCTTGGCATTTTCTTACAGTTCTGTTCACACTGCACAGCTTGCCCTTCCACACATAATCTGTGACCAGCTTCATCTTAGGCTGCATTTCTGAGGTTTTGCATCTCCTTTTGGGCTTTTGAATGATATTCCTCATATTTATCTCATTTCTCAATTTTTTCAAGCCTTGTTCACAATGAACGTTTCACGTGAGGCGGTGACAGGAAGTGACGTCAGACGCCAGGAGCAGCGTGCCGAGACAGAGGCACGAGCTGGGGAATGAAGGGGACATCGGAGCAGCGCAGCAGCGCAGGAGCCGATACCGGCGCCGAAGCAGGTGCGGGGGCAGTAAGGTGAGACCGGAGCGGAGCAGAGAAGTAGCCGGCGCCAAGAGGCCACCAGGAGTCCAGCGCCAGCAGCAGCGGAGGGGACCAGAACGGAGCAGCAGAGCAACTGAGACAGGAGGGCAGAGTGAGCGGCCGCCGGGAGAGCAGGTGACGTCACCAGGAGGAGTGGAGGAGCCGCAGGAGCCGTTAAGTATCTTCTGTGTGTGTTTGTGAGCTAAGTGTGTGTCTTCTGTGTATCTGGTGTGCCCTAATTGAGTCTTCTGTGTGTGTCTGGGGGTCTAAGTGTTTGTGAGGTGGGGGGGGGGGGGGGAATTTAAAAAAATTTAAAAATTTTCGTGTGTGAATGGTTGCGCATAAGTGTCAGCGGGTGAGCGGTTATAGCAGGGTGTGAGCGGTTGCACAGAGGCAGCAGCGTGTGAGCGGTTGCAGCAGCGTGTGAACAAGTCTATCTTCACTACTTCCACAAGTAAATTGTAGATCCCCATGAGGATGAGCTCCATGCCTGGCAATGTCATCCAGTGTGCTACTTGTGCAATGTATGCGGTCCTTGATCAGCCGATCGAGGGTGCATACTGTTGCGCAAGATGCGTGCACGTCGCACATTTAGAAGCCCAAATCCTGGATCTAAAGGGGCAACTGGCAACACGGAGAGCTATTGACAACATGGAAAGGAGTTTGGTGCTCACTGAGCAGACACTCGCTGGGGTAGAGGCGGGGGCGGATGGTAGTACGGAAGAGCAGGGGGAGCAGGCAGCTAGCTGGGTGACAGATAGAAGGAGGCGTAGAGGGAATAGATCCAGGGAGGCTGGTCCTGAACTGGCACAACCCAACATGTCTGCAACGTCGGCAGATGAGGGCGATGCGATTACAGAGCCAGCACCGCTGCTGCACGACATGCCCTCTGAACGCCAGGGGGATAACTGCTCCAGTGAGACGGGGACGGGGAGTGCAGGGCAGGCTAGACTGGTTCTAGTGGTGGGGGACTCAATTATAAGGGGGACAGATAAGGCAATCTGCCATAAAGACCGGGATCGTCGAACGGTGTGTTGTCATCCTGGCGCTCGAGTTCGACACATCGCGGATCGGATTGACAGATTACTGGGAGGGGCTGGTGAGGATCCAGCGGTCATGGTGCACGTTGGCACCAATGAATAAGTTAGAGGTCAATGGAGGGCCCTCAAAATGATTTCAGGGACTTAGGGTCCAAGCTCAGGGCGAGGACCTCCAGGGTAGTTTTCTTGGAAATACTACCTGTACCTAAAGCCACACTAGAAAGGCAGCAGGATCTTAGGGAGGTAAACAAGTGGCTCCGGAGTTGGTGTAAGAAGGAGGGATTTGGGTTCCTGGAGAACTGGGCTGATTTTGCTGTCGGCTACAGGCTCTACCGTAGGGACGGGCTGCATCTTAATGGGGAGGGGGCAGCTGTGCTGGGGGAGAAGATGGCTAGAAGGCTGGAGGAGTGTTTAAACTAGGGACTGGGGGGGAGGGTAAAATGAGGAATAGTGGGGTAGCCAGTGTAACTAGCGACCCGGGTCCAAGCAAAGGAAATGGGGGTCAAGCAGGGGGGGGGGGGTTAGTACAGTTAGAACTGATAGATCAGCCATAAGTACGAATAGCAACAAAACAAATTTAAAAAAACAAAAAAAACGATATAAATTGTATGACCACGAATGCACGAAGTCTGATCGGTAAAGTGGGTGAGCTTGAAGCGAGAATGACTGATTAAAATTATGATATAGTCGGAATTACGGAAACATGGCTTGATGATAAGTGCGATTGGGCAGTGAATTTGCAGGGGTACAATCTCTTCAGAAGGGACCGAAGGAACCAGAAAGGGGGAGGGGTATGTCTGTACGTCAAATCGAACTTGAAGCCGAGGCTACAGGAGGATATAGGGGTAGAAGAAGAACAGGTGGAATCTCTCTGGGTAGAAATACAGGGAGGAAAAAATAACAAAATCCTGATAGGGGTCTTCTATAGACCACCAAAAGCAACAGAAGAAACTGAAAACTTACTACTAAGGCAGATAGAAGAGGTGTCAAACCGCAATGAAGTAATTATCATGGGGGACTTTAATTATCCGGATATAACATGGGAGAAGGAAACCTGCAAATCACACAGGGGGGATAAGTTCTTGAGAGTAATTAAAGACAATTACCTGAACCAACTGGTGCAGGAACCAACAAGAGGGAGGGCCACTCTGGACCTAGTACTAACCAACAAACCGGAACGTATAAGGGGGGTGCAGGTTGGGGGGCACTTGGGGAATAGCGACCACAATATAATCAACTTCCAGCTGTCAATCTATAGGAAGCCTTATCAGGGAGCGACAAAGAAACTAAACTTTAGTAAAGCAAAATTTGATCAGCTCAGAATTACTATCGGTAACATTAAATGGGACAACATCCTCAAAAATATCAGTACGGAGGAAAAATGGGAAAAGTTCAAAAGGATCCTAATCGCCTCATGTGAGCAGTTCATTCCCTTTAAAAATAAAAGGAACTCAACTAAAAGGAAACCAATGTGGCTCGAGAAGACGGTAAGAGGGGCAATAAACAAAAAACAGAAAGCGTTCAAACTACTAAAGCAAGAAGGCAGCGAAGAAGCGCTAAAATCATACAGGGAAAAAAACAAAATATGCAAAGATACGATCAAAACTGCCAAGGAGGAGGCAGAAAGACTGATCGCCAAAGAGAGCAAAAACAACCCGAAGCTATTTTTCAACTATATTAACAGCAAAAGGATTTGCAGGGAGAGCACTGGCCCTTTAAAAAATAATGCAGGAGAGATCATTGATGATGACGGAGGGAAAGCAAATCTACTAAACAGTTTCGTCTCAAGTGTATTCAGAAACGAAAAGGAAATGCCACACGAGATGTAGGGGAATAAAATGAACCCATCACAAAATATCTCATACCTAACGCAGGAGGAGGTGCGGAAGCGACTAAAGAAGACTAAAATTGATAAATCGCCGGGCCCAGATGGATTACACCCAAGGATACTAAGGTAACTAAGTGATGAGATAGCTAGGCTGCTATATCTAATATTTCTAGACACTATCAAGACTGGTGTAGTACCATTGGATTGCCGCATTGCCAACGTGGTTCCAATTTACAAAAAAGGGAGCAAAAGTGAGCCTGGTAACTACAGGCCAGTAAGTCTCACTTCAGTAACGGGAAAAATTTTCGAGGGGATTCTGAGAGACGCCATCGATGAGTACCTCAAGGAGAACAAGGGAATAACTCCTCACCAGCATGGATTCATGAAGGGTCGCTCATGTCAGACAAATCTGATCAGTTTCTACGATGAAGTAAGCTCTAAGCTGGACCTGGGAGAGTCTATTGATCTTGTATATCTGGACTTCTCTAAAGCCTTTGACACTGTGCCACATAATAGGCTAATATACAAAATGAGGCAGCTCGGATTGGGCGAAAACGTGTGTAAGTGGGTAAAAAATTGGCTCAATGATAGAAAGCAGAGGGTCGTAATAAATGGTGCGTACTCTGATTGGACCACAGTCACTAGCGGGGTGCCACAGGGTTCAGTATTAGGCCCCACTCTGTTCAACATATTTATCAATAACCTGATAGAGGGGCTGCACAATAAGATATCAGTATTTGCAGATGACACAAAATTATACAATATAATTAATGCAACGGAGGACAATGTGCGGCTACAAACGGACCGAGATAAGCCGGGGGCTTGGGCAGAAAAATGGCAAATGAAGTTCAATGTTGAAAAATGTAAGACTATGCACATGGGCAGGAGGAACGGATGTCACCAATATTCGATTAATGGGGTACCACTAGGGAAAAGTGATATGGAAAAGGATCTGGGGGTATTAGTGGATAATAGACTAAACTGGAGTAACCAATGCCAGTCAGCTGCTGCAAAGGCAAATAAAGTCTTGGGGTGCATTAAAAGAGGTATAGGGGCGAGGGACGAGAACATTATCCTTCCATTATATAAGGCACTAGTCAGGCCTCACATGGAATACTGTGTACAGTTCTGGACACCGGTGCTCAGGAAAGATGTCACAGTGCTTGAGGGGGTTCAAAGAAGGGCAACTAAACTAATACATGGAATGACGGGACTGGAAAACCCCGAGAGGCACCAAAACTGGGATTATTCACCCTGGAAAAAAGACGGCTAAGGGGCGACCAAATAACTGTATAAATACATGAGGGGACGATACAAGGATCTCTCCCATCATCTGTTTACACCCAGGACTGCGACGGTAACAAGAGGACATCCGCTACGATTAGAGGAAAGCAGGTTTCATCACCAACATAGAAGCGGATTCTTTACTGTAAGAGCAGTGAGACTGTGGAACTCTCTGCCTGAGGACGTGGTGATAGCAAAATCCACAGAGCAGTTTAAAAGGGGACTAGATGGCTTTCTGGAGAGGAAGGATATTATGGGATATAAATCTTAGGTTAATTGTTAATCCGGGTATACAGGCAGGTAGGAACTATTAGGGGTTGGTCCAGGGAACAGTCTGATTGCCATTAGGGAGTCGGGAAGGAATTTTTTCCCCAAAAGGGCTATCTGGCTTCTGCCCTTGTTTTTTTTTGCCTTCCTCTGGATCAACACAGGAGGATAGACAGGCTGAACTAGATGGACATTGTCTTCATTCAGCCTTAGGGTGCATTCAGACGAGCATATATCGGCTCGGTTTTCACGCCGAGCCAATATACGTTGTCCTCGTGTGCAGGGGGGGGGAGGATGGAAGAGCCAGGAGCAGGAACTGAGCTTCCGCCCCCTCTCTGCCTCCTCTCCGCCCCTCTGCACTATTTGCAATAGGGAGAGGCAGGACGGGAGCGGTGCTAATTCGCAGGCCTTAGCCCCGCTCCCGTCCCGCCTCCTGCTTCTGGCTCTTCCATCCCCCCCCCACTTGCAGAGAGAGACAACGTATATATCTGCTCGGCGTGAAAACCGAGCCGATATACGTTCGTGTGAATGCACCCTTACATACTATGTTACTATGTTACTTCCAGCAACAACCTGTGATCAGCTTCAGCTTTAGCTAATCTACTAAGGCGCTCCTTCTCCTTTAGGCAGTCACACTTTCTGTTTTCACCTGAGCGGCTTCTTGGAGAGCGTCCTCTCTTTCCCTCTGGAGTATTTCTGTCTCCTCCTCTATCAGTATCCCTTGCCTGACCATAGCATTCCGGACAGGACCTCACTTATGGTGCTGTTGGGGGACGTGTCAGCTATTCTTCATACTAACCCACTCCCACGATCCAGCACTATCTTCCAGGTAAATCTGACTCTTTTTAGAGTCTTGTGCGTGCGCTCTCCTATACAAGTCTATGGGAAACCACGCACATGGGGCTGTGAATTCGATTTTCGTGTTGCATGCCGATTTCCCCCGGGTAAGAGCGCTGGATCATGGGAGTGGGTGAGAATAAAGAATCCATCACCCAACTCCCTATCACCTGCCATAGCAACAGTATAACTTAGTTTACGGGACAGGTTCCCTTTAAACTGATTTGCCAGGTCTGACAGGTCCTATTTAAATGGGAGTAGTAATGTTTCACATAGCGTGTTAGAAGACACGAGGCTGCATGCACACTTTTGAACTGCAGCAAAAAATAAAAAAATAAGGGCGTTTAGATGTCCCTGCAGCATTTTTCTGGAGTTTGTGATGAGACTGCGTATGGGTAGTGAATGTTCTGCGCATGCCCACGTATCTCATACACGCGCTCATGCTCATTGTGACTCAGTTTAGTTTTTTTTAAATTCCCCGCTCTGTTTCATAGTGGGGTTGCATATGGATTGCCACCCATACACAATACATAGGGCTCACGCTGCGTGGGATATAGCCTGCTGCCATCGATTTCTGCCCCGTATCTACATGCAGTGTCTATATGCCCATGTCCATGGAAAGTGACTTGCATTGACTCCCTTCACCACGTATTGCGCTGTGGTGCATCGCATGCATTACGCAGTACAAAAACATCCGTGGACATTGGGCTTAAAAAAACTACATCTGATTTTTGAAAGACGCCTACAGCTTTTTTATGCTTTCTTTTGCTGCAGACGGTGTGAACGCGGCCCTCCAATACAGAACTAGAACTATAGCACCAAGTCAGGCAGGATGGGGAACACAAAACAGTGAGCGTTCATCATCTGTAGAGGAAGCACAAGTGTCTCCACCTCACTAATACCTAATTCCTTAAGCTGGTTAAGACTGTCTGCGCAGGGACACATTCACCTTGCAGTGTTAGATATAGGGGCAGTAAGAGCCTTAGCAGGAGCGTATACCTTGTAGGGATGTCCTGAGTTAACGCTGCATTGAGTGACCACATACTTCCCAGAAAATAGATAGAAAATCGTTTTTGTGCTTTCTGCGAGTCTACGGTAGTTGATAATACGCTAATATGGCGGCTTTCATGTTCAAAACCATGATGGGGAATTCCATGAAAAATCTGGGGAACAATCTTGGAGGGGGAGAAAAAGAATCGACGGAAACTACAGATGGGAAAGAAACGGCCGAGTCGAAGGGAATGACGCGAGAAGAGTTCGAGGAATATCAGAGACAGCTGGTGGAAGAGAAGTAAGTGACATATAGAGAGTACTAGTAATACTAATCTATATTTATATAGCGCCAGCCAGGGGCGTAACTAAAGGCTCAGGGGCCCTGATGCAAAAGGTGAGCTGGGGCCCCCCCTCTATCTGTACCCGTACCCATACCTAAACCATGCTGCACAGAGACATAACTTAAAGCTCCTGGGTCCCAATGCAAAACCTGTAACAGGGCCCCCAACTATAATGCTTTATTCATAGTACTGGGCTCCCTACATGGAGAAGAGAGGCCTTATGGGCCCCCCAAGGCTCCTGGGCCCGGGTGCAACCGCATCCCCTATAGTTACACCCCTGGCGCCAGCATATCCCGCAGCGGGTATTGTCCCAGCATATATGTGAGTGCTAGAACAATACACCAGTAAACCAATAATCTGTTCTTCACAAGCTTGTCCCCCTCACCCCCCTCACCCCCTCCTTCCTTCTCCCCCGGCTTCTCTCACGCTGTTCTGTTACTTTATTACTGCTTTTAAAGTATCGAGATTGTCAGCTTATTGTTACTGATTATTAGATATAATGTATCCAGTGTTTGCACTCTGACAGTAACGTTCTCTGTGTGCAGGATAGAACGCGATCACGCTTTTGCACATAAGAAGGCCGAGAGGGCAACAGTCAGAATGCATATGAGAGACAAGTATAGGCTCCCACAGGTAAGAGGGCTTCTGGTTATACCTGTTACAATCCATGAAGAGAAACTTTCATTCCTTTGTCATATAAGTTGTTGTTATGAAACAGACGTTTTCCCATTTCCAGGGCTGCAGACACAACTCCATCTTCAGGGCGCCTTCACACGGGCGTATTGTTCATCAGTAGTTTGTGAGCCAAAGCCAAGAGTCGGTCCAAAATACAGAAGAAATGCCGATCTTCCCATTTTACTTTCTCTCTGTACGTTCTGCTCCTGGTTTTGGCTCACAAAATACTGATGAAGAATACGCCCGTGTGATAGAGCCCGTTGGCTGCGCAATATGGAGTTATGACTCCGCCTGACCGCAGACCCCGTGACCCGAACTCCGAGTATCCCAGTCTCAGATCAGGAGACTAGTGGGCAGCCCGGACACACATGCAGCCAAAATACTGTGGGGTGTCACCAGTCTCAGGCCGGCGTCACGCGGGTATTTGTACGTGACTGCGTTTTTTTGTGCGTGCTGTACTTTTTCCCCGCAAGGCATGTTCATTTCACAAAGACGCACCAATTGAAATGACTTATTGGTTCCAGATGTGTTCTTTTTCCAGTGTTTCATGCATCTCCTTGTGTATTGGGTGCGCATTTTACGCGTCCTCATTGACTTCTATGGGGACCTTTGGTGCGCAAATACACTGAAAAATAGAGCATTTTCTATTTTTTTGTGTGACCGAAATACACAAATGGAGCTAATTAGATCTATGGGTTCTATTCTCTGCATATTATGCATGCCAATATGCCCGTGTGAATGCGGCCTCAGGCTGGAGCTGCATGGAGGCTTTTAGTAACATACCTTTCCAATTTCACTTATCATCCTACAGCTGTAGCCTATGGGAATACTGCAAGTTACCTGCAACTTAGAGCACTACCGCAGCGGTCACACTAGAGTAAGGCCAGGCTCACAGGGGCGGACCAGATTCCACATTCGGGAGGTCCGCAGCGGATTCTCGCTGTGAACCCGGCTGGCGACTCAATGTACTTGAACTTCCTGTAACCCCGGTGGCGCGCTGTCGGTCATGTGCAGAACAGGTTTTTATCTTTTTCGATATTTGTATTTCCCGTGTTGTCGCTTAGCAATGATGCGGGTACCCACAGCCCATACTCAACGTTGATTGCCTATGGCCTGTGGGTCGGACGGCCTCCATTGACTTCATTGGTGGCCGTCTGCTCAGAGTCCGTGTCAAAATAGAGCATGCTGTGATTTTTCCTCCGCTCGCAGAAAATGCAATTTGTATCTGCGATTGTGAGCGAAAAATCGAAAGCTCATGCTTTTCAATACCCGTGTTTTACAGTGAATCCTCCATGCAGATGCTGATTGCAGATTCTGCAATTGGAATCCGCCTGTGTGAGCCCGGCCTAAGTCGCCATGTAGTCCGGCCTAAGTCGCCATGTAGCCCGGCCTAAGTCGCCATGTAGCCCGGCCCAAGTCGCCATGTAGCCCGGCCCAAGTCGCCATGTAGCCCGGCCTAAGTCGCCATGTAGGCCGGCCCTGGGCATGTTCACTTGCCTTTGTTTCAGTTTAAATCTGCACCGTGCCATCTATGCTTTAGATTCTCAGTGTGGAGTTACCCTTCCAAGTGAAATATGTAGTGAACCCGCACCATTTGTAGACGAATCGGCCTCAGTGGATCGTCTGCAGATTTTATCCGACACCTGAACTGACCCTCAGGGTGGTTTCAGACACAGCCACTTTTTTAAAACTGCTGTGTTTGTATACAAAAATAATCCCTGCCAGCAGCCATACTTACGATACACTGATACGGAACACAAGGGCAGGTATAGAACCCCATCCCTTAGGCCTCATGTCCACGTGTTTATAATCCGCAGCGTTTTTCCCGCACGCGGATTCGCACCCCATAGGGATGCATTGGACACTCGCAGGTAGTTAAATACCTGCGGATGTCATTTTTCCCGTCAGGTGAGGATCCCCTTGCGGGAAAAAAATGGACATGCTCCATTTTGGTGTGGGTCTCCCGCGGGGACGGCTCCCGCAGGCTTCTATTGAAGCCTATGGAAGCCGTCCGGATCCGCGGGAGACCCGTACCAGAATTAAACTCACCTCTCCGGACGATGCGGTTCTTTCCTTCTTTGCGGCCGGATCTTTTTTCTTCAGCCCGCAGATGTGCCAGGCGCATGCGTGCCAAGCACATCCGCCACGCTGCAGAAAGAAGATCCGGCCGCGAAGAAGGAAAGAACCGCATCGTCCGGAGAGGTGAGTTTATTCTGATTTTCAGCCCTCATGTCCGCGGGGCAGGAGGGACCCGCTGCGGATTCTACATGAAGAATCCGCGGCGGGCCTGATTTTCCCCGTGGACATGAGGCCTTAGGGCTCAGTCAGATGAGTGGAGATCCGTGCGTTTTTCCACACGGAAAAAAAACGCAATGCGGGTGGGAAAAAATCTGCATGACCACGTCGATTGCCACCCATGTGTTCTATCTTTTGTAGATGCAGTTTTTTTTCTGCACACGCATTGCGTTTTTTTTCCCGTGGAAAAATGCGCAGATCTCCACTCGCCTGACTGGGCCTAAGGCCTCATGTCCACTCGAAAAATACAATCCGCGCAGAATCTGCCGCGGATTTGCTTTAAATGGTATTTTTTTGCCTGCAGATATCCACACACTGCTATCAATGTGATAGCAATGTTGCCGATCCGCGCGGAATCCGCGGCAGAATGGAGCATGCCGCGTTTTTCCTCCCGCGCGTGAAAAACGCAATTCTTTTAAAATGCCATCCGCGGGTGCAAAAATCTATTTAATGGACCGCGGATGGCCAATGATTCCCTATGGGCAAAATCCGCTGCGGATTCCGCAAATCCATTTAGCTAGTGGACATGAGGCCTTAGGCATGCAGGCGGGCATGTATAGTGCTAGGCAGTCCCCCCAACATGTGACAGGTATGTGAGTGCGTGCTCATCAGTATTAGCACCTGTACAATGCTCCTCCATATAGCAATCTGCCCATCTGGTTCTAGAACTGTCCTTGCACTTCGTATCCGTATACCAGTGAGTACGGACGCCTTCTGGGATTTCTTTGAATTGATACATCCCTTTTCTGTGTTAGTTTTACTATTCAAAATCAGAAGTGCATTAACCCCTTAAGGACGCGGCCCTTTTTTTCTTTTTCATTTTCATTTTTTCCTCCTCACTTTCCAAAAAATCATGACTCTTATTTATTTACCACCATCGCTGTTTTTTGAGAGACGAGTTGTATTTTTTTTGTTACTATGTTACATTATACTTGGGGGCGGGGCTTGTTACAAAATTTATAAATATACAGATTTTTTTTTTTTGCTGTACTGCATTTACAAAATTTTACCTCTTTGGAAAGAAATAAAATGCTTTTCTGCCGCCGTCTTCAGGCAGGCTTGTTTTTTGTGGGACGTCCTGTAGTTTCTATTGATACCATTTTGGAGTACAGATGACTTTTTCTTTGAATAAACGGGTGTTAAAGAGAATATACACTTAAAATAATTGCATGATTGGGCAAAAAGATAACGAGGAAAGATTAAAAATAAGAACAAGTAATAATAATAATCTTTATTTGTATGGCGCCAACTTATACCGCAGCGCTTTCAGGCATGGATAAATGCAAAACAATACAACAATTGCAATATGAGGTACATTGGGTTAGACACAAATGGGTGGGGGAGGTACAGGAGGTGCAGGGGGTGGGGAGGAGGAGCAAGGCATGGGGAACACAGGCAATAGGGGATTTCATGTGCAGATTAATTATTAGAAGGCAAACAGGGTGGAGCACCATAGGGAGTGGCGAGGGACTAGGTCAGGAGATTTGGTATGCTTCCCTGAAGAGGTGCGTTTTTAAGGCACGTCTGAAATTTCGTGCATCGGGAATTGTCCGGATGCCTTGGGGTAGAGCATTCCAGAGGATGGGTGCAGCTCTGGTGAAGTCCTGTAGGCGAGCATGAGAGGAGAAGTAAAGTGTCAATCATCAAGAAACAGAAAGAAGCAGGAGTGGAAGAGATCAAAACAATAGACCATATTAAATATTGTCTATTGTCTCCCACGGCATACAGGCCCGGCACAAGGAGCGCATCTCTGAAAACGGAACAATGTAGGTCATGTGTACACTATGGGGGAGTTTAGCCAAACATTCTGCCCAAGGGGTCCAGGAAGAGAATAAGGAAGTTTTGGTAACTATAGGAATATAATCCCTGCAAACGATACAGAAGATTATTGGAATTAATAACTTTGCTCAAGGAAATGCATCTGAAGATTTACAGTTTTTGGATCTTGCCGGGCGAGATGCAAGAAAGATAAGGGAGATAATAACTGAAAAAAGATGGGAGTTCATCTGTAGACAAAAAGCAAAGCGCTGGTGTCGGCTCCGATGTCACAAAATGATGTGATACAGTCAGGGGCGTTACTAAAGGCTCAGGGGCCCTGATGCAAAACATGAGCTGGGCCCCCCCCTCTATCTGTACCCGTACCCATACCTAAACCATGCTGCACAGAGGCATAACTTGAAGCTCCTGGGCCCCAATGCGAAATCTGTAACAGGGCCCCCAACTATAATGCTTTATTCATAGTACTGGGCTCCCTATATGGAGAAGAGAGGCCTTATGGGCCCCTTAAGGCTCCTGGGCCCGGGTGCAACCGCATCCCCTGCATCCTCTATAGTTACGCCCCTGGATACAGTATAAACAACATCAAGATTCATATTCCAAAAAGGATGAATGACAGGGCAGGAGCGCCGCACATGGATGCAGGTACCCTTGAAGATACATCCTTTCCAACATGTTTCAATAGCATTGTTCATTTTGGTGAGTCTAGCAGGAGTTGGATAACGCATGAATATTTTTTGCAAGGAGTCCCAATGTCTGACTCCATGTGAAACCTTTATAGAGCAAGACAGAGCCGTCCTCCATTCCTCCATTGGAATTCCCGTCTTGTTCCATAGTTGCATATGAAGAGATCTGCTTTGAAAAAGTAGGGAAAGAAATCGTCATAAAAGATGGAAATGACCTTGGATGCCCGAGTAGGCAAAGGAAAAAAAAAAGCGGAATTGGGGAAAGTAGGCTTATGAGCATCTAGAGATCGAGGAACGTGTTGCAGTCTTTGATAGGAAGATCTAATATAGAAGTGTTTCCATATAAATCACCAAGTGTCCTTCTGTCCAGAGATTCCCAAACTTCAAATTCAAAGTCTGTGAGGACAAAGAATAAAAAACATTAACCAAGGACTGGATCAGAACCAGAGATACTGATGAGGGAACCTAATGCTGCCGGACATGGGCCGAGATTAGTGAGCTCAGTAGAGAGAGGGGGGGAGGGGGGGGGGATTTAAGAAAGAAAGAAAAATCAGAGGGGCTCCTCAGACGGTCCAAAATCACTGCATGAAAATACCGTTTAATGTCCGGGGCTTTCATACCACTGATTTCATAGGAATTGGCTAAAGGGCAAAATGTAATTGTAGCATGAGTGTCACCCTAGATGAAATACCGTGTTTCCCCGAAAATAAGACAGTGTCTTATATTAATTTTTGTTCAAAAAGGTTTAACTTTTTTACATGTATAGCTGCCTGGACACTATTTAAATTGACTTTTTTAATCAACTATTAGCAGGGCTTAATTTTGGAGTAGGGCTTATATTTCAACCATCCTCAAAAAGCCTGAAAAATCATTTTGCATCCTCAAAAATTCTGGAAAATCATGCTATGTCTTATTTTCAGGAAAACAGGGTAGTTAGGAGCAGACTGTAGTTTAGTAACAAAGGAGTTTGGGATAGAAATCACTACAGTTCTAAAAATGTAGAGAATGCACGGCAAAAGCATCATTATAACCAATGCTATCCTCCCCACCCAGGATATAAAGGGTTCACGGAAGTCCTTTAAGAGTTGTGGAATGTAGTTAAGCATGGGCAAATATTTTTTGGTGAATGTATAGGACCTAGGGCTTGTAAATGCATACCTATATAAGGTATGGAATGGTCATTCCATACATGTGGGAAGGAATTAACTATATGTTGCCTAGTTTTATTGTCAATCCCAACAGCCAGCAACTGAAATGTTGTATTGTTTCCAAGATCACAAATTCCAGTTTGGGCCTGTTTTAAAGGGGAGGTGGGGTCTGTTAAAGCTAAGATGACGTCATCTGCATATAGTCCTGTTTTGTGTGTCTGATGTCCTAATTTAATTTCTTTGATGTTTTATTTGTTCTAATCTGTTCATCTAGAAGTTCCAGAAGAAGGGCAAAAATACAGGGTGCGGGAGGGAAGCCCTAGAAATTGTGAAAGAAGGGGGAAAAACCTGTGCAGATGGTGCCGAATATAATGACAAGATTACAAATTTAACGGGACCAGAGAAGCAAAATGTCCCTAAAGTAGCCTGTAAATAACCCGAGATGACATGACAGAAGTGTCTCCTCTGGCCAGCGATCACACATTAAACTCGCGAGCGCACTAACAAATGTGCGATTAGTTAAGTGTTCTCTCTCCTCTGCATTGGCGCCCCTACGTACCGCTGATTGGTAGTGAGTGCCGGCAGGAACTGCTGCTGCTCCCCGCCTCCACCAAACCGCTTCTTCCCTCCACCGAACAGGTGATGTGACACGGAGCTCCGGTTTTTCAGACTCTGCTGCTTCTTCTGCTCCGTCGTCCGGCACTAACCCTGCGCTGTCCCTGGGTCAGTTCAAAATATTGTTTCCCTATTTTCCAGTTCTTAAACGGGGGTGCGTCTTATAGAACGAAAAATACGGTAATACTCCTTTTTTTCGGGCTTTGAAGCCAAAAAAGTAGCGTGAATTTAGGATGAGAGCATTTAGGGTGTTCATCTTTTATATAACGCGTTTCTTGAGCGAAGAATACATCAGTGTGTAGCTCGAGGGCCTCAGGCCACGGCTAACTGCGTTTAGGGGACGGTTCAATCCCTTAACATTTAGGGAAGACATAAGACATAGTAATAGGAATGATGTGTAAATAATCAAAAAGCTGCGCTGATTTCATGGCAGACAGAGGGGTGGACACACAGCATAAAGAAAGACCTCTCATTAACCCCTTGAGTGGCACGCCCGGAAATTTTCTGGGACGAGCTCCCCTGCTCATAGCAACATAGCCCGGAAGATTTCCGGGCTATGTATCACTATGGGAGCTGCAGAGCACAATGCCACAAGCTGTGACAGTGTGCTCTGCCTGCACAGACCCACAGAGAACAAAGCAAGGGCTTTGAAAAACCAGCAGAAGATATTGCCGATATGTCGGCAACCTCCTGCTTTGTTTACAGGTTGCCATAGAGACCATCGGCTTGTCAGAAGCAAGCCGATGGTCTCTGTGGCAGGGAGAGCTGGTGCTTGGCTGTCAGAGGACAGCTAGGTACTAGCTCTTACAGCATAGATCAGAGAAAAGCGCCGATCTCTGCTGTGTTAACCCTTTACATGCTGCAGTGTATGTGACTGCAGCATGTAAAGGGCTGTCACCATCGGACCCCCAGAATGTGATCAGGGGTCCTGATGGGTCCCTGTGTAAGTCCCCTAAAGGGACAAAAAAAAAAATTTTTTTAAATTATTAAAAAAATAAAAAAAACACTTGTCTCCCTTTACTTTGTAAAAAATCAAAAATACAATCACACATGTGGTATCCATGCGTCGTAATGACCCAGAGAAGGAAGTTAATACATTATTTAACCCCTTAATGACATGGCCCCTTTTTTTCTTTTTTCCCCATTTCTTTTTTTCCTCCCCCCTGTTTAAAAAAATCACAACTTGTCCCGCAAAAAACAAGCCCTCACATGGCTGTGTCAATGGAAAAATGAAAAAGTTATGGCTCTTGAGATGCAACTGCAAAATTAGTTGAAATTCAATGATTAGACCATTTTAAAAAACCTGCCCTGGTGGGCACGACAGGGTGGTAGGAAACCCGCCACTCAAGGGGTTAATAGAACAAAAACAACAGTAACAGAAGAAGAAATGAAAGTATTGAAAACCAATATAACAGTAATAATCGTAATAATAATAATGATCATTACTTATACAGCGCCTACATATAATGCAGCACTTACAAGAGAGGGGAAGCAGAAAAAAACACGGTTACATGAAGTAATCAATTGATGGAGACAGTAGGGGTGCGGGGCTCCAACGAGCTTACATACCACAAGTAATGGGGGGATACAGAAGGTAGAGGGGCTGGAGATGTGCCCGGTATGGCGAAGTGGAGAGTGAGGGATGCTATACACATAGACAATGGTCAGACCTAAGCCGTGTGGTGACTGAATCTGTGTGACTGCAGGAGCGGTTTATGATGGCTAACAGGGATTGCAGTCAGTAGGTCAGGGAGCATGTTATCAGGGGGGTACAAAGGAGTTTGGTTTAGGGTATGTGGTATGGCTCCCTGAAGAGGTGCATTTTTAGAGCACGCCTGAAGTTTTGTGTGTCAGGGATTGCCCAGATAGTTTTGGGTAGCACGTTCTAGAGGACCGGAGCTGCTCTGGAGACGTCTTGGAGGCGGGAATGAGAGGTTCGAATTAAAGGGGCACTTAAAGGGGTTGTCCCGCGGCAGCAAGTGGGTCTATACACTTCTGTATGGCCATATTAATGCACTTTGTAATGTACATTGTGCATTAATTATGAGCCATACAGAAGTTATAAAAAGTTTTTTACTTACCTGCTCCGTTGCTAGCGTCCTCGTTCCCATGGAGCCGACTAATTTTCGCCCTCCGATGGCCAAATTAGCCGCGCTTGCGCAGTCCGGGTCTTCTGCTCTCTTCAATGGAGCCGCTCGTGCAGAATGCCGACTCCGTGTAGCTCCGCCCCGTCACGTGCCGATTCCAGCCAATCAGGTGGCTGGAATCGGCAATGGACCGCACAGAAGAGCTGCGGTCCACGGAGGGAGCAGACCCCGGCGGCCATCTTCAGCAGGTAAGTATGAAGACGTCGGACCGCCGGGATTCAGGTAAGCGCTGAGCGGTTTGTTTTTTTAACCCCTGCATCGGGGTTGTCTCGCGCCGAACGGGGGGGGGGGTTAAAAAAAAAAAAAACCCGTTTCGGCGCGGGACAACCCCTTTAATCTGATTTCGTTAGTAGAGTGGAGGGCCCAGGCTGGGGCCTGGATTTTGGTCAGGGAGGCAATGTAGGGCGGTGCGGTGCAGTGGATGGCTCTATGGATGAAGATGGTGAGTTTAAATTGAATTCTGTATTTGCCCGGCAGCCAGTGCAGTGACCGGCACAGGGCAGAGGCGTCCGAGTAGCGGCTGGACAGGAAGATGAGCCTGGCTGCCGCATTCAGGATGGATTGGAGAGGGTAGAGTCTGGTGCGGGGGGCCGATCAGCAGCGAGTTGCAGTAATCGAGCCGGGAGTGGATGAGGGCAACAGTGAGTGGTTTTAGCGCGTCCACAGTGAGAAAAGAGCGGATTCTTGCGATGTTCTTGAGGTGCAGCTGACATGTTCGGGCCAGAGATTGGATGTAGGGGGTAAAAGAGAGATCAGAATCGAATATGACCCCAAGGCAGCGGGCATGCTGGAAGTTAAGGTGGCGCCACACACTGAGATGGAGATGTCAGGAGGAGGTCGGTTAGTGGCGGGCGGATGCAGCAGTAGATCAGTTTTTGAGAGGTTTAGTTTTAGGAAGAGAGAGAACATAGTGTGAGGGACAGCAGACAGACAGTCGTGGTGTTCTGAAGGAACGGTGCTGTGATGTGACGAGAAGAGGTGTATAGCTGGGTGTCATCAGCATAGAGATGTACTGAAGGCCAAATCTCCTGATGGTTTGTCCAATAGGGGCTGTGTAAATGAAGAAGAGGAGGGGGCCGAGGACCGAGCCCTGGGGGACCCCAACAGCAAGGGGAAGAGGGAGGGAGGTAGAGCCAGCAAAGGAGACACTCAAGGAGTGGTCAGATAGGTAGGAGGAGAACTAGGAGAGAGCGGTGTCCTTTAATAGTATTCACCTAGTGCCCATTGTACTAAGGCTACATGCACACGGGTGAGAATCTTGTGCGAGATGCACAAAACTCACAGATATAAACTCCATTCTTTTGAATGGAGTTAAGAACATGAGCGATTTCTTTTTTTTTTCCCCCCCCCTAAGGGTGCCTACCCACTACCGGTTTTTATTTTCGCTGCAAAATCGCTGCGTTTTTTTTCCAAATGTCAATGGGACTTTCCAATGTTAAATTCGCAACCCACAAAAATCACAATTTTTGTGCAATGCAGTTTTAACATTAGAAAGTCCCATTGACACTTGGAAAAAAAAAACAGCGATTTCACAGCGAAAAAAACCGCTAGTGTGTAAAAGCCCTTAGAGTGATGCTGCGAGGTTAAAAATTGCTGCATGTGCTATCTGCTGGTTTCCCTTGGAACGCCTCGCCCATTGTATTCAATGGAACCTTTAAAGACATCACATGGCACTTGCATTCTGTGAGACGTGAGTGCGATGTTCTAGCGAGTGAAACGCCTGCCTGAGGATTGCAATTTCACAGATGTGATGCGTTTTGGAATGTATCCTGAAGGCAAATAATATTTAGGGGTATCAATATATCCAAACATCAAATAAAGTATGGAAAGATTGGAAAAGTACAAAAAGATAATATTATCATTAAAGTTCTTATCAGTTCGGTATGACTACCATTCTTGTGTAATCTGAGGTGGGGCCTTCTTGTTGAAGGAGGTGCAGCTGGATCAGGAGCACGGTCGATCACAGAAGCTGCTACATAGGACGCACCATTTCTAGAGATGGAAACCTTAGTAGGGAAGCCACATTTATATTTAAAATTGGCACCAGGAAGAGCAGAGATAACTGATGAGAACTGACTAAGGGCTTACACCCACTGGTGCAAACACTCGCCTCGCAGCGCCAAAAAAACGCTGCAATATCGCCAGTGTTTTCAATGGGGCCAGCAGCAGCAGCGCTAGCCCCATTGAAAACATGGAGTATATCACGGACTTCTGCCATAGCTGTGAAAGCTGTGGCAGAAGTCCAAGATGCTATCCCATTGCTTTCAATGGGGTCGGCGCTGCTGCCGGCTCCACTGAAAGCAGTGGTTTTGTGGCAACCCCCGCAGCATGATTTTCGGGGAAGGGCTTGAAATATAAGCCCTTCCCTAAAAATCATCCCTAGCTGGTTAAAAAAACAAAAAAAAATCTTTACTCACCTCTCCGCCGCTCTGGCTGGTTCCCCTGAACTGCTGTCCAGCACTTTCAGCAGGCGGGGATTTGAAAATCCCTGCCTCCTGAAAGGACTGTGCTGATTGGCTGAGCGCTCAGCCAATTACAGGCTATTCATAGCTAAGCGCTGCCTGTAATTGGCTGAGCGCTCAGCCAATCAGCACAGCCCTTTAAGGAGGCAGGGATTTTTAAATCCCCGCCTGCTGAAAGTTCTGGACAGCAGTGCAGGGGAACCAGCGGGAGGGCGCGGCGGAGAGGTGAGTAAGGATTTTTTCTTGTTTTTTTTAACCAGCTAGGGAGGATTTTCAGGGAAGGGCTTATTTTTTAAGCCATTCCCCGAAAATCATGCTACGGGGGTTGCCACAAAACCCCTGCTTTCAATAGGGCCGGCAGCAGTGCCGACCCCATTGAAAGCAATGGGATAGCATCCTGGACTTCTGCCACAGATGTCACAGCTGTGGCAAAAGTCTGCGATATACTCCATGCTTTCAATAGGGCTAGCGCTGCTGCCGCTGGCCTCATTGGAGACACTGAGCGGTATCGCAGATTTCTACTCTGCGATGCAAAGCTCTGCTGAAACATCGCAAATGAGTATAAAATCATTGGTTTCATAATCATCGCTGTCGCATCGCAGGGAAAAAAAATCGCAAGTGGGTGTGCACCTTCAAGAGTTGGAAAGTTGCTGGAGATCAGAGAACATCAGTATGGCATTGTATGGGTCTGGTAAAGATCCTCTTCGCCTTACGTAGTTTAGAAGTTTCTCCTTGCTCTGATAAACATGGATTCGGGTGAAGACGTTCCATGGAGCAACCTGTAGGCCAGAGCGAGCTTTAGGAATGATGTGCGGTCTATCAACGGTATATTCCAGGGAAGATAGGGATGGAAGTAAAGTTTGAAAAAGCTGGATGAAGGTATTGAGGAAGGTCATGCAGGTTCCGGAATCCTACAGACTTTTTGTGTTGTTTCTTCGTGGCCTATCTTCCAAGTCTATCACTTTTCTGCAGAGACAAGAGATCTCTTCTTTCAAGACATTGCGAACATCCACGAACTTATTGTAGGTGGTGGAGGATTCACTCATTTGTTGCTCAACGTGGGCTGTACGTGTGGCAAGGTGACAAGGTGGTCAATACTGGATTAAAGTTGATTACAATTCTTTGCATATCTTGGGAAATGTCCTTTTGAAGAGACAAAAGCAGCTCATTCAATGTATTAAAGACCCTTTTACACGCAACGATTCATTTAAACGGCCAAAAAGGAGCGATAATTGTTAGACGTAATGGTGGGCATCGTGTAATTTTCGTCTGAACAATGATTTTAAGGTTAACTTAAAATCCATTGTTCAGCCACTGAGAGATAACGCAAACACATTTATCTCTCAATAGACTGTAGGCTGTTCTCCCCACCGCATGTTTACACTAGCCGGAAGAGAACAATGCAATCTGTTCTCAGGAGAGCAATGCAGCTGTGTGTACAGCTGGGTATGTGTTTAAACACAAGCTGAGCTCTGCAAACAGCTCCTGTAGGCCCTTTTACATGCAAATGAAGATGATAAAGTGTTAATGGCCATTAACACTTTATGAAAATAGATCGCTAAATCTTTCAGTCGTTTGGCAGATTACACTGTAGTCTAATGCCCTTATTACTCTGGACGATTTTCAGCACTGCTAGTTGTTCATGTTCGTCCAGGATGTTCTGACAGGTGGATCATCGCTAAAAATTGTAGACTTCTTGTTTACTTCTTGCTCTGTACTTCAGATTTCTATGTGAAACACTGAGCTGAGAGTGTTAGACGGAACGAGAAGTGAGCGGCCAGAGATTATCTGTATGCGGGCTGAAACTGAGCAGCAAATGAGAGGCAAACAAAAAGTGCGCAACGGCTTCGGGTTTAAACGTAACGTTTATCGCGCACTTTAGGTCTTTTGTATGAATTTTGAGCGACAAGCGTTGTGGATAGGCCTTAATACATGGGGGACTAGCAAGGGAAATAATTCCTGTTTTTTGTAGGTGCAGGTCTCTCGGTGTGGGCTGAAAACAGTAACAGATAAGGATATGTGTGGCCAATCAGGGTTGGGCTGTCAAGCTGCGCCACCGGACAGCGCCAGTTCAGTGTCCATCATGTTACACACAATCAGGCGGTGCTTTCCTGTTATCAGAGTCAGGTTTTCATAAAAATTTTTCTAGGAGGCGGGGCGACCAAAAAAGTGCAATTCTGGTGTTGTGTTTTTTCCTGATGTTCACTATGCAGGATAAATAATGTGCTGCTTTTATAGTTTGGACCTTTATGGACTCAGTGATACCAAATATGTTCTTGTTTCATTTAGATTTTTTTTTAATTATAAATATGGGGAAAGGGTTTTTTAAAACTGACATGGCAACCAAATCTCTCCTCGCAGTCTCATCATAGGGAAAGGGGCATTCGAGACCCGTGAACTCCGATCATTGCATTTAAATGCTGCTGTCAGAATTGATAGCGGCATTTAGAGGGTTAACAGCGAGAGTGCCGACCGTGGCTGTCAGCTGTCAAAGATAGCCGACATCTGTATTGTATGGAGCGCGATCGGCTCCTGATCCCGCTTCATATAAACCCCAGTCCTCTATGACATAATTGTACGTCATGGAGTGTTAAGGGGTTAAAGATGTGTGCAAGAAAAAGAAACAGCAACACAATCTATAAGAAATGCAGCTCAAAATAAGAAAACAATTGTATACTTTATTGACACTATGAAGCAGACATTAACAACAAGAAACCAAAACTGCCTGCGCAATATGGGGCAGATAGACCAATACAAGCAGAAATAACATAAAAACAGACCTATACAAAGCGGCAGGTGCCCGTAAATAAATACATCAGTATCTACAAAGTAAATACAAAAAGTAAAGACAACACTCCCCCAATAATAAATAATTATCCAAAGGATAAAGTACAAATACCAACAAAATGTGAGAATCCCAACAATTAATGTATCAAAAAGTAATATAATAACCCTTAACCAAACCCCATGATAAGGGCCGGGGACGCTGCCAGGGAGGGAAAAAAGAAGGAAAAAATCCCCACATGTATCGCTATACTCAGCTTCCTCAGGGGTGGGGCTTATTTACACGAGTGTATATAGGCCGACGTTTTCACGGCCGGCTGATATACGCTTTCATCTGAGCAGTCCCCCCCTTCCCTCCCCCTCACCGGCTCTCTGCTACTCTCCTCCACTCCTGTGTTTGCAATGGGAGGGGGGAGGGGGGGAGCTAAGCTCTGCTCTGTCCCACTCACTCCCTTTGCTGGCTATGGACAAGGGGTGGGAGCTTGGCTCCGCCCCATCCCACTCACTCCCATTGAAAATCACTTGGAGGGGAGGAGAGAAGCAGAGAGTCGGTGAGTGGGAGGGACAGCGTATATCGGCCGGGCGTGAAAACCCGGCCAATATACATACGTCTGAATAAGCCCGTAACAATAATATACATACACTGCCATATATAGTTTGTTTTATGAGGTTCACCACCATCACTGGTGTCCTGGCGGGTTTGAAATGACATGTAAAGCCGAGGAGAGGCTTGGAAAGTTCACATCATGGAAGGTATCCGGTCAGAAGTTGAATAACATAAACACCTGCAAAAGCAATCAAAAGTGCAAATAAGCCTGTGCAAGATTGATCAAAAGTACAAATAAATGTGTGCAGTGTTCAATGGAGCTGCTCCGCCGTGCTCGCGCCGGAGAGCTGGTCTGCGCATGCGCAGAAGACCTCAGCGGCACGAGCACGCCGGAGCGGCTCCATTGAACACAGCAGAAGACCGCACAGCGCAAGCACATCTAAATGGAAGGAGAAGACAGCGTTAGACGGCACCATGGAGACGGGGACGCTAGCAACGGAGCAGGTAAGTGTATAACTTCTGTATGGCTCATAATTAATGCACAATGTACATTACAAAGTGCATTAATATGGCCATACGGAAGTGTATACCCCCACTTGCTGCCGCGAGACAACCCCTTTAAGGGGTTAAAGACATGGGAAGTACAAAGGAAGACGTTTCTTTTCTTCTATACTTCTCCCATAACACACTGCCACAAAAACTACTTAAGTACAAGCAACGTAGATGAGATTCCAAGAAGTCTCATTCATATTCTGAAAAAGACAAAGCTCATTCACATAAACTGCTGATGTTCGATGTTTGTTGAGGCGCTGCTGAACAAGTCGGCGCTTTACAAATAGAGATGATTATTTTTTATTATTATTCTAAATTCACCTGTGAATTAAAAACATTTATTAAGCCTTTTTTAGGTCCTTTTTAGCCCCAGTCCCATCGTTGGATCATTTCTACAATATACCACAATACAGGTTGGAGTTCTCACCAGTCCTGGTCACTGCGGCCGGGGGTCACCGGCTGAGTATGGAATAGGATTGGCTCCAGAACCCGCTCTACACTAGCCCCACATAAACTAATGTCTGACTGCGCTAAAGGATTACTATTGGAGATTCTCCTGTGAATAACGAATATTTGCAGGTTTATAATGTATAGCATCACTACAGCACTGAGGACGATCAATCAGAGCGGAACCCCTTTATTGGACCTACAGTAAATAATGAAGATGTATATATTATAATAGGGAATGAAAAAAGATTAATCCAAATGTATGCAAAGAGATGGAACACGTAGAGGAAAGATACAAGGTTACAGTTACATAAATGATGCAAATGCCAAATGGTCAGTAAATCCCCTCTCACTCTGATTGCAATCTGTGGAAGTCATTCAATATGATGAGGGGGGAGGTGATTGGGACCGATGTATCCAACAGTAGGAAACTCAATGGAGATACAAACTGAGAACAACTTACCTGGATGGTCTTAACAAGTCTTTGTCATTTGCATCATTTTTGTAACTTTGTATCTTTCCTCTTTGATTACTACTTTTGATTCCCTTTTATAATAGATACATCTCCATCATTTACTCTTGGTCGGATAAAGGGGTTTTGGTCTAACTGATTGCATATCAATTTTGGATGATAATTGAGAATTCTTGGGTGGGGATTTTTAATTTAGAGTTTATAGAAGGAAACTGATCATTGTCATCGATAACATTATTCTTTATATAATGGCATCTATGGGATCAAATATGCACTATAGACCTCAGTAATCTGGAGATTAGGCCCATAACTTGCACTATTGGTCATGGGAAGTTTTCTGTTTGGAGGCTTATTCTGTACTTTGTATGTAACCTTCACTTACAGAACTGTTCCTCAACATTGTAACTATGTACACTTTGTCCATTATGGACTTTAATCAACTGGAGACTAAGCCCGAGATTCACACCATTGGGCGTGTGCTAATTTTTTCTGAAGCGCATGCGTCTTACATCAGGAATCGGACATACATTCAAACAACTCTTCTTTCCCCATTGCATCTGCGTGAACCCTGCTTTTATCTGGTGCTTTCGCACTCAGTTATCAGGATTTCCGGCTGACACTGACTTGGGATCGTTGCGCCAACGCTTGCCCCGGGTATCTTGTGCGCATGCCCTGCTCCTTTGATTGACAGCCAATGGTGCGTATCAACACTTGATTTGACTCTAATCTCTGCTATTTAGATTAGAGCTATAAGGTCTGATGTCAGTCCTCTCCTGACCGCGATCCCTATTACACCAACATATGGAGCCGATTGTGGCATATGTGTTGGATTCACTATCGCCCAGGAGTTGTGAGTGTATCTCGCCCTAATACCTGGCTCCCATCACTCCCGAGGAGGGTTGAAGTAAACCCTATCTCTTGTCTATGGCTATTCATGTAGTGTTATTAATTTATTCATTGATCCATTATTTTTGAGCAGTGGAAACAGTTGCTTTTCTTTATCATATTGATTTGAGGCGGCATTTTAGTTTTAACATGAGTCGTATGTTTCAGGACTGACATCCATCCATTGTTATGTCCCCGATGAGCCAAAATAAACGTTTGGTGAAATGCGTAGATTTTCTATAATTGGATTTTATATGAGAGTCATGGAGTATCAGATTGAACTTTATGTGACTATATAGGGGAGTTTGTTTCCGGTTTACACCATATTTCTGTAGGAGATCTGGAAATGTTTTTCGGTAACGTTGTATTTTACTCTGCATATAATATTTTTACATCCTTTTGTAAGATTATTTACCAAAGTAGCATCATTTCTGTTATTTTATATATTTTTTAATTTATTTTGTTTCCCCTTTGCTTCCTAAATTAAGGTATATTAGGGATGTCTAGGGTCAGGATCCAGCATGGGGTTGCCCCTTTTGCAGCGTGTGCTCATTATTGCTAGCTTTTAAAGGGGTTGTCCTGCGCCGAAACGGGTTTTTTTTTTTTCAACCCCCCCCCCGTTCGGCGCGAGACAACCCCGATGCAGGGGTTAAAAAAGAACACCGGACAGTGCTTACCTGAATCACCGCGCTCCGGTGACTTCTTTCTTACCCGGTGAAGATGGCCGCCGGCATCTTCTCCCTCGGTGGACCGCAGGGCTTCTGTGCGGTCCATTGCCGATTCCAGCCTCCTGATTGGCTGGAATCGGCACGTGACGGGGCGGAGCTACACGGAGCTACACGGAGCCCCATTGAGAAAAGCAGAAGACCCGGACTGCGCAAGCGCGTCTAATTTGGCCATTAGACGGCGAAGATTAGACGGCAACCATGGAGACGAGGACGCCAGCAACGGAACAGGTAAGTGAATAACTTTTGATAACTTCTGTATGGCTCATAATTAATGCACAATGTACATTACAAAGTGCATTAATATGGCCATACAGAAGTGTATAGACCCACTTGCTGCCGCGGGACAACCCCTTTAAGTCTTACCGACGCTGGATTGGAGCCGCAGGTGTCATAGCCGTGTCGGTCACTGAAGAATAGTTAAGATAGCTGGGAGTCTTTATCAGGATGTCAGAGTATGCAGTGCAATGGGATGAGATGGAAGCGTAGTCAAATGGAAGCCAGAGGTCAGCAGCAGTAGGTATCGGTATGCAGTACAATGGAATGAGATGGAAGCGTAGTCAAATGGAAGCCAGAGGTCAGCAGAAGTAGGTATCAGTACAATTGCAGATGAGCAGGAGGAAGAGGAGCTTGATCAAAGTGGTGGAGCACAATAATTACACACTGGATCTGAGGCATGGTCAGGCTTATATAGGAAGTCCTAATTAGTAGCAGGGCAGGGCCAGGACAGTGAGACAGGAAGTGGACTTAACAGGAGCAAGGAAACAAAGGACAAGGCTGTGTTTCAACAAGGAACTGTCCAAATCCAGGATAGCCCAGGGAGAGAGCTCTTACTGGAACGCAAGAGGTTCCGGGTTGGAGTCCTGACACTAGCGAACACACCGGGGTACTGTAGGATGTATGTCTATAGTCCCCCCTCTCCATCTACTGTAGGGTGTACCTCTATAGTCCCCCCCCCCTCCATCTACTGTAGGGTGTACCTCTATAGTCCCCCCTCTCCATCTACTGTAGGGTGTACCTCTATTGTCCCGCTCTCCGTCTACTGTAGGGTATACCTCTATAGTCCTCTCTCTCCATCTACTGTAGGGTATACCTCTATAGTCCCCCCTCTCCATCTACTGTAGGGTGTACCTCTATAGTCCCCCCTCTCCATCTACTGTAGGGTGTACCTCTATAGTCCCCCCTCTCCATCTACTGTAGGGTGTACCTCTATAGTCCCCCCTCTCCATCTACTGTAGGGTGTACCTCTATAGTCCCCCCTCTCCATCTACTGTAGGGTGTACCTCTATAGTCCCCCCTCTCCATCTACTGTAGGGTGTACCTCTATAGTCCCCCCTCTCCATCTACTGTAGGGTATACCTCTATAGTCCCCCCAATCTATCTACCGTAGGGTATACCTCTACAGTCCCCCCTCTCCATCTACTGTAGGGTATACCTCTACAGTCCCCCCTCTCCATCTACTGTAGGGTATACCTCTATAGTCCCCCCTCTCCATCTACTGTAGGGTATACCTCTATAGTCCCCCCTCTCCATCTACTGTAGGGTATACCTCTATAGTCCTCTCTCTCCCTCTTTTTATTACTTTTTTCCCCTTTGTTTTTTTAATAAAGTTTAAGCTTCATCTTGTGAATGCACAGGAACCATTTTCTGTGAATACCATGTTTCTCGGAAAATAAGACCCTATCTTATATATATTTTTGCCCTAAAAGAGGCACAGAGTGTTATTTTTGGTGGATTCTCATACTTACTTAGCAGGCATCGCCTGGGTCCCACCCGCTGGGCTCCGGTAGGCTTCTATTTAGTCCCTTACACCGACGGAGCGTCTCTTGCTGGTAACAGGGTTTGAATACTCTGCCTCCAGCAAACGATTGCTCTGATTGGTTCGCGAGCACTACCTCAGCCAATCAAAGCTGGCACTCGATGAACCAACCACAGCCATTCAATGATGTCATTCAATGAATGGCTGTGATTGGTTCATTGAGTGTCGGCTCTCTGCCAGAGAGCAATAGGAGGGACCTGGACGGCGCTTGCTAGGTGAGAATGTGTTCTAACGCTTGGCTGATTGCAGCTAAAACTCACATTAATGAAGAATAATTGTGATCAAGTCCCGAGCTTTTGCTACGTTTTCTCGTCCACTCACATGGGCGGCTGCAGCACATTAGCAAAAAAATACGCTGCAGTGCGGAAATCCCTCGGTCAGCAGAAATCCTCGGAATGACTGCTAGTGGTTAATTAGAGGCAGCTGTCTGCTCTTCCCAGCGTTGGACGCAGCTGAACTCCCTCCCCCTCCCTTTTTTTCAGTTCCAGCGTATCTCGGCAAAGGATAGGGCAAAAACGTTCTTTTGCTGCTGTGTATGAAATCGGTCGCCGATGCGCTATTTTTCCAGACGCTATTTTTTTTACGTGGCTAAAAATCGTTCATCTGAATGAATACTTTGGAGTCCGGCGCTTCAGATGGGCGCAAATGTTTTTTTCTTGGGTAAATTAGCCGTGTATTTACAGTCGTGTGAATGAGGCACCATCAGAGTGCTCATTGTGCGGGATAAATAACATGTTCTAATGGCTCAGACCTTTACGAATATGGCAATGCCAATTTTTTTTACTTTTATTACTTGGATTTTTATGTCCCACTAGTGAACTTGATATGAAAATGGGAGCTGGTACAATTCCCCCCATTGAATAGCAGCTTTGCTATAAGACTCCTTTCACATTTGCATCGGCATTTATGTTGTTTGGCTACATATTTGGTGCGGTACAGTGAAAATACTGGAATCTCTGGAACCGCCACATGCCAGACCCACCAGACCCAAGAGGTGCCAGTCAGAAGCCATGGACTACAATTTGGTCCATCCAGCTTTCAACATGCCCACCTAATTCTTTTCTGGATGACATGGTGCAGCATAATGCGCTATTTCATCCGAAAGTTTTGTGCCATATGAGGGCAACATACTAATAGGCAAATATAGATCAGGAGCCCCATGGGGACGGGGCTCAGTGTGAGCGCAGCGCTGCAGAATATGGAGTTACTATATAAATGGGTTAAGTCATGTGACAGCCTCCAGACCTGCGTATGTGATACATGAGGGCAGGCAATGCTCTACATAATATATACACCTAATACATAAAATGTATGTTTTAGAACTAGCACTTTTTTTCTTCTTTCCTTCAGTCCATCAGTTTGCTTCTCTCTCAGAGGGCTGGCAGGAGGCTGAGGGTAGCTTCACACGGGCGATCGCCATGTCGCTGCGAGAAAATTACGTCAGAAATCACAATTTTGTTCGCGCTATTTTTGAGCGTCAGTGATGCTTTTTATCGCAGAACCATCGCTGCCGCTTGTGACAACAGGACTCTCTAATGTTAAAAACGCATCGCACGAAAATCACAAGTTGGTGCTTTGCAGTGGAGGAGGCTCCATAGGTAAACATGGGAGATAACAAACGCCGTACGCAGAAAGGAAGGACTTGTCGCAATTTGTTTTTCATGGAACATCGCAGGAGTAAAAACATTGTGAAACCTCTAAAAAGCACGAGTTTCATAATTCTGCATTTTCACGCATTGCGTGATTTTATCGCCCGTGTGAAAATGGCCTGAGAGACACAAGGCAGCAACAGACGTTTGTTCTGAAAAACGTTTCCAGTTCTCACCGTACTAGATCTGTCACACGGGCGTATTCTAGCGCATTTCATGCCCAGCTTTTGCCCACGTGATATGCGGTACCAATCGGTACATTACTTTCGATTGTTCTTCTCGCACACAGCGCGAAATGCACAGGCAAGAATCAACACCGCATGCACTATCTTGGCGCGTATTACATGCCAAGATATTGTATGGGGATGGTCAGCACTCAGCAAGTACACCATGCATCAGATATGTAGGACATATGCACAAGGTGCGCTGCCAGAAAATGCTCCTGTGAGAGGCCTAACTGGCTATCAAGGGGTTCAAGTGCCCCAAACCAAACATTTCTGTACCATTCATCACCGGGGAAGACAATGGCATCCATGTAAATCTAATGGTTAATCAGTGGGGGTCCCGGAGGTGGGAGCTCTACCAATAAAACATTGACTGTACGTCCTTCTAATATCCCACCAGTATTGATGATTAGGTTGTCACATTAAAGGGGTTGTCTCGCGGCAGCAAGTGGGGTTATACACTTCTGTATGGCCATATTAATGTACTTTGTAATATACATCGTGCATTAATTATGAGCCATACAGAAGTTATTCACTTACCTGTTCCGTTGCTAGCGTCCCCGTCTCCATGGTTCCGTCTAAATTCGCTGGCAGCTTGCTTTTTTAGACGCGCTTGCGCAGTCCGGTCTTCTCCTTTCAGCACGAGTCGCTTCAGTGTGCTCCCCGTTACAGCTCTTCTGCGCATGCGCAGATGAGCTGTCACTGCTCGGGAGCGCGCTGGAGCGGCCATTCTGTACCATCCTCTGTTAGAGGAAGGTGCAGAGCCGCCCAGCTGTCCGGAGAAGCCGCCCAGCTGTCCTGCCGCCCAGCTGTCCTGCCGTCCTGGTAAGTGATGGGCCGGGGGGGCTGCCGCTGCGCCGGGGGGGGGCTGTCGTCGCTGTGCCGGGGGGGGCTGTCGCTGCGATGGGGGGGCTGTCGCTGCGCCGGGGGGGGGCTGCCGCTGCGATGGGGGGGCTGTCGCTAGGCCGGGGGAACTAGCGCTGGGCCGGGGGGGGGGCTGTCGCTAGGCCGGGGGAACTAGCGCTGGGCCGGGGGAACTGTCGCTAGGCCGGGGGAACTAGCGCTGGGCCGGGGGGGCTGCCGCTGTGATGGGGGGGGGGGCGCTGCGCCGGTTACCTTCTGCCTGGCGGTGGGTGACTGGTCGGCCGTGTTCACTCCAGGGGTCCGGTCGGCGGCTGCGGGGCGTCTGGTTGCCATGGAGACACAGCTGGTAGCGTCTCGGGAGCGCGCACGTCGGGCTGCAGCGAGCGAAGGGAAAAGAGCCGGCGGCCATCTTGGCAAAATTTTTATAAGTTGCTGAAACGCTGGAACGGTAAGTACAAACCAGCTAGAAAAGTCATTTACAGGGGTAATTAGTAATGTTTGCTTAATTAGGGGGACTGGGCAAAAAAAAAAATTCACTGCTTCCTCGAGACATCTCCTTTAACTCCAAGAGGGCGATAAATAACTAAAACTTGTTGTGCCTTGTGTCTGCAGAATGAAAAGGATGATGCGCAGCTACAGATGGTGGGAGGAGATGTGGACCTTCCTGAAGATCTAGCTAAGATGGTACAGGAAGACGAAGAGGAAGAAGAAGAACAGGGTTTTCTAATGTCCATGCTCCCAGACTTTGATATTAATGCAGTGAAGACTCGGGCCCAAGGAACATTTACTGAGGCCAAGAGAGTGGCTGAAGAAAAGTGCAGCGTCATGTGATGCCATCATATAGTGGGAACACTCCTCAAGATGTTACTGATCTTACCATACTTACAGGAATGATGCTTCTAACATTTGTTTCTAGCCTTTCGAGGGAACCTACCACCAGTGGGGTGAAGCCCTTGCAGCCACATGACAACTCTCTCCATCAGTGATGAGGATGACATCTCTTACATCATCCACGGGATAATCCAAATCTCCCGCATGCATGCAACCCCTGACGGGCGCCGGAGGGCCACTCCAGTCTGCCAGCAATAGAGATAAAGGATGGGTGCATGCGTTGGTCTGTGGTCACAGTACATGCATAAGATTGGGACAATCCCGTGGATGATGTAGGGGTCATCATCATCCACATCATTGATCAATAGAAGGGCTGGGATATGCAGTGAGGGCAGCAGAAATGGTCCTGGCCCATCCAGGTACTATTAGCATAGAGTGCAGGAGACTTTAACAATCTACTATATAATGTCTGCAGGTTTTGTACCTTCCTCTGACTGGTGACAGGTTCCCTTTAAAGACCGGTTAATGTTAATCCTATAAATGTAAGTTTCCTACCATTCTGGCGGCCTTTATTACTTCAGTAGCGGCGCGGTTTGCTGATGAGATCTGTAATATACTATTACATAAGGTGCAGTTTTACAGAGTCGCCACATGAGGGCTCAGCTGGTCTTTGCTATACAGAAGCGTAGAATATGCCTTTCCCTTATTACACCCAGTGTTATCAGGTACATAACTCCTCCTTTTCCCACACGGCCGCGGCTACTAGTCGCGCTCCTGGAACATTTGAATCATTATTTATTTGTTGCATATAACTAGAATTACGGCATCTGCATTGCTGCTCGTTGGTCTCTTGCTAGACTCAACACTAAGGGTGCGTTCACACGAGCGCAGCGTATAATCGCCGGAAAGAACGTTTTTCGCCGATCACGACCAGTGCTAGAAAGCGTATTTTCGTTTGTTCCTACTTTGCAAACGGTCTTTTCAGCCATCGAATATTCGCCGGCACGTATTTCGGTCGCGTATGTTCGTTTTTCCGCAGGTTGCCGTTTTTACGCGCCGTAAAATCGCCCATGTGAACGAATACATTCGAAACCATTGCCTCAGATGGTCACGTATATACGTTTGGTCGCAAAAACGCGCCGTTTATGCGCTCCTGTGAACGCACCCTCAGGAGGCAAGACGGATGGATCCATGCAGCGTTTACCACTTATACAAACGGGAAGGTGGGTGGTACAATGATCTCCGGAGCGGCTCACCAGTATTGATGAGTGATCAGTGGAGAAATCGGTTTGTGTCGGTTTTGAACCAATTTCATGAAAATCATCGTGAATCAGGACAGTCGATGCCAACTCCTATTAAAGTCTAAGGCAATAAAAATCAGGTTCACTAATTTGACCTCCAAAAGGTAGCCAATGCAGCAAAAAAAAGCATACTGCAGGGAAACACAGTCACACATCTCAGGAACACTGTGCGCCTCCCCAAAATTGGGCAAAATAGTGTAGAGAGGTGTAGAGGTCAATCGTAGCACAGGGGTGTGCCTGAAAACAAAAGAAGACTCACATAGGGTCTCAAAGATCAAAAGTTGTGCAAAGGAAGACTGCAGTTGTGGTTCAGGTTTTAAAAGCAATGTCATACATTTACAAGGACAGATTCCCCGAGGTGAACACAACACTCAAGCACGGACCTTCTCCAAGGAGCAGCTGGACAGCTACCAAACATTTTGCAACACAAGACAGCAGGTGGGCTGCTTGGTTTAAAAGCAATGTCATAAAGTGTGCAAGGAGAAATTCTGCCAGGTGAACACAATGCTCAAGAGCGTCCATTCTGCAAGGAACAGCTGTTTCTTGAGCTTTAGAAAATTTTTGTTTGGAGAGAAGGAGGAGGAGGAAACAGAAGTAGAGCAGCAACACCACCACCACCAGCAGCAGCAGCAACAGCAGCAGAGGCACCCTGAGGGCAGAGCGAGCTCCTCATGAGAGCTGTATCTCCGTATTTCCTTATTAATATATTTTTCATTTGGTGGGAAGTGAGAAGAAGAAACAAAGTAGAAGCAGGAAAAAGTAAGTAGCAGCAGCAGCAGCACATTGAGGGCACGGTGTGGTCCTTCATATACACCTATGCTCAATAATATGTAAGTAAAAATTGCCAGCGTGCTAACTAGTCAGACCTCATCTGGAATACTGGTCCAGTTCTGGGCACCCCACGTTAAAAAAGACATCAACATACTGGAGCAAGTTCAGAGAAGAGTTACCAAGATGGTGAGCGGTCTGCAAATCATGTCCTATGAGGAACGGGTAAAGGATCTGGGAATATTTAGCAGAAGAGAAGGCTGAGAGGAGACTTAATAGTTGTCTACAAATATCTGAAGGGCTGTCACACTGCAGAGGGATCAGCCCTATTCTCATCTGTACAAGGAAAGACTAGAAGCAATGGGATGAAACTGAAAGGGAGGAGACACAGATTAGATATTAGACAGTGAGGGGATCAATGGGTGGAACAGGTTACCACGGGAGGTGGGGAGTTCTCCTTCAATGGAACTGTTCAAGTAAAGGCTGTACAGACATCTGTCTGGGATGATTTAGTGAATCTTGCACTGAGCAGGGGGTTGGACCCGATGACCCTGGAGGTCCCTTCCAACTCTACCATTCTATGATTCTAACTAATCAGTGGCTTCTGCCATGGGGATTGCAGTAGTCAGGTGAAATCTACGCCTGGTTCATTTTTATAAATCACAGGCGATCCACATTGTCTGTGGATGCATCTATTAGTTATCACACCCCCAGCACTGCTGAACACCCTTTCTGACAGCACACTGGCAGCGAGGCAGGCAAGCACCTCTACAGCATGTTCTACAAGCTCTGGCCACTTGTCCAGCTTAGACACCCAGAAGTCAAAGGGGACAATGCCATGTCTGAGTACATCCATGCAAGAGCTGACATGCTTTTCGATTATCATGGATAAGTGCTGCCTGTGACTGTTAGTCCTATCCTGTGCTTTTGCTACAAACTGTGACAGGCTAAAAAAAACTATGCCACCTCTGTTAGACTTCCCCTGCTGTTGATGGTGGTACTGCTGTGGTGGCTTCCTGCTCATCTACCATGAGTCACAGAACTGTGATCCATTTTGGATGTATCCCCACAGCCAAGGGGAAATGTTCTGTTCAAGCTGCTATCCTGATACTGCTGCATTTTGATGTCCCTCTCCACTGCCAGAATGATATTTGTAGCGAGGATCAAGTGTGGCCACTGTTTTTTTGATGTGGGCTATGCGACGGTCCTTCTGCAAGCACTGCAGCATAACTGCACTCCTAAGCCTAAAAGTGCTTAATTCCGTGGTGCAAGACCTAAGGGTGTCCTCTGACAGGTCTTGCCATCCACATAAAATAGCTGGGCTTAGTGATGGATGGAAGGAACATTGCATATCGCCTTCTCCTGCCTCTGGACCTATACGATCCCACTCCTCCATGGGTGTAGAAACATGTTGGACAACATGTCCCCTTTTCTTGTCCAAAGCCACACTCCTTGCAGTGTTAAATAATAGTGAACTAGACAGACGATTGGAGAATTTGTATCTCTTCCTCCCCTTCCTGTGATGTCATTGTGCTATTGTGTCTTTTCCAGCAGGCAGATAACAGGCATGGTCATACTGATTAATGCATCATCACTACTGACTATTTTGGTTACTTTATCAAATCAGGTTTAAACAGCACACATGTTTTTGATCTGCAGCCACTACACAGGCGTCAAGTGACCGACCTTCATACAACCTCTGCTAATGGCACACACTATCTGGTACTCCGTAATCACTCTCTGCTGCTGGCTTAGCCTCTGCAACATAGGCAACATGGAATTCCACCGTGTAAGCACATCATAGATGAGTAATATTGCCCAGTGGTTTACCATTTAGTGTGTAATGGTAACGTGTATGTTCTCTACCCATGTGCAGAACATTACATTTATCGGTGTTTATTAGCCATTTTTCTGCCCATGCCTCCACTTAGGCTCAGTTCACATCTGCATTAGGGCTTCAATCAGAATTCCATTTCTCTGCTCTGTTTTTGGAGCAGAGAAGTGGAATTAAAACAGAAAAAATGGGATCAGTTACCCCACTAGTAACAGTGACCTCTCCAGTACTGATCCCTGTGGTACCCCACTAGTAACAGTGACCTCTCCAGTACTGATCCCTGTGGTACCCCACTAGTAACGGTGACCTCTCCAGTACTGATCCCTGTGATACCCCACTAGTAACGGTGACCTCTCCAGTACTGATCCCTGTGGTACCCCACTAGTAACAGTGACCTCTCCAGTACTGATCCCTGTGGTACCCCACTAGTAACAGTGACCCCTCCAGTACTGCTCCCTGTGGTACCCCACTAGTAGCGGTGACCTCTCCAGTACTGATCCCTGTGATACCCCACTAGTAGCGGTGACCTCTCCAGTACTGATCCCTGCGGTACCCCACTAGTAGCGGTGACCTCTCCAGTACTGATCCCTGTAGTACACCACTAGTAACAATGACCTCTCCAGTACTGATCCCTGCGGTACCCCACTAGTAACGGTGACCTCTCCAGTACTGATCCCTGTGGTACCCCACTAGTAACGGTGACCTCTCCAGTACTGATCCTTGTGATACCCCACTAGTAGCGGTGACCTCTCCAGTACTGATCCCTGCGGTACCCCACTAGTAGCGGTGACCTCTCCAGTACTGATCACTGTGGTACCCCACTAGTAACGGTGACCTCTCCAGTACTGATCCCTGTAGTACACCACTAGTAACAATGACCTCTCCAGTACTGATCCCTGCGGTACCCCACTAGTAACGGTGACCTCTCCAGTACTGATCCCTGTGGTACCCCACTAGTAACGGTGACCTCTCCAGTACTGATCCCTGTGGTACCCCACTAGTAGCGGTGACCTCTCCAGTACTGATCCCTGTGGTACCCCACTAGTAACGGTGACCTCTCCAGTACTGATCCCTGTGGTACCCCACTAGTAACGATGACCTCTCCAGTACTGATCCCTGTGGTACCCCACTAGTAGCAGTGACCTCTCCAGTACTGATCCCTGTGGTACCCCACTAGTAATGGTGACCTCTCCAGTACTGATCCCTGCTTACCCCACTAGTAACGGTGACCTCTCCAGTACTGATCCCTGTGGTACCCCACTAGTAACGGTGACCTCTCCAGTACTGATCTTTGTGATACCCCACTAGTAGCGGTGACCTCTCCAGTACTGATCCCTGTGGTACCCCACTAGTAATAGTGACCTCTCCAGTACTGATCCCTGTGGTACCCCACTAGTAACGGTGACCTCTCCAGTACTGATCCCTGTGGTACCCCACTAGTAACGATGACCTCTCCAGTACTGATCCCTGTGGTACCCCACTAGTAACGATGACCTCTCCAGTACTGATCCCTGTGGTACCCCACTAGTAACGGTGACCTCTCCAGTACTGATCCCTGTGGTACCCCACTAGTAACGGTGACCTCTCCAGTACTGATCCCTGTGGTACCCCACTAGTAACGGTGACCTCTCCAGTACTGATCCCTGCTTACCCCACTAGTAGCGGTGCCCTCTCCAGTACTGATCCCTGTGGTACCCCACTAGTAACGGTGACCTCTCCAGTACTGATCCCTGTGGTACCCCACTAGTAGCGGTGACCTCTCCAGTACTGATCCCTGTGGTACCCCACTAGTAACGGTGACCTCTCCAGTACTGATCCCTGTGGTACCCCACTAGTAACGATGACCTCTCCAGTACTGATCCCTGTGGTACCCCACTAGTAGCAGTGACCTCTCCAGTACTGATCCCTGTGGTACCCCACTAGTAATGGTGACCTCTCCAGTACTGATCCCTGCTTACCCCACTAGTAACGGTGACCTCTCCAGTACTGATCCCTGTGGTACCCCACTAGTAACGGTGACCTCTCCAGTACTGATCTTTGTGATACCCCACTAGTAGCGGTGACCTCTCCAGTACTGATCCCTGTGGTACCCCACTAGTAATAGTGACCTCTCCAGTACTGATCCCTGTGGTACCCCACTAGTAACGGTGACCTCTCCAGTACTGATCCCTGTGGTACCCCACTAGTAACGATGACCTCTCCAGTACTGATCCCTGTGGTACCCCACTAGTAACGATGACCTCTCCAGTACTGATCCCTGTGGTACCCCACTAGTAACGGTGACCTCTCCAGTACTGATCCCTGTGGTACCCCACTAGTAACGGTGACCTCTCCAGTACTGATCCCTGCTTACCCCACTAGTAGCGGTGCCCTCTCCAGTGCTGATCCCTGCGGTACCACACTAGTAACGGTGACCTCTCCAGTACTAATCCCTGCGGTACCCCACTAGTAACGGTGAACTCTCCAGCACTGATTCCTGAGGTACCCCACTAGTATCGATTTGACAGGAGCGATCCCTCATAAACCCATGCTGATATGAAGTTATACAACTATTTTTCAGACCTCATCATTATAGAGTCCTTATATTAGAAACAACAGTCTGTCTAAATATATTACTTAATTTCCTTAGAACCCAGAGGTGTATGCCAGTGGTCCCTGGCGATTTTTCTGTTCTGTTCATTTTAAGGAAGCTGTGGACTTCTTCCTGTTAGACTGGTGCCATATAATGGAGAGTTTACTTGATCACTCTTAATTTCACCTGACATTTCATTTTCCTGAATAAATCCACTTGCGGGAAAAACAATTTAACAGATTTCCTTAATCCTCATTAGAGATGAGCGAATATACTCGCTAAGGACAATTACTCGATCGAGCATTGTCCTTAGCGAGTATCTCCCCACTCGCCAGAGAAGGTTCGGCTGCTGGCGCGGGTGACAGGTGAGTTCCGGCAGTCAGCAGGGGGGAGCGGGGGGGGGGAGAGAGGGAAAGAGAGATCTACCCTCCGTTCCTCCTGGCTCTCCCCCGCAGCTCCCCGCCCGCCGCCGGCAGCCGAATCTTTGCTCCCAAGCGGGCAGGTACTCGCTAAGGGCAATGCTCGCTCGAGCAATTGCCCTTAGCGAGTATACTCGCTCATCTCTAATCCTCATCACTCTTTACATGTAACGTCTTACCGGCACTGGATAAGAGCCATGGGTGTAGTAGCCATGCAAGTCAGTAGTCAGGATAGCCAGGAGTCATTATTGGGAAATCTTGGTTGCAGTACAAATGAAAGAGGCAGGTAACATAGTCAGAGAAGAAGCCAGAAGTCATCAATTGGAGGTCTCAGTTTGCAGTACAAAGGGATGAGGTGGGTAACGTAGCCATAGAGGAAGCCAGAATTTAATATCAGGAGGTCTTGCAAGAATAACGAAAAAGCCGGCAATTGGATTAAACCGTGCTGTGAATCATGCGCTGATGCAGTGGCAGGGCCAAGCTGTTATAGGAAGTCTAATCAAGAGCCGGGCAGAGCTACGACATGGGCTGGGTTAACAGGATCTGGGAACAAGGTAACAGGTATGCAAGGGAAACTGCCCAAAGAGCTGATGGCTCAATAAGAAGGGCTACTGCTTGGAGTGCAGGAGGTTCCCTGTTCAAGTCCTGACATTACAATTCATCCCACATTACATTTTAAAGGCCAACACTTTCTGTTTTAATCTTTTTACTGTTTATATAGTTAGATATAATTGCATCTTTATTGAGCCACATTAGTTTTCTCCTATTCCTAACCCTTTTGTTCCTGTATGGTATGAATTGCTCACAGTGAGTATTTAAGATGCTTTCAAAAATACCCCCTTTATTGTCTGTACTCCTATTTCCAAGCACAGTGTCACAGTTAATAAGGTTAAGCTGACTGAAGTTTGCCTTCTTGAAGTTTAGCATTTTTGTGCCCCTTCCCCCTAACAAAACACCCTATTGAAAAAGACAAGTGGAAATATGTTATATAATGGTCACTATTTCCCAGGTGCCCCCAACCTGCACCCCTGTTATTCTGTCAGGTCTGTTGGTTAATATTAAATCCAAAATGGCCGTCCCTCTAGTCGGTCCTGTACAAGTTGGGTGAGGTAATTATCTTTAGTAAGTGACAGGAAGTTGTCACCGTTATGAGATCCGCAGGTTTCGGCTTCCCAGTTTATATCCGGATAGTTAAAGTCCCCCATAATAATGACCTCCTTGTGATTTGCTGCTTCATCTATTTGCTTCACTAATAGATTTTCAGTGGCTCCTATTATATTTGGTGTCTATAGAAAACCCCTAGGAGGATTTTATGTTGTTTTTCCCTCCATGTACTTCCACCCATAGAGACTCCATATGTTCATTTCCCTCCCATATATCTTCCCGTAATGTAGACCTTAAACAGGATTATACATAAAGACAAACCCCTCCCCCTTTTCAGTTTCTATGATCCCTTTTGAACAGCCTGTAATTCTTTAAAGGGGTTGTCCCGCGCCGAAACGGGTTTTTTTTTTTTTTAACCCCCCCCCCCGTTCGGCGCGAGACAACCCCGATGCAGGGGTTAAAAAAACAAACCGCTCAGCGCTTACCTGAATCCCGGCGGTCCGGCGTCTTCATACTTACCTGCTGAAGATGGCCGCCGGGGTCTACTTCCTCCGTGGACCGCAGCTCTTCTGTGCGGTCCATTGCCGATTCCAGCCTCCTGATTGGCTGGAATCGGCACGTGACGGGGCGGAGCTACATGGAGCCGGCATTCTGCACGAGCGGCTCCATTGAAGAGAGCAGAAGACCCGGACTGCGCAAGCGCGGCTAATTTGGCCATCGGAGGGCGAAAATTAGTCGGCTCCATGGGAACGAGGACGCCAGCAACGGAACAGGTAAGTAAAAAACTTTTTATAACTTCTGTATGGCTCATAATTAATGCACAATGTATATTACAAAGTGCATTAATATGGCCATACAGAAGTGTATAGACCCACTTGCTGCCGCGGGACAACCCCTTTAAGTTCACCGCCCAGTCACAGCTTTCATCCAACCAGGTCTCTGATATTCCCACTATGTCATAGTTTTCCTCAGATATTATTACTTTCAGTTTGTCAACCTTAATTGTCAGATTTCTAGCATTAGTCACCATTAGGGATGAGCGAGTATACTCGCTCGAGTGAGTAGTGCCTTAGCGAGTATACTCGCTCATCCCTAATCACCATGCAGTTTAGAAGGTTTTGGTTACATTAAATGTATCCCTATTAACTAGTCTGCCAGTTCTAACTGTACTAACTCCTCCCACAGCTCCACCCCCATTTCTATTACTTAGTGCCAGGTCACTGTCTACACTGTCTTCCCCACTATCTCTCTGGTTGCCTTACCCCCAGTCCCTAGTTTACATACTCCTCCAGCCTTCTACCCATCTTCTTCCCCAGTGCAGCTGCCCCCTCCCCATTGAGATCCTGCCCTACGGTAGAGCCTGTAGCCAACAGCAAAATCAGCCCAGTTCTCCAGGAACCCCAACCACTTCTTTCTGCACCAACTCCGGAACCACTTGTTTACCTCTCTAATCTCCCGCTGCCTTTCTGGTGTCGCATGTGGTACAGGTAGTATTTCAGAAGATACTATTTTGGAGGTCCTTGCCCTAAGCTTACATCCTAGTTCACTGAAATTGTTTTTAAGGACCTTCCACCTACCTCTAACTTTGTCATTGGCGCCAATGTGTACCATGACCGCTGGATCCTCACCAGCCCCTCCCAGTAATCTGTCAATCTGATCTCCAATGTATCAAACTCAAGAGCCTTGAAGACAACACACTGTTGAATGATCGCGGACTTTGTGGCAGATTGTCCTGTCTGTCCCCCTAATAATTGAGTCCACCACTACCTGTCTCACCTGCCCTGCGCTCCTATTCCCCTTCTTACTGGAGCAGAACTCCCCCTGGCGGTCACAGGGCATGTCATGCTGCAGCAGTGCTAATCCTGTAATGACATCCCCCTCATCTGCCAATTTTGCTAATTTGTTGAGGTGTGCCAGTTCAGGCTTAGCCTCCCTGGATCTCTTCCCTCTATCCCTCCTCCTGTCACCCAGCTAGCTGCCTGCTCATCCTGCTGTCCCAAACTACCATTCACCATGTGAATGCACAGGAGCAAATTGTTGGGACGACAAGCCCTTAAAGTCATCCCATAGCCCTGCTTTATATCTGTGGTGGGGTTTGCACTGGATCAGTCTATTGTGCAATGGTATATTAGCCACACCATGTATGGAGAACGTGTTAGGGTGGTGTAAGGTATAAAAGGGCGAGGGTCTGGTACCGAGTCACGCTTATCAGGGCCCTAACTGGTCTAGGCATAGGAGGTTAATAGGATCTCTTAGGGTCACACTATAAAGGATTTCCCTTTATTTCCCTGGTGATTATTGTTGATGAGCGATGTGTTTCATAGGGCGTTATCTATCATTTATGTTATCAGCTATTTTTGTTTTGGGAAATTGGTGGTTTTTTGCATTTTTTAAATTATTAACAGTTTTATAAGTACAGAATAATAGTTTTGTGTACTTCTTATATCTATCTGTAGTAAAGGCATCACGTTATCTGACATTCTAGTATTCCCATTATGATAAGCTAAAGGCAGCTGCTATTTGGGCAATCGTCCTTGTGAGGTCCTTATCTCTCTTCTAGGCTTCCCCTTATTTTACTGTTTGTCATCCTGATGTAATATATCTGATATTATTTTGGGGGGAGATTCATGTTTAATATATGTTATGCCTTGGGCAGTGATAGTTTTGGTCAGTAGTGGCCGGATGGAGTATACTTTGGGAGTGAAGTACATTCCTTGGTTGTGGCTTCATCATGTGCACGAGGCCATAGTCACCCTTCATACATGTCTATTGTTCTCACATGATTCCTTCTGGCATAGTGAAAAAATGCTATTTTTACAAAACTAACCCCAAAATGTCTTATTGTGGCTGAAATAGATGGGTGTAATATAAAGGAGCCCTTAGAGCAACTTTGTGTGAGATTGCATGGGTTGTGATGCTGGACATCTCACTGCCCTGTGCAGAATAATACGGCACGCAGCGGTTTCCTGCCCGCCTCCGGACTAGCGCACAACTTTATCATTAATAGCATAAAACAACTGGCCAGAGACAATTGATATACATACACCCATCCTCAGGCTTCTTTCCCATAGCGTATATTGGCCGCCATTTTCACAGCCGGCTGATATAGGCAACCATCTGGGGCATAGACGTTCATGAACGGGAGCACAACTCTAACGTGTGTGTGCCTATTCACATGGCATGGGCCCCGGCACATATACACCGAGATCACCATGCCATCGCCCCTTTCCCCTTCCTCCCTCTTGTAGGCTCACTTCTGCTCTCCTCCTCGCTCGTTCTTTGCAATGGGAGTGGGTGGGCGGAGGCAGAGCTAAGCGCCGCCCCATCCCGCCTCCTCCCATTGCTGGCTGCAGACAAGGGGGTGGGGAGGTGGTGGAGCCTAGCTCTGCCCCGCTTCCTCCCATTGCAAAGAGCCAGCGGGGAGGAAAGGACAGGTGAGCCTGCGAGGAGGGAGGATAGCCACTGCCATGGGCACCCATAGGAGACAATGCAGAGGCAGACGTATACCGGCCCAAAAGATAGTTCCAGGACTATCTTTCCGGCCCGATGTAAAAACACCCGGCGCTATATTGGCCAGCTGGGCGCTTTTACATTATGGGAATATGGCCATGTGATCTGATGCATTGGAATTAGAGATGAGTGAGCATACTCGCTAAGGCAAACTACTCGAGCGAGTAGTGCCTTATTCGAGTATCTCCCCGCTCGCTTCTAAAGATTCAGGTGCCGGCGGGAAGTGGTGGGGAGAGCGGGGAGGAACGGAGGGGAGATCTCCCTCTTCCCCTCTCCCCCCCCATTCCCCCCTTGCTCACTGCCGCAACTCACCTGTCACCCGCGCCGGCAGCCGAATCTTTAGAGACGAGCGGGCAGGTACTCGAATAAGGCACTACTCGCTCGAGTATACTCGCTCATCTCTAATTGGAATCCAACACATCAAATCACAGCATATAGCGGCCGGCCGTGAAAATGGCGGCTGATATACGCTCGTGGGAAAGAGGCCTCAGGGCGTAAACAGACGGGTGTGATTTAGTCCGGTTATGCGGCCGTATAATTGATCGAAACCAAACCCTTGATTTCCATGGCCTTGTATGCAGAGGCAGTCCTCTCGCCCGGTAATAGTGCAGTCAGACAGGACAGAGCGGCACCTAGCTGACTGCTTTTTTTTCAAACTCGCAATAATTTGGAGTTTGAATAGTCGACAAAAAAAAAACGGTTCATGCGCGAATACGCTCCGTAGCGCGAGCGTATTAGTAAAGGCGCCCATCTGCTTAAGCTCTCAAAGGCATATGTAGCAAATACAGCAGAGACTGAACTCGTCGTGCATTTTCTATGATTTTTAGCTGAAAACTTCCAGCAGATTAAGGGGAATATTTGGATTCTGATTACAGATTTATCTAATTTACCACCAAATACTGAAGTTCATGTTGCTGCGTTCCACCATTGGTTTTACCGCCAGATTCATATTTTCGGATGCTCGTCTCCTCAGTCGCGCCATTTTGTGTTCTAATAACAATAAATATACTTATGTACAACGTTTGAAACATATTGCCCTAGTAAGGACAAGAACAGAGCCGGTAACATCAAACTGAAAGGAAGGACCATGGACTGGCATTTGTTCTGCTGGAGACTTTAGGTGGTCCATGAGGAACATGAAAGCCTGACCCAGAGTTCATGTGGATGCCCTCTATATAATGGCCCATCACACAAATGAACTGGGCTAAGTGAAGGGTCATAGGAGGGGTTATGTGTCTTAGAAGACCTTCTTTTCATACTCAGTGAACTATTACATTGGCAAACACATGGTCTATAATGAAGTATACATATATAACAAGCTATAGGTTGGTGAGTTCTACTGAAGCCCACTACATACAGTAACTCTACATCCGCCAGAGCCAATACTGTAGGATGGGGTTTGTGGTCTATTACAGTAGTTCTTGCTCCTTCTCTGATTGCTACCATTTATATACATTCCTTATAACACAATCTGCCACACAATTGCCAAATATGGTGGAATCAGTGATACTGCACCGATTTACCCATCCTTCATCGCATAGGATAAGCCAAAGTGTAAAACTTCCTGCGCTCCTTGGTGTACAAGTAGGTCAGAGAGCTGACCGGCGGGTCTCCATAATCCAGGATCACTTTATAAGGAAGAGCCAGTTGGACGTTGGAGTAACTTCAGGAGACTGTTCTCCATAACACAAATGGGTATAGACAGACCAGGGAAGGATATCTGGTGCAGACGTCAAATACAACGCGTTTCGGGAGTCAGAAATAGCCGCTTTTTTCAAGAAAATATGATACTGCAGGGAGATTCACGATGAGGAGATGTAAATATATCAAAAGGACAAGTGAAGGTGTGGGCATAGCGGGGCACGCTAATTGGCGTGCGCTATCTGGAAGATTATGGCCACCAGATACGGGCCACATGACAGTAGGCCGGAAGAAGATGGCTGCCTCATAGTGATCACACGGCGGTGGACTGGAAGAAGATGGAGAACGTTCAATACATATAATAACATCCCATCTCAGGACAGCAACTATATGTAAACATATCCATGCCCAAGTTCCTCCTCACTGTTATATATTCAAGGACCTCCCATGATTTCACAGGACTTCAGTTTGGAATCTTAGTCAAAATTTTGTCACTTCGTGAAACTGTCACCGTGGAACCTCAGCAGATAAGTGTGAAAAAGTGTGAAAAAGTGTACGTTTTACAATGCGGGCATGTGGTTTGATTGAGTGAGGTGTGTAGCTTTGCGCCACCTCTGTGGATGTAGATGATGTGAGGCATGAAGTTTGTTGTAGATGCTATGGTGATGATGAGTGAGGCATAGTGTGTAGTAGTGATGCATACACATGAGGGCACAGTTGTATATATATAGGCTAAGATGTATATATATTAGATCTGTCTATCATTGCATAGACTAGGAGATTATCTCCCCTGCTTCTACTATACAGTCTTAGGGCTCTTTCACACGGGTGCTGCAATTTTCGCCCGCCCAAATAGCGGCCGAAAACCGCATGAACGAGATCAAATTGCGGTTGCATGTCTTGTTTTCGCACCCATTCAGACAGCTGTGTGTGCGTATATACACCGCAGCCGGGTATACCATCAGCAGGGGGGAGAGAGTTCAGCTCTTCCTTCCCCTCTCGGTCCCTTGCTGGCAAGGTGAGGGGGCGGGGAGAGGGCAGAACAGGGGTGGGAGCTTAGCTTAGCTAGTCGTGCTAAACTCCCTCCCCTCCCTTCCCAGCCTATGGGAGCTGGCGACAAGAGGAGGGGGAGGGACTTTAGCAATGCAAGCCGCTGCCAAACTTCCTCCCCCTTCCCTTTTCTGACAGGTCTCATAGGCTCCCATAGGAGTGTATGGGACAAGCCGGCGTATTCCAGCAAAAGATAGGACAAGACCTATCTTTTTCGGCAGTCCGGAATGTGCACCGTATGTATCTTTTCCAGGCGGACGATTTTATTATTTTTTTTAACAATAGTTTTTATTGAAAGTTTTCTGATATAGAAGAGAATATAGTAGTAGACAAAATGTTTACAGGTATAACATGGGGCTGTAGTTACAAAGCATTGTATATTCTGGCTAGGCTAAGTTTATCAAAATAGTAGCAATTCAGTGTTGTCAGGTTTCTTGTCTTACATTACTATATTTCTTGTAAAAGTGCTTTGCAGAATACATTTGCCTGGCCCGGGCCGAATCACAGGTCAAGGAGGGAGAAGGTGGGAGTTGGAAAAGTTCAAGGGGTGGGGGAGGGGGGTTCTACTCTTCCGTGGTGGTCACCGGGAAGGGCTTGGGAACTGCAAGGCTATGTTTAGGATAGACTTATGGGGAGGTTAGTGGGCTCACCCGCATTGCAGGGAGGGAGTCATTTATTCATGGTGTCCAGATACTAAGAAATCTATCTTGTTTTTCTTCTGTTATTAATGTTAATTTCTCGTTGATCAAATACCAATTTATTCAGCGCTTAACTTTGGAAAAGTCCAAAAAAGCTTTTCGCCAGGAATGAGCAATAGTTTGTTTTGTGGCTAAAAAGAGGATAAGACCAGTTTTCTGGAGTTTGGAGATGTATTCTCGGACGTTTAGTTCAGCAGAGCCTCCATGGATCTTTACGCAGGTTATGATAGGTTACCGAATAAATTAGGGAGTATTTCCTAACCGTTTTGACCCTGGGGCCGGACCACCGAATGTGGAGCATGTCTCCAGGGGAAGAGCAACCCCGGAAACAATCTGTAGAGTAGCCAGGGACCGCATGTGTGATTCTGGTGGGAACTAAGTACCAGCGTAGGAGAATGTTGTATGATGTTTCCAGCATTAGTTATGTTACCGGCGCCACAATTGGTTGATTTCCAAATTTGGGACCACTCCTCCTCATCTAGAGTATTACCTAAATCCTCCTCCCATCTTGTTACATATGACAGTTGTGTGCGGTACGTGGAATGGACAAGGCTCGAATAGATTTGAGAAATGAGGTCTTTTGCTTGCGGGTATTTAAGGCAAAAGGTTTCAAAGGGGGTAATAGTGTACGGGGGGGGGGGGGGGTCGTACGAGGATAACAAATTCCTGAGCTGTTGATAATGAAATATTTCGGAGGGTGGTAGGTCTCTATTTTTCGGAAGGGTGTGGAAGGTAACCACGCCATCCCGGGAAAGTAAATGCTATACTTTGATAATGGCTTTGTTTGTCCAGACCTGAAAGGCTAGAGGGGAGTCATAGCCTGGGGAAATGAAAGGATTGTGCAACAGTGGTAAAAGGGGGAGATCAGATCTCCAGAGTATTTTATGGAATCCCAAACTCTAAGGGAGTGTTTTATAATGGGGTTAGAAATGGCAGGCCTGTGGGTTGGGGGTGGGGGGTCCATAAAAGTGAATCTACTGTGAGATGGTGTATTTCCATGGCCTCTAGAGCAAGCCGAAGAGGGGCATTAGTTGTATAATGAAGGGCGGCTAGCTGGGCTGCCTGGAAATATTTTATTTAGTGTGGGACTCCCAAACCTCCTTGCAGCCTACGTCTATACAACGTGACACCCTGGGAATGGAGTTATTCCAGACAAGCGGAGGGTCATCAGCTGAAGTGTCTTCAGGGTCTGCCCAGGTACCTGTACTGGAAGAGCTCGAAAAAAAGTAAAGGAGTTTAGGAAGAAATGTCATCTTTGGAGAATTCACCCTTCCGATCCCCGACAGCCGATTTTACGCACCGTAAAATTGCCCATGTGACCAAATGCATTGGAATCCAAAGCTTCAAATGATTGCGATTTTCGGTCGGCATTTTGAGGCAAAATTGCTGCGATAAAACGCTCGTGTGAAGCTAGCCCTAGGGCTTAAAGACATGGGCGTGTTTATGTCTCCATTATGCATCCATAATAATCACAATGTCATAACGGGGCAAACCGAAAACAATGATTTCAATGGTTTCATTTTCACTAGCGGGATTCTGGCCCATTATTAGCACGGGCGAGAAAAGATTAGGACTTGCAGGACCCATCTTCCCGCAGTTTTTTTCAAACTTGTGCGCTATGGCGTGGAATTTGAAAAACTCACGCACAACTACACTCCATAGTGGCGAGCGCAGTTGCGCATATGGCAGTGTTAAGCCACAGTTAGGGTCTGTTTAGACTTGATGATTTGAATGACGTCAGAGTTCGCTCGGACAACCGGCTTATACAGCAGATACATTGTTGGTTCGTTCAAACGTGAAATGGCTCAGCCGTTCCCATCCGCTGTATGAGGAAATGAGAAGGAATGAAAGGATCGCTTCTTAAATCGAATGATTAGTGAGCGAGCCAATGCTGATATCTATGCCTGCACGAAAGGAACGATGAAGGAAAGGCGAACGATTTATCGTCCGTCATCGGATCGTTGTCTGAACGATTATTGCTTATTTTTGTTCGTTTGAATGGTTTTTTTGAACAATAATTCAACCGCCGGGCCGAAGAAAGAAGATCCGGACGCAAAGAAGGAAAGAACAGCATCGTCCGGAGCAGGTGAGTTTAATTCTGGTACGAGTCTCCCCGGATCCGGATGGCTTCCATAGGCTTCAATAGAAGCCTGCGGGAGCCGTCCCCGTGGGAGACCCGCACGAAAATGGAGCATGTCCTTTTTTTTTCCCGCACGCGGATCCGCGCCTGACGGGAAAAATGACATCCGCAGGTATTTAACTACCTGCGAGTGTCCAATGCATCCCTATGGGGCGCGGATCCACATGCGGGAAAAACACTGCGGATTTTAAGCCCGTGGACATGAGCCCTTACAGAAACAGTGATATCAAATAAGTTTTTGTTAATATGTTTTTATAAATATGGGGAAAAGATTTTTTCTTAACTTTATTACCTTTTATTTTTTTTACTCAATTTTACATTTTTTAGCCCCCATAGGGGACTTGAACTTGCAATAGTTTGATCATGCCTGCAGTATACAGTATTACATTAAACCACGTTCTGACAGGCAGCCTATTAAGCATGTCTGTGGCATGGCTTGATAGGCAATCAGCCATGGCAGTGCTGGGGGCCTTCCGAAGGCCCCGAGCTGTCATGGCAGCCGAACTGCACCTCGCGATCTCATTGGGGGCTGTTGCCGGCGGGTGTCAGCTGTGGGAAACAGTCGATATCTGTATTTTATGGAGCCGGATCAGCTTAGCATCCCCTCCAAACAAACCCTGAATCTCCGTGACGTAAATGTACATCCTGTGTCATTAAGGGATTAAACTGTCACCCGCTCTAATCTACGCCGCGGTGCTGGTAGGGTAGGTTACTCGGAGCTCCGGGAGGTACTTTCTATACTTACCCGCCTCCCAGTGCCTGTGCTGTTAGTCCTGATAGTCGGCATGCACATGGCGCATTCAGAGTGCAGAACAAGTACTGCTCATGTGGCGATGTTAGGTTTTTGTATCTGACGTGCCATTTTACCATAAGCATGGCAATACATTCCTGCCATGCACAGATAATGCCCGCGTGGTCCGCTGCCTCACTCTACTTACACCGCATGTGTGCTAGTAAATGTATCTCCAAATCAGAGTCTTTTATTCTCATTTTTGTATAGTTGCTCATTGAAGTTGCACTAAGTTTTCATTTTTGCATCCCTGCTAAATTTTGCTAATTAGATGATATTCCAAGGTTGCCAGATTACTTAAATGGTCACCGCACGTTGGTACAATTTGTGTTAATGCGCAAACCACTTTATTTACCTAAAATGATGGTTTTGTGCTGAACAATCCTCCCAAAGTACTGGCCACTAGGGGTCTCTCTTCCTTCTAATTTTCTGTCCACTGTCTGTTGTCATTTGAAGCTTCCCTCTAATAGCAAATACCTTGAGTAGGGTTACGGGAAGTGGGGGAGGGTTGCATTTCATGCTGCCCGTAGAAGTCCATAGAGAATAAGGGGAGAGGAGGAAGCTGCTGTAAAAGCAGAGAAACTTACATTGGCATGGCTGCAGCTAATAACAAGTGATTTACATCTACTAAATCACATCTACACTGCTCAGTACTTCTCTTGTGTCCTTCATAATGCTATTATTTAGGAGGGTGTGCTACAGAGAGTGAGGAAGCCTAATCTGCAGTTTTCTTTCTTGTGTAGTACATGCAAACATCTTAACAGACTCCACCAGTAAAGAGAAAATTAGAGATGCAAGCCATAGAGGCGAAAATAGTGAAAAATACAGGATACGGGCCATATAAGGTCCAGAAATAGCATTATTCCTAATTTAAGCCACAGCAGCTTTTTCTGAATAGGCGCCTGATATTACTGGCATTCTTTAGGTGTAAAGTACAATATTAGTAAATATGAAACAATGTAACAGTGAATGATACGATGCAAATATTACAGGTCCAATGAAGAATGAAGGAATGAACAAACACAATATTATATAAGCAGACCGCAGGTGAACATTCTTCATGGCAAACCCAGTTATGTTTGCTGGATTCTCATCATACCTCGTTACTTGTAATTATTTAAACCAAACCGCTATTTGCACTAACAACATTAAAAAACTGCCATCCCCCTCGGCTGCCCCCATGAATGTCCCCCCACCGGATGGAGCTGACACAGCATCTTGCAGATTGAGCTGCTTTGATCCTAATAGGATCGGGGCTTAAATCTGTCATTAAACTGCTACCAGCCGCAGAGCTGCCTCTTAACCAATTAACCGCCAATTAGTGGAATGGAGCCGTTCTGCATTAATATTTTAACGTGATGAATCCGATCAGAGATCTACGGAACCCCCTAAAGACTTGTTAATTCTTCCTCGGCAATACGTACTTGAGAACTATGACCTGGCGTGTAAGTATTGGGGAGAAGGGTTTAATGTGTAATATTTTACCATTGACTTAACAGCTTTATTGAGAAAAGCTGTCACTTTAAGAGCTAAGCGGAAAAGCCTAAATATATTAACCCTCTGTGAACCGAGCCGCTCACCGAATGGACCTTCCTTATCTAACGATTTGATTTACGGAATTGATTAGTGCCCCCCTCTAGTCATCCTGCTTACTGCAGATGAAGTGACCTGTTCTTCAACCATCGCCACATAGAAAATGATACGGCATGATGTGGATAGAATAGTTTTTCTCGTTGAGGCTCCAGTTGCACGGGGCAGTTCGGTTGCAATAGTGAATTTGCAAAACTGTGTGCATTTTTTGCCACTTTTTACTACAAACATAGTAAAAACACACATTGTATCACCAAGGCACTTTTTGATGCAGTTTTTAACCGAACTGCCCCGTGTGCATGGAGCCTGAGCCTGCACAGTAATCAATGACACCTGAGGCATTGGGCCGGGTTCACATTAGTGTCCTATGTGGTCAGTAAACGCATCCCAATCGGCGCGTCTTACGTGAACGCACGCTGCTGGTGGTTTTGCAGTTATCGGCACTTCATTTTGGGGGGGGGGAACATGTTTTTTAAAAATTATGTCTCACCCTTAAAAACTGCACACCCAACGACCTCATTGCGAAACCACAGCATTGTGCATTAAAACCTATGGCATGCACGATGCCACAACATGTGCCCCTGGGCATCGGCTATCCTAATTGGATCTCTTTGCAGTCTTTGCTCCTGTTTTCTATGTCAGCGGTGCTAAACTTTTCATCCAGACTGTTTGTAAAGTTGCTTCAATCTTTCATTTGAGACGCATCGAGGCGATAAAAAAAGGTGGTGAAGGCGGCCTTTAAAACAAAACTACAAAGCCATAAATAGGTTTAACCCCTTAGTGACCAAGCCTGTTTGCTCCTTAATGAGCAACTCATTTTCCCTTTTTTTTTTCGGCGTCGCATTCCAGGAGCCAGAACTTTCTTCGCTTTCCGCTGACACGGCCGCATGAGGGCTTGTTTTTGTGGGACAAGTTGTGTTTTTTAATGGCATCATTTTGGGTTGAATATAATGTATTGTATAAGTTTTAGTATTTTTTTAGGGGTATTTAGGGGATGGAAATGCTGCAATTTTGTTTTTTGGATTTCATTTCTACGGCATTCAGTGTGAGGACATTCTCCTCCGGTCTGCACGATTCAGGCGATACCAAGTTTATACAGTTTTTTTGTTTTGCTATTTTTGTACACTAAAACCCCTTTTTTTTCCCCAAAGATTTGCTTTTGTGTCGCTGCAGTCCAAGAGCTGAAGCATTTTTATTTTTACATTGATGGAGCTCTATGAGCTCTATAATTCTGCAAAGCAGTACGATTATGTCAATACCAAATGCATATAGTAGTGCATTAGAAAGCCTATGAGGTCAGCCAGAGGCTGAGACCCATAGGCCACCCTAGCTGGCAGACCCAGAGGTCTGCAGGTGCCATAGCAACACATCGGGACCCCTTGATCACATTGTGGGGGTTCAATGGGTGACAGAGGGAGCCCCTCCCCTGTCAGCGTTTTACATGCTGCGGTCGCACTGATCGCGGCATGTAAAGGGTTAAACATTGATATCAGTCCCTGGTGTTAGAGCAAGTACCCGGCTGTCATCCGACAGCTGAGCACCCCCTCCCTCGGCACGGGAGACTTGTGCCGGACTTCTAATGCAGTGCCTTCAAAAGAAGGTGCTGCCGAAAAAAGCCCCTTAACAGACACCATCGAAAGACATATGGGCGGTCGTTAAGGGGTTAACTGTCTGCTTCCCGAAGTGGTCACTAGTTGTTCACCAAACCTGTGCTGTTCTGACAGTCAATGTGATAACGAGCAAAAGTGCAAATAAGCAAATCATCTAAAATAATATTTTTGTCCTGAAAAATCTATGTAGAGTGCCACAAGGGGTCTCCTTTCCTTCAAAGTTGCTGCCAACTGATTGTTGTCAAGTGATGTTCATCTTTAGATATCAAAAAGGATAATAGAAAGTAGGGTGCGTGTAGTCTTATATTGCTCATAGAAGTCTATGGAGAGAAGAGAGGGAGGAGGAGGGAGGCAGAAGCAGAGAATCATTCTGATGAACTCTTATAAATAATGGTGTTTTACTATCTCACAGCTACTGAAATCACATCTACACTGCTCAGTACTTGTTTATACAGTCATACAGAATGCTGTTTTATGTGTGTGAATGTTACAGAGAGCCAATATCGTATAGAGACATCATGCAGTTAATCTTCACTCACCAGCTCAGAGACAACTGAAAATTAGAGATACACCCTGAGGCTTCATTCACACAGGCGCAACGATTTTCAGCCGGCCGTGTCATGGCCACAGCGCCACCGAAAATCGCGTGAACTCCCGTTTTAATGCCTGTTCAGACGGCTGATGCTGCATTTACGCTGTACCCCTGGGATACTGTCAGCTCAGCTAAACTCCCACCCCCTCTCCGCCCCTTGCCAGCTTACGACAAGTGGAGGGGGTGGATGTTTAGCAGAGCTAGTCTCTCCCCCTCTCCACTCCAGCCAATTAGAGCTGCTGACAAGGGGGAGGGGTGGGACTTTAGCACACTAGCTCCTGCCCTGTCCCACCCCCTCCCATTGCAGACAGTTGGCAAGGGGAGGAGAGGGGGAGAGAAACGGTTGGGAGTTCAGTAGTCATGTTCCTAAACTCCCTCCCACCTCCTTTCTCCGGCAGCTTCCATAGGCTCTCATAGGAGTCTATGGCAGCGGCCGCCATATTCCGCCTGAAGATAGTTTCAGAACTATCTTTCCTGGACGGCGTAAAAACGCCGGGATGCACACTGTACACGCTATCTTTGCCGGACGGAGGTTTTTACGTATCAGGAATACGCCCATCTGAACTGATGCATTGGAGCGCAATGCATGAGATGGGTAGTGTATATCGGACGGCCGTGAAAACGCGCTGATATACGCTCATGTGAAAGAACCCTTATAGGAGGAAATGGGTAATAAATACAGCAAGCTAATCATCTAATGGCCAAATATATCTGTACATATACTTGGCAGCTTATTCTGAAATCCACTTCCAATCCAAAATATTTAGACATTTTATGTCCAAAACAGAATATTTAAAATCCTAGATATTTTTTTCACATTTGTTTTTATATTTAAAGCTTTTTTTGGTTGTTTTTCATCATACTTTATTCATGGAGGTAAAAACTATTTATTTCTTCACCATAAACTCTAAGGTAAGTTGTCTTACTTATTAACCTTTATCCAAACAAAAGCTACATTCTAACCAAAACTTACCTGTGACGACTGTTGGGCAAACGATGCCCGATAGTCGCCCCCACATGTGCTGTTGCACAGGAGCGAGTATCATTGGCTCACAGTGGGGCAGATGGAGATTTCACTCCTCGCTCTCCCCCACCCCTCTCCATTCACTTATCACAGCGGCCGATCATCATTCAGGATATTATACAGCCTGAACGATGATCATTCAGTGTAAACAGCAGCCGCTCAGCATTGAATGGCCGCTGTGTTAAGTGAATGGAGAGGGGCGGGGGAGTGAGGAGAGAATTCTCCTCCAGCCGCTCTGGTGCACCGTCCCATAGGGAGACCTCGGACACTTGACATACGTGGGGAGCTGGGAGGGTAGAGTGCTGACCTGCCACGGTGGCACTTACCATGCTCCATCCCGGAGGGACACACACAGCAAAGTCCAGAGTAGCACTGCAGGCCACCAGGGACACCCCTCGGATAGGGAAATGCCAACCAAACTGGATAGTAGGGGGGTAATTGTGACGCGTGATGCCACCATTACCACCGGTATGAACCCTGGCAAATAAACACAGCACAGAGGGTCTTTGCAGTACCACAGGTCTCAGGGAACGGTCAGAGCCCGGCAATAACTTTACTTGGAGAATAATCAACACAGTACAAGGCAGTTTAATGACAGACTTCTCAGTGCAGGTAAATGAATAAACTTTAGAGATTCTTGACTCGCAGTACCTCCACCTAGCCTTAGTGATGCGTTTGTGACAGACAAACAGGGTGTACCTCTACACAGTGATCCAGACTTCAGACGACCGCATAGGAAATCAAATCACTAGTAGCTCTGCACTGGGCCTTGTACAATGCCACAGACTTACTGATGCTCTCTCCTTCTCTCTCTCTATGGGGCTCACTCCATATAGCATCCAATCATAGCAGCACGGGAAACCTCTCCTTTTCCTCCATGCTTCAGCACATGAGGACTTAAGGTGTCCCCGTGTGTCTGGACCTCCTGTCCCACCAAACTCCTGAAGACATGGACTCTCCCCTTCCTGCTCACCATCACCATTTATAACCTCTCTCATACCACATGACATAACTGATACATTTACATGCAGACTTTCGATTTTATTAGAAATTAACCTCTCAAGCGCTGCAGATATGCAAAACACATACTGGAAATGAGAAGACAGCTTTGCACAGTGCATCAACACAAGACATACATGTATGGCATTTGTGGAGGGATGAAGTACTGGGTCACTACAGCGCCCCCTGCTGGTCGCTCTGTGACTGAGCCAGCAATACTCCTGTGCAGCAGCATGAGAGTGAGTATGTGCAGGGACGAGTTTAGGGCATCGTTTTCCTGACATTCATCCTGTGTAAATGGGGCTTATCAGGGGTTTGGACAAGATGTCTTTTATGTTGCGAAGATCCCCATAGGTTGCTACCTTTTGTAGCCTGCCCAGGTTGCACAAGGGAACCAATGCATTTGTGGTAAATCCACTGCTGGACTCTCAAACTTCAGGATTTATTTGGACCAGACTCCTTGACATTTCATAACAATATTATCATCATATACTCAAGATAGCATGAACCTCCTGAGAAGGATGAAGTATCTTGATGTGAGCCCTGGCGAATACTGATGCCTTGCGAATATTGATGGAAACTCTTTGCATAGGTTGATCTCCAGGTTAGCTGAAGGCTGTTACTATCTTAGACTTAGAGGAGTTCTTCTCACATCACAGAATTCCTTAGAGTTTATACTTACCCTCTGATTCTCAGTACTACTACCAACTTATACAAATTTCCTCTTGGGCTGGTGGGAGGACACCATAGTCCTTTCAGTTGACAACACCTTGTGGTAGCAGAAGGAGCTGTTGTGGACATGTTACATTGACAGTATCCTCCTGCGGTGGCCTGTTGGCAGGTACCAAAGATTAATTTGATTAATTCATTAGTTATCTGAACAAGTCAATAGGTCTTAGATTTTCCACAGGAGATTCAGTCAAACATAATATTCTTTTTGGACCTTCAGATATTTAAGAAGAGACAGAAACTTTGTCAATCATTTATTGGAAGCCTCCAACGGCCAACAACTTGCTGCACTGGAGGGGTCATCACCGCCCTCTTTGAGAATCAGGCTAAACCCCTACAAAAAAATATATTTTTCTAGAGGTTACCCAGAATTCATTGCACAGCAGATTTTTAAGTATGCTGCACTGGAGAGGCAACAGTTAATAGTACCCAAGCAGAGTGAAGAAGGAAAGTTAATTACGGTAGATTGATTGATGCTTATGATGGTAATGCCAGCGAAGTCATACATACCGTATCTTGGAGACACTCTGACCACTTCTTATGGCTGATAGTGACTATACGGTAGATGTCTTGTCAGATATGCCTATTGTCAGAAAGGGAAGGAGCCTATGGGATAGGCTTAAGCATAGCCACCATACATGCCTAAATCTACAGGGCACTTGGTTGAATCACAAAATGGTATGTGTGTTAAGAGGGGAAAAAAGACAACAAAAGATTTCTCCAAAAATATGATCAAAATATTAAAATTGATTACAGATATACAATAAATGTAAAGAATATAAAATGTGTATGAAAGTCACAAAATGAAATCACTAATAGAATAGTACGCTAATAGGGTCTAAACAGCAAACCACCAGCATGTCTATGGGGGAGATACTTGGATTCTGTCAGTATACTGTTCTACAAGTGATTTGAGTTTGTGGCTCACAGTGTACCATTTGTCACCTATAGTTAGTGGCCCCATTTGGTGATATCTGGCATTCTGTTTTCTGTTTTTCATAGTCCTGCCTCTTCTTAATATGTGATTGTTTTTCTGTATTAATGTATGTTCGTGATTAATTTATGTTGGGCATAGATATTGTTACATATTACCCGTGTTTCCCCGAAAATAAGACAGTGTCTTATATAAAATTTTGTTCAAAAAGGTTTAACTTTTTTACATGTATAGCTGCCTGGACACTATTTAAATTGACTTTTTGTTAGCAGGGCTTAATTTTGGAGTAGGGCTTATATTTCAAGCATCCTCAAAAAGCCTGAAAAATCATTTTGCATCCTAAAAATTCTGGAAATCATGCTATGTCTTATTTTCAGGGTATGTCTTATTTTCAGGGAAACAGGGTATATGGTTGATATCTTTGAGCTATTATGCCAATCTTTGTTCATGAGGCTACATTTTCACCCTGTCATCTATTGAAGTTTATGGACTTGCATTCTGCATATATGCAGAGGGGCCAGAAAAGAGATATACGATCCAGGCAGCATCAGATGTGTAAAAAAAACCCCTCTATATTCCTCCATAAAATAACTGGCATAATGGAGGAATAAAGAGGTTGTTTTTACACATCTGATGCTGCCTGGATCGTATATCTCCTTTCTGGACTCTCAGTAGGGTCATGATCCAGACCCGAGATCGGGCTGTGCATTCCCTCCTTGCCTTGGAATAAGGTTGAAAAACACCAGGGGATCTTCTGGTCTCCATATGCTGCGGTGTGCATAACAGCTATGTGCAGAGGGGCCGCAGAGGGTTATGAGTATTTTGTGGTTATTTGTGCTTTAATAATTCCACAGGAATCATCATGCAGTAATAAAACCGAAAGGAGTAATATAACGAATGCATGTTTTATATGAATGTGATCTGTATGGGGAATGCCAGGAAAAATGCTGTTTTGCATGATTAATTCACTGATTGATAGGGCAGGTCATGTGTCCCCTGGAGAGGAAACAGGAAGAGGAGAATTAGCTCTGGATCAGAGTAAGCCAGTGTGGAGAGCTGCGCGACTGAGGCCTGAGATGCAGTGGCAAAGGGAAGCCACTGGTGGAAAACCATTGCTGAGTGCTTGCTACAGAGGGGCAGCATGTGGACATTGAGTGAGTTGCTTGAAGCTGCCTTAACAATAGCTGAGATCAGCAAGCATCGCTGAGAAGGTAAAGCTGCAGGGACTACAGCTAGAGGAACTGCTGTTGAGACTGCTACAAAGAGTGATGCACCATCTAACAAGACTGTGGATTGGGCTACCCCTAACAGACGTCCAAAGGCACTTCATCCACGTTACTGTACCAAATATATTGGAGATGCGTAAGTTAGGTTGGTCCTCAGAATAAACCTGACGTGTGCACATGGGTAGGGACTTATATGCAGGCCTGCTAGTTACAAGCAGAAATAAGCTGGCCTGGATTTTAGAGGAGTCCCTTCAACTTTGTGGATTCCTCTGTGAAGTAAGTGGGGAATGTATCTTCTCCTTTTCATCTGATCTTCCCTATATTCCCTTTATCTGTACAATTCTATTGAAAAACAAACTGTAAAATCATGTAGTTGCATAAGGTTCAACCCCCTCTTATATTTGGGGATCTAGTTGTGTTTAGAATTAGCCAATCACATGTCACCTCCTGATAACTAGTAGTCTGCACTCCGCTGCCATTACTTACAGGGATTCTGGTTCCACATATAAAGTTGGGCTCTTCTAGGAGGATTTTCCTGCAATTTTCTTAGTTGGTCCGTAAAGGTCTTACAGCAGATCAAAGGGATCTGATTGTTGGAAGGTCAGGAGAAGAAGGGGAGCAAAAATGTCCAGGGAATTACATATACCATGGAACACAGTGAAGATGGCCATCAAGAAGTGGATTACATTTGGCACAACAGTGACATTACCAAGAACTACAAGATCCCAGGGACATTCCCACATCTGATGTTGTGTACCTGATCCTGTACAGTAAATGTCCGGTCGGGAGCCTTTATGTTGGAGAAACAGGACAAAACCTTAAAGTGAGGATGAGATCTCATCACCAAACAATTAAAGGGAAAAACACAGAATTCCCTGTGGCGGAGCCTTTCTCCAGTCACGGACACAATATAGAACATATGAAAGTTACTATACTTAAAGGCAATTTCAAATCTCAACATCACAGAAGAATTTGGGAGTACAAGTTTATAACCATCCATCAGGAATGGAATGAACCTCGGAGGGGGCTTTTTGCATCAGTGGAAAATATGAGAAATCTGGAGCAGAGATAACATGCTGGTCTGGTGACCCCCTAACACCAATTTGTAGGCCATAAGACTTTCACATTCCTTATCAGTGGACTAATTAAGTAATTACTGATCTGCTCACCCTGTTCTGGTATTTTTCTAAGTGCAAATTAATTACACCATGTCTGTGCCTTGTGGTAAGTATGTCTGTATATAAATATGCCTCTTTGGATCTATTTCATTTAAGCCTGAGGAAGAACCGTGAGTAGGTTCGAAAGCTCTCTATAACATCATTTAGAGTTTGTATCGAAATGGCTCAGTCAGCCTTTGTACAAGATGTCAAGCTTTTGATCAGCGAGGCCTGTAATTGGCTGCAGCAGCCTGTGACATCCCATTAAAAGGCTGCTGCAGCCTGTATATACGGCATCACAGGGCAGACCTGCTGGTTTGGGACATGAAAGGTGTCAGGAGAAATCCCATTCTATTATGTTTTGGCACCAGGAACACTTATTTTAAAAAAATTAACTTGGTCAACCCCTTTAAATATGCAAATGTTTATGTCATCTTTATTATGTTGACAAAACGTCTAGAGAATTGTGTAGGCACATTTGTGAGTATATTATTGACATCCCAATGACTTCTCATGTAAATGAAAGTCATGGGGTAATCCACATACCCTTTGCTTTGCTACTGTCAGAGTCATTAGGCCATTACCTATAAAAGGGGACAGAAACAAAAAGATCTTGTGAAAGGAATCAGACTGAATATAACGCCTTTAATAACAGAACCTCTGTCTCTGAATGAATTGCTGACAGACGGTTGTTTCTTGCAGGGAACTACCACTGTTTGCTTGGAGCTTCCAGTTTAATATCATGGTCTACCGGCTCTAAACCAGAGTATGAAGATGAAGGTGGTTTCTAACTGCATTTGATGCAATACAGGTATTGCAGTGTACTGTCACCATCGTTCAAAGTGCTGCATTGCTATATGTTTGCAGCCTTCCAGCATCCTCGTCCTGCCCTCCGCAAGATGATAAGGGAAGAAAACTGTTGCTAGTCTGATGAACTGGCAATTTACATTTTCAAACCAGTACCTTAGTGTGAAATCAACACCAAGGCCATTATTTGGGGCACCCTGTCTTCTCTGTGAGCCTATGGCCCTCACTTCTGGGTCATTTTTTCAGTATGTGTGTCCCTTCGGTCCCCCTTTAATCTAGTCCGCTATCACTCTTCTTTTCTAGCCAGTAATATCTTTGACCATTGTTTTGTATGTTGGTGGTTAAAAACCAGTTTAAGCACCTTCACACTATTTAGATAGGAACGTCTACATATGGTGCCACTTATAGTTCATCAGTGTTTATCAATATTGTTTATGTTGCAGGATCTTGGGCCATGATACTCTGTGTTACCACCAGACTCGTCTACATTTGTTGGCAGGGGGATCATTTTATTACTCAGCTGGTTGGAGGAGGTTACTAGGAATAGTGTGGGCCAAGAAGGCGTCCAACACTAGTGGGGTGGCACTTGTTGGGACTTTGAAGCACCATGCTAAAATGCAGAGGGGAAGAATTAGGAGAATGGATATTAGGTTGTATTCTTGGCACCATTGGGTGTACATGGTTTACACTGCATGTGCTGTTTCAGGAGCCGGTATCTCTACTGGTTACTGGTAGCTTGTACGTGTTGTGGGAGACATGTGGGACCACAGTGGTTGCTCAAGGGGTAGCGAGACCTGCGCAGTATCACAGGAAAGGACGGTCAGCTAACCTGCTGCCAGTCCACTTTCTGGTTAGGATTGAAGAATTTTAGCCACAGAGGTGGATAGTTTGCAGAATATGGTGTAGGATATCACCATGGCAAAATAGGCTGGGCGTCTTATCAGCATGTAAGGAGGTAGGTTTAAGGAGCGTGTCAGGTTGAAGGGAGCAAAATCTGGGTTGAACTAGGTTAAAACCTGGTTGGAGGGGCTGCTGTGGCCAAAATAGGTGTTGAATGGCATGGGTGTCCAGACGCTTGAACATACCTGATGGGTTGGCCTCAGTAAGTGTGGTTCACTAAACAACTGGTGAGAGGGTAGTGTGTACAAGTAAATGGAGAGTAGATCAATGTCAGGTTGTAACCTTTTTGCTGCTTTAGTTCATCTGTATTTACACCTGGTTCAGTTATAGTTTAGGGACTTTGGGGAAATGTGAAGGTACTAATTCTCTCAGAGCATGATCGTAGGGACACTATTTAGTAACAGAAACCCTGCAGTGTTGTTGATAATAATCATTACTTTTTTCATAGACTCATAGAATGGTAGAGTTGGAAGGGACCTCCGGGGTAATCTGATCCAACCCCCTGCTCAGTGCAGGATCACTAAATCATCCCAGACAGATATTTGTCCAGCCTTTGAACACTTCCATTGAAGGAAAACTCACCACCTCCCATGGTAACCTGTTCCACTCATTGATCCCCCTCACTGTCAGAAAGTTTGTTCTCGATAATTCCTACTGCCACATAGTATGATTGAACTGTCAAGCTTTGTGTTGAAGATGGTTTCCACTGGGGGTGCCGGTGTCCAGGTGAGGCACAGCGCTTGTCCTGGAGCTGCAGGGGGCCCAGCCTGGCGGCCGTGTCCGGGGTTCCCCTGCTCTGGTGGTTGCTCGGGGACACTCTGGTGTCATGTGACTTCCCCCGCCCCTCTGGGCGGGGAGTTCTGCTTATATACCTGGCTGGGTCAGACACTGGTTGCCAGTGTTTGGTTCTGACTCCGTCTGCCTACACCCGCATTATTGACCTGACTACTTGTGTTCTGACTTTGGCTTCTATTCTAACTCTGTTTTTGGTTTGTCCTCATGTACTGCGCACGTGTCTTTCTGGTTTGACCCGGCCTGTTTCCCGACGTCTCTCTGGTTGCTTAGTCGTTTGCGTCTGGTATCGACCTGCTGGTCTCCCTGTCCCTCTTTCCTTGGGGTCCCTGTCCCTAGTGCAGCACAGGGACCGTTGCCCAGTTGTCGCCCTGGGGCCTAGCCCAGGGGGCAAGCAGGTAGGGACACGGGGCAGGGCTGACGTAGGGACCCCCTGTCCACCTGTCCCGACCAGCAGTAACACTTTATACCCATTGGGGCAGACTTACTATTGAAAGTCAAAGATACACAACTTTCTTAATAAGAGATGATAGTTAGGTGATAAAGGGGGGAGGGGAAACATAAGAAAAGGTCGTCAAGAATCCATATAAAATCCTAGCATCATTAAGAGTAGGCGAGGGAAAAGTATAAAAATATTACATAAATAGTATTAAAGTATTAAGATACCAAGTCCTCTAGTGTATTCATTAGGTAGATAGCACATTATGGCATGGGTTCTTGAAATGGTGAGCATAGTGTCAGTTCTTATAGCATGACTAATTTCATGTATCATTATAGTAGAGATTCTATTGGTAGCTTTGGGGAAAGAAAGAATGAGCAATTTCCACCTGGAAGCTATATGGATTCTTGTGGCCATACAAATATACTGGATGACTTTATGAGCTTGGTGTTAAAATTGTGGAGGTCGGTCCCCCAAAAGAAACACAGTGGGAGATCTAGGGACTGGACCGACAAACAGGCAATAAAGTAATCTATAGACCAGTGACCATAGCAGGTCCACCACATATGGAGAGTATCTCCTATGGCTTGACAGCCTCGAAAACAAAACAGGGAGGAAAAAGGAAAATAGTGATGCAATCATTGAGGGACCAAGTAAGTTCTATGGAGGATCTTTATTGAAGTCTTCATGAAGGACACCTGGTGGCTACCTTTTGAAATAGTAGAGCAACAATGGTGCCATCTTTCAATGGGCATTTCTATCTGCAGGTCTTCCACCCACCTCTGTATAAACGAAGGCTTTCCTTGGGTTTTGTGCGCAGATAGACCCGTATAGGGTAGGATTAGTGAGTGAGAGTAGAAGAGATAAGGAGCAAAGAAAATGGAAAACTAGGTTAATTCTTAAATGTTCTTGTTCAGTTGGGTTAAGTATAGTAAGGAATCTCCCATAATGTGCAGTGATTTCACTATCATCTGTATCCAGGAAACCCCTTTCCCCCCAGTCATCATCAAGTATTTCCACCCACAATGGGCAAAAATAAGGTTTTACACAGCTTCTGCCCACAAAAAGCATAGAGGGGTGTTGACACTCTTTCACAATTATTTCCCCTTTCACATAGACCATGTAGATGTTGATGAGGCAGGCCATTTCTCCATAGTATCCAAGAAACGTATATGTATTATAGGTCATTCCGAAATGCTCCCCTTAGAGAGTTTATAATCCTTAAATTATAACCAAAGGACTTTTCTCAGTAACAGCACTGGCATATGACCGCCATGGGTCTTGTACTGATAAATAATTACTCTGCCTTTCAGTCCTGTTGGCTTAAATAGAAGTTATATCTAACATAGCATGTTAGGCTGAAATAAGACAATGTCCATCTAGTTCAGCCTGTTTTCACCCCTTGTTGATCCAGAGGAAGGCAAAAAAAAACAATAAGGCAGAAGCCAATTTATCCCATTTGGGGAAAAAAAATTCCTTCCCGACTCCATATAGATATTATTAATGCATACGCCCCTTCTGAAGACCCTCTCCCAACATCTCTACTTAAACTCGAAAACTTTTACAATATCCTTCCACAAAATTAATTTGGGCAGGCGACTTCAATCTTCCATTCTCGTCCTCACTTGCTGGATCAGTAACAAGGCCCGACCAATTTACCAACTCACAAAGAAAAGAATGGTCTGACACTCTAACCTCCCCGGTGCTAGAGGAAGGTTTACGTATTTTTCCTGGGCAGCCTATATATACTCAAGATTAGATTATATCTTAATCTCCTCCTCCCTATAACCATTCGTAGCTACAACCAGACACTTACCATGGTCCTGGTGGGATCACCATATTGTTCTAACATCAGTTTTATGGACCCTTATCCCATCATTGGAGGCTGAATTCCCTGAAGTTAATAATACTCCTGATATTACACCTATGTGGATCGGGCTTTCACATAAAGCTTTTATTAGAAGGCAGTTAAAGGGGTTGTCCCGCGCCGAAACGTTTTTTTTTTATTCAATAGGCCCCCCGTTCGGCGCGAGACAAACCCAATGCATGTGTTAAAAAAAAAAAAGTTTAGTACTTACCCGAATCCCCGCGCTGCGGCGACTTCTTCCTTACCTTACTAAGATGGCCGCCAGGATCTTCACCCACGATGCACCGCGGGTCTTCTCCCATGGTGCACCGTGGGCTCTGTGCGGTCCATTGCCGATTCCAGCCTCCTGATTGGCTGGAATCAGCACACGTGATGGGGCGGAGCTACGAGGACCAGCTCTCCGGCACGAGCGGCCCCATTCACCAGGGAGAAGACCGGACTGCGCAAGCGCGTCTAATCGGGCGATTAGATGCTGAAATTAGACGGCACCATGGAGACGAGGACGCTAGCAACGAAACAGGTAAGTGAATAACTTCTGTATGGCTCATAATTAATGCACGATGTACATTACAAAGTGCATTAATATGGCCATACAGAAGTGTATACCCCCACTTGCTTTCGCGAGACAACCCCTTTAATTAGGATCGCATCAAAGAGGAAAGGAGAAAAGAAATCAAACCCTGTTAGCTTTAGGCCAATCTTCCATTGCAGAGGATCCACAGCAAATGGCATGCATTGAAAAAGTATGTACTTTCGCTTTTTCCTTCATGCTCACGGAAACGAATTGCAATTTACGGAAGCAGAGGAAAAATCGCAGCATGCTCTATTTTTTGCGGATGCCACTTGGACGGCCACCATTGAAGTTAATGGAAAGATGAAATCCACGGCAGTATAGATAGATGCACTATCCATGATTATGCTTGACAATGGCCTGTTCATAGGTCGAAACCGAGCAGCTATCTGTATGGAGGAATAAAGCTTCAAACTTTTACTGCATCTATCTATGCTGCCGTGGACTTCACCTCTTGCTGTTTGTTCTTTTGTGGAACCAAGGTCCGGGTTCCTATTTCCGTGGCCTTGCATTTGGCTGGTGGTCCTGCCCTTGTGGATCTTCAGTGAGTGCTGCTTGTATGCCTTCTTTTCTTATCAAATTGAAGTTAATGGAGGTTGTCCAACCCGCAGCCCGTCTGCAATTAAAATTGTCGATAGGCCGCGGGTACCTGTGTCATCACCTAGCAATGGTGCGGGAAATGCAAATATAAAAAAAAAATCTCTACTGCGTATGACCGACAGCAAGCATCCACGGTCATCCACAGTAAAGAAATGACAGGTAGGGCGCCTGCACACGGGTGGAAATCCCGCTGCGGGATTTCCCGCGGGATTTCCGCCACTGAAAGTTTGCATAGGAGTGCATTACAATACGCACTCCTATGCAGACGGCCGCGGTTTGGCCGCGCGAAATCTCACGCGGCAAACAAGCCGTGGCATGTCCTATTTTTGTGCGGGGCACGCACTCACCCGGCCGCCGGCTCCGGTCTGTGCATGCGCCGGCTGCGCGGCAGCCGGCACATGAAAGAGCCGGGGCCGCCAGGCGCGGGTGAGTAAGCGCTCGTCCCTGCAGGCTCTCAGGTCGGGTCCCGCGGCGAGAATTCTCGCTACCGGATCCGACAAGCGCGTCTGCAGGCGGCCGTAAGCAGGGTCGCTGGCCGGGTTCAGAGCTAGACTCTGCTGCGGGCTCCCACATTTGGAATCAGTGTGAGACCAACCTTAGAAAGATGCCCCTTTCTTTTAGAGAGTCTTAACTAACAGCGCCTTTCCAATAGCTACAGCTAAGGAAACTAAAGACACTAAAATACAGATTAACCCTTTCCAATCCACTGTCTGATGTCTAAAGACATTCTGATTGAAGGCTGTACAGCTCCGATGTCGGAAGACGTCCGGCAGGGTATTCTTCCTGTAGATTACTGGCCACTCTGTTGTCGGGGGCCTCTCCAGCATGTCCCATATCGCAGTACTGGCTCTAGCCAGCAGATGGCGCCATTGTATAATGGCAGAAAGAGAAAGCCACTAGGAAACCCTAAATCCAAAATTGGATTGCAAATGGTTAATGCCGTTCTTTTCCAAGAAGTTGAACAAATCCTCCAGTGGACCGAGCCCACGTATTTTAAGTTTGCTAATAAACCAGATTGTCTTTTGGCGTCTAAACTCAGGTATAGAAAGAGAGTCAATGTGGTTTTTAAGATTAATACACCACAGGGAACTACAACATCCAATCCAGATGTGATATATAATTAAAGTAATTAAAGTTAATAAAGTTCTCTAATTTCTACAACATTCTATATAATGCACATGTTAGTGATGTCTTGATTTTGGGATCCAAATTCATTGACTCTATATCTGTCCCTACTCGGACTTGCTCTCAAAGAGATGCCTTAAATGCAGAATTCTCTGCTGAGGTGATCATTACTGCCATCAAAGACCTTAAATTCGGAAAAGCCCCAGACCATGATTGATTCACAGCCTTGTACTATGAAGAATGTAAAGATACTTTGGTCCAACTTCTAAATAATGTGTTTCAGCATCTTATGAAGGCAGCGACTCCGCCCCATAGATTTTTAGACTCTCGTCTTAGTTATTCCAAAAGATAATAAAGATCATCTCTGTCCCAAAAACTATAGACCATTCTCTACTAAATGTTGGCTACAAACTCCATTATCACCATTTTAGCCACCCAACTAAATCATCTACTCCCATTCCTAATTCATAAGGACCAAATGGGATTGATCCCCAATAGACAAGCCCCTGATAACATGCGTAAAGTTTTAAACATTACTGATATTGTAAATAGAATTATAGAATCCTAGAATGGTAGAGTTGGAAGGGACCTCCAGGGTCATCGGGTCCAACCCCCTGGTCAGTGCCGGATCACTAAATCATCCCAGACAGATATTTGTACAGCCTTTGTTTGAACATTTCCATTGAAGGAGAACTCCCCACCTCCTGTGGCAACCTGTTCCACTCATTGATCCCCTCACTGTCTAATATCTAATCTGTGTCTCCTCCCTTTCAGTTTCATCCCATTGCTTCTAGTCTTTCCTTGTGCAGATGAGAATTGGGCTGATCCCTCTGCACTGTGACAGCCCTTCAGATATTTGTAGACAGCTATTAAGTCTCCTCTCAGCCTTCTCTTCTGCAAGCTAAACATTCCCAGATCCTTTAACCGTTCCTCATAGGACATGATTTGCAGACCGCTCACCATCTTGGTAACTCTTCTCTGAACTTGCTCCAGTTTTTCTATATCTTGTTTTAAAATGGGGTGCCCAGAACTGGACACAGTATTCCAGATGAGGTCTGACTAAGGAAGAGTGGAGGGGGATAATGACCTCACGTGATCTAGACTCTATGCTTATCTTACACCCCAGAACTGGACACAGTATTCCAGATGAGGTCTGACTAAGGAAGAGTAGAGGGGGATAATGACCTCACATGGTCTAGACTCTATGCTTCTCTTAATACATCCCAGAATTGTTTTTGCCTTTTTGGCTGCTGCATCACATTGTTGACTCATGTTCAGTCTATGATCTATCAGTATACCCAAGTCTTTTTCACATGTGCTGCTGCTTAACCCAATTCCTCCCATACTGTATGTGCTTTCTTCATTTTTCTTGCTCAGATGTAGGACTTTGAATTTCTCCTTGTTAAATACCATTCTGTTAGTCGCCACCCACTGTGCAAGCTTTTCTAGATCTTTTTGAATCCTCTCTCTCTCCCCCCTAGTGTTAGCTATCCCTCCTAGCTTTGTGTCGTCAGCAAATTTGATCAGTTTCCCATCAATTCCCTCCTCCAGATCATTTATAACAATGTTGACCAACACTGGGCCCAGGACAGAGCCTTGTGGTCCCCATTTGATACATTCTTCCACTTGGATGTGCAGCCATTTATGACCACTCTTTGAGTACGATCACTCAGCCAGTTGTGAATCCACCTAACAGTTGTCTTGTCAATCCCAGATTTGGTCATTTTTTCAATAGGTATGGTATGAGATACTTTGTCAAATGCTTTACTAAATTTGAGATACTATATCCACTGCCTTTCCCTGATCAACCCAGTTGGTGATTCTGTCTTAGAAGGAAATTAGATTAGTCTGGCATAATTTATTTGTTACAAACCCATGCTGGCTCTGGTTAATTACTCAATTTTTATCCAAGTACTTGAATACATGCTGTTTAATAATTTGCTTAAAGATCTTTCCCGGTATAGAAGTCAGGCTTACAGGCCTGAAGTTTCCTGGATCCACCTTCTTGTCTTCAACTAAGATGAAGGCTCTAGATATTGAGAAAATCTTTGCTACCCTGTCTTAGAAATATTTTTTTACTCTGGAGCATATTTTCAGTCCTTCTTGCATTATATTCTTTACTTTCTACCCTACTTAAACTTCCTTCTAATGCTACCATACCCATAACCATTAGACAGGGTACCAGACAGGGATGTCCCTTATCTCCGGCCTTGTTCACTCTAGCCACAGAGCCTTAAGTGTTAGCTATCATGTCTAACATGAACATAAGGCTGGGTTCACACAGGGCGGATTTGCCGCGGTCTTGCCGCGGATTGCCGTTGCATATCCGCACTGCAGCAAAACTGCTGCGTTTGCAGTGCAATGCAGTACAAATGAGATTTGCCAAAAAGCTGTTCTCACAGGACGGATTTTTTCCGCACAGCCGCAGTGCGGAAATGCAACTGCGTCGCAGTTTTAAAAGATGCAGCATGTTCATTCTTTGGTCTTTTCCGCAGCGCTTTTTTGTCCATAGACCTCTACGGACGCAGCCAAAACCGCACCAAATATGCGACAAAAGTAGAAAAGCGCACGAAAATCCGCAGCAAAATCAGCAAGCCCAAATTAAGTTTTGAAGCGGTTTTGCCGCAGAAGCAGTTCTGCGGCAAAATCGCAACAGAAACACCGCGACAAATCTGCCCTGTGTGAACCCAGCCTAAAAGGAGTGCAACTGAGTGGCACTGAATATAAAATAATCCTCTTTGACCTGCTGCTGACTCTCTCCCAACCCCTAACCTCCCTACCAAATTTAATGTTGGTTCTTGAGGCATGGGCTTTCCTCTCTGAGCTTAAAGTACATTTTGATAAACTCAAAATTCCATTTTTTTATGTTGCCACCTCCTATGTGAAACTAGTAAATCTCAATTTGAATTTCCAACAGCATGTTCACTGCCTATCATACTCAGGTATAAACTTGACCACCTCCTTATGCTCTCTATATAAATGGAACTTCCTCCCCTTAATAAAACCATTCTAGTCAGAGTTGACGAGATGGTATAACCTTTTCTTATCATGGGTGGGGAGAATCAATGGCATAAAATGGTTATATTACCACGCTCTCTTTTCCTACCCTAAACATTTTTTTCAATGCACTATTTTTCATTTTATTTGGGTCCACAAAAGGCCTAGAAATAAAAGCCCAACCGTGTTCTACCATAGAAGCCTGGGAGGTCTCTCCGTACCTAATTTATTTAAATTTTACAAATCGTCATGGGTAGCCCAGTGGGCGGTGACCTCAGGAGGCCAGGAATCTCTTCTCTGGGTAAAAGTTGAAAAAAAACATACTGCCCAACACTACTTGGTTTTTCTAACTTGGTCTACAGGACTTCTGCTATCTACTCCCTGCTTCTCTAAAGGAGCCCTCGGTTTAAATATGACCTATCCTTTATACACTCTTCCGTGCTGCCTATAAATCCTAATCCTAAATGTTCCCCAAGCCTGGACATGTCTCTCTTTATTTGGTGGAGCTCTAATCACTAACCACCCTTCGCCAATTTAGTGTTAGATCCTTATAACGTGTACTATAAAGCAGGGATAGGAGAAGCTTTGTAAACCCTAGAAGAGGAGAGGGATGTATAGTGTCCACAAAGCATATGAAGAATATGGATTGTTCCGATGACCTGAAAGGGAAACAGTTAACATACAATCTTGTAATTCGATAAAACATCAAAAAAACATGGTGGGCCCTAAGGCTTGGAGCAGGATGACTGAAACGGTTTCTTAAAACCAGGAGACGGACAGTCATCTCCCGTAGAATATGGTAACCATGGGCAGACCGGGACTGGTTACAGCATTGTATAGTAGAGGCTCTGCCTAGAAGGAAAAGAACTAAACCAAAAGCAGAAGCAGGGTGTCATTACTAACATAACAATTACACGGCACACCCCAACTCCCACATGGGCTAATTTCAAATGAATTTAATGTTATCAAAGACATTAGAGAGAGTCCACTTGTGTTTACTAATTACTAAAATTGCTTTCTGCGTCATCAAACCTCAGGCTCTGCTATAGTAACCCAAGGACAATAATATCTGCAAGACCACAGAACCTAAAAGCTCGACGGCCTCTGAAGACCCTAAGGAAGGGGGATTATCCTAAGTGGCCAGTTCCACTTGCCCATGTGCCGTATTGGCAGTGGGCCTAGATACTCATATTAATGGATGGGCTGTAGACCAGGTACATCTACGGTAGTACATGGTGGTAGACCTCTAGATGTGGCAAGAATAGCGACAGGAATCTGGGCATTCTCTGAAGCTTGACAGGCTTCATACCAGGCTTTGGCAGAATAAGATTTGCTGTGATGCTGAAAATTAAGACAAATGGAAAACCCCCTTTATATTTTACATTGGCTGTTTGGAGAGCTTGCATAACTGGCCTTAATGCTCAGCGTTTAGCCAGTGTAGAGGGAGCAATATCTACAAAGAGTTGAACTGAGGATGGAAGGCCAGGTAATTGGGCTAAGTGTCTTGCTGCTGATAGTCGTTGGTCTTGCATCTCAGTATGGTGTAGCTTTAGAACCATATCCCAAGGAAGATCTGGGTTTGGTGGATGAGCTAGGGCTTGGTGAATCCTGTTACTTCCTAAAGATCTCTGGTCTACATTAGGAAGCAGTGCGGAGAAGAGGTTTACTGCTGTTTATTTCAAGGAGGTTATTGTCTTGGGTAGGCCCCAAATATGTATATTGGATCGTCAGGATCTATTCTTGAGGTCATCATATCTTGCCTCAATGAGTTCCAATCTGAATCCCAACTCCTCAACCCGGTTCTTGTCCTCCTCCATAGCTGTTATAAAGTCATCCGTTTTGCGTTTCAGATCATCTGTTCAATGCCCTAATATCTTTATCTGGTACACAAAGTTCTTGACAGCCAAGTTGGTTCATCTTTAAATATGGTCTTCATTTGGAGAAATAGTGTAGATTGTGGGCCTATAGGGTTGACAGTTCAATTACCCTTGCTTTGTTGAAGGTTTACCTGAGTTGGTTAAAGAGTTCATAGAACTCGGTGGGTGGGATATAGAAGGTAAATCCATTTAGGATTGGGTTGCAAATAGTTCCGGGAGAGTTCCCTGAATTTGGGTTTGTGAGTCTCTGGAGTTTTTACCTTTATTTCTGATCATTTTCACAGAGAAGTATTAAAGGGGTTGTCCCGCGGCAGCAAGTGGGTCTATACACTTCTGTATGGCCATATTAATGCACTTTGTAATGTACATTGTACATTAATTATGAGCCATACAGAAGTTATAAAAAGTTTTTCACTTACCTGCTCCGTTGCTAGCGTCCTCGTTTCCATGGAGCCGACTAATTTTCGCTGTCTAATGGCCAAATTAGCCGCGCTTGCGCAGTCCGGGTCTTCTTCTTTTCTCAATGGGGCTCCGTGTAGCTCCGTGTAGCTCCGCCCCGTCACGTGCCGATTCCAGCCAATCAGGAGGCTGGAATCGGCAATGGACCGCACAGAAGCCCTGCGGTCCACCGAGGGTGAAGATCCCGGCGGCCATCTTCAGCAGGTAAGTAAGAAGTCACCGGAGCGCGGGGATTCAGGTAAGCACTCTCCGGTGTTCTTTTTTAACCCCTGCATCGGGGTTGTCTTGCACCGAACGGGGGGGGGGGGTTGAAAAAAAAAAAACCCGTTTCGGCGCGGGACAACCCCTTTAATGGATAGTTAAGAAAGGAGCTTTGCTAAGTAGTGTAATAGTCTGGCTGGAGAGTGGCCTAAACAAACATCTCAATATTCATTCCAGACCATCTATGTGCTGTACGAAATTTAGTAAAATCAAGCATAGTCCGTAATGAATAGTAGATGGTGAGGAGGGTGGTGATCATATGTCGTTACTGCTAGGAGACAGTATAGAGGATTGCAATAGAGATTAATGTTAGCTGTAGCAATGCAGCAGCACCTAAGAGCCCCATTTACATGCAAAGATGATCGCTCAGAATTAGTTCAAAAGATAGGGAGAATTACAGCTTTAGCAATAATTTTCAATAAGCTGCTAATTGGCATTATCACCTTCATTTGCATGTAAACGAGCCTCCAGGAGCTGTATGCAGGGAACAGCAGGTGGTTTGTTATTTGCATATTGATCCTTTGTTCTGCCAGAAGACTGCAAGTAGAATACAATGTAATCAGCACTCCCATGGAGAAACACAGCATGCGGTCCCTGCTATCAGCTCTCCGGCTGTATGATGGATTCTATGCTCACCTAAAAATCATCGTTCAGCCGAAAAGTAAATGTGGTAGCATTTACATGCAACAATTATCATAATCATTGCATGTAAATGGGCCTTAAGAGAATCTAATGAAGTTAGTTGTTAGAAAGTAAGGCTTTAATTATTTAGGATATAACAGGGTTTATTTTGAGTTTGTTATTCACAAGTAGAACAAATTTAATGCGGACAGGAATCCTCCTTTCTATTGTTCCCCAGAAAGTCCAGAGATGTCATACAGTATTTATCTCTGCAACTCATTTTATACCAGTAGTGTGCAGAGGACAAGGGGGATTCAAAAAGGGGTGTGGCTTCATAACGAGGGTGCTGTAGCCTAAATGCTACTTCATGTACCAAAAAATGCCGCAAAAGCGTGATGCAAAAACTGGGTTAACAATAGGTGGTCAGTGGCATGTTGCCAATGTAGGCAGATCATGCAACTTTCATAGGAACCATAAGACAGGGAGCCTAGGGCCAAATGACAGCGCCCCCAGGAGCGTAACTATAGAGGATGCAGGGGTTGCGGTTGCACCCGGGCCCAGGAGCCTTAGGGGGCCCATAAGGCCTCTCTTCTCCATATAGTAAGCCTATTAGTATGAATAAAGCATTATACTTGGGGGCCCTGTTACAGAGTTTGCATTGGGGCCCAGAAGCTACAAGTTACGCCTCTGGCGCCCCCTGTCCTGCAACTTCTCACCGGGTTCTCCCCATAAGTTCCGGCAGAGGCACAAGTCTCTACTGTTGTTCCAGATGCGGCTCTCAGTGCAGCGGCTGACTCTTCCCCCTCTCTCCAGCAGTACTATACTGTGAGTGTGATTTTGGCAAAACCAAATTTATGCTTTTTTTTTTTTAAGATTTACTACATTTGCAACATTTAAAAAAATAAAAATATCTGCCAACACATTCAACACCGATGACCTCTTAATTTTTCGGTTAACAGAGCTGCGTGGGGTTTTTGTTTGCAGGAAGTGCCGTATTTTCTATCAGTTCTGTTTTCTGGTTTATACAACATTTTGATTGCTTTTAATACATTTTGTGGCAGGCAATATACACAAAATCATCATGTTTTGCTATTTATTTAGACACTATGGGTCTTGAATTCATTTAAAGGAGATGTCCCGCGCCGAAACGGGTTTTTTTTTTTTTTAACCCCCCCCCCGTTCGGCGCGAGACAACCCCGATGCAGGGGTTAAAAAAACCACCCGCACAGCGCTTACCTGAATCCCGGCGGTCCGGCGTCTTCATACTCACCTGCTGAAGATGGCCGCCGGGATCTTCTACCTTCGTGGACCGCAGCTCTTCTGTGCGGTCCACTGCCGATTCCAGCCTCCTGATTGGCTGGAATCGGCACGTGACGGGGCGGAGCTACACGGAGCCGCTCTCTGGCACGAGCGGCTCCATAGAAGACTGCTGAAGACCCGGACTGCGCAAGCGCGGCTAATTTGGCCATCGGAGGCCAAAAATTAGTCGGCTCCATGGAGACGAGGACGCCAGCAACGGAGCAGGTAAGTATAAAACTTTTTATAACTTCTGTATGGCTCATAATTAATGCACAATGTACATTACAAAGTGCATTATTATGGCCATACAGAAGTGTATAGACCCACTTACTGCCTCGGGACATCTCCTTTAATGTAATCAGTTATAGAATACACTGCAATACTTCTGTATTGCATCTAGCAGTGTCCAGTTAGGTGTTGTTAGGTCTCTACATGCCTGTCAGCAAGCAGATGCAGATTTGCTGTGCTATGTGGCAGCTGACTACAATAGACCAGGTTGCAGTACCTGAGTATGTGAACAGAGGCGTAGTCATCAGGGGCCGGAATCAAGGCAGGCGATGTATACTTCAACACTTGTCCAGAGTTCAGAGGTCAAGGCACACAGAGTGGATTCATCACTATTTAAACAGGCCAGAAGTCGGGGCGAGCAGATAGGAGAATGGTCAATAATGGAAGAGGAGGTCAGGAGTGGAGAACAGAGAGTAATCAAGATAAGCTGGAAACAGTTACACGGAGGTCAGAACAAACAATTAGCATGTGTAGCTGAATCTAGAAGACCTACAGTTTAAACACCTTCCTTAGGGCTTATTCAATGGGAGTGTAGGAGTTTTTATGTGTGCCTACCAGCGCCATAAAAACGCATGAACAGGTGCCCAAATCTGCCATTTGTGCGCCAGTTCAGATGGCCCGGGTCTGGCACATATACGCCAAGCCCGGATTGCCGTCTGGCGGGGAAAGGCAGTTTAGCAAACAGCCGGCAAGGGGCGGAGAAAAGGAGGGAAGGGGGTGGGAGTTTAGTAGACACACTGCTCAACTCCCTCCCACCTCCCTTCTCCGGCAGCTGTCATAGGCTCCCATAAGAGTCTATAGCAGTGGCCGTATTCCAGATGGGAAAGATAGCTCCTAAAATATCTTTCCTGGCCAACATAATAGTGCCCAGCCGAAATGCGCTCCTATGCTCTATCTTGATCGGCCGGGCGATATTACGCCTGTCTGATCTGAAGTGTTGGAATCCAATGCTTCAGAGGGTAGCGTATATTGGCTGGCCATGAAAACGGCCACCGACATACGCTTGTGTGAATGAAGTCTTAGGTGGAAGGTGCTTGATATAGGTAGAAGTGGTCAAGGATTGAGGGGGGGACAGATTTGCAGGGTGTGTTCTGACCTTGAAAGACTGTGGGCATGTGAGCATGTGCCCTTTGGGAAGCATTGAGAGAATTACTAGCGCCATCAAGGGACAGGTAAGGTAGAACGGTGGCTGCGGCCAGTGGGATAGAGAGGGATTTCCCCCCCTGTAAACCACTTAGATTCCTTGGCTTATGCTGTCAGCATTGACCATGACAAGTAAATGGTTAAACGGACAGGATTGGAGAATTTTGAGGTTTCACCAATCCCAGACGTTTGAAATATGAGCCCTACCCCGAGAATAAGCCCTAGCTACACTCCATGAAATAAAAAAAAAACAATACTCACCTAGCAGTTGCCGTTCGGGTCCCGCTTGTTGGGCCACGGTGCTCCGGCAGGATTCCGTGCAGTCCTCAATGCCGACAGAGCATCTCTTCTTGGTGACAGAGTTTGAATACCCCGCCTCCAGCAAGCAATTGCTCTGATTGGTATTCAAGCCCCGTCACCAACAAGAGATGCTCCATCGACATTGAGGACTGCACGGAAGCCTGCCGAAGCGCCGCGGCCCAACGGGCGGGACCCGAACGGCAAATGTTAGGTGAGAATAAGACACCTCCTGAAAATAAGACCCTGTATCTCTTTTGGCGCAAAAATTTATATAAGACAGGGTCTTATTTTGGGGAAAACACGGTACAAGCTATCTCCCTGCCACATTTCATCAAAATTGCTTCAGCCATGAAAAGGTAACAAATAGACAGACAGACGGTTACTTCCGCATTTATAATATTAGTATGGATTACGGGCGCTGCGGGTGCGCTGGTGTGGAGCGCACAAAAAGCACTTCTATTAGGAAACAATTTTTCCCTATAGAAGCGTTCAGATGCAGGTTTGGAGCCTCGCAAAGCACTGGCATGTCTCAAAGATAGGTCATGCGAGTTCTATACCCGTGCCAAGCTTTGTGGTGCGCGCAAAGATAGGACCTGACCTATTATGCTGCGTGCTTTCCATACACTCCTATGGGAGCTGGAAAGTGCGGGGCCAGCGTCCGTGTGAAAGAGCCCTAAAGCTTCTATGGTCAACAAGGACACTTTTTTGTTATACAGCTTTAAAATTCGGCCTGCATGGTTTTCACACATTAATCTGAATTCAGATCGCTGCGGGTATAAAAGTCAACAGGCAGGGTTTAATAGACAAAAATCCATGGCAGGCTGCGGGCTAATTCTGTCCCATGTAGAAGGTCCCTTACAGACGGAGTTCAGCGTGGGTCTCCCATATTGGGGGAATGGGTGCTTGGTTGTCGGATAACAGCCAGGCACTTTCTCTAACATCAAGGATCAAAACATTCATGGTGTGTAACCCTTTACACTGTGACTAGTGTGACCGCCTTAACAAAAAAGACTATCAGAGGGAGGGGGCTCCCTCTGTCACCCAGCGGACCTTGAATATAGCCTCCAGGTCTGCCAGTGATGGTGGCCTCTGGCTGAGTCTCATAGGCTTTCTATGCACGATTATACTAAAGTATAGTAGTGTATTAGAAAAATAATAACAAAATGCAGATAATCAAGTGGCCCCTAGTAGGACAAAAATAAAAAGTTAAAAAAGTATTTTAAAAAAAACCCAAAAAACTAAAAATAAAAACCTTAAAAGCCCAACTTTATCCCTTTACTATGTAAAAAGAAAAATCCTATATGTGGTATCGCTGGTTTGTAATGCCCAAGAGAAACAGTTAGTGCATAATGATTTAACCTGTGCAGCACACGTAATGGGAAAAAATATACAAAAACCATGGCAAAAATAGCTAATTTTGCCTATCTCATCTTATAGAAGAACCAAATAGAAAGTGATGAAAACGTTGCATGGATCCAGAAATGGTAATATTAAAAAGTGCAACTCATCCTGCAAAATTCAAACCCTTTCACAGCGCCGACGACAAAGAAAAATGTCAGGGGGGGGTTTGAATGCAACGATAAGCAAAAACTAATTTTTTTTTCTAAATTGCCACAAAGAAAGACCTATATAAATTTGGTATTGACAGGATCGTACCGGCCTGTGGAATTAATCTAACATATCCTTTATACTGCCTGGTGAGCAGCGTTATATAACCACAGGTTACATGGGAAGACGGAGATCTGCCATTGTCAACCAATACGAGCATCAACCGCTTTCATACAACAGACCCTGCAAATTCCAGGGACAATGTCATGCAGGAAAGCCGAAGAGCCAGCAGACAGACAGACATCAGACAGACAACAGACAGACAGCAGACAGACCACAGACAGACCACAGACAGACAGCAGACAGACATCAGACAGACAACAGACAGACAGCAGACAGACAATACAAGCATCAACCATTTTCATACAACAGACCCTGCAAATTCCAGGGACAGTGTCATGCAGGAAAGCCAAAGAGCCAGCAGACAGACAGACAACAGACAGCCAACAGACAGACAGACATCAGACAGACAGCAGACAGACATCATACTGACATCAAACAGACAACAGACAGACAACAGACAGCAGACAGACATCAGACAGCCAACAGACAGACAATACAAGCATCAACTGTTTTCATACAACAGACCCTGCAAATTCCAGGGACAATGTCATGCAGGAAGGCTGAAGAGCCAACGGACAGACAAACATCAGACAGACAACAGACAAACAGCAGACAGACAACAAACATCAGACAGACAACAGACAGACATCAGACAGCCAACAGACAGTTAACAAACAGATGACAGACAGACATCAGACAGACAACAGACAGACATCAGACAGCACACAGACAGCCAACAGACAGACAACAGACAGCAGACAGACAACAGACAGCTAACAGACAGACAATACAAGCATCAACCGCTTTCATACAACAGACCCTGCAAATTCCAGGGACAATGTCATGCAGGAAAGCTGAAGAGCCAGCAGACAGACAGACAGACAGCAGACAGACATCAGACTGACATTAAACAGACAACAGACAGCAGAAAGAGAACAGACAGACAACAGACAGACAACAGACAGACAGCAGACAGACAGCAGACAGACAGCAGACAGACAACAGACAGACATCAGACAGACATCAGACAGACAACAGACAGACAATACAAGAATCAACCGTTTTCATACAACAGACCCTGCAAATTCCAGGGACAATGTCATGCAGGAAAGCTGAAGAGCCAGCAGACAGATAGACATCAGACAGACAACAGACAGTCAACAGACAGACATCAGACAGACAACAGACAGACAGCAGACAGACAACAGACATCAGACAGCCAACAGACAGACATCAGACAGACAACAGACAGACAAGAGACAACAGACAGACAGCAGACAAAAGACAGACAGACAGACATCAGGCAGACAACAGACAGACAGACAACAGACAGACAATACAAGCATTAACCGTTTTCATACAACAGACCCGGCAAATTCCAGGGACAATGTCATGCAGGAAAGCTGAAGAGCCAGCAGACAGACAGACAGACAGAAAACAGACAGACAGCAGACAGACATCAGACAGACAACAAACATCAGACAGACAACAGACAGACATCAGACAGCCAACAGACAGCTAACAAACAGACAACAGACAGACATCAGACAGCACACAGACAGACATCAGACAGACAACAGACAGACATCAGACAGCCAACAGACAACAGACAGCAGACAGACAACAGACAGACATCAGACAGCCAACAGACAGTGGGAGTATAAGCAAGAATTCTCATGGCAAACTCGGATTTTCAACAGTCTTTTTGTGTTTAGTGTATGAGGGCAGCTTCACACTAGCATCTGCGCAAAAACACTCCCTTCAGCACAACATATTTGCGCTATGAACGAGGTTGATGAGATAGATTTGGGTGCAAGTATTGTACTTTTTGGGTATGCAAAGCCAGTTGACATGAGCGTGACCCCCCTTCCCCCTTCCGTGCTTTAAAAGGCTATTTAGCCTAATAAGGTCCAGGGGTGTTCTTGTTTTCACAGAATTGTGTAGCATATCAAATGTATATTTGCGCAATATGCGGAGAGTAAAACCCAATCATCTCAATTAGTTCATTCTCATTTCTTATTTTTGCGCTTGCAGTTCTAAAAAAAAATAAGACCTGATCTATTTTGTGCACAAAATGACACACCAAAGAGCCCCATAGAAGTCTATGAGGGGTGCGCACATGCGCACATGTATACCCGTAAGTATGCTCAATACGCAGCGCACACCCGCACACACTGGCACCTGCTTTGGCTTCATTTATCCAGGGTGGGGTGATTCCCTGCCCATATGATGTAACAGTGCCTGCCGAATACGTACAGCGCTGTGTGCAGGCCCACGCACAAAGTACCCTCGGTCACTGCGCAAAAAGGCTGCACTGAAGTGAGTGTATTCTGCAATCCGCTTGCCTAAAGCCGCCCTAACAGTATAAACTCCGCTCCCCACAGAGGTTTCCTCTGCGTGCGGATGAGGAGTCAATCAGTAGTTGTAAGGCCACTCCCACACGTGTCTTCCGTTAAACGCCACGCGGTACCGCAGCATTTACCGTGATTTCGAGCGGCAGTTTTGAACGCTAAAAAAATAGAACATACAGCGCTTGAAAATCACGACGTTACGAACGCAGGTCTGAGAAGCCCCATTAGAATAATACCACGGTCAGCGCAGCGTTTGGGACACCATGCTAATCGCGGTAAAAAGCGGCCAGTGTGAGAGTGACCTAACTCAGCCGCTACCTGCGTGGAGCTGTGGATGGAGGCGTCACATCCCTTTAAGGGCTACTCACACAGTCGTATTGTCACTGTGTATTAAGGGCATATTGTTGATGCCTGTAAGGGCTTATTTACACGTTTTCACGGCCGGCCGGCACACGCTTCCATCTAAGTAGTTCCGCCCCTTCCCTCCCCCTCACCACTCCCTGCTTCTCTCCTCCCCTTCAAACAATTTGCAATGGGAGTGGGTGTGACAGGGGTGGAGCTAAGCGCCCGCCTCCTTCCTGTCCCTTGTCCATAGCCAGCAATGGGAGTGGGCGGGACATAGTGGGGCTTAGCTCCACCCTCATCCCACCCACTTCCATTGCAAATGCCGGAGTGGAGGAGAGAAACAGAGAGTCGGTGAGGGGGAGGGAACTGCTTAGATGGAAGCGTATATCGGCCGGCCGTGACAACACCAGATGATATATGTCCGTGTAAATAAGCCCTAATATGCAGTACAACATGTAACATGATTATTCGCTGCACAAGTTAAACCTCATAGCCTATATTGGTGCATATTACGCATCAAACAGGACATGCTGCATTTTTTCACACATGTAATACGCAGGTGCGGGAGGGCCCTAAAGATACTTTTATTCTTCAAGAGTATCTTTGTTGCCCAGTGCAACCAATCAGAGCTCAGCTTTAATATCTGAAATTGCTGTAGTAAAATGAAAGCTGCAATCTCATTGGTTACTATGGACAACAAAGAGTTTTTCTTGTGAACAGTTTTGATAAATGAGACCCCCTGTGTTTCACCATGAGTGTAGGCCCATATAAAATCTGGTTACCCCTCTATGTCATCACCAAACATGCATTTATTTACAGTGTTTACCCCTATAAGGTAAACTTCATTCTGTTCATGGTGGAGGCCACAGTAGAACCGCTTTCTTCGGCACGCAGGAGGATCAGCTTGCTTGTCTTCCTGTTTTTAATTCTAGTGACCTCCAGGGGGCGCTGTACAATCTGTAATACACTCACTGTCAGAAACAATCAGGCATCTAGAAGTTGTTGGATGGAATGAAACTTTCTCTGTGTGACTGTAACACTATTGCAGAAAACTGACCCATTAAACGGAGGCTCTAGTGCTCTGTTGTACCGCCTCTAGCTTGGATACAAGATGTGATACGGGGGCATGGAGGCTCTAGTACCTTGTTTTACCGCCTCTAGCTTGGATACAAGATGTGATACGGGGGCATGGAGGCTCTAGTACCTTGTTGTACCGCCTCTAGCTTGGATACAAGATGTGATACGGGGGCATGGAGGCTCTAGTACCTTGTTGTACCGCCTTTAGCTTGGATACAAGATGTGATACGGGGGCATGGAGGCTCTAGTACCTTGTTGTACCGCCTTTAGCTTGGATACAAGATGTGATACGGGGGCATGGAGGCTCTAGTACCCTGTTGTACCGCCTCTAGCTTGGATACAAGATGTGATACGGGTGGGCATGGAGGCTCTAGTACCTTGTTGTACCGCCTCTAGCTTGGATACAAGATGTGATACAGGTGAGCATGGAGGCTCTAGTACCCTGTTGTACCGCCTCTAGCTTGGATACAAGATGTGATACGGGCGGGCATGGAGGCTCTAGTACCCTGTTGTACCGCCTCTAGCTTGGATACAAGATGTGATACGGGGAGCATGGAGGCTCTAGTACCCTGTTGTACCGCCTCTAGCTTGGATACAAGATGTGATACAGGTGGGCATGGAGGCTCTAGTACCCTGTTGTACCGCCTCTAGCTTGGATACAAGATGTGATACAGGGAGCATGGAGGCTCTAGTACCCTGTTGTACCGCCTCTAGCTTGGATACAAGATGTGATATGGGCGGGCATGGAGGCTCTAGTACCCTGTTGTACCGCCTCTAGCTTGGATACAAGATGTGATATGGGCGGGCATGGAGGCTCTAGTACCCTGTTGTACCGCCTCTAGCTTGGATACAAGATGTGATATGGGCGGGCATGGAGGCTCTAGTACCCTGTTGTACCGCCTCTAGCTTGGATACAAGATGTGATATGGGCGGGCATGGAGGCTCTATTACCTTGTTGGACCAACTCTATTGGATACAAAATTTGATACGGGTGGGCATGGAGGCATTGGGTATCCTGTGGCAAATCACTCCACATTTGCTGTAACTGAGCCTCCAGATTATGCAAACCCATAGACTGTCAAAGTGGAAGCAGCAACAGGATCAAGGCGCTAACCCCCAGGTCTCCAGACAAGAACAAGGCCATCATTAATACCCAAACTAAACCTGGATTCATCTTTGAATAAAACCTGTTTCCACTCCGAAGCAGTCCACTTTCTTCACGACACTACTGCAAACGGAGATGACAGTCGATGGGTGTCAAACCCTGTACATGTAATGGGTGACATGAGACCAAATGTCCTCCATCCAAATGCCTAGAAATGGTTCTGGCAGACACAGGAGCCTGTAACAATCATGTCATCTGCCTTTGGATGGCGGACAGTGAAACAGTTGTCAGACGCTCCTCTCTACTGGTGGTCTGTAGGGGGTGTCCTGAGCCTGGTCACCTTGTGTGCCCCCATCCACTGGTCTCAACACCCCCTAACAGTCTGGTCAGACGTTCCTCTCTGCTGGTGATCTGTCGGGGTTCCTGAGCCCGGTCGCCTTGTGTGCCCCATCCACTGGTCCCAACACCCCCCTAACAGTCTGGTCAGACGCTCCTCTCTACTGGTGGTCTGTAGGGGGCGTCCTGAGCCCGGTCACCTTGTGTGCCCTTACGCATCCACTGGTCCCAACACCTCCTAACAGTCTGGTCAGATGCTCCTCTCTACTGGTGATCTGTCAGGGTTCCTGAGCCCAGTCGCCTTGTGTGCCCCATCCACTGGTCCCAACACCTCCTAACTGTCTGGTCAGATGCTCCTCTCTACTGGTGATCTGTCAGGGTTCCTGAGCCCAGTCGCCTTGTGTGCCCCATCCACTGGTCCCAACACCTCCTAACTGTCTGGTCAGATGCTCCTCTCTACTGGTGGTCTGTCGGGGTTCCTGAGCCCGGTCACCTTGTGTGCCCCCATCCACTGGTCCCAACACCTCCTAACTGTCTGGTCAGACACTCCTCTCTACTGGTGGTCTGTAGGGGGCGTCCTGAGCCTGGTCATTTTATGTGCCCCCATCCATTGGTCCCAATACCCTCTAACAGTCTGGTCAGACGCTCCTCTCTACTGGTGGTCTGTAGGGGGCATCCTGAGCCTGGTCACCTTGTGTGCCCTCACGCATCCACTGGTCCCAACACCTCCTAACAGTCTGGTCAGATGCTCCTCTCTACTGGTGATCTGTCAGGGTTCCTGAGCCCAGTCGCCTTGTGTGCCCCATCCACTGGTCCCAACACCTCCTAACTGTCTGGTCAGACGCTCCTCTCTACTGGTGGTCTGTCGGCGTTTCTGAGCCCGGTCACCTTGTGTGCTCCCATCCACTGGTCCCAACACCTCCTAGCAGTCTGGTTAGAAGCTCCTCTCTACTGATGGTCTGTAGGGGGCGTCCTGAGCCCGGTCACCTTGTGTGTCCCTATCCACTGGTCTCAACACCCCCTAATTGTCTGGTCAGACGCTCCTCTCTACTGGTGGTCTGTAGGGGGCACCCTGAGCCCAGTCATCTTGTGTGCCCTCACACATCCACTGGTCCCAACACCTCCTAACAGTCTGGTCAGACGCTCCTCTCTACTGGTGGTCTGTAGGGGGCGTCCTGAGCCCCTTCACCTTGTGTGTCCCCATCCAGTGGTCCCAACACCTCCTAACAGTCCGGTCAGAACGGTCGGTGGTGGACAATTCATCGATACGACCATCCAGCTCCTCACACCCCAATAATGCGCCCCTCTCAGACTCTGGTAACAGGGTGAAGTCTCTTCTCTTCATCGTAGAGGCATCTAGTGGCCAACAAGCTCCACACAAGCGGATGAAGAGGTCACTACACACAAGGAGCCTCCGAGAGCCTCTTACAGGCCAAGGGGGAAACCACTTTTAGGGCCTCCAGTGACAAGACCATTCATCTAATCACCACAACTCTCATCATTGGTATATCTGCCCAAGATGTAACTGCATGCCGAGTTTTGCAGCAAAATGACAACTTCTTTTAGGGTCAGGATTTTTTTTTTATAAAGAGTGTATAAACACAAATGATGCTTGGGACACAGAGGGGTTGTAGTAGGATTATAATAGTAGAAAAGTTTTGGGAAACCGCATGTCATGGAAATAACAAGCAGAGCTCTATATGCTGCTTTTAGAGTCATAGCCTACAAATACAAATGCTGCAACTTAAAATCCGAGGGGGCATAGGGCTTCCGGACCAGAATGGTAACGAGGGCAGCAGTCCAGATGGCAGGGGTACATCCAAGGATGCTGCCTCACATATGCTCTATCACAGGCCTCTCCAATGTGAGGGACATGCAACGGTGAGGTTGTCGGCCACACAGGAAGAGACCACATTGCTCCAATTGGGATGCTGCAAACTCAACTTTAATCAACAGCCCAATGTCAGTGAACAGCAGTGCTCCGGCATGGGGAAGCAGCGGAACGGCATCCAGCAACCGCGTTCAACTGCTCCTACCGTGTTGCCCTTTCTGCGCGTAGCTCACTAGCGGATATCCAAATTCTCTGCTTTCTCTCCCTGGCTTAACCCATGCATGCCCGCTCTCTAACATTTCTTACTTAGTGCAAATAAAACCAACATCCCAGTGTGTACCCCGCTCCGTCGCGCTCCGACTACGTCATTCACTCAGCCCGCGAACCACTCTCCTTATATCCTCCTGTCTGTTCTCATGGGATTGTTACACCGATGGCCATCACATCTCCGCTCCCCCCGCCTGTGCTGGCTTGTTGCTGCCATGTATCAATCTAACTGTAGTAGGTGAGCCTAATTAGACGTTAAAATAGTCAGGAAATTAAGGTAACTTTAAAGGAATTGACCTTCTGCTGAGACCTTCCTGGGAGCGAAGAAGCCAGGGACTATTCCGATGGCCAGATTGGAGTCGGGAAGGAATATTTTTTCCCTTGGGCCGCCTTCCCACAGACGAGACAATTGGGTGACATTTGTGCATTACAAGACACACAAATCTCGCATCATATAAACCCCTATTCTTCTGAATGGGCTCATACAGATGAGTGATTTTTTCCCACTTTTCATTGCACCACGGCCGGCACTGTGATGTGATGTTTCTCCCAAAACAATGGGAGAAACTCCGCAATCCTACCTCCCTGAAGTGGTGCAAGATGTTTTTGATACAAATTGGTTCTCCCATGGGCAGCACTGGTCAATCAAAGCAGGAGTAGTGTCTTAGACTAATGATACATACTAATACACAGCGTGCGTCTGGTAGTAAGAGAAGTGGGGGGGGGGGGGGGAGTTTTGTTTATCCAGGCCCAGAGGGTGACTTAGGTTCAAGTCTAAGGACAACTTCTGCATGGAGTTTGTATGTTCTCCCCATGTTTGTGTAGCTTTCCTCCTACACTCCAAAATATGCTAACGAGTGAATTTTGAGCCCTAATGCGAACAGAACCCATTATATGAAGTCGTGTAAAGTGTTGTGTAATATGTATATTATATATAATATGAGTCATATAAATGAAGGTTGTTATTGCAGTTAGGGAAATGAAGTGTGCCAATAAACTGATAGGGAAGTCCAACTTTGGGGAAATCCACCAAAATCAATTATTCCCTGATACAAAACAGCAAAAGACATCAGAAGATGGGAACGGACACAATAAGAAGTGGGACCAATTTCTTATTTACCATTTTCAAAATTTGAATTCTTCTTAAAGAGTCTGCAATTTCATTAAACTAAGCTTACGAAATTGTGAAGGTCCCAAGGACTCCTACTGCTGTACGCATAGATGTGGATATTATGAACATGGCGCTCTATGTAAGCAGCCCATACAACATGTCAGATATGAATCCTGAAATAGTCCCAACTATCTCATTATTCTACATCTATCTATACGTGTCATTCATTAAACACCGTAGAAAACTTGTAGTGAAAAGTTTTGGATAATTACATGAATTTCAATCCTGGCAGCGGCCGATTAATCTTACACGTCGTTAATATATTGAGGCACTAGTGAATCTGAAGACCAGCTCTATGAATCGACAGAAGAAATATTCCCTCCCTTCGCACTTCTCCCTACATCCCTTGGGCAGTGCCAATCATCATTAGGAGGGGGAGGTGACCCTTTAATAAAGTCAAGTAATCCCCCTACGGCTGCTGAATCTTCCTTCAGTCTTGTGGACATCTGTGAAGATTTCACCAAGATTTCCTCTCCTTTGCGATCTTCATCCCCGACTGAAGCTGGCCCCCCTTCCCGGCCACCAGTGTTAAGTCTCCAAAGCCTGGATCTTATTTTGGGACTGATCCGTTTGTTTGCTAGCAGTTAAGTGCAGCAGAAGGAGACGCTGCCAGGTACCGCAATCTGCCGAAGCACGGGCGCGATACCAAAGTAGCCAACTAACCCAGGTAACAATTTGTGTCACTTCATGTATTGCTTACGTACATTACTGGAGCGTTCACGAGAAATAAGCAATGTTTCTTGGATTCGTGACCCTTCTATGTATCAGAAGTAATAGGATTGCTGTTTTATGCTAGAATGACCCCCTAGTAACGCTGACCTCCCCACTTGTAGGCCTAAATGATACCCAACAGCTACTTCTGTGGATGTGATGCCTCATGTATTACTACTGGGACACACAAACGAATCTGAGGACACTACGACTGGTGCCGGGGCCAGAGATCTTGTCCTATGCTTTGCTATAGGTTTTAAGTGTTGAGTAAATCTTAAGTGTAATGCTAGTGAAACATAATTCCTTCTGAGAACCGTAGCATCTGCCATGGAAATTCAGAACATGTGGGTTTGGTACAGACAGAAATGAAAGAGAAGGCAGCAGTGGAAATGAATCCGCATGATGTATGGTGGGCTTTGTGAAGGGGATGTAAAGTTTGGAGGGTCACTTCTGTGATTATCTTGTGTAACTCCCAAGTACATACGAGCCTAAGACTATAATACAATGTTTAATGGAAGAAGACAATAATTGGGTATTGTGTGAGAAAGAAGTGCAGAAGTCATGTGACTGGTTCCTTTTTGCAGGTGCGATTACCCAATGCATATTTGATCACCTCTACTGATAAACTAGCTGTAGCGTTCGTATATTATGGCGACAACTCGCAGATTTCCCATGGTTCTAGCGAGCCAAGCTCCGATCCCCATTGGGCTCTATGATGGTTTTAGTCCAGTAGGGTACCGAGAGCGCTGGATGTTGTAGTGACAATCCAAATATGACCAACAGAATCAGCCTAAATTACCCGTCTGTCTTCTCTTTTGGTCTATGAAGCTCATGCCCCGTACCAGCGGTAGTCGTTGTAGCTGCCCGCAGCACAATATTTAAGGCTGCACCAAAATCTTTTTCCCGTCCCCTATTTGGTTTTTCTGACTTTGTTGTCAAACATACTACAAGTAGAACGCCGACAGATATACCCTTTAATACTGTAGCCAACAGGAGCCGAGAGCTTGTCCTCTCTTACACCCAAGGACTACTTTATGTTCAGTCGTTAAACAGAAGCGATAGAACGCGGCACGATGAGGAAGTAAAGCAAGACGTTGGATCTCACGGCCACTGATGGTGAATCCTCCACGTCTACGAGGGGGAGCTGCTTCTTTAAATTAGTATTTCTAAAATGATTTTCCCGGTAAGACGTGGGACTATTTCTTCACCCGTCACAAAGCTGCAGTTGTCCGTTGAGCCACAAGTGTATTGAAGCTTGGACGCAGGGTAGCGGACACGGATACCTTACAGCACCCAGCGGTCACCGGAATCTTACATGGTTGATCTCTTCGGAGGTGTCTCCTTCTGGAAACCATCTATGTTGTTGTTTGCAAAGTTGTAGCAAGACAGAAACCTTGCTAATCCTTCAACAGTAGAGCAAATCTTCAGATAAGGAGCTTAGAGCTGGCATACCATGAGCTAACAGCAGCATGAGTGGTCCCCTGCCCGTATCCCCATCGTACCTCCCGTTGGGGACACCGAGGACACTGCTGGACGGTATTCTTCTGCATCTCTAGATCATATTAGTTCCTATGTGAATTCTCACACAGCGTTTTTAGGACAATTACCACATTTTTAGCAGCACTTATCCTGTAGCCAGATGTGAGCTGGGAAAGATTAAACATGCCACGAACCATGCAGGGTTTTTGTGTCTTTTTTGTATCTGTGTGTTTTTTCAGGGGTTTGTGTTTTTTTTCTGGAGGTTTGGCTTTTTCAAGCGCTCATTCTACGGGTTATTCTCTATTAAAAAAGAGCTGAAAAAAGCACAACAAAAAAAAAATGGCTTCTAAAAATGCATAAAATTCCTGGTGTTTATTTACGAGACCTAAAAAAGTAAGAGAAAAAAGTGTAAAGAAAACCTTATGAAATAAAAAAGATTTTTCCTAGTGGGTTCTCGCCTAGTAGTGTGTGATATAGATTATTAGTGTAAACTGCGGGCCGCTCGGCCTCAAGACTAAATAGGGGAAAACATTACAGAATTTGGTTATTTTAATTAATTTTAATTATTTTTCTAACAGCCATCCCCGTCCGCAGTGACTACGGCGCACAACATGTTTACTAAATGTATTACCGTAATCTGCTTTCATGGCCTCCTCTAGTAGCATATTGTGTTCTTGTTTTCTAGCATTCAGGATGTTTCTAGACAAATGTGAAGGAGACCTGTGTGACCTACGAAGTGACAATACGCCCACATCATGCCCCCCAGAAGGGGAAGAGGACGAGCTTCCCAAAAAGAAGCATCGCAGAAACCGAACTACTTTCACCACTTACCAACTTCACGAGTTAGAGCGCGCGTTTGAGCGTTCCCACTACCCCGATGTATACAGCCGGGAGGAGCTGGCCATGAAAGTCAGCCTGCCAGAAGTCCGTGTACAGGTGAGAAAGGAGCAAGAGCATGGCGGAGGGACTGAAGTTACTTGTTTCTGAACCTAGTTGTATAGGAAATCAAGACCAATAATTAACGTTACCCCAACATTAGCTAGCAGCCCCCCCAGATGTTCTGCCAGGCGGCTTTACTTATTAGCAGCCTTTAAAAATGTTGCCAAAGAAAATTTGAAGCAAAAAGTGTTTAAAACAAAAACTAAAGAAAAAGACTACAAAAAAGTCCCCATATTTAACCAATTTTACTTCTGGTGTTACCGGCAGGGTTTCAAACTAACAATTGAAGTAGGATGTCGGTAAACTGCAAAAAAAACTTATTCTGTGCCTTTTGGGCATTAAAATATCCTCACACTGGAATAGAAAGTGCGTATTTCTAACAAATCTAGTGGGAATAAAAGAGAGAGGGGGGGTAGATTCATTAAGACTGTATAAAGGGATTGGCAGCATAAACCCAGGCCGCGGTACACAGAGCGCCAGCGTAACTTTTATTCTGAAACATTGCAACGTTTAGAGTAAGTGCCCTTTGAGGTTTGCCTCCGAGTCATGAAGGTGGGCCGCCCCAGCCACTCACCACCCACATCATGCAGAGCGACTGCTCTCTCCTTATATAAAAGCAGGGACAGAGCGGTCGCTCTGCATACTGCGGAGGGGCTGGTGCGGCCCGCCCCTGTGACTCGGAGCTATGCTCTGCATCAAACTTCGAAATGTGTTTCTTTTGAAACGCTGTAGCATTTCAGAATCCAACCTCCACAGGGGCTCTGTGCACAGTGGTCTGGGGTTCATGCTGCTTATGGTTCAGGCAGCACGAACCTGATGACAGAAACTCTTTACAAGTAAAGTTGTCTGATGTCCATAGCAACCAATCATTTTTCAAGAGCACTATTGGAAATGAAAGCTGCACTCTAATTGGTTGCTCCGGGCAACCAAGTCTTTCCTATTAGACACTCGTCATAGCTAGAGCTACACAACAGCTTTGGCTGCAACACTGGGACCACCGGGTTACCCTGTGACCTTGCAGGATGGGCGGTGCCTCACAGGTAGCGGAGAGCGGCAAATCGCAAGAAAACCATTTTTGGATGCCTTGCAATTTGTGAGTTGTAGCGATGGCAACTTTAGGGCTGCAAAAGTGTTCAAAGGCTTCTAGTAGATTTCACGTTCATAGGGCAACACTGTCACAAGCAAAGTCTGTATGTAGCTCTAACCTAATATATCGAAGAGTCTCTATAAAGAGAATTTGTAGACCCCTACGGGGCAAACTGATGCCAGGAGTATTTGGCAACTGTCTGGTTTATACATGCCACCATACCTTTTGTTTCGCTATATAGAAAATTGGAGCCCGATGAGGCTTCATATGTAGCCTGGAGCTACAAAAAAAAAAAGTTAAATTGGCAAACTACGAGTGACACGTGCAACTGTATAGCCCAGTGCAGTGTTCCCCAACTCCAGTCCTCAGGGACCCCAACAGGCCATGTTTTCAGGATTTCCTCAGTGTTGCACAGGTGATGTAATTATGGTCGGTCCTCAGACATCATCACCGGTGGTCTTACCATAGGATATCCTGAAAACATGACCTGTTGGGGGTCCTTGAGGACTGCAGTTGGGGAACACTGGTCTAGAGTAAACAGAAATGCCAGCTCCCCATTACCAATCTTTGCCCTTATCTCTACAATCTTGGCTTGGGTATAGCAACAGAATGTAAGTAAGACGAGAAGAGTATTCAGGATGGAGAATAAAATAATGACTTCTTTCAGGCTTTAAAATCCATTTCTGAAGGTTGTAAAAAGCCGCTCATGTATTTCAAATGGAAACCCCAGTTGAGTAAGAAGGCTTCTGTCGGTCTTGTGAAAGGGCTTTTAATGCATGATATATAAGTTACTTTTATTCCTCTCGTTTCACACGGCCTACAGTTGTCCGTCTGGGATATTTGTGTGACACATACATGTGTATGGTGGATGTCCACTAAGTGCAGCGAGAGCAGACCGCTGCCCAGAATGATTAGGTGGAATTACCAAAGAAATAAGGCCAATCAATATACGGACTGCGGACTTGTGACTGGCTTAGATACCTTCATTTTATATGGTTCTTCACTACTTCTACTGTCAGTCCTCCATGAAGCTCGCACAGATTAGTAGCGGTGTGACAAGCGTCTTCCATTATAGGAAGATATCTGGTGCAAGCCCTTCCACCCACATGTAGTGTCTCCACGTCACCCCCGTCCCTCATTACCCTATGTGCTTTTCCACCCTCTCCCTACTAATCCATAAACTGCTCTATCCAATTAGCAGACACTTCGAGCCGTTAATGGAATCATCATTATCAGGGATCTGGTCCCGGCAATGCTAATTGTGTTCATCCTAATGCGGCAGATATCTTGCTCTTTCTTGATAACACCTGCCACTCCGCTTGTTTATAGAATGATGCCTTCCAATCCCTCACAAATCCCCATTTCTTTTCTGGTACAGGTTTGGTTCCAGAACAGAAGAGCTAAATGGAGACGACAAGAGAAGCTGGAGTCCTCCTCAGCTAAACTCCACGACTCCCCGCTGCTCTCATTCTCAAGGACACCCATAACAACTAGTGTTGGGCCACTGGGCTCTTCCTTGCCGTTGGACCCATGGCTCACGTCCCCCATATCTGCAGCTACAACTGTCCACAGCATGCCAGGATTTATAGCTCCTTCCCAAAATCTTCAATCACCATACTCTGGCCACACTTTCCTCAATAGCGCACCTCCGATGACCTCTATACAGCCTCTAAGCAGCGGTCCTTACCAGTGCATGGGCAGCTTTGTGGACAAGTTTCCCCTAGAAGAGTTAGACCAAAGGAGCTCCAGCATTGCTGCACTTCGTATGAAGGCCAAGGAACATATTCAGACCATAGATAAAACTTGGCAGCCAATCTGAACTCTGATCACACGTCTCGGGTCAAAGTGAAATAAAGAATTCACTAAAAGCACAAAAAATAATAAACTATTACGGAATTGCAAAGTTAAAGGACTATCAAAACTAAGGAGCGACATAGGATGTTTAGCATGAGGGGTCAACGCGCTAAGAACTGTAGAAGGGGATTCTGCAGCGTCTGCCACATCACACTGGATGCAGAAATATATACGGTCCTTCTTGATTGTTTTTTTTTCCAAAACTATTTTTTCTAAAATAAAAGAAAAATCAAAGTATAAAATTGTGCAACTTCTTTCATATCTACATTGTTTAGAATCGCTCTATAATACAGCGTGGAGTTTGGGAGGAACTAATGGTAACCTCGGCATGCATGAACACACAGCATGCTGCATTGACTCCGTCACTCCAGATCTCGGGTGAAGCCGATGCATGTTTGTACACCTCGGCATCATCATGGCATGTAGCTACCCATTTACTAAGTACCTGGCACCAGATCCCTCGGAGAACAATGCACCTACACACATGCATACAAGTCCAAGTTAAGCGTGTAAATCATAGCCTAGAACAAACTAAAGCCTCTTCGCAAGGGTAGATAAGTGACCCCCTTCCCATTCAGGTTTAACAAAGTGGAATTAATTAGGCTTGAACAGGGAGACCGCGGGAGTCCTCGCAATAGCGTCAGTCCCAGGAACGAGTTAGGAGGACATTCCACGTCTGATACATTTAGGCTACAAGACCTCCATTTTTCTAACTCCCTTTATATAGAAGATGATCTCCTTCTCACACACATTGCTTTAGGTTATAGCGATTATATACACTGGATTCACAGTATAGAAAGAGAAATCATTTATTTGTGATTCCCAGCAGGTTTATTAATGTCTGAGATAACAGGCTACTAGAACTTCTTGGTCTTGGCTAGACGATTGTTTCTCCACATGTGCAGCTTTCGTAAAAGTTTCCAGTATTCAGGAGTATCCGGACTTCTTTCCTCCAAAGATTTAGGGGGTCCCAAATTAAGCTGGAAAAGCCTAAGAAAACACAAAATACAAGGCAAGGAGGGGGAAAAAAAAAAAACTTCAGAGCAGCCGTTTACAGAATTAGTAATGTACTGTATAGGAAAAGGCACTATGAGCAGATCTGATGCTGTGACTTAATACAGACACCTACCGCTCCCTAAAGCTTATCTCCACACATCATCGTGGGGGAAACTAAAGGAAACATGGCAGGAAAGGAAAAAGACTAAATTAATTCCCGGGTAGAAATGTCCTCCTGCAGCGAGTTGTCTTACCGTTAGTCACAGGATTAGGAGGGGGTCATCTGACCTCCTGCGGCACACCACTTTTTTTAAATAATTAAAAAAAAAAGATTTTTCATTTTAAACTGCAACAATGTATCTGTACACGGCGCCCTATGTCTGGTGTATACACAGTATCACATGCAGCCACTTCACAGAGGCTGAAAGAGAAGGTCCTTTTGGCCTCCACTGGATTGGAATGCAGCGGCAGAGACTGGGGCAGGAGGAGATTTTTCTGAAACTGTCTAAAAGAAACTCTGTCTTAGTTGCCACTAACAACCAATCACAGAGCAGCTTTCATTTTACTGGAGCAGAATACAAAATGAAAGCTGCTCTGTGATTAGTTGTTTAGCAGCAACCAGGACAGGTTTTCCCCATGTCGCATGTTCAGTTCAGCCTATTATCCTGCAGTGTGGAATCAGGAGGAAATCCATGAATCAACAAGCTTTCTCCAGAGATCTAGTGACTGTGGCTTGTAATATTACTACACTTTAGGAAGGCGTCCGGGCCCCTCAAAGCCTTATTGAATTTGCCATCACTGTGTCCTAAGCTAGAAAGTTCCATAGTCTCACTGCTCTAACAGTAAAGAACCCCCTTCTATGTTCTTGTGGAAACCTGCTTTCATCTAGATGTGGAGAGTGTCCCCTTATTACAGTGCTGAGTATAATAGATGATGGGAGAGATCTCTGTACTGACCCCTGATATATTTATACATAGTTATTAGAGCGCCCCCTTGTTACAGTCCTGTGTATAATAGATGATGGGAGAGATCTCTGTACTGACCCCTGATATATTATACATAGTTATTAGAGCGTCCCCTTGTTACAGTCCTGTGTATAATAGATGATGGGAGAGATCTCTGTACTGACCCCTGATATATTATACATAGTTATTAGAGCGTCCCCTTATTACAGTGCTGAGTATAATAGATGATGAGAGAGATCTCTGTACTGACCCCTGATATATTATATATAGTTATTAGAGCGCCCCCTTGTTACAGTCCTGGGTATAATAGATGATGGGAGAGATCTCTGTACTGACCCCTGATATATTATATATAGTTATTAGAGCGCCCCCTTGTTACAGTGCTGGGTATAATAGATGATGAGAGAGATTCCTGTACTGACCCCTGATATATTATATATAGTTATTAGAGCGCCCCCTTGTTACAATGCTGGGTATAATAGATGATGGGAGAGATCTCTGTACTGACCCCTGATATATTATATATAGTTATTAGAGCGCCCCCTTGTTACAGTCCTGGATATAATAGTTGATGGGAGAGATCTCTGTACTGACCCCTGATATATCTATACATAGTTATTAGAGCGCCCCCGTGTTACAGTGCTGGGTATAATAGATGATGGGAGAGATCTCTGTACTGACCCCTGATATATTATACATAGTTATTAGAGCACTCCCTTGTTACAGTCCTGGGTATAATAGATGATTGGAGAGATCTCTGTACTGACCCCTGATATATCTATACATAGTTATTAGAGCGCCTCCTTGTTACAGTCCTGGGTATAATAGATGATGGGAGAGATCTCTGTACTGACCCCTGATACATCTATATATAGTTATTAGAGCGCCCCTTGTTACAGTCCTGGGTATATAAGATGATGGGAGAGATCTCTAGACTGACCCTGATATATTATACATAGTTATTAGAGCACCTCCTTGTTACAGTCCTGGGTATAATAGATGATGGGAGAGATCTCTGTACTGACCGCTGGTATATTATACATAATTAGAGCGCCCCATTGTTGCAGTCCTGGGTATAACACATGATGAGAGAGATCTCTGTACTGACCCCTGATATATTATATATAGTTATTAGAGCGCCCCCTTGTTACAGTCCTGGGTATATTAGATGATGGGAGAGATCTCTGTACTGACCCCTGATATATCTATACATAGTTATTAGAGCGCCCCCTTGTTACACTCCTGGGTATAATAGATGATGGGAGAGATCTCTGTACTGACCCCTGATATATTATATATAGTTATTAGAGCGCCCCCTTGTTACACTCCTGGGTATAATAGATGATGGGAGAGAGCTCTGTACTGACCCCTAATATACATAGTTATTAGAGCGCCCCCTTGTTACAGTCCTGGGTATAATAGATGATAGGAGAGATCTCTGTACTGACCCCTGATATATCTATACATAGTTATTAGAGCGCCCCCTTGTTACAGTCCTGGGTATAATAGATGATGGGAGAGATCTCTGTACTGACCCCTGATATATCTATACATAGTTATTAGAGCGCCCCCTTGTTACAGTCCGGGGTATAATAGATGATGGGAAAGATCTCTGTATTAACTCCTGATAGATCTTTACAGTTATTAGGTCGCCCCTCAGAAGTCTTTTTTTTTTAGACTAAACCCCAGTTTTGACAACCTCTCTGGGTCTTGTAGTCCGCCCATTCCATTTATTACTTTAGTTTTCCGCTTTTGAACCAGCTCAAGCTCTGATATGCGCCTCTTGAGTAATGACTGGCCTAACCAGTGACTTGTAAATAGGAATAACATTGTTCTCGTCATGCGCCCCTAGACCTCTTCTGATGTTCCCTATGATCCTATCTGCCTTGGCAGCAGCTGCCTGACACTGGTTGCTCCAATTTAGCTTACATTTAACTAAAACCCCCAAGTCCTTCTCCATGTCGGTGTTCCCCAGTGGTTTCCCTTGTACTGTGTAATGGTGACGTGTTTCCTGCCCGTGTGCAGAACCTTACATGTATCCGTGTTACCCCTCCCTCCATTATCCACGTCGTGGGGATCCGCCGATGCCCAGATCATGGACAATGCATGCCAAGGATTATCCTGTGACCAATGGATATAGAGATCATAGCCCTCACTCGCTGCAACTGAAAATAGGAACAGTTTACAGAGGCTTTCTGATGGGTTTAACAATGGATTAGAGGGTAGATAACTGTAAGAAAGAGGAAAAAACCTTACAAATGGCCGCCGCTCTGGACCTAGAAGATCCTGCAGTAGTCGTGCTGTTCACCGATCATGTGACCATTGTAGCCAATCACTGGCCTTTGTGTCGTGTGCATGAACAGCTTGTGACTACTGGAGACCAGCAATTTGCTGCAGCAGTCATGTGACCAATGAATGGCACGTGACCCCTGCAGGCGCTTCTGGGGGCTGAGCTCCGCATTCAGGACATTTACAATTAAAAACCTCCCCTTTCATTCTAGTTCTGACACTGGGTCACATGGTATGGCCTCTTTGTGCCCGTCACATCATTGGCAGGGGGCTGGCTGTTCCTCCCCTCTAAATTATTAGGCCATCCCTCTTCTCTGCATTGTTTGTAACAGATGGGGGTGGCTTAAAACTAGTGAAACAGCCAACCTACCGCAATGATGCGACTGTCCGTACCACATGACCCGGTGTGGGAATCGGGCCGTGAGTTGAGGCTGTAAACGCAGCAGGTCTGGGTGAAGAGTCTTTCTCCATGAACAAGCCCTTAAAAATGGATTGTGCCCAGAAGAAGGTTATTCCCTGATAGCATTCTAATCAATGACTCAACGGGGGTTTGACTGCCGGGACCCTCCCCGATCCGAAGGTCTCCACATCAATTGGAAGTGCCACGATTGCCAAGCGCTTCAATTCTATCTCTATCGTTCCCATGGAAATAAATGGAACGGGCGTGCGCATGTGTAATCTACACTGAGACATTTGGCAGGTCCTGGGGGTCAGAGCCCAATCTATTGGGGTGTCCTGGGGAAGGGGGGGGGGGGGCGGAGCCCAATCGATTTGAAAGCTATCTCCACTTTGAGCCCACTTGTTTTATCTATTGAGTCCTCAGCCCGACACGGGTCTCCCTCCTTGATGCAGAATATCCCCACATGTACAGGAGATCCGATGCCCAGAGGAGTTTGTGGTGTAATGGAGGATTCATATGTTTACAGCAGGTCTTATTCCGTCGTGTCATTCAAGTCAATGGATGTGCAGAAGAAAGGAGCGAACACGGAGGAACCCAGAGGGACGGCTTTCATGGATCATTGCTAAGTAATTTGCAATTACAGAAAACAAACCGAGCCTCACTGAGCTTTGGATCCGACTGCGGACATGAATGTGTGTGACCCACGGCCAGAGCAGCTAGGGGATCCGACTGCGGACATGAATGTGTGTGACCCACGGCCAGAGCAGCTAGGGGATCCGACTGCGGACATGAATGTGTGTGACCCACGGCCGGGGCAGCTAGGGGATCCGACTGCGGACATGAATGTGTGTGACCCACGGCCAGAGCAGCTAGGGGATCCGACTGCGGACATGAATGTGTGCGACCCACGGCCGGGGCAGCTAGGGGATCCGACTGCGGACATGAATGTGTGTGACCCACGGCCAGAGCAGCTAGGGGATCCGACTGCGGACATGAATGTGTGTGACCCACGGCCGGGGCAGCTAGGGGATCCGACTGCGGACATGAATGTGTGTGACCCACGGCCAGGGCAGCTAGGGGATCCGACTGCGGACATGAATGTGTGACCCACGGCTGGGGCAGCTAGGGGATCCGACTGCAGACATGAATGTGTGTGACCCACGGCCGGGGCAGCTAGGGTGTCCGACTGCGGACATGAATGTGTGTGACCCACGGCCGGGGCAGCTAGGGGATCCGACTGCGGACATGAATGTGTGTGACCCACGGCCGGGGCAGCTAGGGGATCCGACTGCGGACATGAATGTGTGTGACCCACGGCCGGGGCAGCCAGGGGATCCGACTGCGGACATGAATGTGTGTGACCCACGGCCGGGGCAGCTAGGGGATCCGACTGCGGACATGAATGTGTGTGACCTACGGCTGGGGCAGCTAGGGTGTCCGACTGCGGACATGAATGTGTGTGACCCACGGCCGGGGCAGCTAGGGGATCCGACTGCGGACATGAATGTGTGTGACCCACGGCCGGGGCAGCTAGGGGATCCGACTGCGGACATGAATGTGTGTGACCCACGGCCGGGGCAGCTAGGGTGTCCGACTGCGGACATGAATGTGTGTGACCCACGGCCGGGGCAGCTAGGGGATCCGACTGCGGACATGAATGTGTGTGACCCACGGCCGGGGCAGCTAGGGTGTCCGACTGCGGACATGAATGTGTGTGACCCACGGCCAGGGCAGCTAGGGGATCTGACTGCGGACATGAATGTGTGTGACCCACGGCCGGGGCAGCTAGGGTGTCCGACTGCGGACATGAATGTGAGAGACCCGCGGCCGGGGCAGCCAGGGGATCCGACTACGGACATGAATGTGTGTGACCCACGGTCGGGGCAGCTAGGGAATCCGACTGCGGACATGAATGTGTGTGACCCACGGTCGGGGCAGCTAGGGGATCCGACTGCGGACATGAATGTGTGTGACCCACGGCCGGGGCAGCTAGGGGATCCGACTGCGGACATGAATGTGTGTGACCCACGGCCGGGGCAGCTAGGGGATCCGACTGCGGACATGAATGTGTGTGACCCACGGTCGGGGCAGCTAGGGGATCCGACTGCGGACATGAATGTGTGTGACCCACGGTCGGGGCAGCTAGGGGATCCGACTGCGGACATGAATGTGTGTGACCCACGGCCGGGGCAGCTAGGGGATCCGACTGCGGACATGAATGTGTGTGACCCACGGCCGGGGCAGCTAGGGGATCTGACTGCGAACATGAATGTGAGAGACCCACGACCGGGGCAGGCAGGGGATCCGACTGCGCACATGAATGTGTGTGACCCACGGCCGGGGCAGCTAGGGGATCTGACTGCGAACATGAATGTGTGTGACCCACGGCCGGGGCAGCTAGGGGATCCGACTGCGGACATGAATGTGTGACCCACGGCCGGGGCAGCCAGGGGATCAGACTGCGGACATGAATGTGTGTGACCCACGGCCGGGGCAGCTAGGGGATCCGACTGCAGATATGAATGTGTGAGACCCACGGCCGGGGCAACCAGGAGATCCGACTGCGGACATGAATGTGTGTGACCCACGGCCGGGGCAGCTAGGGGATCCGACTGCGGACATGAATGTGTGACCCACGGCCGGGGCAGCCAGGAGATCCGACTGCGGACATGAATGTGTGTGACCCACGTCCGGGGCAGCTAGGGGATCCGACTGCAGACATCAATGTGTGTGACCCACGGCCGGGGCAGCTAGGGGATCCGACTGCGGACATGAATGTGTGTGACCCACGGCCGTGGCAGCCAGGGGATCCGACTGCGGACATGAATGTGTGTGACCCACGGCCGGGGCAGCTAGGGGATCCGACTGCGGACATGAATGTGTGTGACCCACGGCCGGGGCAGCTAGAGGATCCGACTGCGGACATGAATGTGTGTGACCCACGGCCGGGGCAGCTAGGGGATCCGACTGCGGACATGAATGTGTGTGACCCACGGTCGGGGCAGCTAGGGGATCCGACTGCGGACATGAATGTGTGTGACCCACGGCCGGGGCAGCTAGGGGATCCGACTGCGGACATGAATGTGTGTGACCCACGGCCGGGGCAGCTAGGGGATCCGACTGCGGACATGAATGTGAGAGACCCGCGGCCGGGGCAGCTAGGGGATCCGACTGCAGACATGAATGTGTGTGACCCACGGCCGGGGCAGCTAGGGGATCCGACAAGTTCACTTTAAAGACTCTTCACCTAAAAATAGTTACCACTAGTATTCAGGAGGTCTGCCTAATGATACAGCTGGTTCAGTAGACTACATTGGGGCTTCGCAAACTCTGAGGCGCCTCCTAGTGGTTGGTGATGTTATTATATGCTGCACAAACCTCTCTGGCTGCTCCACTCTCTGGTTTAGCTCTAATCCCCACGTCTTCTGTGCTCGCTGTTATGTTACTGGCATCAGGGGACAAATTTTAAGGTAAATTCAGATCATTTTGGTGCAGAATACGATCGGCAGTGAAGCCCAGACCTCCGCTTGTCCTGTAGGCCAGAGAACTAGACAGAACCTGCTGCAGGTGGGGGAAAGACTGCTTATGCCAGCACGGGGCAGGGGGCCGGACCCCATGACCCCGGAGGACCCTTCAAACTGCCATTCTAGGCTCTGCAGCGGCTCCCGGTGGTAGCTCACGTGTCAACATGCTGCATAAGTGCAAACAAAATTGCAGCATGTCCCGTTTCAGCGCGTATTAAGCGAACATAAACGCCGCGATAGTACATGGCGATGAGCGGCACCAGCCGGTACGTAACGTCATTTAGTCTCACGCGCTGCTAGATACGCTCTATGAGCCCGTGTCCGTCCATACAGGGTGCAAGGCTGCGGAATCCCGGCAGCAGCATAGTGGAGACCATGTCACTGACCCTCATCCACACCCGGTGATAAACACTGCAGATTAACGGGTGGATATCACATCCCCTTACACTGCGGATTTAACCCTTTGCAATCACATGGTGAAATCCACAGCAAATTCACATATAACACATGGATGTTACCCAAATCCGCTGCAGGTTGCAGCAAATTCTGCAAACTACACCCTGGCCGGAGCGGATTACAGCAGGGAGCCCAGGCGTGACCCTACATACAGCCCCGTGATTGTACTGCGCACCCACGCAGGCGGTCATGTGCCGTACACCTTTACTGCGTATACATTTCCTGTGCCGCCGCTTAGCGATGACACGGATACCCGCGCCCGTACGCATCGTAATTGTGCCAATAGAGAACGACGGCTCTAGATCGCCGACATCCGTGGTAGAATAGAACCTGCTGCGGTTTGTTTTCCGCTCGCAGATTATACGATTCCAACCCTCTAATGTGATTGGACCGGCGTATAACAATGCCTGGGATTGATTTTGCGTATTAGCGCGGATCATACGCTCACGGCATTTGTAATTCACATCCGGTCGTGCGAGCCCGGCCCAATGCTGCTAAGAAGACAACGCAAAGAAGAAAAGCCCAGAAAACAGATCTGATCCTTGATTGTTTGTGCTACACTGTTGCGTGGGGTTTATACAGGGTGCCGGGGGGCCGCAGCCAGATGGCTTTATAATCAGGGCTACTGGAGGGCCACAGATCACACTTATTCTATGGAGTTACAAAGTGTTCCTCCTGGGGGATTGGTTACAAGGTGATGGTTTTGGTGCGCCGGCTCTAGAACTACTGCGTTTCCCTGAAAATAAGACCCCGTCTTATATTAATTTTGGCCTAAAGAGAGGCCCTAGGTCTTATTTTCAGGGGATGTCTTACCTAGGAGGCTCGGTCCAGGTCCTTCCCGCTGTTCTCCGGAGCTCCAACACGCTTCTTCCAGTCCTCAGCCGCCCACAGAAGATCATTTCCTGGTTACGGGATTCATAGATCCCGTCTCCAGGAAGCAATGGCTGCGATTGGTTCTCGAGTGCTGCTCAGCCAATCACAGCCATCGCTTCCTGGAGGCGAGATTTATGAATCCTGTAACCAAGAAGCAATCTTCTGTGGGCAGCTGAGCACTGCAGCAAGCACGCTGGAGCCCAGGAGAGCAGCGGGGGGACCCGGACCGAGCCTGCTAGGTAATGTTTTTATTTTTTATGTAATGCAGCTAGGGCTTGCTTTCAAGGTAGGGCTTATATTTCAAGACCCCCAAAAATCCCTTCCAAAAACCAAGGGAGACTTATTTTCAAGGTAGGCCTTATTTTGGGGAAACAGGGTATATTCCTCCCTGCAGCCTAAAGAATGGAGGTAAAACAGTGAATTACCAGTCAGGATACTGAGAATCCTCCTTCAGCTTGACATCTGCTCCGGACTTGTATATATTGACTCCCATGGCGTGTGTGGTCAGGATAGCGGGGTCTTTACACACTTCAGGCCCTTTCTGGACCTCTTTAACAAATCCTTTTCCCTTTCCTTTAATAACTGTGAAGAAAACGAGATGGTTACTTCCCAGAAGGGTCTGTAATACATGTAACAAGGCATATCGCACAGACGCTGCACGGCCCCGGACACAGCCATGTCCTACAGAGGAAGCTGCTCCTCCCGCCATCTGCTGGGCTTTTCTACTTCTTTACACTTCACTTCTGCTTTACATTTTAAGGAGGTTAACTCCTTCGCAGGGCCGCCCAGTTGTAAACTATTGATGGCCTATATAATAGTAGAGCAGCAGAGGTTTGCTGCCAGGGACCTCCACTGATCAGCTGTTCACCAGGAAGCAGACAGCTCCGTTCCCATCGCAGTGGCCTGGGGTGGTATTACAGCCAAAATCCCATTGATGCAAGCAGAACCGGTGCCTATATTAAACCAGGAAAGTCCATCAATAGTTTATAACTGGACAATTCCTTTAAAGAACGGCCTATTCTAGGCCCTACCGGTCAACCACATTTTTTATTTTTATTTTTTTAACTGAAGTTCATACCTTTACTTGTTTTGTCAACAGCGACATTAAGGGCTTGTTTTTCTTTTGCAGGACAAGTTCTGTGTTTAATTGAATCATTTTAGGGTACATATAATGCATTGTAGAACTTTGCTAACTTTTCGGGGAAGGGAATAAAAAAAAAACAAAACTCCACAATTGTATTTTAGATTTTATACTTGCGACGGTGTTCACGGGGCGATAGAAATAACTAATCTCTGGGGCCGCACAACTATGGCGATACGAAACTTAGGCAGTTTTTTTCATGACTTACTACTTTTTCATACTACAAACCATGTTAGAAAATGGGCTTTTGAGCCTCAATGACAGATCTATCGAGACGTCATCCTGCAATGTCTACATACCGCGATACGCAGAAGCTGCAGGAGTCAAACAGCGCAAAAGTCTGAATGAAACCTCCCCCCCCTCCATAAAAGTGTCCAGAGCCTTCAGATCCAGCAGAGAACCCACTTCAATGTAAGGCCGTATTCAGACAAGTTGTGCCCAAGAAGCTGTACACCCAGTACCCGCTGCCCCCTGCAGGCAATATCGCTGCCCCCTGGCCCAGCATACTATCTGTCTCTCTTATCAGCCATTTGCCTCGTGTTTTTTCCACCGACTTCAGAGCGCCAGAAAGCGCTGCTGCAGCCAACAGTGGGGGCTCATGAACTGGGCGGGCACACTAGGTGGGGAGCTCCCGCCTGCCCGCTCCTCACTGCTCAGGGGCAGTGCCAGTGGTAGCAGAGGAAGCTCTTATATAGGCAAGCCATCAGCAGAACAGCCACCGTTCCACCGGATCAAGTCCCATGGTGGGCCATAAAGATGCAATAAGGACCAAGTAAAGGTTCCCTGTGCGGCTGTGGTAAGGAATAGCGCTACTGTGCCCGGGTCATCCCTTTAAAAATAGGAGCTTTTAACCCCTTAAGGATACCGCTCCCCCACCCCCATCCATTTTTGGCTTTTACATCATAACTCTTCTTCTTATTTCTGGCCCCCTAGTAGTTCTCGCGGGACGTCCCGGAGTTTCCATTGAAGTCACAGGACTTTTCCATGGACTTCTATCACATTTTCCTCACAGACGGGGTGACCAACAATCGGCACATCGGGGGTTCTTCCCTTTTCTTTCGGACGCCGTTAAACCTCCGGGGTAATAACGCGTTACTTTGATAGATCGGACTTTTATGGACGGAGTGATGCCAGATATATTTTGGGGGTTTTATTTACATTTTTTAATTATAAATACGGTAAACGGAATTTTATTTCTTACTTTTATTAGCTTTTATTTTTTTCTATTAATAAAACTATTTTTTTTTTTTTAAGTCCCCAGAAGAGAGACGAACCGGCGACGGCCCGATGGCTCCTGCAGTGTGATGTCATAGTATTACATCATACCGCCATCTGCCAGGCAGTCTATCCTGCCACGAAACGGGCACGGCTTGATAGGCAATAGCAACCCTGAGGGTTTCAGAAGGCCTGGCTGCCATGGCAACTGAACAGCACCCCATGATCTCATAGGGGAGGGGCCATTCGGGACCCCCAAACATTGATTGGGGTATTTAAAGGGTTAACAGCTGCGCTCAGCGGTTTTGCTATCCATAGTCGTCGTAGGCGGCTGTCAGAAACATCCGTCACCTGCGCTGTATGGAGAGGGGTTGACCCGCCATCTCCTTCTGTACAAACACTGAACCTCCATGATGTAACTGGACGGCCAGGAGTGTTAAGGGGTTAAACTGAAGGGGTTAAATAAAATCCTCCCCGAGACCCCGAGACGTCCCGCAGATCGCCGCTGCCTTTAAGAACTGCAATGGTGCCAAGTCCACACATCCCGCTGCCCGCACTGTTGGATGCCCACTACGTCCTGATAGATGAAAGCATGGCGGCACAGAAGGAAGCCTCGGCGTCTGTCATCAGTGCTGAGAGGGGTCATGGGCTCACCGTGACCAGTGCTGCCAGCCGGGGGTGTAGAGCACAGCCTCAGGTGTGACTAGGGCCATGGGATGGCTCTGCGGCACCCGATAATGTATGTGGTACCCGCTATATGTTGGTCACAGACATCATACACGGGCATGGCGGCTTTACACGGTGCAGGGACGGTTGTTCTGTGTGGATGCGGCCACCATTAGGCTGCTGTAAGCCATTGTGCTCTTTCAGTATCTGGCCGGCAGCTGTGCAGGTAGGTGCGTGCTTGTTTGGCGTGTGCCCCGCCCACTTGAAGCTCATTGGTTCCTGAAAACACATGAAACCGTGAGAGCAATCCTAAAGAGAGTCCCGGCCGATCTGCAGGGAGCTCCGCGCTGCCCCCCCCTGGTTCTGGCCCGGCAACCGCTGCGCCCCCCCCCCCCCCCCCCCCCCCGGCTGGTTCTGGCCCGGCGGCCGCTGCGGCCCTCCCCCCCCCCCCCGGTTCTGGCCCGGCGGCCGCTGCGGCCCTCCCCCCCCCCCCGGTTCTGGCCCGGCGGCCGCTGCGGCCCTCCCCCCCCCCCCCGGTTCTGGCCCGGCGGCCGCTGCGGCCCTCCCCCCCCCCCGGTTCTGGCCCGGCGGCCGCTGCGGCCCTCCCCCCCCCCGGTTCTGGCCCGGCGGCCGCTGCGGCCCTCCCCCCCCCCCCGGTTCTGGCCCGGCGGCCGCTGCGGCCCTCCCCCCCCCCGGTTCTGGCCCGGCGGCCGCTGCGGCCCTCCCCCCCCCCCGGTTCTGGCCCGGCGGCCGCTGCGGCCCTCCCCCCCCCGGTTCTGGCCCGGCGGCCGCTGCGGCCCTCCCCCCCCGGTTCTGGCCCGGCGGCCGCTGCGGCCCTCCCCCCCCCGGTTCTGGCCCGGCGGCCGCTGCGGCCCTCCCCCCCCCCCCCCCGGTTCTGGCCCGGCGGCCGCTGCGGCCCCCCCCGGTTCTGGCCCGGCGGCCGCTGCGGCCCTCCCCCCCCCCCCCCCCCGGTTCTGGCCCGGCGGCCGCTGCGGCCCTCCCCCCCCCCCCCCCCCGGTTCTGGCCCGGCGGCCGCTGCGGCCCTCCCCCCCCCCCCCCCCGGTTCTGGCCCGGCGGCCCCCCCCCCCCCCGGTTCTGGCCCGGCGGCCCCCCCCCAGTTCTGGCCCGGCGGCCGCTGCGGCCCCCCCCCCCCGGCTGGTTCTGGCCCGGCGGCCGCTGCGGCCCCCCCCCCCCCGGCTGGTTTTGGTCCGGCCAGAGAGGTCCACGTGAAGCCCGCATGTATTTATGTGCGATCAGTGGGCTTGTGTTGGGGAGGAGTCATGATTTTGTACCGCGCATGGCGGCGTGTGCGAGATTCGGCACAGTTTTGCCGTCATCCGTGGCAGTACACCGGGTCACCGCCGGCTCCAGACCATAAAGCGCTGCATGACCTCCACATCTTACGGCCGTGAGTCGACCTAAGGTTTGAGGAGAGCGCCTCCCGCCTGTCTCTACGGGGAGCGAGCGCACAGCCTTGTGAGAAGAGAGGAGGTCTCGGGGCGTAGCAGGCCAAGGTGATGGCAGAGTGTGGCACTGCGCCAGTCAGAAGGGGCAAAGCAAGAGATCCTGGAGGAGTCAGACCTGGGAATGTCACAGCAGCAGATGAGGAACCGCGGATGGACGTGAACGCTGCCACAACGGTGCTCTCTGTTATCAGTCACTAAGAGGTACCAGACCGGTGGCACATCCGCGTAGGAAGCTCCGCCTCAAAATACCAGCAGACAACCGGCGGCACGCAGGGCTTTATCTTCCATCCAAGAGCCGGGCAGCTGAGCGGAAAGCCGACTGACCGCCATATAGTGCCGGCACCGCCCGGGGTCTGGGTCCAACGCTTTACCTCTTGGCACACGTGGCTGAATCCGGGCGCAGAAGGACCGGCTCCCCGCTTTACCTGCAGGTCACCGCCAGCACTTGGCAGAGGGGTGGGGCCAACTTGGATTCTGAGCTCCGGCGCACCTGCACACCTCTGATCCGCCACTGCAGGATGATTGGCGCTAAAGGGGAGGAAGCGGTCATAGTGCAGCGCGCTGCGTCAGGGCTCACACTAGCCGTTTCCGTGGTCGCACTTGCTCCGTACGGGCACCTCCCCAGCCACCATCTTGGATAGCGTACGGCACATTCTTTTTTTTGCAACCGCCATGGGTGAAAACAAAGTTTATTACGGCGTATTTTATACATAGTAATAGGTGGTAAACCCGCTCAGTGACCAGCGCCCTGCGGAGGGGCGGCATTCAGGCCTCGCTCACACGGCGCCGCTGCAGTTCAGTTTATGACATCCGGCACGTTCACAAGCTGCGGCCGTCCCATTCAGGGCGCTCACGCCGCAGGGTCACACCGGGCGCTGACACTAACACGCAGCTGCTGTCTATACTGACCGGATTACCGCCCCGCCATGGGGGTCACACGTAAATACTGCGGCTGAACACCCCAATATAAACCATGCCGGAGCAGGCAGCCCTTATACAGGCCACCATAATGCGGGTGTGGCCCTCCCCTCTCACCCGGCTTCTTGGCATACCCCCGCGGGTGGGCGGCTGCCCCGGGCCGGCTGACGAGTGCACCCACCGCCCTCCACACCGCTCTGCCGGCCATCTCCCACGTGCCACCACTTCCGGCCGCGCTGCACCACGGGACTTGTAGTCTTTTCCGGCCCCGCTGCATCACGGGACTTGTAGTCCTCCCGCCGAGGACGCTCCACCTTTCCGGCATTCTGTGCCCCATGCCCGTAATATGCATGCCGTAAACTAGACTTCTCCCCGCTAGTCCGGCCCGGGGTCCTGCGGGCTACTCGTCCGCCTTCTATGCTAGCAGTCCGGCAAGAACTACAACTCCCAGCGAGCCCTGTGCAGAGCGACGAGAACCTGTGGGCGGAAGTTGTTAGGAGTTGCCCGTGTCGGATGGCGACGCTGTGCCGGTAGATAACGGCCACTCGGGCTGCAGGCGGCACTCTGCGCCGGTAACCATGGAAACCGCCATGGAGCTGCTGAGGCGGCCGGTCCCGCCGCCCTCCCGCCTCTCCGGGGACCCTCCTGGGGGGCCTCAGGTGGAGCTAGAGAATGCTGGGAGAGCGCCCCCTGCTGTGGATATGGACACCAGACCCCCGCCTCACAGCTCAGGGGGGAGAGCGCCCCCTCGTGTGGACAGCTGTGCGGACATGGACACCAGACCCCCGGGTTCAGAGGAGAGTACTGTTAGAGCGCCCCCTGCTGTGGACATGGACACCAGATCCCCGCCTCAGGGCTTGGGGGAGAGTACTGTTAGAGCGCCCCCTGGTGTGGACAGCTGTGCGGACATGGACATCAGACCGCCATCCCGGGGTTCAGAGGAGGCTACAGTTATAGCGCCCCCTGCTGTGGACATGGACACCAGGCCTCCTCCTGAGGTAGAGGGGCCACAGCCGGGGGCCCCGGACACCTTCCACATGCAGGAGCTCCTCCTCCAGCTGCCCGCCTGCCCCTCTGGCGAAGAGTCCTGCTCGGCCCCCCATGTATGCCAGCCCTGCCTACTACACATCGCCATGGGGAAGGGGCTGGCGGACATGCGGCGGCGGTCGTCGGAGCCAGCCGGCAGTCATGGGCTCTTGCTGACAGACAGCGCCAGGGACGGGATGCTCACCCTCTTCCAGTGCGAGGAGGGCACACTGTCCCCCGGGGACCCCAGGATGCCCCTGGCCAGGCTGGAGGCCATATCCAGCAGCGAGGAGGGGGCTGCGGGGCTGGAGGAAGAAGGGTCATCATCATCCTCGTCCGGGCTCAGTAGGGAAGAGTCCTTGTGTAGTCTGGCGGATCAAGACCCCCAGGAGGAGGTGAGGAGTCACAGCGGTGGTGCCCTGGGGGGGCCACGAAGCAGGTGACCGCTGCCTAAACGGGAGAGACCGTGAACCTGCCACGTCTTCTGCCGCAGTGCGAATCCAGTCGCGGTTAGGAGGGTAGCGTTCCTGCCTCCCAATAGGTGGCACTCTGGAGGCATTGTACCTTCCAGTAGTAGTCGTCATAGCGGTCTGGTCACATTACAGGGATGATATGGGGGGCACATCGGAGAATAGATTGTTGATGGGGATTGAGTTGTATGGCCAGTTTTACACGACCCCAATATGGCGCTGCCGTGGATGTAGCAGATCTCTAGGCCACTATTAGGTGGTTGTGGCCATATCCAGGGGGGAACCTGATTACCTGCAGCCCCCTGCCGCCCCTCCAGTCCGCCGGCTCTGGTCTCCACTCTCAGATGTCCAGGGTGGCTGCAGCAATTTTCCACTTTGCCAATGCACACTGCTATCTGATTGGCCAATGCTGATCACATGATCAGCTCTGGCCAATCAGATCAGGTATCGATGCACTGTGGAAATTGGGTAGTCTGAAGATTGCGTTGGCCATCTTGGATGACTGAAAACAGGAGTCTATGTATTGGAGGGACGGCAGAGAAGAACTGCCGGTAATATACGCCCCCTACAGGCCTAGGGCTGAACTTGTTCCAAAACTGGAGGGTCACTTTAATGGCGCCTTATAGTTACTTATTTGGGGAAAATAAGAGGTTGAGAAGGAGCTGGATGCATAACCCAGCGAGGGGCTGTTGGTACAATGTGTTGTGCCAGTCCTGCAGTGCGGGGAGGAGGTACGCTGTGGAGGCCGAGCCAGGACTGTTGTATGACTGGGTCCTTGTGGTTTCTTACTGACGTGTTTTCTTCTTCCCTGTCTCCACAGATCTCACCGCTGTCCCCGAACTTTCCAGCACCTCCAAAAGGTACGTATGACCGCAAGATCTGGGGGCGACTGGCATGATGTACGCACACACCACGGGGGCATCCTAACAACTGCAGCGTCCAGACCCCTGCAGCTGCACTGAGCCAAAATGTGCCTGTGTTAGGGGGGCTCACCACTGCCTGGGGGGTTCTAGATTCCTGCAATGTTCAGGGAGCAGGAAAGGGGAATCCCCGCGGCCGAACCGTTCTGTCTCTGGAGGAAACCGAACCGTCCCGGACGGACCCCCCTGCCTATAATGGGGTCTGTCCGCTTTACACTTAGCTGCCCGGCTCTGAGGTGGAAGGAAAGGCGCTGCGTGCCACCCAACGCCGATGTGGAGCCGGCATGAGAGCGGCGTCAGGAGGAGGATCACTTACATGCTATACGGACTACTTCTTGAGAGTTGGGCCCCGCTTCGCCAGCACCTTCTAGCCCGCTAGTATTTTACAGCTGGCATCCGCCCGTCACCGGGGACTGCAGGAAGGAAGCTGCCCGAGGCTGGTTTACAGCTGGCACCCGCCCGTCACCGGGGACTGCAGGAAGGAAGCTGCCCGAGGCTGGTTTACAGCTGGCATCCGCCCGTCACCGGGGACTGCAGGAAGGAAGCTGCCCGAGGCTGGTTTACAGCTGGCATCCGCCCGTCACCGGGGACTGCAGGAAGGAAGCTGCCCGAGGCTGGTTTACAGCTGGCAGCCGCCAGTCACCGGGGACTGCAGGAAGGAAGCTGCCCGAGGCTGGTTTACAGCTGGCATCCGCCCGTCACCGGGGACTGCAGGAAGGAAGCTGCCCGAGGCTGGTTTACAGCTGGCATCCGCCAGTCACCGGGGACTGCAGGAAGGAAGATGCGCGAGGCTGGTTTACAGCTGGCATCCGCCCGTCACCGGGGACTGCAGGAAGGAAGCTGCCCGAGGCTGGTTTACAGCTGGCAGCCGCCAGTCACCGGGGACTGCAGGAAGGAAGCTGCCCGAGGCTGGTTTACAGCTGGCAGCCGCCAGTCACCGGGGACTGCAGGAAGGAAGCTGCCCGAGGCTGGTTTACAGCTGGCAGCCGCCAGTCACCGGGGACTGCAGGAAGGAAGCTGCCCGAGGCTGGTTTACAGCTGGCAGCCGCCAGTCACCGGGGACTGCAGGAAGGAAGCTGCCCGAGGCTGGTTTACAGCTGGCACCCGCCCGTCACCGGGGACTGCAGGAAGGAAGCTGCCCGAGGCTGGTTTACAGCTGGCACCCGCCCGTCACCGGGGACTGCAGGAAGGAAGCTGCCCGAGGCTGGTTTACAGCTGGCATCCGCCCGTCACCGGGGACTGCAGGAAGGAAGCTGCCCGAGGCTGGTTTACAGCTGGCATCCGCCCGTCACCGGGGACTGCAGGAAGGAAGCTGCCCGAGGCTGGTTTACAGCTGGCATCCGCCCGTCACCGGGGACTGCAGGAAGGAAGCTGCCCGAGGCTGGTTTACAGCTGGCAGCCACCAGTCACCGGGGACTGCAGGAAGGAAGCTGCCCGAGGCTGGTTTACAGCTGGCAGCCGCCAGTCACCGGGGACTGCAGGAAGGAAGCTGCCCGAGGCTGGTTTACAGCTGGCATCCGCCCGTCACCGGGGACTGCAGGAAGGAAGCTGCCCGAGGCTGGTTTACAGCTGGCACCCGCCCGTCACCGGGGACTGCAGGAAGGAAGCTGCCCGAGGCTGGTTTACAGCTGGCAGCCGCCAGTCACCGGGGACTGCAGGAAGGAAGCTGCCCGAGGCTGGTTTACAGCTGGCATCCGCCCGTCACCGGGGACTGCAGGAAGGAAGCTGCCCGAGGCTGGTTTACAGCTGGCAGCCGCCAGTCACCGGGGACTGCAGGAAGGAAGCTGCCCGAGGCTGGTTTACAGCTGGCAGCCGCCAGTCACCGGGGACTGCAGGAAGGAAGCTGCCCGAGGCTGGTTTACAGCTGGCATCCGCCCGTCACCGGGGACTGCAGGAAGGAAGCTGCCCGAGGCTGGTTTACAGCTGGCAGCCGCCAGTCACCGGGGACTGCAGGAAGGAAGCTGCCCGAGGCTGGTTTACAGCTGGCATCCGCCCGTCACCGGGGACTGCAGGAAGGAAGCTGCCCGAGGCTGGTTTACAGCTGGCAGCCGCCAGTCACCGGGGACTGCAGGAAGGAAGCTGCCCGAGGCTGGTTTACAGCTGGCAGCCGCCAGTCACCGGGGACTGCAGGAAGGAAGCTGCCCGAGGCTGGTTTACAGCTGGCATCCGCCCGTCACCGGGGACTGCAGGAAGGAAGCTGCCCGAGGCTGGTTTACAGCTGGCAGCCGCCAGTCACCGGGGACTGCAGGAAGGAAGCTGCCCGAGGCTGGTTTACAGCTGGCAGCCGCCAGTCACCGGGGACTGCAGGAAGGAAGCTGCCCGAGGCTGGTTTACAGCTGGCACCCGCCCGTCACCGGGGACTGCAGGAAGGAAGCTGCCCGAGGCTGGTTTACAGCTGGCAGCCGCCAGTCACCGGGGACTGCAGGAAGGAAGCTGCCCGAGGCTGGTTTACAGCTGGCAGCCGCCAGTCACCGGGGACTGCAGGAAGGAAGCTGCCCGAGGCTGGTTTACAGCTGGCATCCGCCCGTCACCGGGGACTGCAGGAAGGAAGCTGCCCGAGGCTGGTTTACAGCTGGCACCCGCCCGTCACCGGGGACTGCAGGAAGGAAGCTGCCCGAGGCTGGTTTACAGCTGACAGCCGCCAGTCACCGGGGACTGCAGGAAGGAAGCTGCCCGAGGCTGGTTTACAGCTGGCATCCGCCTGTCACCGGGGACTGCAGGAAGGAAGCTGCCCGAGGCTGGTTTACAGCTGGCAGCCGCCAGTCACCGGGGACTGCAGGAAGGAAGCTGCCCGAGGCTGGTTTACAGCTGGCAGCCGCCAGTCACCGGGGACTGCAGGAAGGAAGCTGCCCGAGGCTGGTTTACAGCTGGCATCCGCCCGTCACCGGGGACTGCAGGAAGGAAGCTGCCCGAGGCTGGTTTACAGCTGGCATCCGCCCGTCATCGGGGACTGCAGGAAGGAAGCTGCCCGGGGCTGGTTTACACCGGACTTTTACACGGAGCGATTATGGTTTAGAATGATTTGCGCTCCCGTGGGAATCCGAGTTGCAATCGTCCCGTGTAAACACGCCGCGACTGACTGACGCCCTGTGCAGTGTAAACTGCAGTCCGTCACGTCTGAACCACTGCTTACTGTGAATGGAGGCGGCGGGGGAGAACGCTACCCGGCCTGCTGTGAGCGATGCCAGTGATACCCGCTCCTGTGTACCCAGCAGCTCTGGGACCAGGGCCGGCATCGTCTGCCCTACAGCCCGTCCCCTGTAAGGGGGCCATTACAGAAGTCTTACTGATGGGGACCCCGTTGTTTGCAGTTAGTCCATCTACAGGTGGGGAAAGTTGCAGCCTGTTCTATTTTTCTGCGATTTTGCTGAAAACTCTTATTTCCTCACTACATACACGTCGCAGGTTTGACGATATGTGGGATTTTCACTCGCGTTCAGCCATTTTTCTCGCAAATCGCACTTGCATAGAAAATGCCATTTTTCGGCCGCCTGCACACGGACGGATTTACACTGCAGAATCTGGAGGGGCGTCCGCCTGCGGGCTCTGCAGCAGATCCCACCCATAGCACGCTATGGCAAAATGGGATCGATCGTGGAGGAGAAATCCCAGCATGCCCCATTTCTGTGTGGATTCCGCACAGGCGGCTTCCGTTGAAGTCGTCCGATCTGCTGCCCCTCCACAGTGACATTAAGGTAAGGAAGCCGGAAAAGCCTAAATAAAAAACAACAACAAAGCGCTGCGCAGGTCCAGCAGCTCGCCGTGCGGATCATCTGCAGTACAGCCGTGGAAAGAAGAAAGCAGGTACGGGCGGATGCCGGCGGGGCACATGGTGGGATCCCACATGCGGCATATGACCCGCCTGCGTGCAGCCGGCACTATTAGTATGATAGAGGGGTGAGTTTCCCGGCCTGGCATGGCGCTCGCCCGTGGGAAGTTAGCCTGAGGCACAGAAGTGTCTCATTACTCCTAAAGATGTCGCGTCTTACAAGGAACCTCCAACAACATGACTGCATTTGGTTTTAGCCGCACTGATATTACTGGAGTTTAATATCTGCCTTTCCATCACCAGCCGAGAGGAGAGGAGGGGCAGGAAGGGCGTTGTGTGCGGTCAGTAATGGGGCATTATTGCCCATCACCAGCCGAGAGGAGGGGCAGGAAGGGCGTTGTGTGCGGTCAGTAATGGGGCATTATTGCCCATCACCAGCCGAGAGGAGGGGCAGGAAGGGCGTTGTGTGCGGTCAGTAATGGCGCACTTATTGCCCATCCCCAGCCGAGAGGAGGGGCAGGAAAGGCGTTGTGTGCGGTCAGTAATGGCGCACTTATTGCCCATCCCCAGCCGAGAGGAGGGGCAGGAAGGGCGCTGTGTGCGGTCAGTAATGGCGCAGTTATTGCCCATCCCCAGCCGAGAGGAGGGGCAGGAAGGGCGCTGTGTGCGGTCAGTAATGGCGCACTTATTGCCCATCCCCAGCCGAGAGGAGGGGCAGGAAGGGCGCTGTGTGCGGTCAGTAATGGCGCACTTATTGCCCATCCCCAGCCGAGAGGAGGGGCAGGAAGGGCGTTGTGTGCAGTCAGTAATGGGGCACTTATTGCCCATCACCAGCCAGCAGCTGGAACGTAGGGGAATTTACGAAGCTACAGGTGCCAGAGTTCTGGGGGAGTCTGGACGTTCCGGCGCCCGGCTGTTGGTGTATAACGTGACATTATTTAGGATTTAGGAAAGCTGTGCGACTATTTCTTATTTCCCCCGGTCACGTCCTTTTACTTTTAGTCTTAGGGGGGACATTTAAGAAGCCGCACACCAGTTTACTGCTCTAGAAAAGTCACTAAATTTTGCACAAATATTTGCGACTTCTCGGCCTGCTCCAGCCGCGGCACGTCTCTGGGAAGTGGGCGGGGCTTATTGGAGGGGCGGGTCACCCAGAGCAACAGATTTATTTATAATGTATGCCAAAAAATGGCGTAAATTCTGCCAGGAATGCAGACCTGGTTGGGACTAATGAGGGCACATGGAGGATGTGCCAGGGGTGCGCCGAATGCATGAGCGGTATGCGCTGCCTCTTGTATTCGGCGCACCATGCGCTGGGGTAAGTGCTTAGTAAATTTCCCCCTTGCAGGCTGTGGTCTCATTGAAATCAATGGGTGCTGCACCTGCAATTACCGGTACTGGCCACTACACAGGGGTCGGAGCAGCGGCTTCTACTCTGGCCTGTAAACGCCCTTTAATACATTTGCTGCATCTCTGGCTTTTCATGCACCAGAAAGCCAAATCTATGCCGGCCCCACGAGTAGCCGGCGATTTGTACTGATTTATGCCAGTTTCTGGTTTAAATTCTAGTATATCTGTTTTTAAAAAGTAGTGCAAAGTAAAAAGACAAAAAAATGCAAGTTTTTGTGCAAGTAGAACAATATTTTGCAGCTTTTCACCCCAGAGTCCTGGCAGCAGTACCCCCACCCCCGTTCACGGCTGATTGTGCGAACAGGATGAAATCCATGGCGGTCCCACTGACTGTCACCATGCGGGACGCTCCATGGGGCTCGCTTTGTAGTAAAGTAGTGTTTTGCTTCTGTCTTGTGAGCAGGGGGTTCTCTGTTTCTCTCCGGCAGTGCCTGGTCCTTGTGAGCCCGAGGACTTGCTGGATGGAGTAGTCTTTGGTGCCAAATACCTGGGATCTACACAGCTGCAGTGTGAGCGCCATCAGATGGCCAGCGCGCGGGTACGGCAGGCGCAGGAGGCGGTGGACCGGGTGAAGGTGAGAGGATGGGCTGATGTGGGCATAGAGGTCGGAAGCTTCCTCCATGTATACTTCTTTGTGTTGTGCTCCTTAGGCCCCGGATGGGGAGTCTCAGCCGATGACGGAGGTGGATGTCATGGTGTCTACACAGCGGGTGAAAGTCCTCACTGCGGACACTCAGGTCAGAGCTCATGTATTCCTGCACCCGCCCGGCCTCTTTGTACTGGTCTGTAACTGGGGCCCTCGAAGTGCGTGTGGCCTAAAGCACCCGATTGTCTTGATCAATTCCCCGAGGGGAACGTTTATGTGTTTTCTGTTTCTTATCTCCTTCTCCAGGAGGCCCTTATGGACCACCCTCTGCAGACCATTTCCTATACTGCTGACATTGGCAATGTCGTGGTAATCATGGCGCGCAGGAAATCGCCGCGCAGTCCAGATCAACCGTCTTCACAAAAGAGGCCACATAAGATGCTGTGCCACGTCTTCCAGTCAGCTGATGTGAGTCCCTGCTGTTGATAGGCTAAGCCAAGGCTTCGGCTGCCACACGGGTCGAGCGATGGAAGAGCGTTGCGTCGCCCTGCAGTAGTCTGATCTCGCTGTGGGTCGTGCTGTAACTCACAAGAAGCCCTGAGATGCAGCCTTGCCCTCAGCTCAGCAGCTGGACCGTCACTTCTTAACCCTTTCCAGTCCAATGTCGGGCCTGCCCCGACATCATAATTTCCCTCCACAGCTCCGATGTCGGGGCAGGCCCGACACTGCAGTGCAGGAGTGGATCTGCACCCGATCGTCACACACATCGGGTGCAGATGCACTCCTGCACTGGTCCTCATCGAGGAGCCCCGAGGAGAAGGCAGAAAGGGTTTTTAACCCTTTCTGCCCTCTCCTTTACACATTACATAGCGCTCAGTTAGCGCTATGTAATGCAGGGATTCCGGCCGGCAATCATGTGACCGCCGGTGTTACCTGACCCCCGGCGGTCACATGAACGCCGAGCCGGCAGGAGCCTGCACCGTGGAAGGACCTGCTTATCTGACCAGCGTCTTGTGCATTCTCCTTCTGTCTCCCGGCCCGGCGATCATGTGACCGCTGGGTGCCACCTGACCCCAGCGGTCACATGATCGCCGAGCCGGGAGGCAGAAGGAGAATGCGGAAGACGTCGGACAGGTAAGCAGCCCCCCCCCCCTCCACGGTGCAGTGAGCACCTGCACCCTCCTGAACTCTGTCAGTTCAGGAGGGTGCAGGGAAAATGTTTTTTTTCTCACCCATTCTCCCCAGCTCCAATTTATTTGGAGCTGGGGAGAATGGGTGAGAAAAAAATAAATGGATTGGAAAGGGTTAATGTTTGGTTTTTTTTTTCGTCTGTCAACCCTTTGGCGCAGTCTGATGTTAATGAACGTTGGATAGTGGAGGGTTAGTGTAAAGCGGATCCGTCACTGCGCACAAGCTGCAACAAAAATGACCTGATACCTTTATTCTGTGGGTCAGGACCGTTACTATACTTCACACTTATGGAGGTTTTTTTTTTTTCAAAGATTTTTAATTTTTAAACTTATTTCCTGCTGCCTCTTCTGGACACCAAAGCTTTTATTTTCGGTCAGCATAGCTTAGCGAGGTCTCCCTTTGTGCGGGACGTCCTGTAGTTTGCGGCGGTACCATTTTGGAATGCATAGGACTTTTTGATTGCTTTTTATTGCATTTTTTTCTTGGAGACAGGGTGACCAGAAATGTACATTTTTGGCGTTCTTTATTATTTTTTCTGACAACGTTCACCGTGCGGTGTAAGTAATGCGTTTCTTTGATAGATGGGACTTTTACAGATGCTGTGATATGAAATATGTATTTTTGTTATATTATTTAGATTCTTTTATTATAAATATGGCAAAGGGTTTTTTTTTAACTTTTTTTAAAATAATTAGTAAAACTTTATTGCTCTTACTTTTAACTTTTTTTTAGTCCGCAGAGGAGATAACTTGTGATGCTTTGATCGCTCCTGCAGCATGGTGTATTATACTGTGATCGGGCAGGCAATCTATCAAGCCACCCCATGGGGTGGGGTGGCTTGATGGATCTGGAGCCTTTCAGAAGGCCCTGCCACCATGACAACCGCGCTGGTCCCTGCAGTCTCATCGTGGGGGGGGGGGGGTCGTGCAGGACCCCCCCAAATATCATTTGTGGGATTTAAATGCTGCTGTCAGAATTGATAGCGGCATTTAAAAGGTTCTTGGAGCTGTTGCCACTGTAAGAAACAGCCGCCGCCTGCGTTGTAGGAAAAGAGATAGCCCCGCGATCTCTCTTCATACATACCCTGACGCTGCAGGACGTAAATGTACACCGTGCAGCATTAAGGGGTTAATAAACTGTTACTTGTATAAAAAAATGAAGTTCACCCCTTTTCCAACTATACAAATAAACACAGAATGAACATAACTGATGTCGCCGCATCCTTAAGGATCAATCTGTTAAAATATGACATTTTCTGTTCTGCACCGTGAACATGGTTGCAAAAAAATACCCGCTGGCAGAGGTTTTCTTTCTTGGCCAACCCATTTTCAAGCAAAAATGTAATAAAAATTGATTAAAAGGTCTTTTTGGGTATGTGACGACCTGTTTCTGGGTCACGTGGCTCGGGAGCTGCTCGGTCTCATCCAAGTGAAGGGCATTAAGCTGCTGTACCATGTATGGTGCGGTGCATGAAGCGGCTGATCGGTGGGCATCCTGACTCTGAGGATGTGTCCTGAGGATCGGGCGTTAACACTTCACTCACAGAAAATCCCCTTTAATGTGATTGATGTCTATTTGGAAAAGGCTCCGAATCTCATATTTAGCTCTTGTTGTGGCATGGTGCGACTTCAGTGCTTAAACCTCTCGGCAGGCGATTTGTAGGATAGTGGCGTTTTCTTCAAAAGGCGTATCACTTGACAAATGTGTTCACCACCTTAGGCTCAGCTCATTGCCCAGGCTATTGGTCAGGCTTTTGGCTTGGCATACCTGAACTTTCTTCACTCTCAAGGTTTGGAACCTGAGCGACAAGACAATACACGTGTAACAGAACAACTGTACAACGCCAACCTTGCCCACTTCACCAAGAAAGACAACATCAGGGAGGTAAGAGGAAAAGTTCTATCTTGTCCACCCTTAATTTCGTAAATTATCAATATTGAGGATTTAGTATGACATGGTAGAGTTGGAAGGGTCATCGGGTCCCACCCCCTGCTCAGTGCAGGATCACTGAATCATCCCAGACAGATATTTGTCCAGCCTTTGTTTGAACACTTCCATTGAAGGAGAACTCCCCACCTCCTGTGGTAACCTGTTCCACTCATTGATCCCCCTCACTGTCTAATATCTAATCTGTGTCTCCTCCCTTTCAGTTTCATCTCATTGCTTCTAGTCTTTCCTTGTACAGATGAGAATAGGGCTGATCCCTCTGCACTGTGACAGCCCTTCAGATATTTGTAGACAGCTATTAAGTCTCCTCTCAGCCTTCTCTTCTGCTAAACATTCCCAGATCCTTTACCCGTTCCTCATAGGACATGATATGCAGACCGCTCACCATCTTGGTGACTCTTCTCTGAACTTGCTCCAGTTTGTCTATGTCTGTTATAAAGTGAAGTGCCCAGAACTGGACCCAGTATTCCAGATGAGGTCTGACTAAGGAAGAGTAGAGGGTGATAATGACCTCACGTGATCTAGACTCTATGCTTCTCTTAATACATCCCATAATTGTGTTTGCCTTTTTGGCTGCTGCATCACATTGTTGACTCATGTTCAGTCTATGATCTATCAGTATACCAAGTCCTTCTCACATGTGCTGTTTAGCCCAATTCCTCCCATTCTTTATGTGCTTTTTTTGTCATCTAGGAGCTAATGTCCTAAAGAATTGAACAAAAAGAAGGTTATGTTTTAGCAGCGTTATCTGTAATGAGCCTTACACAGACACAAACATAACGTTGCATTTCTTTGTTCCTGGGAAGCTAGCCGTACAACTTGGAACTGAGCTGTGACTTGACCTTAAAGATTTGTGGCATACCCCACCGGCTCTGTGCCGGCATCCATGAGCCCTTACAGGAATATGACATTGGTATAATATTGGCCTTTGTTTGCATCTGCATCTCGTGGCCGGAGTGGAGCGTCTCTCCCTCCATAGGACTTGTCCTGCGTTACCGGCAGCTCATTGATGTGACTGGGCACTATGTAATGCTTAATTTGCACACCAGGGAAGCATGCCTCCTCTTTATCATCCACTCGGATCACTACTGCCTCATGGCCATTGCATTTGGGTTACCCCCCACCCCAAAGCGGCTCCATCATAGGTGATGTTAGGCCATGAACGTGGCGGGCTTATATGGTAGACTCAAACCTTCTCTGGTCTAGCTGTGGCTCAGTTGAGCGTTGTGATGGTCCACAGGGCCGTGCCTATACCTAAGCTTAAAACACTAGGCAAACCTAAGAAAGATGAGCTGTACTTCCCTGCAGGCCTCCAGCTAATCTAAACCACCCACACGGTGTCCATTGGAACCCAGGAAGTCAGCTTCTGGCCCTATTGTCCAACATGGCCGACTGTCATTCACAGAACGCAGATGCTCTCCTTTTTCATTTAAAAAAACCTGCTACTTTATTTGAAGGTTGGTGATGTGTTACCGTGTAGCATTCAGTCCTCCGCCCCGTAGGAGAAGTATGAGGCCGTGTACCTGGGGAGTCCGTCCGGTCGCTGAAGCAGGTTAATCTAGATGTTTCACTTGTTTGACTCCAGATATCTGAGATGGATAAGGCTGCTCCTTATTTAATGTCCTCTTTGCATTTCATGTAATTCATACAAGCACTCGGAGCAAAAACTGTTTTTATGTTCGTCTATCAACAGGTTTATATCCAGAAAGAAAAAGGAGAAATGTTGGGTGCGGCGGTGGTGGAGTCGGGCTGGGGCTCCTTACTCCCCACGGTTGTCATTGCCAACTTAATGCATGGAGGACCAGCTGAGCGGAGCGGAGAGCTGAGCATTGGGGATTATGTGACCAGCGTCAATGGGACAAGTTTGGTTGGTCTTCCCTTTTCTACATGCCAGGGATTAATCCGGGTGAGACGTTGTTGGGGATGGGGGGCTTCTTTAAGTAGAGAACCAGCCAATAAAGTTAAAGGGCCATTGCCATTCACTGTGATGGAGAGGAGTAGGATGGGAGAGTCGGTTTACAGAGATGATTCTAATAGTCACCTGAATACTGTAAGAAGAGTCCCATATCCACGTGGTGATTAGATTACCTATAAGGAAATCCACGTTGAGCAGTGATCCGTACCGTAAGGCGGTAAACACTGGTGTAGCATCCATGGAACATGCCAGAAGAATTTATTTTTTTTCATGAATGCAAGTTTTAATTTACTCCAGTTCACATTGTGTCTATTTGAGGTACGCTAAGGCTAATTTTACACAGGTGAGTGCGATATCAGGTTGTGAAACACGACCCAATATCGCGCTCGCAAAGTGTGATGTCCCTGCGGATGCGAGGCGTTTTTGTGTTTAACCCCTTAACACTATAGGACGTACAGTTACGTCCTGCAGTGTCGGGGTATGTATGAAGCGAGATCGTGCAGTGATCTCCCTCCATACAACGCGGGCATCGGCTGTTTCTTACATCCGACACCTGCCTGCAACAGCTCCGATAAGCTGCACGGCTCATTGGAGCTGTTAACTCTCTAAATGCTGGCATTTAAATCCCCTGAACGATGTTCTGGGGTCCCGTACACCCCCTCGCGATGAGATCACGCGTTGCCATGTGGGTGTTATGTCAGCCGGGGGCCTTCTGAAAGCTATGCCCGTGGGGTGGCATCATAGACTGCCTGTCAGATCGCATTACATCATACTGCAGGAGCGATCAAAGCACCACAAGTTGTGGTCCCCTCTGGGGACAAAAAAACATATATAGTAGAAATAAGATCAATAAAGTTTTACTAATTATTTAAAAAAAATAAGGTAATAAAAGTACATAATTATAATAAAAATAATAAAACAAAAATCCATATTTGGTATCGGAGCGTCTGTAAAAGTCCAATCTATTAAAATAGCTCATTATTTACCCCTCATGGTTAACGTCGTCAGAAAAAAAACCACTTTTTTTAAGGGGGGGGGCATCCCATCTCCAAGAAAAATGTAATAAGCGATTAAAAAGTCGTATGTATTCCAGAATGGTACCAACTGAAACTACAGGACGTTCTGCAAAAAATGAGCCCCACACAACTGAGCTGTACGAGTTTGGTATGGTAGTAACCGTACTGACCCAGAGAATAAAGTCATCATGTTGTTTTTGTTGCAGTTTGTGCGCCGCAGAAACAAGACGCACCGAAAGATGGCGGAATGCGGGTTTTTTTCCATTTCACTCCACTTAGAATGTACTGAAAAACTCTTTAAAAATTCTGTGGTACATTATATAGAACAGTTACAAAATACAACTCGTCCCGCAAAACTCTATTTCTCAGACAGCGACGGCGATGGATAAATAATAGTTAGGATTTCTTTATAGGGGGAAGGGAAAAACCGAAAATGGCAACAAAAAATAATGTGGCCATGTCCTTAAGGGGTTAAAGTTGCCTTGCATCACTTCAGGAAAGTAGCAATCGCGCAGAGTTTGGGTAAACATCGCACGACGTGCGATACTGCGCCGGCTCCATTGAAAACCTGGGGCGATCCGATGACGCCCAAATTGGTCATGCTGAGTTGTTTTTTTTTTTCCCCCTGTACCACGATGCGGGACAAAATTGCGGATGCGTATGACCCTATTCCAAAGAATGGGGTTCGTATTCGTATTACGGTTGCTAAGAACGCACATATTTTGCGTGATTTTCTCGGTTGTTTAATAACGGCCTAAGGATACTTTTTGGATGGAGCTAATGCCCATTAAAGGGGCTCCGCACGGGTTCATCCGGCTGCAGCCCCCCTTATGCTTCATTCTGCAGCTCTGATGCGGCTGTTTTGTACTTTATTTCAGGCTTTACACAAGAATAGTGCGACAAATGACTAGAAACAGAAAAAACGAAGGAGTGGGGGTCCTGGGTATTCACCCTAACCGTATCTTATCTGTGGGGCAGGATGTGCAGGAGTCCTCAGACAGACTGAAGTTAACGAGTCGAGTAATTTTGCCCTTTTCTTTCTTCCAGGACCTGAAAAGTCAGTCGGAGGTGATTATATGCATTGTGCGCTGCCCCCCTGTGGTCACTGCTATCATTCAGAGGCCGGACACCACCTACCAGCTGGGCTTCAGTGTGGAGGATGGAGTGGTGAGTGCCAAGGAACTAGGAAGCTTTAGGCCGGCTTCACACAACGGGACTTTTACTGTGGAATCTGCGGTCAGCATCCACACGGAGGATCCACAGCAAATGGCATGCACCGAAAAGTATGAAAAATCACTTTTTCCTTCACATTCGTGGAAACGAATTGCGTATTCCGTGGGCGGAGGAAAAATTGCAACATGCTCTATTTTGCTGCAGACTCCATGCGGACAGCCTCCTCTGAAGTCAATAGAAGCTGTCATACCACAAAAGACGGCTAAGGGGCGCTCATATAAATATGTATAGATATATCAGGGGTCAGTACAGAGATCTCTTCCATCATCTATTATACCCAGGACTGTAACAAGGGGGCGCTCTAATAACTATGTATAGATATATCAAGGATCAGTACAGAGATCTCTCCCATCTATTATACTCAGGCCTGTAACAAGGGGGCGCTCTAATAACTATGTATAATATATCAGGAGTCAGTACAGAGATCTCTCCCATCATCTATTATACCCAGGACTGTAACAAGGGGGCGCTCTAATAACTATGTATAGATATATCAGGGCTCAGTACAGAGATCTCCCCCATCATCTATTATACCCAGGACTGTAACAAGGGGGCGCTCTAATAACTATGTATAGATATATCAGGGGTCAGTACAGAGATCTCTCCCATCATCTATTATACCCAGGACTGTAACAAGGGGGCGGTCTAATAACTATGTATAATATATCAGGAGTCAGTACAGAGATCTCTCCTATCATCTATTATACCTAGGACTGTAACAAGGGGGCGCTCTAATAACTATGTATAGATATATCAGGGGTCAGTACAGAGATCTCTCCTATCATCTATTATACCTAGGACTGTAACAAGGGGGCGCTCTAATAACTATGTGTAATATATCAGCGAGTCAGTACAGAGATCTCTTGCATCATCTATTATACCCTGGACTGTAACAAGGGGGCACTCTTATGACTATATATAGATATATCAGGGGTCAGTACAGAGATCTCTCCCATCATCTATTATACCCAGGACTGTAACAAGGGGGCGCTCTAATAACTATGTATAGATATATCAGGGGTCAGTACAGAGATCTCTTCCATCATCTATTATACCCAGGACTGTAACAAGGGGGCACTCTTATGACTATATATAGATATATCAGGAGTCAGTACAGAGATCTCTCCCATCATCTATTATACCCAGGACTGTAACAAGGGGGCGCTCTAATAACTATGTATAGATATATCAGGGGTCAGTACAGAGATCTCTTCCATCATCTATTATACCCAGGACTGTAACAAGGGGGCGCTCTAATAACTATGTATAGATATATCAGGGGTCAGTACAGAGATCTCTTCCATCATCTATTATACCCTGGACTGTAACAAGGGGGCGCTCTAATAACTATGTATAGATATATCAAGGATCAGTACAGAGATCTCTCCCATCTATTATACTCAGGCCTGTAACAAGGGGGCGCTCTAATAACTATGTATAATATATCAGGAGTCAGTACAGAGATCTCTCCCATCATCTATTATACCCAGGACTGTAACAAGGGGGCGCTCTAATAACTATGTATAGATATATCAGGGCTCAGTACAGAGATCTCCCCCATCATCTATTATACCCAGGACTGTAACAAGGGGGCGCTCTAATAACTATGTATAGATATATCAGGGGTCAGTACAGAGATCTCTCCCATCATCTATTATACCCAGGACTGTAACAAGGGGGCGGTCTAATAACTATGTATAATATATCAGGAGTCAGTACAGAGATCTCTCCTATCATCTATTATACCTAGGACTGTAACAAGGGGGCGCTCTAATAACTATGTATAGATATATCAGGGGTCAGTACAGAGATCTCTCCTATCATCTATTATACCTAGGACTGTAACAAGGGGGCGCTCTAATAACTATGTGTAATATATCAGCGAGTCAGTACAGAGATCTCTTGCATCATCTATTATACCCTGGACTGTAACAAGGGGGCACTCTTATGACTATATATAGATATATCAGGGGTCAGTACAGAGATCTCTCCCATCATCTATTATACCCAGGACTGTAACAAGGGGGCATTCTAATAACTATGTATAATATATCAGGGGTCAGTACAGAGAGCTCTCCCATCATCTATTATACCAGGACTGTAACAAGGGGGCGCTCTAATAACTATGCATAGATATATCAGGGATCAGTACAGAGATCTCTCCCATTATCTATTATACCCAGGACTGTAACAAGGGGGCGCTCTAATAACTATGTATATCAGGGGTCAGTACAGAGATCTCACCCATCATGTATTATACCCAGGACTGTAACAAGGGGGCGCTCTAATAACTATGTATAATATATCAGGGGTCAGTACAGAGATCTCTTCCATCATCTATTTATACCCAGGACTGTAACAAGAGGGCGCTCTAATAACTATGTATAGATATCTCAGGGGTCAGTACAGAGATCTCTCCCATCATCTATTATACCCAGGACTGTGACAAGGGGGCGCTCTAATAACTATGTATAATATATCAGGGGTCAGTACAGAGATCTCTTCCATCATCTATTATACCCAGGACTGTAACAAGGGGGTGCTGTAATAACTATGTATAGATATATAAGGTGACAGTACAGAGATCTCTCCATCATCTATTATACCCAGGACTGTAACAAGGGGGCGCTCTAATAACTATGTATAGATATATCAGGGGTCAGTACAGAGATCTCTTCCATCATCTATTTATACCCAGGACTGTAACAAGGGGCTGCTCTAATAACTATGTATAATATATCAGGGGTCAGTACAGAGATCTCTCCTATCATCTATTATACCCAGGACTGTAACAAGGGGGCGCACACTCTGTCTAGTGGAAAGAAAGTTTCTACAATGAAAGGGGTTCTTTACTGTAAGAGCAGTGAGATTATGCAGCTCTCTCCTGAGGACCTGGTGATGGAGAACTTGATAAGAGTATAAGAGGGCCTGGACGTCTGTCTTATGTTATATTACTTTCTTCTTCAGAAGGGTCGGTGATTTGGGGATTCTTCCGACGGCCCCTACATATTATTTATTCACAGCTGTGTGTTTTTCACGTGACTTTCACCTACATTAGAGATAATGCAGTACGTCTTATATGTGTGCATTACTCAGTCATGAAAACAAGGGGTGTGGGTAAATAGTCAAGAGATCTGCATATTTCCTGCGTAGAGGATAAGTGTTATGGACTGTATGTGCCTCCACAGATCTGTAGCCTTATCCGCGGGGGCATCGCTGAGCGAGGAGGCATCAGAGTGGGGCATCGCATCATTGAAATAAATGGACAAAGTGTAGTGGCCACGGCCCATGAGAAGATCATCCAGACCCTGCTGGACGCCACCGGGGAGGTAAGGACTGTCCGGTGGGGTCATCTCAGTGCAGCTTCTAGTCTGTCTTCTGCTTACACACATCTCCTTACAGGTCCACATAAAGACCATGCCGGCGTCCACCTACAGACTGCTCACCGGCCAGGAGACGCCCGTCTATCTCTGAAGAACGGCTGCCGTTTAGCTGTATAAACTTTGCTTGTTCTCCTGGAAAACAATCTTTGTATGCAAACGGTATTTTACGTCTCCAACCATGTTGTGCCTTTTACATCACAAGGGGGATGTCCACCATGAAATCCGGATCTGTAGCAGACCAACTCTGTTCAGATGTTGGGATTTGTTCTTCATATCTTTGCCTCTACGATGGGAGCAGCTAGTGGCCATCAGAAGTACTGCGCACACCAGCCCTTTACACAGCGGCAGGGTCCCACTTGTATATCAGGCGCTTCCTGTATTTTATATTTTGCTCTGCAGCCGATCTAAACAGAATAATATATTATGGCCTTCAGGGCATCCATGTCCTACGAGAGGGGAGGGGGGAAAGCAAAGAACTGCAACACAAGTGGTGACCTCTGCAGCTACAGGAGGGTTTGTAGAAGCCTCATCTGCTCACCCCTCCCCTGTATGGAGGAACGGATCAGTCGCAAACGGGGTTTGTGTTTTACATACAGTCTTAAGATACTTTGTAACGTGTCAGATGATTTAGCTCAGGTTCTTCATTTAAAAGCTACATTGCCTGATGCATGTTACAAAGTATCTTAACCTCGTAAAACTCGAATCCACCCGGCCTTGTGAGGTAAAGAAAGCTTACTGTCAGTACTAGAAGTGCCCTTTGTATGCCTCTATCCATGGCCAGCGCCTGAGAAACAACTCAGAATGTAGCATCTGACTGTGGGGTACAGATACCGTGGCAGCGGTGGGGCGAGTGACCTTATAAAGGAAGGGCGGGTACTGCAGTGTATTTTCCTACGGGTTTTCACTTGCAGGACTTCTAGAACACCTTATTTATGGGAAAAGTGCAATAATACTGAAGCATGTCTGGCTCCAGCGTTCAGGGTAAGCTTTTCCTGCACTATGTATATTTTTATGACTCCTTTTTAGTATCTGTTAAAGGGGGCCCGGCGCCAGGTTTATGCTGCTCTGAGGGCCGTGTAAAGTGGTGACAGCAGTACATTTGTGTCTTTGCTTTTATCTGCAGCCGTCGAGGCTGGAGTCCTTGCAATGCTGTAAGCACACCGCTGAGTTCTTGATATTCATGAACTTTCGGCCCTTCTGCTGATTGACAGCTTTCTGCCTATGCACAGTATGGGAGAAGGCTATCAATCAGCAACAGGTGCAGCCAGTTGTTCATAAACTTTTGGACTTGGCACTTGTCGCCTCCTGTTTCAGCAAATACAGTGAATTTCTGAAAAGTAAGGCATATAATGAATGCGCTGCTGGATTTGCGGCTCCCGCCTCTACTGTCTTGTCCTAATACCGCAGCAGGAACAGCCCGCTGGTTCCCCTTTTATCTGCTACATACACTGTTCTATTTTTATTAAATATGATGGATTATAACACGTCCGAATTTTTCTATGATGAAAAATATGATTATTGATTAAATATATCTCTCGTCTGCACCATTGTGGGAACACAGCAACACCTTGGGTATAGCTTCTGCCACTAGGAGGCGACGTTAAGCATAAAAAAAGGGTTAATTCTTCCTGCTAGCTATATCCCTCCTGCAAGCACCAAGTTCATCAATTTTGCTTAGTGTCTGAAGGAGGCGGACCTTCCTGCTGTGTCCGTCTTCTGTTTTGTTTTTTTTTCCTTTCTCTCTTCTAGATGGGTATTGGGGATGAACTAACATTCCTGATGGCCCCAAAGTGGGGAGGGGGTGAACAGTCCTGCACCAGACAGCACTATTACACCCTTCTCCAAGAAGACAAAGCGGACCAGGACAGCACTAACAGCTCTGTCTACCGCCAGTCATCAGGTCACCGTAGGTTCCTGACTGCTCCCCCTCACTTCCAGCGACCTCTCAGATCCAAGGAGGTCGCTGGTGCCTAGACGAGCCGAAGCAAAGAGGGTGAAGATAGATGCGTCTCAGCATATTCCCTCCACACCTTCTCTCCCCCCCCCCCTCTCTTCCTCTATCAGCGCAGTAGCGGTGTATCTCCGACCCCTTGTGCAGTTTCTGTGTCCAGGCTGGTGCGTGGATGGGCTGCCCAGAGCCACATATGATGTGCGCTCTCGCGACTGTACGAGATTTACATCCAGCAGAGAATATCTTGTCTTACGGACAACAGTGTGCGAACTAATGGTCAGCAGTACTTCGGGCTTGTTGAGGCCTGTAGTACCTTCCATAGAGAAAGAGTGCTCTGCACAGGGATTCGCCGGATTAATCACTCCTCATGACTGCTCCCGTCCACATTGAGCCTGGCCTAACAGCTCGCTGAGGGTTGCCCACTTGCAGTCTGTAGACGGTCGCGCTCTGTCCATGTCCAGAATGACAGGCATGACACATGTACTATGATCGCTACCGTAAGAGAGTTACAGCCAGTCAGACGTTTTTGGAATCGGTTATCATCAATAATCCGGGCTTGCTGACTCCTGTAGTACCTTCCATATGGGAAGAGTACTTTGCACAGAAAGTCTGTGGTTACATTTCTTCTTCGGTTCAGGAAGGGGAGGGGGGGTTTCACCTAACTGGTGGCCCGGCGGCAGTGTCCTTGCAAGCAGCTGTAGCACGATCCCCGATTACAGGAGAGACGCAGACTTGGACCGCCCAGAGACGCATACTATGTCACGGGACGAATGTCAGGCAGAGCTGTCTCGCTCACGGAGCGGCCAGCAGGGGCTGGGGCAGTGCAGGAGATTTCTCTCCTCTCGCTCCCCCGCCCTCCTCCATTAAGGAAAAAACAGCAGCCGTTCACTACTGAACGGCCGCTGTTTAAACGATCAGCTTCATCGCTCATTTTTTATGCTGCATAAACAATCAGCGATGAAGCTCATCACTCCGTGTAAGCAGCGGCCGTTCAGTATTGAACGGACGCTGTGTTATCTCAATGAAGAGGGGCGGGGGGGCCAAGAGGAGAGATATCTCATTCACTGCCCCGCTCCCCTGCTGGCTGCTCCGTGAGCGAGGCAGCTCTGCTAGGTACCGTGTGACAGCACCGCAGCAAGGAAACGCACGGACGAGTGTCGGGCATCGTTGGCCTGACGTTCGTCCCGTGTAAATGGACCTTAAGTATAGTTTTGATGCAGGGGTCCACCCTCCGACGGAGTCTGGGGGCGGTAGGTCCGCCTACTAGCTGCCCTCCAGTCAGCTCTAACATGCTGCCGGCTATGGGTCCGGTCCCGCTCCAGGTGGCCTTGGAACCAAACCAGCATCTAGTGCTTTTTAGGAACACTGGACTGCATGCTCAGCCAGCCGTGTCCATATGGCCCTGGGTCACTCATGTCGTCGGTGACAGAGTGAGGCGTACGCTGTAGCGGAGCAGTCTCCATCTCCGCTCCTAGACCATTTCTTTGTGGGTCCTTCCTACGCAGGTACAATGTGAAAGGTTCTGGTCCAACGTGGAGCCTGTTTCACAACTGCTTCTCTAAGCCGAAGAGTTGGGGTGCCCTGCATCCTCTTGGGCCTCATTTTGATGGAAGTCAATTAGCTCTATGGCCGACGCACCTTCCCTCAGACAGGGATTGGCTGGGTTTTTCCCGGGTCCCCTCATTTGCGCAGGTACAGTGTGTGAGTTGCTGGTGGTAAGTGGTTTTTGCCCTTTCACATGTCTTGGTCAGTTTTTAGACTACACATTTATAGGGTGCCGTCTGGGAGACAGTGGTTAATTCAGGTGGATCCAGAAGCACATTGTGATCCTCCTGAATGATGACATGCAGGAGACCATGAAACATTATACACGGATACAGAGTTCAATTCTTAGCGCTCATCCTGCCTGACTCCAGATGTTTTCCACGATGGCACCAGTGAGATCCACGCCCAATCTTCTGGTGCCTGGTTAGCGGTTGTGATGACCTCTTCATAAGGAGCTACGTTTGTGCACATCCCAGAGAGATGTCATTTCCAAGCCTAGACTTTGTCAAAAACCATATGCTTCATGCAAAACGTGGATGCCGTGGCCATGTCAGAGGCCTGATCCTAATGGTATCTTTTGAACCCTGCATCTACAGCTCCCATTCTCTCTGGTAGCCCCCACACATCACCTTGGATGGTTCCTACTAATCCTTCAGCAGCAGACCCTGCTCTTCGATTAGGTCGACAGCTATAAGGCCCCCAGCTTTTTGAAGTTTTAGCTCCATTGCCTATGCTACTGCCATCACGTCCTGCTAGCCTTGGCTACTCATCTCCCGTCCATGCAGGAGGCGCTAGCGGGTGGAATCTCCCTGTCATCAAAGAAGGCGTTATGGACCGGTTGCATGTTACTTTTCTAGACGTGGTATCGTGACCCTGCGTTAATGGAGACTTTGGTCCCATATCTCTGCTACCGGTAGTACTCCCGACAACACAAGTCCCATCCTTGGTTTTCCAAGTGGGCTCCTCTTCACGGCAGTACAGGATTACCACCCCAGGGACATCAGGTGTTCAGGCTGTGTTACGGTAGATATTGCTCTGACACCTAATGTCTCGTTGGAAGCTCCTCCTCGAGCGCTCTCCCCCAGTGGCTGGATGAAACTGTTGCTCGGTTCCCTTTATGCTCTATCTCTCGGCATGCTGGAGGCAGTTAAAGAGCTTATTGCACTGCTTTACACATACGGCTTATTTCTCTCTCTCTCCCTCCCCCCTCCCCTCATCCTTACATTGTGGTAAGAACTTACCATAAAATCTCTTTCTGGTCCTGTTCATTGGGGACCCCACACCCACCCAGTCTGGTATTAGGACTGTAACATATACTCCTTGGTTGGAGTGTTCTCAGTACGGTCGCACATGGTGATACATGAGTTACAGTTTTTAAATATTGTTTATTAACCTCTTGTTGTCATATCCTACTGGCTGCTCCTACTGCTTGCATACAAACTGATCGGCTTGGTGCTTGCAGGGGGGGGTAGAGCTGGTGGGAGAAGTTAACACTTTTATGCTTAGTGTCGCCTCCTAGTGGCAGAAGCTATACCCAAGGTCAGAGCTCTTTCCCCCAATGAACAAGATGAGAAAGAGATTTTAGGGTAAGTTATACCAAAAATCTTGTTGTTCCTGTATGAGACACTCTTTGGGTGCAACAAAGTTGTATGAATTGGGTTACTTCAGGCCGATCAGTTTTCCCACCTGTCCCCATAATGCACTTACATTTTTTTTTTTTTTCTCCAATAAAGCCAGAAAATAGAACGGACGCATATAATAAATACCCAGGAACTCCTTTCTAAAATCTGGCTAATAGTAAGACTGTATTTGGTTACCATCAGTAACAGTCACCGTGCAGCTTACATTGTTTTCAGAGCGGTTTAAAGGGCCACTCCGATATAAAAAAAAACCCCTTCATTATGAAGATCTCCCCCCATTACATACATGGCAGCTCGTATGACCTTCGGTATTACTTTGTATGAAATGCCTGGAGTCCTTCCCTGTGGATGGGTCATGTAGTCACAATCCTGATGGCCGGAGATTTGTCTGTTAGGCTTACTTCCCACAGGTGAGCGCGATATTAGGCTGACACTTGTCACGATATCTCGCTAATCGAGGTTCATTTTACCCGTAGAGGCGATTTTCAGGCAAACGCCTCACATCGCTTCTGTGAAATTCCAATCCTCTAACAAGTTTCATGTGCCATGGCGGATCGGAAGAGTTTCCCATTGATTTCAATGGACAACCTCACATTGCATGCCATGAGATGTATTTAAGGTCTCATTGAAATCAATGACTGATACATTCCAAGGAATGCAAAAACATAGGACACGCCACAATTGTTTTCCCTTACAGCAACGTAGTCGGTGATTACATCGCTCATGGGTATGACTCCATGCAAAAGAATGGAGTTCAAATTTACGCAAATTTTATGCATCTTGCAACACAAAAACTCACAGTTGTCACCCGTGTAAAACTAGCCTTAGAATAATTCCTGTCTGTTGGACCCTACCTCACTAACTCCTATCACATCTGATTATTAGAGGCTCCTGTCACACAGTTGTAATGAAGGAGATGATAGTTCAACATGCTGATTATATACTTATAAGCTTTAGCTTAGTTAGGTGACCAAAGCTGTTAAAAAATAAATAAATCACACCGTCCTGCCAACAGGCAGAGATGGTACCCGCTCCAGCTGCTCATGGGACAGAAGACACAGAATAGTGAAAGAGGAAGCATCGGAGAAATCAACATAAAAACGTGGTGCCCGATAGGCATCAGACACGAGGCTGCACTGCATAGAAGTGAGAGCAGTATACATAGGAGGCCCTGGGGGTGGGAAGGCTGCAGAGGTGGAAAGAAAAAGTGGTATTGCCTTTAGGGAATGACATCTGAGATGATTGCTGCTTATAGCAACTGGTTTCATGAATCCACACATTGGCCAGTATATGCGGCATATGAACCATACAACCTTGTAGTTAAAGCCTTCCCAGTCACCCCGGATGCCCATTTTAAATCTACTAGGTGGAAGAACAGCAAATGTAAGATGTAGAACAGCAGAACAGGGAGTAAGATTACAGAAGATGTTAGGATGTAGTTAGAGCTTCACCCAAAGGAGACTTCCAGGAGGAAGGAGTTTCCACCCCCCTAATTGTTTGGACTTCTCTAGAGACAAGATGCTGGACTACAATGAACAGTCGTCTTGTATACTGGGCCCTGGTTTCTGTGACTTTGTGCCATCAGCCCCAGGATGCCTTACAACTCGGACTGACGGGCAATAAAGAATGTTAGGTAGCTATTCAATGGGTGCTCTGCCTGCGACTACAACCGGGCTGCTGTAAGTGCAGAGGGATCTGGCAGCGGGTGCCACACAGGGCACACATCTCTCTCCTCCCCCCCCCCCCCCCCCGGCAAACAGGGCACACATCTCTCTCCACCCCCCCCCCCCCCGGCAACAGGGCACACATCCTCCCCCCCCCCCACCCCCGCAAACATGGCACACTTCTCTCTCCCCCCTCCCCCCCTCCCGGCAAACAGGGCACACATCTCTCTCCCCCCCCCCCCGGCAAACAGGGCACACATCTCTCTCCCGCCCCCCCCGGCAAGCCCTCTTCCCGAAGGGCACACATCTCTCTCCCCCCCCCGGCAAACAGGGCACGACATCTCTCTCCCCCCCCCCGGCAAACGAAGGGCACACAGTCTCTCTCCCCCCCCCCCCCGAGGGCAAACAGGGCACACATCTCTCTCCCCCCCCCCCCCCCGGCAACAGGGCACACATCTCTCTCCCCCCCCCCCCCCCGGCAAACAGGGCACACATCTCTCTCCCCCCCCCCCCCCCCGGCAAACAGGGCACGACATCTCTCTCCCCCCCCCCCCCCCCCCGGCAAACAGGGCACACATCTCTCCCCCCCCCCCCCCCCCCGGCAAACAGGGCACACATCTCTCTCCCCCCCCCCCCCCCGGCAAACAGGGCACACATCTCTCTCGCCCCCCCCCCCCCCCCGGCAAACAGGGCACACATCTCTCTCCCCCCCCCCCCCCCCCGGCAAACAGGGCACACATCTCTCTCCCCCGCCCCCCCCCCCCCCCCCGGCAAACAGGGCACACATCTCTCTCCCCCCCCCCCCCCCCCCGCAAACAGGGCACACATCTCTCTCCCCCCCCCCCCCCCCGGCAAACAGGGCACACATCTCTCTCCCCCCCCCCCCCCGGCAAACAGGGCACACATCTCTCTCCCCCCCCCCCCCCCCCCCGGCAAACAGGGCACACATCTCTCTCCCCCCCCCCCCCGGCAAACAGGGCACACATCTCTCCCCCCCCCCCCCCCCCCGGCAAACAGGGCACACATCTCTCTCCCCCCCCCCCCCCCCGGCAAACAGGGCACACATCTCTCTCCCCCCCCCCCCCCCCCGCAAACAGGGCACACATCTCTCTCCCCCCCCCCCCCCCGGCAAACAGGGCACACATCTCTCTCCCCCCCCCCCCCCGGCAAACAGGGCACACATCTCTCTCCCCCCCCCCCCCGGCAAACAAGGGCACACATCTCTCCCCCCCCCCCCCCCCCCGGCAAACAGGGCACACATCTCTCTCCCCCCCCCCCCCCCCGGCAAACAGGGCACACATCTCTCTCCCCCCCCCCCCCCCCCCGGCAAACAGGGCACACATCTCTCCCCCCCCCCCCCCCCCGGCAAACAGGGCACACATCTCTCTCCCCCCCCCCGGCAAACAGGGCACACATCTCTCTCCCGACCCCCCCCCCCCCCCCGGCAAACAGGGCACACATCTCTCTCCCCCCCCCCCCCCCCGGCAAACAGGGGCACACATCTCTCTCCCCCCCCCCGGCAAACAGGGCACACATCTCTCTCCCCCCCCCCCCCCGGCAAACAGGGCCACATCTCTCCCCCCCCCCCCCCGGCAAACAGGGCACACATCTCTCCCCCCCCCCCCCCCGGCAAACAGGGCACACATCTCTCTCCCCAACCCCCCCCCCCCCCCGCAAACAGGGCACACATCTCTCTCCCCAACCCCCCCCCCCCCCCGGCAAACAGGGCACACATCTCTCTCCCCCCCCCGGCAAACAGGGCACACATCTCTCTCCCCCCCGGCAAACAGGGCACACATCTCTCCCCCCCCCGGCAAACAGGGCACACATCTCTCTCCCCCCCCCCCCCGGCAAACAGGGCACACATCTCTCTCCCCCCCCCCCCGCAAACAGGGCACACATCTCCCCCCCCCCCCCGCATACAGGGCACACATCTCCCCCCCCCCGCAAACAGGGCACACATCTCCCCCCCCCCCCCGCAAACAGGGCACACATCTCTCTCCCCCCCCCCCCCGGCAAACAGGGCACACATCTCTCTCCCCCCCCCCCCCCCCCCCGGCAAACATCTCTCTCCCCCCCCCCCCCGGCAAACATCTCTCTCCCCCCCCCCCCCCCGGCAAACATCTCTCTCCCCCCCCCCCCCCCCCGGCAAACATCTCTCTCCCCCCCCCCCCCCCCCGGCAAACATCTCTCTCCCCCCCCCCCCCCCGGCAAACATCTCTCTCCCCCCCCCCCCCCCCCGGCAAACAGGGCACACATCTCTCTCCCCCCCCCCCCCCGGCAAACAGGGCACACATCTCTCTCCCCCCCCCCCCCCCCCCCGGCAAACAGGGCACACATCTCTCTCCCCCCCCCCCCCCGGCAACAGGGCACACATCTCTCTCCCCCCCCCCCCGCAAACAGGGCACACATCTCCCCCCCCCCCCCCGCATACAGGGCACACATCTCCCCCCCCCCCGCAAACAGGGCACACATCTCCCCCCCCCCCGCAAACAGGGCACACATCTCCCCCCCCCCCCGCAAACAGGGCACACATCTCCCCCCCCCCCCCGCAAACAGGGCACACATCTCCCCCCCCCCCCCCGCAAACAGGGCACACATCTCCCCCCCCCCCCCCGCAAACAGGGCACACATCTCCCCCCCCCCCCCCGCAAACAGGGCACACATCTCCCCCCCCCCCCGCAAACAGGGCACACATCTCCCCCCCCCCCCCCCCCCCCCGCAAACAGGGCACACATCTCCCCCCCCCCCCCCGCAAACAGGGCACACATCTCCCCCCCCCCCCGCAAACAGGGCACACATCTCCCCCCCCCCCGCAAACAGGGCACACATCTCCCCCCCCCCCCCGCAAACAGGGCACACATCTCCCCCCCCCCCCCCGCAAACAGGGCACACATCTCCCCCCCCCCCCCGCAAACAGGGCACACATCTCCCCCCCCCCCCCCGCAAACAGGGCACACATCTCCCCCCCCCCCCCCGCAAACAGGGCACACATCTCCCCCCCCCCCCCGCAAACAGGGCACACATCTCCCCCCCCCCCCCGCAAACAGGGCACACATCTCCCCCCCCCCCCCCCGCAAACAGGGCACACATCTCCCCCCCCCCCCGCAAACAGGGCACACATCTCCCCCCCCCCCCCCGCAAACAGGGCACACATCTCCCCCCCCCCCCCCCGCAAACAGGGCACACATCTCCCCCCCCCCCCCGCAAACAGGGCACACATCTTCCCCCCCCCCCCCCCAAGACAACGATGAGCCTCATCAGGGATTCACAGCGGGATACAGCTGATACTATTGTTTCAGCTGTATCCAGCTCCCTGATGACAGGCGGGGTATGAAGAACAGAGCGATCCAGCTGTGTTCTTCATACTCCACTCCGGAGCGCTCGGCTATACAACAACCGGGCGCTCCATGCAGAAAACATCTGGATGCAGAAGGCAAGCTGGGACACCCCACTTGTCTTCTGCATCCCCCCACTCAGAGCGCCCGGCTGTATAACAGATGGGCGCTCGGAGCGGGTTACAGCTGGATGCAGAAGACAAGTGGGGACACCCCGCTTGTCTTCTGCATCTTCCGCTGGCAGCGCTAGGTTATCGCTCATCTTGAGCTGTAAATGGCACAACGATTATCGCTCAAAAGTCGCTTGAGCGACAATCATTGTGTCTAACATGGGCCTTAACCTTCCCCACGCGCCAGCATGCACAGTGGTAGCGGGGGCTTACGTATGACCGACTCTTCTCTGTCCACATGCTGCAGGGAAGACGTGCAAGTTCTGACAAACACCAGCATATTAGCCCTTAAGTGGCGCTGTTACCGTTTGTCACTACTGGCAACAGAAAAGATGGCAGAATCCCTTTAAAGTGCCCTTTCAAAGCAAAACATTCCATTGCAATGCCAAGTGGCACCTGCTAAAGCCTGGGGGCCCCGTTAACAGGATACAACTAGAAGGGGCAGACGTTCCTATTAAAACTATTTATTATACATCATGTAAAAACAAAGGTTTTGTTCAAAGCGGCATCTGCGCAAAAATACAAAATGCAGAAAGCTGGTACAAAACTTTTCATAGACAGTGTTGAGTTGTGTCAGGGGGATAATCCTGATTTACAGGTCGGTGGCCGGACCGCCCCAGCTGTAATCTTCATCCTCAGAGCTGGAACTCCTGGCACGATTAAACTTTCTGCGAAGCGCGTCGTGTTCGTATTCCCTGCTGAGGGAAGCGACAACCAGTTACTTCATAGCATAAGACAAGGAAACAATGTTTTCTGCCTGTCACAGTCCCCATAACATCACCTAGTCCTGATGTTCATCACCTTGGTCACCAGTCTATTTCCTCAGCCTTAACCCTTTCCAATCCACTGTCTGACGTCTGAAGACATTATGATTTAAGGCTGTACAGCTCCGATGTTGGAAGATGTCCGTCGGGGTTCTCTTACTGTATATTGCCAGCCTTTCTGCTGTTGGAGCCTATCCAACGTGTCACCTCATGCAGTACTGGCTTTAGCCAGCAGATAGCGCCGTTGTATAATGGCAGAAAAAGAGTAAGCCCCCTAGGAAAACCAGGATACAAATTGGATTGGAAAGGGTTAAGACTGGCGTTTCCTGCAGTTGTGTGTATTAAATCTTCCTGCGTATCATCTCTACACTTTCTTATCTCATGGGCGGCCATGTTTCTAAAAGAGAGACGTGGCTGTCAATGCACAGGAGGTAGGTGGCCACCTGAAATAGTTGATTTTGGCCATTTAGGGTGACCATGACTTGGGAAAGTAACATGGCCGTAGTCTGCCAAATTCCATTCGCTTTGGAAATTTGGTCTGAATATGCAGGTACAGGGCATGAAGGGGCAAACCGTGGGCGCTCCGTTACCATACTGGTCAAATCTGTAGTATAAATGTAGTTACACCGGCGGCTGCTCCTCCGCTTCACTTTGTGATACAGGGCTATGTGACTGCTGCAAATGTCAGGACCCAGAAGTAAAGACTAGCTGGGGACGAGCCAGTGGAGCAACGGTGAGTATTTGGGATTTCACACCACTATGGAGCCGTTTCTTCCTTGTTGTTACTGTTGCTAGTAGGATCGTTCCTACAAACAATCCCATGGTGATCGCAGTCCTAAATGCGAGCGTCTCTAATCCTCTAAGTGCTGCGGAGGAGTCCGGTTATTCCCGAGCTGCTGTTCCTTCTACTGTAATGGAGTCTGTCAATCACGTCGGTGGGAGGGAGAAGCGGCCGATCATCAATAACCGGCTCGATTCTGGCCAAACTACATAACATTAGCACAGAAGTGACTGCTGAGATCACGTATGTCCCCACTCACTGCTGGACTCAAGGAGAGCCCAAAAAGATACGCCTGGTGCAGAGCCTGGGGTACATGGTCATGTCGTGGCCCCTCGGGGGCAGCACCGAGCACCAGCTGCGTTCTGCCTAGTTTCTTTTTTTTATTCTGCATCAAAAGTCTCCTTTTGCACAGATTTAGAATTACTACGTTTTGGGGGTAATTTACTAAACTTGGCGTTTCCTGCATCGGGCCGAGTAGGATTTCCCTGGGTGCACGATACATAATGAGTTCCTGACTGCCCGAAGACCATTACCAGACAAGGGACACCAAGATGTTTAAAAGGGAGGTAAAACTTCTGGACAGGAAGTGGTTAAAGGGATAAAGAAGAAATAGAATACAGTTATAATATGGGAAGTGTGACAAGTCACCTTCTTGCGACTGACTGAAATAGCTGTTAATAGTAACAGTAATTGTAATTTAGGGGCAAAACGCGCCTAGATTCCTCCCATTACATGCAATGCAGACAGCACAACCCTTCGCTCTTTGGCCAGGCGGCAGGTTTTGCGCTCGCCATGTGGCCCTGACGGACGCCAGTATTTATAAACTTGCTAGAACTTCTGCGATTTCCTCTAACGGCATCAGATGGGTTCCTCTATCGTACCTGTTGTGGATCCACTGCGGACGGGGCTGCGGAGCGCTCTCCTGCAACACAAAGACATTACATGTAAATGCCAGCACCCCTAGTGCGCCGCCTGCACCGAGCACCCGCTCCCCTCAAAACAGCGAGAAAAAGCAGGTAGAAGAAACGGCCAATTACAGATTTTAGCTAAATTATTATTTTTTTATCTTGTGTATTTTATTTGTTTGTGTAACTAAAAGGGGTTTTCCCTCCAGACGGGGTCTGGGACCTCCGGGCTAGAGGTAGGCAGGGGTCTTACAGATGATAGAGGTCTGAGGTGGGAATATCCCTGTACGCCCCATCACAGGTTTATAGGGTAGTCCCATAATGTTATAATCTATGGAGGATCAGACGGCCCGGACTCCTGCGGCTCTTCTGCACAACCGCTTCGCAAAGACTTGCAACACATCTCCATGCGAACGGCCGAGAGCTTTGTTGTGCAAGGATAAACTGAAGGTATTGCGGTGTAGTGTTGGTTCTGAGGTTCTGCACCACCGACTGGTAAATAATGGCACTTCATGTCTCTCTGGGCATAGTTGCTCGTCTTTTGTGGGACATCCCGCAGTTTCTATTGGTATCATTTTGGAGTACATTTTTTAATGGCTTTTTATTACATTTTTTCACGGCGACGGAGTGACCCCCAAAATTTTTTTACTCCCCATAGAGGACAGGAACTTGCGGTGGTTTGATCGCTCCTGCAGTATGAAGAAATTCCACTGCATACCATTATACCGCGATCTATCAAGCCATGAAGCAGGCATTGCATAAAAAAGCAATCTGCAACCCTAAATCTCGATTGCGACATTTAAATGCCGTTGTTAGAAGTGAAAGTGGCGTTTGAAAGGTTAATGGCGCCGATCAGTGGAGCTGCTGATTGGAGTTGTTGGCTGTAAGAAACAGCCGACACCCACGATGTACAGAGCCGGATGGAACCCCGATCACCCTCAATATTAACTCCGAACCTCCAGGATGTAAATGTACGCCTCGGAGCGATAAAGGGTTAAATTGTACTTAAAGGGGTTGTCCCGCGCCGAAACGGGTTTTTTTTTTTTTCAACCCCCCCCCCATTCGGCGCGAGACAACCCCGATGCAGGGAGGTAAAGAAAGCTTACCGGAGCGCTTACCTTAATCCCCGCGCTCCGGTGACTTCAATACTTACCGCTGAAGATGGCCGCCGGGATCCTCTGTCTCCGTGGACCGCAGCTCTTCTGTGCGGTCCACTGCCGATTCCAGCCTCCTGATTGGCTGGAATCGGCACGTGACGGGGCGGAGCTACATGGAGCCTGCATTCTGCACGAGCGGCTCCATAGAAGACTGCAGAAGACCCAGACTGCGCAAGCGCGGCTAATTTGGCCATCGGAGGGCGAAAATTAGTCGGCACCATGGAGACGAGGACGCCAGCAACGGAGCAGGTAAGTAAAAAACTTTTTATAACTTCTGTATGGCTCATAATTAATGCACAATGTATATTACAAAGTGCATTATTATGGCCATACAGAAGTGTATAGACCCACTTGCTGCCGCGGGACAACCCCTTTAAGCTCCTCTCTTGTTGTATATTGCATATCCAGGCCAGTATTCCCTCCCCAGCATGGGCTGTACATGGAGGTGTTGGGTGCCCTCGTATTCAGGTTCACAATCCATGAGAGAAGCAGCACTCCACTGTGCGCCGACCCGCGAACACGTAAACCTGCTGCCGCCACTTAGAGGAGCGGTTTGTTCTGTATTTACGGAGAATCTGGTTTATATTAACGTTCATAATATTATTGTTTTAACCACAATGCATTGCATAGAATGCTGCAATCGAGATGCACCAGCGTGAGCACCGCCGGCTGTACGGACCGCAGGCTGTACAGGCGTGAGCACCGCAGGCTGTACAGGCGTGAGCACCGCCGGCTGTACGGACCGCAGGCTGTACAGGCGTGAGCACCGCCGGCTGTACAGGCGTGAGCACCGCCGGCTGTACAGGCGTGAGCACCGCCGGCTGTACAGGCGTGAGCACCGCCGGCTGTACAGGCGTGAGCACCGCCGGCTGCACGGACCGCCGGCTGTACAGGCGTGAGCACCGCCGGCTGCACGGACCGCCGGCTGTACAGGCGTGAGCACCGCCGGCTGCACGGACCGCCGGCTGTACAGGCGTGAGCACCGCCGGCTGCACGGACCGCCGGCTGTACAGGCGTGAGCACCGCCGGCTGCACGGACCGCCGGCTGTACAGGCGTGAGCACCGCCGGCTGCACGGACCGCAGGCTGTACAGGCGTGAGCACCGCCGGCTGCACGGACCGCAGGCTGTACAGGCGTGAGCACCGCCGGCTGCACGGACCGCAGGCTGTACAGGCGTGAGCACCGCCGGCTGCACGGACCGCAGGCTGTACAGGCGTGAGCACCGCCGGCTGCACGGACCGCAGGCTGTACAGGCGTGAGCACCGCCGGCTGCACGGACCGCAGGCTGTACAGGCGTGAGCACCGCCGGCTGCACGGACCGCAGGCTGTACAGGCGTGAGCACCGCCGGCTGCACGGACCGCAGGCTGTACAGGCGTGAGCACCGCCGGCTGCACGGACCGCAGGCTGTACAGGCGTGAGCACCGCCGGCTGCACGGACCGCAGGCTGTACAGGCGTGAGCACCGCCGGCTGCACGGACCGCAGGCTGTACAGGCGTGAGCACCGCCGGCTGCACGGACCGCAGGCTGTACAGGCGTGAGCACCGCCGGCTGCACGGACCGCAGGCTGTACAGGCGTGAGCACCGCCGGCTGCACGGACCGCAGGCTGTACAGGCGTGAGCACCGCCGGCTGCACGGACCGCAGGCTGTACAGGCGTGAGCACCGCCGGCTGCACGGACCGCAGGCTGTACAGGCGTGAGCACCGCCGGCTGCACGGACCGCAGGCTGTACAGGCGTGAGCACCGCCGGCTGCACGGACCGCAGGCTGTACAGGCGTGAGCACCGCCGGCTGTACGGACCGCAGGCTGTACAGGCGTGAGCACCGCCGGCTGTACGGACCGCAGGCTGTACAGGCGTGAGCACCGCAGGCTGTACGGACCGCAGGCTGTACGGACCGCAGGCTGTACAGGCGTGAGCACCGCAGGCTGTACGGACCGCAGGCCGTATGGACCGCGCCATTGTGTGGATGCTTCAACAATTTAATACAAGAAATAATAGATTAGTGCTAAAACGTAAATGTACCTGCGTGGGGCTATAAGTATAACGAGATGGCGATTGACCCCCGTAGTGCGAAGACGGTTCAGTAGGCGACTGGTTATCGTGGTAGGAAGACGTTTCAATGGATGATTGGCGCTTGTAAGTATATGAGGAATCGTATGGAGAGGCAACATCGTGGTAAGGAAGCGAATGCTCAACAACCGGCTCAGAAGAACGGGCCAGCGCAGGTTCTTGGAACTCTTCCTCCAGCTCCTGGTCCGTGTACGCTCCACCTTCCGCATCAGTTTCCTCGTAGTCGCTGTTGGCACGACTGTCACAGCTTAGGTAGTCGCTAGACCCAACTGCTGACCCATTCATGAGATCCAACGGCTCCACAACTGGGGTGTCAACCTACAGAAAAGAGTTAGATATGCACCTCTCTCCACACACTGCTGCCCAATGTTGTCCCCCCCCCCCCCCCCCAACGGAATGAAGATGCTCACCTTCTCCTCCGTAGTCCAGATGGGCCTTCCTTGCTCTGTACGAATAATTTCCTTCAAACTGGGCAGCCAGGAGTCGCTCGCGCCGCTCAGGTTGATCGTGGCTTAATAAGAAATGCGTAAAATACGAAAGAATAAATGCATCCGTAACAGAAGACAACATGAGAGGGAAACGGAGTCTGCGGGATCACCTGTGAAGAGATGGCCACTGCTCTTCCGGAGTTTTACAGCTTGCGAGTACAAACGCCGCGAACTCTTCCGGGATTCGGGGAGTAACCATTGTCGCATTGCCTTGACCCCCTGTCTGTTCTCTGGGTTGCAGAAAACTACGATTGGGTAAAACTGCACATAATTCAGGTGTTCCACGGCCGTCGAGGTGATGTCCAACAGGGCGTGCTTATTCTAAATAAGAGGGGAACCCTTTAGTGCCATGTAGAGACACATTTCTTGTTGCATAGCATTCAGTTCTAGCAGAAGGTCCTCGTCCTAGAAGGTCCTCGTCCTAGAAGGTCCTCGTCCCACACAAGTCTGCTGGATTCCGAATCCAAAACCCTGGCAAGGGCTGCAGCGAGACTCCTAGGCATTAAAATGGGCAGAAAAGGGGCTAAAATAAGGGGGGGGGGGGTGAATCCCTTGCGGCTCCAATGCTGTCGCTCCCGCCCGAGGCCAGAAGCTTCCGCAGCAGTCATGTGACATTCATCGTTCACCTGACCGCTGCAGCCATTCACTTTACCCACAGATAACACGGGACCACTGAGACCAGGGACTGTCTGCAGCGGTCAGGTGGACGATGGACGGCATGGGAGCAGAGGTGCTGGCAACATTTAAGAGGGGAGGGCAGTCTTTTATTTTAGCCACTTATCTGCCAACTGCCTTTTTCCCCCCATTTTAATTAGGGATCAGTAAGCCGTGCTGCGGCGGTCCACCTCTACTGCTGACTAATTGTATATCTTTACAGTAGTTGGAGCTTTGTATCCATAGAGCGCCAAATCCACTACATAAGATTTGTAACAGGAGTCTGCTGGCAGCCATCGCTGGGGACAGCTTAGGAGCACAAACTACACCCAGTGATCAGCAGGATTTAGTAGGCGCCCTCTAGTGGTGGCTGCAAACACATGGAGTTTTTCATCAAACATTACAGTTTTGCAAACATTTAAGGCTCACTTACACGGAGCATAAAAATGTATTACGCAGTACACACCGCAATTACACACGTGTGTGCGTTAAATGCCCAAAGCCTATATTGGTACGTAATACGCACCAAAGTAGGATTTGCTGGCCCAACATAATGGGCTTTTAGTGCTGCTCCTTAAAGACGACCTGTCACTTCCACAAATAAATCTGACTGGTACCGGCTTGTGGCTTAGACTCCACTTAGCGGTGGCTGCCAATAGCTGGAGCGATATTGCCAAACTTACTGGCAAAATCTCGCTTCCATTGGCGGCCATGGCTGGATAGAGTCTAAGCCACAAGCCGGTACCTGACGTGGGACGCAGCCTGTGGCGGGGTTCACACGGGGCGGAATTGCCGTGGTATTTCTGTGCAAATGTTCAGCAATATCAAACCTGAGATTAACCAGCAAAGCGGACGAGATTAGTAAAAACGTCAAACATTACAACGTCTCACCCGTTCTGCGATCTCTTTCACAACCTGCAGTTTGATGACTTTGGAACTCCCATCGTCCCGAACAACACTCTCTGTAACCAAACAGGAGACCGGCGGCCAATTAGCATCAAACCAGATTCACGCTATAAAACCACTTACCCCTAAGCACAACTTACCTGCAGATTCAAACTCCTGCGGCAGATCGCTGCAGAGCTTTATGTGTGCGATGTCCGTTATTGGACCCAGGATTACAATAGGCCTTTTGAAAGTGGCTGAAGAACAACATGTAAAGATGTATTAAAAACAAGTATCCACCTGGAAATAGGAGCAGCATGTGCAATCAGCATATAATGGGATATTGGAGGGTCAGGAAGGCATTGTGGGATCTACGGGTAGCGAATGTCCCAGAGAGTTTTGTGGACGTCCAGAATAGATATTTTCAGGAGTAACAGGTTTAGAATGTATTCTATTGTTATAATAACCTTATTATTAAACTGAGGGCCAAAATAAACAGCCGTATTACAAGAACACAAGAACCTGCGGATATTATGCAGAATCATAGGTGGAATAGATCCACGGCACAAAGAGTGTATTTATCATAGCAGACCAAGGGCGCATTGTTCTACCAAGGCCTCCTATCATACCGGCCTGGCAGGAAGTCATTTACCCAGCAGGAAACATTCACGTCTCCAAGAGGAATCCTGGCAGGGAGCAGAAGCCTCTGCAGACCTCACTTCCCCCCGGAGAGGAGCAGAAGAATGAAGCAAGTCACATAGGAGCAGGTCAGGCCCAATCACTGGATGCGGGACGTATGTTCACATGGAGTGGATTTACTGCAGATTGTCCAATCCACAGCATTAATAGCAACAAAGTGGATGAGATTTTGAAAAAGGTCCTCCACATACTACGGACAAAATCCATAAACTGACTTGTGCCGACTAGATCAACCGCGTCATTTATGTTGCAGATGTGCAGCACAGATTTCACCGTTTGCAAAGGGTGGAATTTGCAGAAAATCCAGAACGTTTCTGCACAAAAATCTTCTGCAAATTTTATTCTGCAAAGAATCCGCAAACCCCCAGAGGGTAAAAAGACGGGATTGAGAATTATTGATGATGAGGAGGATCAGCATAGGAATAGAACTCATTTATTGCCAATCTTACATTAACTTTAAAGTGAATCTATACCACGGATGGCGGAGATTGTAAAATCTGCAGCAGGAAAAAAAAAAAAAAAAAAAAAAAAAAATTTACATGGAAATTTTGGATGCGATTCCACTCAGAAACCTCTACAGATTTGCCTCGTTGAATGGGACTAAATGCACAAGCAAATCCATGACAGAATCCTTAGGCTCAGCTCTTTCACATGAGCGCATGAACGGCCGATATACGCGACCATCTGTAGCATTGGTTTCCAATGCAGTCGTTCACATGGGCGATTATACAGCGGGCAAAAACATGGAAAGCGAAAAATGGAACATATGCGACCAACATACACAGACACATATAGGTTGGGCAAAAAGATAGTTCTGGGACTATGTGTTGGTCCATATATTCACCAGCTGGTCCCATAGAATCCTATGGTAGCAGGGGAAAAAGGGAGGGGGGCTGCAAAAAGCTTACAGGAGCCTCTATGTAGGCATTAGAAGTCAGAGGAATAAAGCCAAGGGGTTTTCCAGGGGCAACGGATTTTTCCGCTAAAAACCACGCTCAACGGTCGTGTGAATGGGGGAGAAAACGCCAAGTTACCCTGGCAGAAAAAAGTCCTTTCACGTGTTTTTATGGTGCCGGCGAGAAAACGTAAAAATGCATACAATCATGTGAAAGAGCCCACAGCGTGATGCAGATCCATGCCAGAAAAATCCAACACAAGTACAGGACAAAAGGGGGCCGCACAGAAGTCCTAGAAAGAAGCATAAACCAGTAATCGGGGGGAGGATGGGCACCCCTATACATAAAAGGCGAGGCGTATTGGTGATAAATCAGTCGCGCTGCAGATCCACATCATAAACTAACCACTAATGTCAATGGAAATTCATACCGGGAGAAGGAAGGGCCGCGCCACGGCTTGACGGAACATCGGCACGTGGATTTGCATCAGTAAGAAGGGCTGATCTGTTTGTGGCTCCGCGATAAACTTAAGTGCAAATCTCAAATCTGCTCTATATATCTGCAGTGACCATCTTGCTCTACTGAGATTTAGTTATAACCTGGGGGGGGGGGGGGCGCTATACACGAGTCGGACCACGGCAAGACATTCTGTATGGTCGCCTGCAGTTGTAAGAAGTCTTTGTACCAGTCATGTCTTATTGGACATATTAAACCTACATCGTAGGAAGAGAAAGTTAGGGAACACTTGAATTTATAACCTGTAGGCCCCCCGCACACGGGCGGGATTTCTGCCTGTGCCCGTCTGCATAGGATTGTATTACAAAACGCAATCCTAGGCAGATAGCCGCGATTTGTCCGCATGAAAACAAACTGCGCCATGCTTTATTTCTGTGCCGGTCTCGCAGAGGTCCACACAAAAATGTCACTCTCGGCGCTCCAGCTCCACTCTGCGCATGCGTCGGCTGGGCGGCAGCTGGCATATCACAGAGCCGGAGCCGTGGGAGCATGCGAGAGCCGCACTGGTCTCTGCAGGGACGCGGGTTGGATCCCGCTGCGAGGGTTCTCGCAGGGGATTTGACCCAGCCGTCTGCAGGCAGCCTTAGATTTCCTTTTTGCCAGCAATCCTCCCCAGCAGACATTTCACAACATGGAGGAATTTTGAACTATAATTCTTTGCACGTGTTTCAGTTCAATATTTCTGGGATGCTTTGCTTACACCACCCTTTTCAAGCCATGTTACAGCAGGTCTATAAGTTTGAGCTGAGAATTGTGCCCTGGCTATTCCAAAACACAAATCATCGTTTTCAACCATTCTTTAGTTGATTTACATCTGTGCTTTAGGTCAGTGTCTTGTTGGATAATGCAACATCTCATCTTGAGGTCGGTACTGTTGTATCTGGTCTCCTCCAGAACGATGGATGGAGACCAGGGATAGTCTGCTTGACGGCCAGGTCACGCCCCCAGTTCCCGATTGGCTGCAGGAGCTTTTCACTTTACCCAACGGACTTTCATGCAGCTGTGCTGCCAGCATGTCCTGCTAACCTGTGATGTGCAATGAGCCAACTCCTCACTCACTTAACCCTCCACCTCTTAGCCTATGTGCAGTGCCATCTCCGGCCCCCTGGCATGTTGTTCCACCATCCCATGGTACAGAGCGAGCGCGCTGGTGGAACCACAGTGCTGAGGCCGCCGGGGACACTCACAGTCTAAAAGTCAGCACAGCTTGCTGTTGAGCACAGAGCTCGCAGGGCGTCCGGACCCGATATCGCAGGCGGACGCCTCCTGTCACAGCCGAGCAATGATTCGAGTCCATCGGCCACGCTGTTAGTCCACAGCCGCCGGGAAATCACAGCAGGAAAACCCGAGCACAACCACTGCTGAAGCCTCCCAGCTGCAGCAGATCCATCGCCTTAGCGTGGACACTGAAGGCAGGGTGCTAAGTGGAACAGACCCTCATCCTACACCTCCAGCCTAATCCTAACCCTCCAGCCCTAACTGTAACACTGGCTAGGGTAGAGTCTTGCCATGGCTGCAATTAGGAGCTTGGGGCGTTAACTGGGCAGATACGGTCTGTCACTAGGTCTCCACCCATCAGTTCCAATCCCAATTCAAACAACTTATGTCAATTAACTTCTAGATAAGTCATTAATACGGAGGCTCAATCCTTTTTTTCCCCATGCAGTGCGGAGGTTTAGACAACAATTATCACTCAAAAAAAATCTTTTGAGCGATAATCATTGTGTTCTTTAGTGCAAGGTGATGGCTCAAACGTTGAGTGATAACCTTGTGCCCCGAGCGGAGGATGCAGAAGACAAGCGAGGTGTCCCCACTTGTCTTCTGCACCCGGCTGTTCTCTGCTCGGAGCGCCCGGCTGTTATACAGGGGTGTCCCCACTTGTCTTCTGCACCCGGCTGTTCTCTGCTCGGAGCGCCCGGCTGTTATACAGGGGTGTCCCCACTTGTCTTCTGCGCCCGGCTGTTCTCTGCTTGGAGCGCCCGGCTGTTCTACAGGGGTGTCCCCACTTGTCTTCTGCACCCGGCTGTTCTCTGCTCGGAGCACCCGGCTGTTATACAGGGGTGTCCCCACTTGTCTTCTGCACCCGGCTGTTCTCTGCTCGGAGCGCCCGGCTGTTCTACAGCTGGACCCCTGTGTTCTTCATACCCCGCCTGTCATCATGGAGCGGGATGAAACAATAGTATCAGCTGTATCCGCTGTGAATCCCAGATAAGGTTGACAGTCAGCAAGACTGAAAGACAACGATGAGCGACGGCTTAATGATAACCGCGGGATGTCAGTGCAGATACAACGATTATCGCTCAAAGGTGGCTTTGAGTGAATATTAAGCGAAAATTGTAGTCTAAAAGGGCCTTCCCTCTGTGCGCCCAACAACAGATGCGTTCTGTAAAAAGTCTGTTTAGTCTGGATTATTATCCAAGACCCATTTGAGGGTCTCAGGGCAATAATGGTGCATCTCAAAAATTTGCAGTAAAAGTTTAAAAAAAAAAAAATAGGTATTCCTGTAGTGCGGCTCTCAATGATCTTCTTTATTCTTAACACAATACATGTGGAAATCTCTCTTTAGAATACAATCAATGGCGGCCAATGAAACCTCACATCTGGCCGGGGTTGGGACATGCCATTCTTGCGGAGCCCCTCAATTATAAACACAAACAGACCACGTTTTATAGGTAATTAATGCAGAACTCTTAGGTAATGCCCAAGGGTTCACTTACTTTTGTAATTCTAAAAATATTGTAAGCGTTGCGGAATAAGTTGGCGCTATACAAATAAAGATTAGTAGTAGTAGCGCTCATTATTTAATGACTCATTGGGCCTCAACTGGGAGACCCACAACAAGCAGTCCGGTAATATCTACATAGTGCGCTCCCTGCAACGGCTCTAAACTGATCCCTAAGGGTCCATTTACAGCAAAAGAGAACCGTTTGAACACGCGAGTGACGTCACCTCGTTCACATGAGAAGTTATTCAAAAAATCTACAACATACCTACATTATCTTTTTAAAACGAGAAGAATGCAGTACGGCAACCATTTTATTGCTATTTTTGCGATTCTACTTCAGTAGTGTGAATATTTGTATAATATTTAGATTATATTATAATGTGTATTAGTAGAATCATTTATATATCCAAATAGGGGATTTTTCAATAGCGCAACAATATTTAATGGTTTGGGTCCTAATCCAATGGAATATAGATCCTAAAGATCCGTGTAGTTTGCAGCGATGGATCTGTTCTGCCCATACGATTAGTTATCTGTATTACAAGGAATCCCCCGTCACAATACCCGAAGTGCTGATGTATGCGTTCCATCGGGATGTAACGTGCGTGTCATTGGTGTGCTGACGTTACACCTTCCATCACAACACCCGAAGTGGTGTCTCCACCGTCCAGACGCCTCCTGACTATCGATCACTGGCGCGCCAAAGATGCAAGTCCCTGATTTTATATATAAATTGAGAAATGTATCATGTGTTCATTGTACTTGAGAAAGTCACGTTGTACGAGGTGTTATGGAATTAAAGGGGTTGTCCCGCGCCGAAATGTTTTTTTTTTTTTTTCAATAGGCCCCCCGTTCGGCGCGAGAAAAACCCAATGCATGTGTTAAAAAAAAACAAAAAACGTTTAGTACTTACCCGAATCCCCGCGCTGCGGCGACTTCTTCCTTACCAAGATGGCCGCCGGGATCTTCACCCACGATGCACCGCGGGTCTTCTCCCATGGTGCACCATGGGCTCTGTGCGGTCCATTGCCGATTCCAGCCTCCTGATTGGCTGGAATCGGCACACGTGACGGGGCGGAGCTACGAGGACCAGCTCTCCGGCACGAGCAGCCCCATTCACCAGGGAGAAGACCGGACTGCCCAAGCGCGTCTAATCGGGTGATTAGACGCTGAAATTAGACGGCACCATGGAGACGGGGGCGCCAGCAACAGAACAGGTAAGTGAATAACTTCTGTATGGCTCATAATTAATGCACGATGTACATTACAAAGTGCATTAATATGGCCATACAGAAGTGTATAACCCCACTTGCTTTCGCGGGACAACCCCTTTAAGGATCGCTTTCACTAATCTCTAGTTTTACGTCGGGTTTTTCCTGCCAGAGCGCCGAGCCTTTTTCTACATTTCTTTTTGGCTTTACCCTCCTACATCGGGTCCATCAGACCCGCCTCCTGTCCTGCTACACTTCTAGTTCAGTCACAAGAGAAGATCGAAACAAATACGATGAACAGACAGCTGGGTCTACTGTTACCTTCCCGAAGCACCACTTTCTCATAAGGTGGGTACTTGGCCTTGCTAGTAATGGCAGACAAATCTTCTCTACTTTTCTTCAATAGCTTCTTGGCTCCCCTCAGGCCTCTCAGCTTCCAGAACTCGGCTCGTGGTCCTGAGGAGGGCTGGGGCTTGAGGACATTTTCCAAGCTTGCATACTGTTCCGCTCTGAAAGTTAGAATTGCAACCATTGGATCAGCTTGGATGGAAAACATGAAAGATAACAGTCCTAAGAGGGCGTCAAACAATTCACCTAACACGATTTGGTATAATCCCCTTGTCCATCTTCTTCAAATCCCGGGCAACACGTACAGCGAGCCAAGTCCCAAGCTTCCCACGGTACATGGTGTCCAAAACGTGGAAAATCTCCCCGCGAGTGAAGCTCAGGCCGGAGGGGGTCTCTGCCTCATAATCAAAGTGTGTGCGTATGTAGAAGGAATCCCCCACGTTGGACTTGATCATCTTCCTGTAAACTACAACAAACAGCGTGTAGCCTGCGCTCAACACCCAAGAACATAGGGAGGAAGGTCTGCAACAGTGTGGCTACTTACTGTCCTCCTTGCCCTGCGTCAGGATTAGAACGTCTTCATTCTGGGGCAAGTTCATTAAATATTGGACGGCATCTTCACGGGTCATGTTGTGGAAACTGGTCTCATTGACCTGCGAACGGCAACCATAAACATTACTACAGGCCGGGGCTGGGGAAGGCCTGGCACCTCTGCTGCTGCTGATTGCACGGAGGGCAACACTAGTTTTGTGAGTTGTGAAGACTTGAACACGCCAACCGCACCGTTCTTAGACTGACAACACGAGAGCCAAATTAAAAATGTATTACATGTTTCCCACCTGTTAACCTGTAATCCACGAGGGGATTTATTCTGACAGCATGTAAGTCGCTGTCTAAAAAGTGCATCAAATTATCTAGCAAGGTCACTTCTTAACCCCTTAGGGAACAGGGTGCTTCAGTCCTAAAGGAACCAGACACTTTTTGGGGGGCACCCGGCGGTCACATGATCGCTGGGTCGATAAGCAGAAGTAAAACTTCCCATTTCTCTCTTCTCTACATGGCGCTCATTGAGTGCTATGTAGCCTGTAGAAAGGAGAAGGCAGAAGCAGTTCTAAAACAGCTTCTGTCTGCCCCTTCGGGTCCTCAGCTGTGACCAACAGCTCCGGCTACATTACAGAAGCTTTAATCCCACACCGTATTTTTACTATTGGCCGGGATTAAAGCGCAGGACTAAGCGCCATAAAATTTACCGTGCATTATCCTTAAGGGGTTAAAATTTGCAGGCTTTGTAGAAAACCTTCCCCAAAAAAACTATACGCAGATGTAATTGGTGCGAAGAAATTTGGGAGGGAAGTCTGTTGTGTGAAGCAGAAGTCACGGTCTCCATTCTTTGAGAGTTACTTTGTGGCTCTGATCAGAATGAATGGAGAAAATGACTTCCAGCCCACAAAGCAGAGGTTCCAGTTCAGCCGTACGATGGACTTTATGTTACGCAAGTGCTAAAAGCTTTGCCTGGAGTGTGGCTTTAAGAAGAGGGGGGGGGGGGGGGGCAGCTGAACATAAACGGCACCATGAATGGGCGAAGTCACCAAATCCTAAAAAGAACGGCCAACCTGCAAGATCTGGTCGCCCTCCTTCATGCCTTCTTGGGCCGCGGGGCTTCCTTCCTGAACGGCAGCAACAAATATTCCCACATCATTGCCTCCAGCAACGCGAAGTCCAATACTTTTCTCTTTGTGAAACTGGACCAGGCGGGCATCAGGGCTATACCTTACACATAAAGAGAAGACACAAGGGCGCAGTCAGACTATACCGGGCGCACATGCAATTTGTAACAGGAGATCTTATATGTTCAGCCTGTAACGCTTCCAGGTTAACGCTTTCTTCACCGTCACAAACTCCACATCTCCAGCAGCTCTGTGCCTGCATTACATAGTATCATAGATGGAGAACTAGATCCGAGGGGGGCTGGAACCGCCGGCCTTCCAGCCACCAATGTGGTAAAACGCCTTTTAGCGTATGGGGATAAAGCCATTCTTTGCTACAAGGAAGGCTCTGTTCACATCTGCGTTTGGGTTTCCGTTTTTAATGGATCTACAATTTGATTTGATAAAAGATGCTAAATTTAAAAAAAAAAGCAAGAAAACAACTTTTTTCTTCTGAATTCCCTTTGAGCGTGTGCGAGTAAATCCAGTGGGTCCGTTACACTGAACAAGCAATGGATCTAACAACCGGTGGCTTTCCTTCTGCATCTGTTCTCCATTAGGGCCCCTCACAGGAGCGTGAAAATCACGCAAAATTTGTGCTTTGCAGGACGCACACTACAAATATGAAACCTATCTGTTCAGCGCCGGCTCCATTGAAAGTAATGGGAGACCTCCGCAATCCTCTGCTGTGGCTGTGACCGCTGCGGTGGGGGATTCCTTCAGCCCCGCAGTGATGTAAGGCTGTCTTCACATGAAACTGGCTCCCATTCACGGGGCTAGCAAGTGGGATATCGGGCCGTGAATCACTGCGTGACATCAGTGTAAGGAGCCCATAATAATAATGGAGAAGGAAGATGGAAGACCACTTTCCATCAGGTTTCAGTTTTTGGAAGGAAGGCGTAGCGCCGGTGACCACACATCACTATCGCTTCTGAATGCCCCAATCACATCGATGGGAAATCACACAAACGTTGGTTTCCATTTTTCTGCCCCACGAGAGAACAAAAAAATGAGAACCTGAACGCAAATGTGACGACGGTCTGAAACCTCAAGTGGCTACAAAGGTTTGTGAGAGAATAGCTGGGGTGAAGGAGGAGCGACGTGTCGCGGTGGGAGAGCCCGACTACTGGGCTGGAAGGACAAGACTGGATGGGCTTAAAGAGCCGCACAGGGGCCAACCTGCCATTCAGCAGAGATTAGGAGAAGGGATTAACAAGAAGGGATCTGTCCAACAGACAGAATAGGCCGCACATCACGGCGGTAAGCGCCGCAGGCTGCCTGGGGATTCTGATGCAGAACTGAAAAGGACTTCATATCTGCCTGCAATTCCGCATTAGAATCCGCAGTTAGACCTACAGATGTTGTAGGTCTGCGTCCTGCGGTGATCCTGGCCCGTGTGAAGGATCCCTAAAGCAGCATATTATTTAGGTCTTCATCGCTGTCAGTGGCGGTTCACTTGCTTTGTAAAAAAGTCACACTAGAATTGGAAAACCTTCCAAAAAAAGTTTTTTTTAAATCTAGATTTTGACTTTATGCCTCATGTGAATGTACTTTATGCAGAACGGTCGCCTTAACCCTTTGCAATCCAATTTTGGATTCAGGGTTTCCTAGGGGGCTTTCTCTTTCTGCCATTATACAATGGCGCCATCTGCTGGCTAGAGCCATTACTGCGGTATGGGACATGCTGGAGAGGCCCCCCGACAACAGAGTGGCCCCCCGACAACAGAGTGGCCGGTAATATACAGTAAGAATACCCTGCTGGACATCTTCCGACATCAGAGCTGTGCAGCCTTCAATCAGAAGGTCTTCAGACGTCAGACAGTGGATTGGAAAGGGTTAAGTCCATGTTGTAACTTGTTAGTGACATAACGGATTTCAGCCTTAAGCAGCAGTACATCAGGTCCCCCTCTTGTGTTCCCGCGGCCCTGAGGTTTTAGGTTTTCCATCTGTGTAGCTGGATGTATTTTGCAGGAGGAGTTCTAATTTTTATAGAAGCCAATGTTATTCTTCATATAAGATACTGAAGTCCCTTCCTAATTTACAGTAATTATGACCCTTCATTACGGCAGCACCAAGTCTGTAGAGGTTTTATTAGGTTTTACTACTTTTGCAAAAAAAAAAAAAAAAGTTCCAACTCCTTTCTGCGTCGGCAGGTTCCAGGAGCCGAGCGTCTGACTGGGCTGTCTGGGGGGGCCGGTGTTCAGTGCTGCAGGTTATAGTATACAAGACTTGATTCTTTGTATTCCTGTTTCAGGTGTTCTGGCACACGCAGGGTGAATAATGTAATATTTTATAGTACAGGGTTGTCCTGGATGAGGCAACACTAATGTGGAGGATTTTGGGCTGATTTTTATTTTTCCGCCATAAATAGCGCCCATAGCATGCTAATGGGAAATCGATTCTTCTGCCACACTTACAGAAATCAATAGTGGTTTCCGCAAGCGGAGGAAAAATTGCAGCATACTTTATTTTTCTGCGGAATCCACGCGGGTGGCTTCCATTGAGGTCAATGGAAGCCATCTGCAATGGACATTGCGGATAGGTCGAAAAGAAAAAGAAAAAATCTGTCTTGCACATGCCCTACGGATCCATCTGAAGTACAGATTACCCAGCGACAGACCAGGTCCACACGGACACCACTGCTTGAATCCGTCTCTGCAGTCTGCAGGGGGCCTTAGCAATACCACAGCTGCTACAATTACATTCACACTGCTCAGTACTGCTCTACAATGTCTTCCATGCTACGGCCTCTCTGTATGTGATAAGATAGAGACAAGGAAGCAGGACTGAAAAGGAGTCGAGTCAAAAAATGCCATCAGAAAACCAAAATACATTTAGTACTATTTAACCAAGACATTTAGTATGAAAAATAATAGAATACGGGATACCCCAGTCGTAGTTCATCTCTGCCCACAGGTGGGTTACCATCTTCCCTGTATTCAGTATCCAATGGAGGTTCACTTTTCACTGGTTAGAAATAAAACAAAATTAGGTAAACTCAGAATAACTATATATGGTGCTGTTAAAGCAGGTCACGCCACGGCGGAGATCTGCCAGCCCTCGGAGGAGGAGGGTCGTCTGGGGGGAGACCATCACTTTACATAGGCATGTGACATGATAAAAAGTAAGTGTTCCCTTTAGTATCTCACGGCTTCACTAGGGGGGATCTTTCTAGCCTTTACGAATCGTGTTCAGACAATCTCCACCGTGGGAAAGAAAGTGAGGCTGTAGGAGCTGAAAGAACGTAAAGATTGGAGGCCCAGACCCTCATTGGTTTTAGAAGAATATCAAAATATCGAAATTCTGCACTGTAATGTTTTTGCATGTTGAATTACATTGTTGGCCAGTGGAGGATTGGTGGATCATAATATGGGCCGTTTGGCCGAACACCCAGAGCCCATGAAAGATGGTCAACCCTTATAATGGTTATAAGTACAGCCGTGGGACCACTGAAACGGCTTGTATCAGCAGCTGGATATTGTTGTGCAGCGAGAGAGAAGATTACTCTACGGGGGGTAAGCATTAATTGAACAAACTACCATAAAAAGGTTTTCCAGGGACTGGCCTATGGATGACCCGTGGGAATTGTGTCTACATTACCAACCTGGAGACGCTGCTATGTGGAGAGCGCCGTGGGCCTCCAGCTCGGGCCACACTGACAGCAGGTTTGGGGAACAACTAATCGGTGGGGATCCTAAGTGGAGGACCTCAGCCTACCGAACATTGAGGACCTATCCTGAGGATTGGTCAGCGAGAGTTAAATCCTGAAGAACCTCTTTAAAACATAACTTTGCTCTGGGCACAAAAGATCCAAAATCCCCCCGTTCATGAAAATTTAAAGGGATATTCTCAACAACAGGAAACCCGTGCATGTCTGATAGGTACAGGTCTGTGGGGTGGGACCTGCACCCATCTCTGGAAGGGGGCTACCTGACCACACCAAGGCTGCAGGGCTTACGTAACCAGCATAGTAATAATGAATGGTAGTAACAGACAGCGCAGCGAGCCGTGACGCTGCCTGTGAGGTCAGGGCGGTGTAGTCTGCTGTGCTACACTCTTTCCACAACACCTCTTCACTTCAATGGGAGTTATGGAAACGCCAGAGACTATAAAGACGGCACGGCCTCACCATTATCAAGTTCTACTTTCTCCATTTGTGGGCTTGATGCTCCGTTGAACGGATGACTCCTCCTAAAAAACACAAGAGGCAGATACTTGCAAATCAAACAAGAAGTTGTGTGTCGTGAAGTCTTAAAGGCTCCCTCTAATAATGGCTCTTACACGGGGTCCTCTATACTCTCAGAGGAGCTCCTGTGGGTCGGCCCTGGAGGGGGTGGAGGCGGCTCAGAAGGCGGTGGGGACGGATCCGAACTCAGGTCCGAAATATCTGGCATGGAAAGAGAAAGCATAAATATAAACTCCTGATCATGTACATAAGTCTGACCGAGGCCTCATATCTCTGTACTACGTTACATTTCCCGTTCTCTACGGATCCGAGAGGCTCTATATGTCGGTAACTACAACCCAACGCCAACCAAACCCTCCCCAGAGAAAAGCTGGACGGCAACTAAGATCAACCTGCGTGTTCCAGAGAAGATCCCAAGACGGTCAGTCCCACATGAAAGGACATTCTAAGACGCACATCACTGAACAGCCAGCGGCGTTACTAGTTAGAGCAGGACGGCGGGGAAACACGCTGAGCGCCTCCTCCATTTGCGGCGGCCATTGTTAGTAGGTTTTGCTGGTAAACATTTTACAAATCACTTTATTCCCAAACGATCGGCTTCCGATCTGTTCCTTCTGTTGTGTCACAAGTCTCTGAATCCTGCAACAGACTAGAGATCAGTCTCTGGGCATCTGAAAGAGTACCGCCGCTTCACGGTGGGCCGGATTACAGTCATGTGATACTACGGAAGTGACGGAGGCCGATCAATCAGGAATAAAGCGGTCAGATTTCCAACTGCCCAACTATTTACACAACGTCCACTGCAAAAGAAGGAAACTACTGGCCAGAGGGAAGGCATAACATGTGCCGTAGGCTTCATTTAAGCAGCTAACCTGCACGTAGTTCAATCTGGGAAGACAATATGCTGCGCCATTAATGGGCAACATATCATGATCAGCCTGCAAAACCTAGAAGAAAAAGTACGGCTATATGTATTAAAATGTGCAGTTTGGATAAATTATGGCCTTTAGAAAAATGGGGGGGGGGGGGGGGAAATTATACATATTTTTAAAAATTGCCCAAACTAGGATAAGGGCTCCCGACTAAATAACCAAGTATGTCTTTGCGCGGTTTGGGGTAATAGCCCACCTGACCCAGCATTATTTGTTGCCATCAAAGTTAATTGCACAAGTAGTAGAATTGCTGCAGATTTGCGCACAGACATTCTGCATCGGATTACAGCTCCGGCCATCTGCAGGGAATCTGAACGAATCTCATCCGCACGGTGCAGATTGTCTTTGCATGCAATTGACCTGCGATGCAGATTTTAAGGTCCGCGGCATGTCGGTTTCTGCTGTGTATTTTCTCCACGGATTTCATCCCTCTCAACACAGAGCGCCGAAGTCCACAGCAGGAAGATCGCACTGCAGCGCCACCTGCCGCGCACGTGCCTACCCTGAGGTGGCAGCAGATTTTAGTGGTCAATCCACTTTTTTTCTAAAGCACATGTGCTTCTACCACAACTTTGCTCCACCAGACAACGTATCTAACAATACCGTCCTCGGACAAGAGCCGCAGCATGACACTTACATGGTTTTCTGGCTTGGTTTCCTATTCCCAATCATTGTTGTACAGACTTGTTAAAAAGTCATACATTAATTTGAAGGATTGCTGCCATCCAGTAGGTGGCGCTGCAGAGGCATTGTCCCATCTTCCTTATTTACATAAATTACCCAGGAGGAGCGCGCATGGCCGTAGGAGTCTCCTAACTCACCTATTAGGTGTCTTCTCACACCCCTTGTGGAGAGATGATGCCCCTCTGACCCGCTCACCCCCCAGGTGTCTCCACACACTTTTTGGATGCTCTCCTTAAGGAGAGACGACACCCCTCTTCACCCACTTACATTCTGAAACGCTGTGGCCACTTGTTGACGGACCAGGATGTCATCTACTCCTAAATTAGCAATGCTTCCCTGTGTGTCATGGCATTTACATGTGACTGTATGTAGGGTTTCCTCTTCTACACGATGGGAGGATTCCCCCCCGTTCCTTACCATCTGGAGCGGAGCTCCTGTCCTCACTTTCACTGTCCCTTACTTCAGGAATGTTGACCAGGAACTGTCGATTATCCCTCAACACAGTGAGCGTAAGTTTGCCCTTTGACTTCTCGATAAGCCGGCGTGTGTCCGCCAAAGACATGTTCTCGCTGGCCACGCCGTTTATCTGTGAATTCATTCAGAATATAGACGCTATTGTACAGAGTAATGCAACTTTATAATCCAGATTACAGCGAGAGAGAGAAGCCGAGGATGAAAAGGGGAAGTGAGGAGTCAGTAACCTTGAGGATGAGGTCGCCCTCCTGCAGGGATTCTTCCTGAGCCGCCAGACCCGTCTCTGCAATATGTTTAATGAAGATCTGACTACCGAGCTTCAAACCGTATTCTATGGGAACAACCAATTACAGAGAATCGTCAGAGACAGAAGTCAGGTCCATTGCTCTAACATAAAGCCTACATCCGAGGAATGAACATTGGGCACCACCGCATACCTTGATTCTCCATGCGCTTCACCAGTACGGTTTTAACTGGTTTGGATGGCACATCTTGAGCGGGCAGACGCTTGAAACCAGATACCAGTTCTAGGCCATTGTGGTCCCCATCACCGGCCTCACTACCGGATCCCCTCCTTGAGTAGTCTCCTGCCTCACTTACGGAACCTTCCAAACCACTGCCAGCGTCCTTCATTCTACTGGAAGCCCTTGTGTCACTGCCAGAACCATATTTCTCTTTACCAGTCCTCCTCCTTGAATAATTTCCCATTTCACTTCCCCCACCCCTGGTCCTGCGGTGTCTGGCATGGTATGAAGATGGCGTGCGAGATCCCCCAGAGCTCCGGCCACTAGAAGAGTCTCCTTCGTAACCCTGCGCTGTATCTTGAGGTTCTCTACTGGAACTTCCATATCTTTCTCTCCACTGCACTGGAGAATCCGGTGGGCCGTCATCTTTGGTATCAGAGTAGTGTTCTGGAGTGTGAGGAGTTCGGGAGGGTGCTGAAGACGTTGGTAGAGGGTTGGTCACTGGAAGTTGAATCTTTCTTGGCCGTTTTACGGTCTGCAGCAGGAAAACAAAAAGAAGAAAAAAGGTTATAAAAAATAAGAGCTTAAATTTCCCTCATTAGCTAAACAGATTAATGAGGAGTTTATTATTTAAAAAAGGAAATCCAATCAAGATGATGGCCCGATGTGTCAGGGGAAGAAGAGATGGGTGAAAGCTCATGTTATACCACCACTGATGAAGAATGAGGAGGCTCTATGGAGCACCAACTCCTTACATTCCACAGACGATCGTTGGAAACAAATGTTCTTCTGGCTCATATAGTATCAGGATACCAACGACTCAACCGTATACACAAAAGCAGCGGGACCAAGAAGGCAGCACAGTATATGTATAGTCGTTGCTTTAAGAGGAGTCAGTGGGTGATGCACACATTTGTGGCTGACCATCGCAAACAGTCCTTCTGCATGGAATGGCTAAACCGCATGCAGATTAAGAAAAAAAATCTGGAGTTTTCAATTGAATTAATCCAATTACCATGAAATCTGAAGTAGAAGTGGTTGTGGGCAGAACCTCTACAATACTAGTTCTTATCAGACACTCAGGGGCACACTTATCAGTGCAATTAGACCAGTTTACTGGCATAATTACATAAAGTAACATTGAGCATGAATGTTCTAATTACACTCATTATTAAAAACCAATCCCCATGGAGGCTCTAGTACCCTGTTGTACCGCCTCTAGCTTGGATACAAGATGTGATACGTGTGGACATGGAGGCTCTAGTACCCTGTTGTACCGCCTCTAGCTTGGATACAAGATGTGATACAGGTGGGCATGGAGGCTCTAGTACCCTGTTGTACCGCCTCTAGCTTGGATACAAGATGTGATACAGGTGGGCATGGAGGCTCTAGTACCCTGTTGTACCGCCTCTAGCTTGGATACAAGATGTGATACGGACAGGCATGGAGGCTCTAGTACCCTGTTGTACCGCCTCTAGCTTGGATACAACATGTGATCCAGGTGGGCATGGAGGCTCTAGTATCCTGTTGTACCGCCTATAGCTTGGATATAACATGTGATACAAGTGGGCATGGACGCTCTAGTATCCTGTTGGGCTGTCTCTAGTTTGGATACAAGATGTGATACGGGGGGCATGGATGCTCTAGTATCGTATTGTACAGCCTCTAGCTTGGATACAAGATGTGATACAGCTGGGCATGGAGGCTCTAGTACCCTGTTGTACCGCCTCTAGCTTGGATACAAGATGTGATACAGGTGGGCATGGAGGCTCTAGTACCCTGTTGTACCACCACTAGCTTGGATACAAGATGTGATATGGGAGGGTATGGAGGCTCTAGTACCCTGTTGTACCACCACTAGCTTGGATACAACATGTGATACAGGGGGCATGGAGGCTCTAGTATCCTGTTGGGCTGTCTCTAGTTTGGATACAACATGTGATACAGGTGGGCATGGAGGCTCTAGTACCCTGTTGTACCCCCTCTAGCTTGGATACAAGATGTGATACAGGTGGGCATGGAGGCTCTAGTATCCTGTTGTACAGCCTCTAGCTTGGACACAAGATGTGATATGGGTCACTACACACAAGGAGCCTCCGAGAGCCTTTTATAGGCCAAGGTAAAAGGCCAAAGATGGAACAGATCTTAGGGCCTCTGTTGACCAGACCGTTCATCTAATCACACCAACTCTAATCATTTGTATATTGGTCTGACATGTAACTTCTAGTGATGGGATTTTTTTGACAATTAGTGTATATAAAACACACAGTATATCTCCTTACACCCGTCAAGGAGCTTGGGCTGCTCATGACTCCGTTGTCCTACTTTGGCCACTTTTGGTAGGTGCTAATCACTGCATACCAGGAACACTCTACAAGAACCGCTATTTGGAGATGCCGTAGACCAAATCTTTTGAGGAGTTTGTTCCAGCGTAAGGTACTTTTACATGGGCCACTTAGATCAGCCAAAGGGAAAGAAAAGAAAAAGAAATTGCTTTAAGGAGTGATTTCCAGCGATAGTTGTCCCATGTAGGAGCCGGTCCCAACAGCTCACTGAAACAAAGTGACTTCTTGTCCAATGAATGGAGGCAGTGAACAGGCAGGCAATCATAGATGAACTGCCTGTTTACACTCAACTACTGCTCCCCCATGAAAGCACCAGATTGATAGTCATTCCATGTACAAGTATCTTCGTGCAGCCGCCAGGTAACATCAGTTTAGAGACCACAGACTGTCACCCTCCTGTGTGAGATAAGTAAAGCTTTATTCCCCAAGCGGAGTTCGGTAAGGCCGGGTCACATCTATGCTCAGGATTCAGGTTTTCTGCTCCATTATGAGAGCAGGAAACCTCAGTCCCCTGGCAGGACGGACCCGTCTTATGATGGAACTGACCAGACCCCGCTGACTAGAATGGGGTCCGTTCAGTTCCAGTCAGCCCGTCCGGTATTTTACCAGATAGAACAGTCCTGATTGTAGGACTTTTTCATGCCGGATCTGCGCTGGAGGCCGAATGTGCGATTCTGGTGCCAATGATTTTCAGGCTAAACATACTAATCGAAACGTCAGCTTACCACATTGGCAGTTTTGGCGCAGGATTTCAGCGTGTGTATAGCAAAAGATGAAGTGACATTTTCCATAGAGACACCATTCACCATCACTATGCGATCTCTGGTCCTGCAGAATATAGAATAGGATGAGAGTAAAAGTACAAGACGGAAGTGTTGGCGCCAATACGTTCAGCCATTCTCTCTACAGCCCAGAGGCCCGAGCCCATCGTCTGCACACTGCTACAGAATATGTTGGTGCTACAGAAACCAACAAGAATGATCAGGCCGCACTTACTGTAATCTGCCGTCGGCAGGCCCACCGCGGACAACATCCGACACAATGACCGCGTTGTCTCCATCGGTTCTAGACGGTCGATCCCTGCCTCCAGAGACAGCAATGCCAAATCCTCTACGGGGGTCCTGTAGGCAGACACTGGATTTTAGGAGGCATGAAGACCTTTCCAATTCCTTTTTTCCCTCTGATCATTTTGTATCTGAAGTACTGCTGTAGACAAGGCACCACTCCAATATGAATGTGTAGACTATAGTAGCGTCTGCAATGCATGTCTTCTAAGTGTTCGCCGGAGAGTAACATCTTGGAATCTATTCCACCACCACCTGATCTCAGCACTTTCTACAGGCATGTTTGACACTACAAGGCCCAGCATACAGCATTCCTCATTGTCCTCCATCTGTCTTCCCTTCACCATCTCTTATTGGCATGTTTGATTGATATTGGCATTGTCTCCATCCGCCAGCTCTCTATAGTAGCCCCTTTGTGATTTTTGCATTGTAAGTTGCTATTCACACCTAGTTGCATTAATTTGGTCCATGTTGTACAAATGCAAGACAGGGGGTCTGTAGACCCATGCATCCTTACAATCAGGCCAGGACCGGCTATCTGCCTTACTGGTAAGCTCCTGATGGACTGCATTTCTTGTAATCACAGTAGGCATCTTGGAAATTCCACATTTCCATCCCCAAGGGTCCCGACGGGGCCGTGTGGCCCACCCACCCAGTCACACAAAGTCCTGAACTAACATCAGTACATCGTTCGCAGTAGCCACAATTTTCTGTGTGTGCCAAGCCGAATACGGCTCCCCCAACCCCACTACCTTCTCCCGGCTTACAAGACGCACGCCAGTCCTCCTAATCTTAGCAGCCAAATCTCGCAGTGACATGGCAAGTCCAGAAGCGAGAGGGTCAGTCAGTACACTCAATAGCATGGACGAGTTTTGGAGGTTTGGGAGTTGTATAGCCAGGCCATCAGATATAACCGGATCTGCTCCAACCCAACAGAGGAACATCTCATCATGTGCAGTGAATGTCCTGTTGGGGCCTTTATGTTGGAGAAACAGGACAAAAACTGAGAGTGAGGATGAGATCTCATCGCCTCACAATTATAGAAAGACAGAATTACCTGTGGTGCCACATTTTTTCTAGTCACGGACACAACATACATGAAATGAAAGTTATTATACTGAAAGGCAATTTTAAGTCCCAACGTCACAGAAGAATTTGGGAATATAAGTTTATAAACAACTTTGATACTATCAGAAATGGAATGAATCTCGGAGGGGGGTTTCTACATCAGTGGAGATTATGAGATCTGAGAAACCTACAGCAGAGATAACACGCTGGCCTGTTGACCCCCTAACATCAGTCAAGAGACCATAAAACTTTCACATCCCTTATCACTGGACTAGGTATTTACGGTTATGCCTCTCTGGTATTTATCTAAGAGCTATTAATCCCATCATGCCTGTGTCCTCTTATCCTGGACTGGAAATCGTTGCAAGTGCAAGTTAATCACACCATGTTTGTGCCCTCAAAAGTGATCAGGTGTATATTTTTTTATATGAATCAATCAGTATTTAGATCTGCTCCATTATGCCTGAGGAAGGACCCTGTGAGGTCTGAAAGCTCGCTGTAACATCATGTATTTTTATTATCCATTAAAAGGTCTCATATCTACAAGATGACTTGGTTTCGCTTACTGAGAATCATCACACTTTGCTCTACTGACCAACGCCGTGCCATAATTACCATCCCCACAGACCACCCAATCTCCCTGTCTGCCTTGGTTGCCATTTCTAAACTTCTTCATTGGCCTTTCACAACTGACGTACTCCTCTCACACACAAACATGGCAGAACCCTAGATCTGGTCTTCTTCCAGCTCTCTTCTCCGACTTCAGACATCATTCTCATTTCCACTCTTTAGAAACAATCGATCCACCCACGAACTTAAAACGTTCACCGGGTGACTCGATCCCGGCAACTAACAGCTTAAAAACTAGGAATTTTAACATCAAAGAATATATCATGTGTAATTCAAATCAATGGCGTCTATGGTCACCTCTAGGTCAACATACAGTATATACGGGCCGCAAAGAACACGCATAGCAGAACACATAAGACATATCAATAATCACAATGTCAATCGTTCAGGGGGGACTAGACATTTCCTAGAAGAACATGCAGGTAATAGTGAGAGTCTCATCTATTTGGGTATTGAGAGAATTACTAATAGAAGGACATTGAATGCAGATCGTTCGGTAGTTTTAAAGGGAGAGGGCTATGGGATAATGACATTGGAAACAAGGAAACAAGGGGCCCGAAGGGCATGGATGTAACATGTGATCTCAGATTAGCCCTGACCCTAGTCTTGTCAGCACTGCATCTAGCTCCTGCTCACTGTCTGTACTCAGACCAGCGACACAGGAAGAAGTCTCCAAATTGCTCTTCTCTGCTCGCCCCACCACCTGCGCTAGCGACCCCCTCCCCTCACACCTCCTCCGTTCCTTCTCCCCAGTGGTCATCTCCCATCTCACCACTATATTCAACCTCTCTCTGACCTCTGGCATCTTTCCCTCTTCTTTCAAACACGCCATCATATCCCCACTGCTAAAGAAGTCGACTCTGGACGCGACTGATGCTGCCAACTACCGACCCATCTCAAACCTCCCCTTCATCTCCAAACTACTAGAACGCCTGGTTTACTCCCGCCTTGTAAGCTACCTATCAGAGCACTCTCTCCTAGACCCCCTACAGTCTGGCTTTCGACCTCAACACTCGACAGAAACTGCCCTTACAAGGGTATCCAATGACCTACTGACAGCCAAATCGAGGGGCGATTACTCCCTACTGATCCTCCTCGACCTCTCCGCAGCATTTGACACTGTTGACCACAAACTCCTGCTCAGTATGCTTCGCTCCATTGGCCTAAAGGACACTGCCCTCTCCTGGTTCTCCTCCTACCTATCTGACCGCTCTTTCAGTGTCTCCTTTGCTGGCTCTACCTCCCCTCCTCTTCCCCTTGCTGTTGGGGTCCCCCAGGGCTCTGTCCTCGGCCCCCTTTTCTCTATCTACACAGCCCCTATTGGACAGTCCATCAGGAGATTTGGCCTCCAATACCACCTGTATGCTGATGACACCCAGCTATACACCTCTTCCTGTGACATCTCTGCACCTTTACTCCAAAACATCACTGACTGTCTGCTGTCTCTAACACCATGTCCGCTCTCTACCTAAAACTAAACCTCTCTAAAACTGACCTGCTGGTATTTCCACCCTCCACTAACCGACCTCATCCTGACATGTCCATCTCAGTGTGTGGCACCATAACTCCTAGACAGCATGCCCGCTGCCTTGGGGTCATATTTGACTCGGATCTCTCTTTTACCCCCTACATCCAATCTCTGGCCCGAACATGTCAGCTGCACCTCAAGAACATCGCAAGAATCCGCTCTTTTCTCACTGTAAACACGCTAAAAACGCTTACTGCTGCCCTCATCCACTCCCGGCTCGATTATTGCAACTCGTTGCTGATCGGCCTCCCCTGCACCAGACTCTACCCTCTCCAATCCATCCTGAATGCGGCAGCCAGGCTCATCTTCCTGTCCAGCCGCTACTCGGACGCCTCTGCCCTGTGCCGGTCACTGCACTGGCTGCCCGTTAAATACAGAATTCAATTCAAACTCGCTACCTTCATCTACAAAGCGCTCCACAGCACATCGCCCCCCTATATTGTATTCCTCATCCACAGTGCAGCGCCCCCCTATATCGCCTCCCTCATCTCAATCCATCAACCAGCCCGGGCTCTCCGCTCTGCTAATGAAACCAGACTGAGCGCCCCTTTAATTCGAACTTCTCATTCCTGCCTCCAAGACTTCTCCAGAGCAGCACCGGTCCTCTGGAACGCACTACCAAAGTCTACCCGGGCAATCCAGGACTCGCAGAACTTCAGGCGTGCTCTAAAAACGCACCTCTTCAGGGAGACATACCGCATTCCCTAAACAAACCTCTCTGTATGCCGCCTGATAACATGCTCCCTGACCTACTGACTGCAATCCCTGCTAGCCATCATAAACCGCTCCTGCAGTCATACCGATTCTGCCGTCACACGGCTAAATGTCTGACCATTGTCTATGTGTATAACATCCCTCACTCTCCACCTCCCCATACCGCGCACATCTCAACCCTACCATACCGCGCACATCTCAACCCTACCATACCGCGCACATCTCAACCCTACCATACCGTGCACATCTCCAGCCCCTTTACCTTCTGTACCCCCCATTACCTGTAGTATGTAAGCTCGTTGGAGCAGGACCCTCACCCCTATTGTTTCCATCAGCTGATCACTATGTAACCGTGGTTCTGTAATGTTTGTACTTTTGTCTTTCTGTATTCCCCCTGTCTATGTAAGCGCTGCGGAATATGATGGCGCTATATAAGTTTATTATTATTCTTACACATCTATCCATCTAGTCAGTTATGGGGTTAGCTGGCATTTGTTTTTTTGCACAATAACTTAGAAGAATATTTGTTACCATGTGGCAATCAGGATTCTGTAATTATGAGGTCATAGTTATACGGTTAGAATATGAATTATTGTTTATTTTGTTTATGTATTGAGACTAGAGATGAGCGAGCGTACTCAGTTCGGGTGTTTTTGCACTTGAGCATCGCTTTTTCCGAGTGAATGACTACTTGGACGAAAAGATTCAGGGGGCGCTGGGGGGGGGGGGGGAGCTACTGCGCCGCCCCCCGCATCTTTTTGTCCGAGTAGTCGAATGCAAACCGCCCTAAACGAGTAGGTTCGCTCATCTCTAATTGAGACAGAGAAAGACTCGTTTCGAATAACGAGCACCCGAGCATTTCGGTGCTCGCTCATCTCTATTAATAAGTTAGCTCTTCTGGTATTGGATTTATGGATAATTATATTTCTTTTGTAAAGTGATTGCAGAATCCGAATGGTTATTTGTAATAAGCGACATGGTTTGTTTCTAAAGGGAGGAAATGAGAATGATGTCTGTTAAGTAATGAAGGGGTTAATGAACATATGATTTTAATATTTAAATGAATAGGAGGTGACGAAAAATCTAGAGGTGAACAAGATTCGATAGAATCGAAACGCATTCTCTGCTGTCTGTTCTATAAACACATCTTTAATAAAGCAGGTTGAAATCTACTCCGGATTCCCTTAACCCTTTCCAATCCTATTTGTATCCGGGTTTTTTCTAGGGGGCTTACTCTTTTTCTGCTGTTATACAACGGCGCTATCTGCTGGCTAAAGCCAGTACTGCATGAGGTGACACGTTGGATAGGCTCCGACAGCAGAGAGGCTGGCAATATATAGTAAGAGAACCCCGACGGACGTCTTCCAACATCGGAGCTGTACAGCCATAAATTATAATGTCTTCAGAGGTCAGACAGTGGATCGGAAAGGGTTAAACTACGTCTACCAAGTCAAGTGTGACCATCCAGACCGAATGGTGGAGGACGCGAGGATACACCTGCATGCATACAATTCATACAAACACTGAGAAGAAGCAACCAGGGGAGAGTTTTGCTTTCTTTGCCCAAATATAAAAAAAAGTTTTGGTTCCTGGAATGCAATGAAGAAAAAATAAATAATGAAGATGATTTGGTGATTGTGGGTCAAACGGGCGAGCGTGGTGACAGTATATAGGACGCGTGGGTGTGTGTAATGCGTTGTACCAATCTGCCACAAGGATCCCATGTTGCCCCTCACACTTCATTAGATGTGCAAGAAAGGGCGCAGCAGGCTCCATCTTGGCGCACACACAAGACCGTGCATGGCGATTTGTGGCACGCAGGAAGTACGTGATGTCATTGCGCATGTGTCTCTCGCAGGCGGCACGCAGCGTATTCTGCTCGTGTAGGGGGTGAAAGCCAACTGTATGTTGTACTGTTTAGGGTAATAGAGCCCGGTTTATAAAAAAAAAAAAAAAAAAACTGCAAAACGTGTCTTTCCACACATTAAAAAGAAGAAAAGTCATATTACTGGGAACATGCAAGTACCGCAGACTGATACATGTGCCCAGCGCCCGCGGTGCGGCACGCCGGAGGAGGAGTCTACAACCCAATATAAGAATGACCATATTCCAAATACATTCATGTGGAAGGCGATTACTGTCTGCAGGTTCTTTCTCAAGTCAAAATACTAACGATCCCCTGTCTGTTGGTGCGTGCATGAGTCACTTGCTCCGCCCCTGATCACATGACGGTGACGTCATCACAGGTCCTGTAAGCACACAGTTACTGTCCAGCTAGGTGTGATCAGTGTGTGCAGGGCTCTGCTGTGCTGCGATGCCTTTCATCCTTATTGTATGGGATGAGGAATGTATGTAGCAGAGCTGTGTGTGTGCGCGATGTGCATGTAGCAGAGCTGTGTGTGTGCGCGATGTGCATGTAGCAGAGCTGTGTGGCGCATTGCTCCACAAGAAACACTGGTACTATAATTTCCTAATTAAGGTGTGTGTATATCTATCTATCCATCCATCCGTACAAGGGACAGAAGACACTCACCCGGGTCAGTGTGATGGTATACTGCTCCCATATGGTCATCTCCTCCATCTCCGACACCTGGGTAGAAGAGAATCAGAGTTCAGATCAAGGAAGAAAGCCGCCCCTTCCCAGCCATGTGCCGGGTATCAGAGCACGGCAGGGTTTTCCAGCTGCTCTCCTGTTATTGCGCTCGCCTTCCCTGTCCAAGAATTCTGCGCTTAGATGGAACAATTATCCTTCAAATGCCTGAACGTGAATAATCGGTCTAATCGCGAGCCAACGACGAACGAGAAATGTGTGCTTCTCGCCCAGTGTCTGTAGGTATACAAGCCATCATTGGCGCGTTCGCTAATCGTTCGGTTTAAACAGCGCTTGTATTCTCTTATACAAGGAGCGGGCGATTCTTGAACGAGCCAACGATGCATCTGCCTGTCTAAACCGGCTCCGTGAGAGCGAACGAGCCGGCGGGGGCGTCACTCGCGTGTTCAGATGGGAATCGACTCGTCTGAAAGGACACTTAGTGGTTTAGGGGGGGATGAAAAGCATCAGTTTGAGGTCCACGTTGAGGCCCGTGAGGCTCCTACAGGACTTCCTGCATCCTTGAAGGACGTCCCGATCTGCAGAGGTCACAGTAACCCCCCCCCTCGGCTCCTGCATTATAATTCATGGGGGCGTCCTGCCTCTCCTCACCAGCAGATGGTAAAGGGAAGGAGATTGGACGTCTTGGGTTTCACCCATCCGATCCTGTCTCCACAGGAGATAAGCCGCCGGCAGCCGCCTGTTCTCCCCATGCGTGCTCCGCTGGGCGCACATACGTATTGTCCCGTCTACAAACAGCGATTAGCGCTCACAATTTGTCCAAACGACACATTTGAGCGATAACGGTTCGGGGTAAAAGGCGCAAAACAACATCCCTTCCTGTTGGTTCATGGTTGGTAATCGCTGACGATCAATCACGAAAAAACGAATCGCTGAGCGAGGAGACCGCGAACCAGCAGTAAGGAAATCAGCCTAAACGCACTGCACGAGGGCCACCAACCTTAGCGGTGACGTCAGCGCCCGTCCAGGCGTTTAAACTGACGCGGTCAGATGGTGCCGGCAAGGAGACACGACCCGCACGCCAGCCACATGCTGAGGGGGGGGGGGTGCACGACCCGCACGCCAACCACACGCTGAGGGGGGCACGACCCACGCGCCAACCACATGCTGAGGGGGGCACGACCCACACGCCAACCACATGCTGAGGGGATTGGAGCACGAGACTATTTTTTGTATTAACACCAGATAGTGAAACATTTTTCTAAACCGTTTTTATTTTCTGAGTGTTTTCCTCTGTTGTCTGTACGCGAGTGTGTGTGTGGGGGGGGGGCATCTTTCCTGAACTACAAGTCACAGCATTTAGTAGATATGCTTTACGGCAGCTTAATGGGTCATTCACACAGCGGACAGTAGGAGACCTATTGACTTAAAAAGGACAATGTTCTCTGCATGTTCTGCAATGCGTCCAAAGGTCATTGTGCAGGGAGGGGAGGAGGTGAGCTGTGACATCACCTATTGTAAATGGTGGGTCCTGTGTGATCAGTGAGATGACTGCTGCAGAGCTTTCTCTACACATCAGAAGATAGCAGGCTCTGTGGTCAGTGTGCAGGGAGGGGAGGAGGTGAGCTGTGACATCACCTATTGTGAATGGTGGGTCCTGTGCGGTCAGTGAGATGACTGCTGCAGAGCTTTCTCTACACATCAGAAGATAGCAGGCTCTGTGGTCAGTGTGCAGGGAGGGGAGGAGGTGAGCTGTGACATCACCTATTGTGAATGGTGGGTCCTGTGCGGTCAGTGAGATGACAGCTGCAGAGCTTTCTCTACACATCAGGAGATAGCAGGCTCTGTGGTCAGTGTACAGGGAGGGGAGGAGGTGAGCTGTGACATCACTTATTGTGAATGGTGGGTCCTGTGAGGTGACGGCTGCAGAGCTTTCTCTACACATCAGGAAGTATCAAACTACTATCAGGCTCTGTGGTCAGTGTGCGGGGAGGAGAGGAGGTGAGCTGTGACAATTGTGACTGGTGCGTCCTGTGAGGTCAGTGAGGTGAGGGCTGCAGAGCATTCTCTACACATCAGGAAGTTTCAGGCTCTGTGGTCAGTGTGCAGGGAGGGGAGAAGGTGAGCTGTGACATCACCTATTGTGAATGATGGATCCTGTGAGGTCAGTGAGATGACAGCTGCAGAGCTTTCTCTACACATCAGGAAGTATCAGACTACTATCAGGCTCTGTGGTCATTGTGCAGGGAGGGGAGGAGGTGAGCTGTGACAATTGTGACTGGTGGGTCCTGTAATGTTAGGGAGATGATGGCTGCAGAGCATTCTCTACACATCAGGAAGTATCAGGCTCTGTGGTCAGTGTGCAGGGAGGGGGGGGGGGGGTGACCTGTGTGGTCAGTGAGGTAACAGCTGCAAAGGTTTCTCTACACATCCGGAAGTAGCAGGCTCTGTGGTCATTGTGCAGGGAGGGGAGGAGGTGAGCTTTGATCTTACCTATTATGAATGGTGGGTCCTGTGAGACGACTGTTGCAGAGCATTCTCTACACATCAGGAAGTATCAGGCTCTGTGGTCAGTGTGCGGGGAGGGGAGGAGGTGAGCTGTGACATCACCTATTGTGACTGGTGGGTCCAGTGAGGTGAGGGCTGCAGAGCTTTCTACACATCAGATAGTATCAGGCTCTGTGGTCATTGTGCAGGGAAGGGAGGAGGTGAGCTGTGACTGGTGGGTCCTGTGAGGTCAGTGTGGTGACGGCAGCAGAGCTCTCTACATCAGGTAGTGTCAGGCTCTGTGGTCAGTGTGCAGGGAGGGGAGGAGGGGAGCTGTGACTGATGGGTCTTGTGAGGTCAGTGAGGTGACGGCTGCAGAGCTCTCTCCACACATCAGGTAGTGTCAGGCTCTGTGGTCAGTGTGCAGGGAGGGGAGGAGGTGGGCTGTGACTGGTGGGTCTTGTGAGGTCAGTGAGGTGACGGCTGCAGAGCTCTCTCTACACATCAGGTAGTGTCAGGCTCTGTGGTCAATGTGCAGAGAGAGGAGGAGGTGAGCTGTGACTGGTGGGTCCTGTGAGGTCAGTGTGGTGACGGCTGCAGAGCTCTCTACATCAGGTAGTGTCAGGCTCTGTGGTCAGTGTGCAGGGAGGGGAGGAGGTGAGCTGTGACTGATGGGTCTTGTGAGGTCAGTGTGGTGACGGCTGCAGAGCTCTCCACATCAGGTAGTGTCAGGCTCTGTGGTCAGTGTGCAGGGAGGGGAGGAGGTGAGCTGTGACTGGTGGGTCTTGTGAGGTCAGTGAGGTGACGGCTGCAGAGCTCTCTCCACACATCAGGTAGTGTCAGGCTCTGTGGTCAATGTGCAGAGAGGAGGAGGTGAGCTGTGACTGGTGGGTCTTGTGAGGTCAATGAGGTGACGGCTGCAGAGCTCTCTCCACACATCAGGTAGCGTCAGGCTCTGTGGTCAGTGTGCAGGGAGGGGAGGAGGTGAGCTGTGACTGGTGGGTCCTGTGAGGTCAGTGTGGTGACGGCTGCAGAGCTCTCTACATCAGGTAGTGTCAGGCTCTGTGGTCAGTGTGCAGGGAGGGGAGGAGGTGGGCTGTGACTGGTGGGTCTTGTGAGGTCAGTGAGGTGACAGCTGCAGAGCTCTCTCCACACATCAGGTAGTGTCAGGCTCTGTGGTCAGTGTGCAGGGAGGGGAGGAGGTGAGCTGTGACTGGTGGGTCTTGTGAGGTCAGTGAGGTGACGGCAGCAGAGCTCTCTACATCAGGTAGTGTCAGGCTCTGTGGTCAGTGTGCAGGGAGGGGAGGAGGTGGGCTGTGACTGGTGGGTCTTGTGAGGTCAGTGAGGTGACAGCTGCAGAGCTCTCTCCACACATCAGGTAGTGTCAGGCTCTGTGGTCAGTGTGCAGGGAGGGGAGGAGGTGAGCTGTGACTGGTGGGCCCTGTGAGGTCAGTGAGGTGAGGGCTGCAGAGCTCTCCACACATCAGGTAGTGTCAGGCTCTGTGGTCAGTGTGCAGGGAGGGGAGGAGGTGAGCTGTGACTGGTGGGCCCTGTGAGGTCAGTGAGGTGAGGGTCAGGTAGTGTCAGTCGCCCGATAACACGGATTGTAACCAGATACAATGTGTCCCCAGAAGTTGTTTGTATCCGCGGTGACGTTCTGTGGCCCCGCCCCCGCAAGGTTAACCTGTTAATCCCCGGAAGGTTATGTGCGCAGCAGACGGGTCACTTACTTCAAACCTCACCGCCATCCGTCCCGCGGGGTCCCGGTGGGCGCACGGAAGGGCTGGTTGCCGTGGAGGCCACTTCCAGGCTTACCTGTACACCCAGATGGCGCCCTCCCCCCACAGGAAGGCGGAGACGGAGGAGGCGGGGTCAGCGCACACGGGAGGGGGCGGGGCCTGCTGGGAGGACACACCTGGCGGCAGCTGATCACCTGTAGGGGGTGATACCAGTGTGCCCCGGCAACCCACGTCCGGGAGGTCCCTCCTACTTCCGATAGTTTCTACGGTTTGCCTACTGTGGCTGATAACAGGGAGCACTAGCTTTCAGTTGAAGCACACAAACAGACGGAGGTAGTTGGGACATCTCACAGGCTGCGCTCAGACCACCTCCAAAAAACTTGCGTTTTGGGGAAATAAAGAATTTCAGGAATAAACTGTTTTTTGCGCAGATGTCTTGGTGCCGGCCCCAGATCCGTCCGTCCGCATGCAGGCGCTACGCAAAACAGCGGGACGGCCAGCGCAGCGCACTGCCTCCTCTTACTTGCGGCCGCAGATTCCTGCGCCTGACCGCGGGTTTAGCGCTTCCATCATTGTGACAGGTAAGATGCTGCGCTCAACACAAAACAATAGAGCAGGCGGCGCCCGAAATGTCGCGGAGCGTCAAACGCAAGTCAGTGGGAGCGTCATACTGCGATTATCACAGCGGTCAAAACATCGCCGTAAAAACGGAGGCGGAAAAAGTGACCTAAAGGAGCCCGTAGGCGATTACTGTACGGATGGGCGGCGTACACACGCACTACTGCAGGACACAAAGAAAACCAGGAAGGCTGCGCAGGACGGCGAGACATCCCTGCCGTGCGCAGGACAATAGCGCTGTTATACATGGCGGCAGGCCGGCGCAACACACGATCCATGGCGGTAAAACTCCGCGTGACTCCTGCCGGGTTTTGCGCATACAGCCGTGTGAGCCGGCCCGATTCTCTACCGTGGAAAATCCCCTCCGCAATGCGGTACAGATCCACACCAAAACGTGCGGCACGTAACGCGGTCGGCGTTTTCTTTGTTTTCCTACATTTACGCGATTTAAAACCCCATTGAGAAAAAAAAAAAAAAAAAGTTTACAAAACTTTTGTCTAGAAATGTTGTGCCAGCACACGCCAAGGGGCGGAGCATTGTAGCCCCACCCACCCGTGGCAGCAGGTAACGCTACAAGCTGGTACAGCTGGGGGTGGGGAGGCGCCCATTTACGCTTCACAGATTTGTAGCGCGCCGTCCGCGGCCGAGGTGCGACAAATCCTGGCCACCGGCAGCAGAACATTCCGGAGATCCGCAGCCGGCGCCAGAGTTGTGGAAACGGCGCGATTCTCACCACAACGCAGGGAGCAGATGCCACATCAAAACCCCGGCTCACATTTTGGTGCCATGTTTCATAGGCGTGTTCCCTGCGCCCCCTTAGGCTGCCGACACGTGTGATATGGCGCTCGCCAACGTGTAAGAGGTGTTTTTGTGGCGCACACCATCACTTCAGTACAGTAGCGATGTTCTCGCATAGCTTTCAGCCACGTCTGAGGATCGGCAAGCGCCTACCTGGCATCGCGCCCGCCCGCGCCCCGCAGCGCATTTTCCTGCGCCATTGAAAACATTAGATCATGCGTTCCGAGGAACGTGAAAAGACGCGACAAACATCTCATGTATACAAGAAGAATGGGGGCTCCACCACGTTCTGCAACGCACCAAACGTGTTCTCGGCGGCGTGAAGCCTCGGAGGGCCGTTCATGGACACCATTTTTAGGAACAGAACGGCGACATTTTGATCACACACGAAGATATATATATATACTTTTTAAAGAAAAAAAATTACCAAAATAGCGCACTTCTAGCTCGCATATCTCCCCATCCAAAGACCCCGTCGCCGTGGGAGGGCCGGCCCTTGGGGGGGAGGAGCTCTAGACTTTGTTGCAGTTTTTCTTGCAGTTTACAGTTTTGGGTTACATTCCTTTTTTTGTGAGATACGAGAAGCCGGACAGGAATTTCGCACTTTCAGACGCTCGGCACTCTTCGGTTATTGCGAGTGGGGGATGGTAGGTTTTACATAAAGGTGGGTATAGATGTCACATTCCTCCGTCGGAGCCATTCACACGGCTCATAATACACTGCATGTGTGTACTGCGGTGTATGTGAGGCATGCAGACACCTCCCTGGGTGCTGTAGGACGTTTAGGACGGACCCCGCACATTGCGGGCGCCATTCTCATCTGCAAGAGCGGCAGAGAATAGGAAAGGCAGAATATTCGTCGGTGTGACTCACTAACCGGCCATTATGGGTCTGCGTGCCATCCGGGGAGTACATGGGCTTCACGTGAGCTGAAGATACAGACGTGTCTGCTTATAGGGCTCTAGGATTAGAAAAACATGGCGGCAGCGCCCATCCCGCCCACAGGCTGTGCGGCAGCTCAGCCCCATATACTTCACTGGAGCTGGGCTGTAATATCAGCCGTCACCTGTGGACAGGGGTGGCGCTGCAGCCATGTCTTTCTAGCCCAGGCCAGTCCTAAAATAGGTAAATCCGGCCATAGACAGGGGATAAGAGTCCGCTGAACCACCACATCTTGCTGGTAGTAGCAGAAGATCCCAGTGTAAGGGGCTCCTGACTGCCCCCTGGTGGCAGTGGGAACAGGCATGTTGGATCTCGTGCTCCATGTCCATGATTACAGGTAACGGCTCGAGCGGTCATCCGTGTGCTACTATTAGGGGTGCAGCCTCTCTTCTGCCTGGCAGGATACAATGGGCAGCATTGTGGTGGAGCAGACGCCTGCCCAGCCCTCGCCACATAGTGCTCAGCAACTACCCGCCACTCACCCGGGATTAGGGGACAGTACTCCGTCTGCAGTGTGGATGAATGCCAGCTATTGTACGGCCAGCTCACCGCCATGGTTCTGTCCCGCCCGGCCTCGCTCACTATATATACACGTATCTACAGAACCGTAGAGCGACGCTTCAGGCCCGGCTCACACGGCCGGATGTGAAGAGCGGATTCTGCAATCCTATGATTAGCGGTAATATGCGGGTCAATCAAATACAAGGGGTTTCACAATTCCGCTCACATTAGCGGGTTGGAATTGCAAAATCCGCTTACGGAGAACGCAGCAGGTTCTATTTTACTGTGAATATCCACAGCATAGAGCCCATTGTGCCCCATGGTCGCGGATATACCCGCTGCCCATACACAACTACATTGGGTATAAGCTGCTGGTACCTGCGTCATCATAGAGCGCCGGGAATATAAGCAAAAGACAAAGCTGTACTGCGCCTGACCGCCTGTGCGAGTACGCGACTACACGCAATACAGTTAGAGCTGTACGCAGGGTCACCGCCGGGGGCCGACCGATTCCTGTGAGCCCGGGACAGGTTTACAGGCCATCACTATCAGTTGCATCAGTCCTGTAGGTAAACAATCTACGTGACCGCTGCAGACAAAGCGCCAAAGAGCAGCAAAGATGGAGTCAGAGAGACTTATTGCCAAAGAGTAAAACGAACCCAAAACTGTTCTATTATATAAATAGTAAAAAGTTTAATACTGAAAGTGTTGGCCCTTTAAAAAATAATGTAGGAAAAAATATAGAAGGTGATGAGGAGAAAGCAAATCTGTTAGTTTTCTCTTCAGTGTCTCCACTATCACCAGTTTAACCCAGGAAGAAGTGCAGAGCTGCCTCCAAAAAGATGAAATAGACCAATAGGGTCCAAATGGCATAAACCCCCGAGTGCTAATGGAATGAAGTAATGCGAGAGATAAACTATCGTTTCTGATATTTAAAGGAAACCTGTCCCCTGTCTTAAGCACCATAAACTAAGTTATTGTGCTGCTAGGGCCGGCGACTTCAGTGGCAGGGACCACGGGAACCAGGAAGATGGCGAGTGTAAGAAATACAGCACCCGGCTCCTTATCAACTGCCCCATATATTACGTCATGGTTCTTTCGGAAGGGGACAGGTTCCCTTTAAAGGGGCATTTCAGTTGTGAAGCAAACTTTCAAAAATGTTAGATATGAGATCCGTTTACGACGTGTTTATACACAGCCGTTTATGGATATAAACCATGTAGCCATCACCTTCTTATCCTGTCCTCCGTTTCTGAGGTTTCCCCACATCACCATCTTCCAAGATGGCTGCTGCATCACTGCTGATGTGCAGCTTAAAACTACAATTACCATAACCCCCCTCAGCGCTGCCCTGCTATTGGTCAGCAATCTGGTCCCGAGAGCTGACTAGAAAACTGTCCATCCCTGGCCATTCTTACTGAGCAAGCGGACCTGTAATGCTGGAATGTCTACAGGACGTATCCATGGCAACCATGGAATAAACACTTCTGAAGTCCCAGGAGAAGGTAATTGTTTATAGAGCGAGACACAGAATCAAAGGCCGCCTGCAGACGAGCGGGTCGGAGAATTCTCGCCGCGGGACCCGAGCGCCTGCAGAGAGCAGCGCGTACTCACCCGCGCCCGGTGGCCACGGCTCTTTCATGTGCCGGCTGCCGGCGCATGCGCAGACAGGAGCCGGCAGCCGGGTGAGTGACGTATCTGTGCGAGCCCCGCACAGAAATAGGACATGCCGCGGTTTGTTTGCCGCGCGGCCAAACCGCAGCCGTCTGCATAGGAGTGCGTTTTGTGATGCACTCCTATGCAGGCTTTGAGCAGCGGAAATCCCGTGTGCAGGCGGCCTTAAGCAGAACCGCGCTGCAAACTGTAAGAACATTTGGCCTGTGTAACCAGAACCCCTTTAAGGGGTCATAAGGGGACACCCGGAAAACAGAACATGCATACAACAGTAAACAATCTGGGTCAGTTACTATTGGGCTACCACAGGGGGCAGTACTGGAGGGCGCACTGTTACTAGTGGGATAGTGCAGGGGGCAGTATTGGGCTGTAATTTTGTTTATATTAACCCCTTAACGCTTCAGGACATATAGCTACATCGTGCAGCTTCGGGATGTGTATAGAGGGGGATTCCAACAGCAAGACTCAAATGGCCCAATCGATGTTTGAGGGTCCCATATTGCTCCCCGTGATGAGTTTGCAGGTTGCCGTGCGGTTGTCATGGCAGCCGGGGTCCTTCTGAAAGGCCCCAGGGCAGCCACTGCAGAGTCCCTATCAGACAATGCCTCTGGCATGGCTTGATAGATTATACCGCAATCTGACAGGCAATGTAATGCTATGCATAATATCGTACTGCGAGAGCGATCAAAGCAGTAATCATCATCTTTATATAGCGCCAACATATTCCGCAGCGCCTACAAGACAAAGGAAAACAGAAACAAAACCACGGTTACATAGTAATCAATTGATGGAGACAATAGGGGTGCGGGTCCTGCTCCAACGAGTTTACATACTACAAGTAATGGGGTGATACAGAAGGTAAAGGGCCGGAGATGTGCCCGGTATGGCGGGGTGGAGATGTGCACGGTATGGGGGGGTGGAGATGGGCCCGGTATGGCGGGGTGGAGATGGGCCCGGTATGGCGGGGTGGAGATGGGCCCGGTATGGCGGGGTGGAGATGGGCCCGGTATGGCGGGGTGGAGATGGGCCCGGTATGGTGGTGGGGGGGGTGGGGTGGAGATGTGCCCGGTATGGCGGGGTGGAAAGTGAGGGATGCTATACACAGACAATGGTCAGACCGTATAGTGGCGGAATCAGTATGACTGCAGGTGCAGGTTGATGGTGGCTAGTAGGGATTGCAGTCAGTAGGTCAGGGAGCATGTTATCAGGCGGAGTACAGAGGGGTTTGTTTAGGGAATGCGGTATGCCTCCCTGAAGAGGTGCGTTTTTAGAGCACGCCTGAAGTTCTGTGAGTCCTGGATTGCTCGGGTAGCCTTTGGTAGTGCGTTCCAGAGGACTGGTGCTGCTCTGGAGAAGTCTTGGAGGCGGGAATGAGAAGTTCTAATTAAAGGGGCACTCAGTCTGGTTTCGTTAGAGCGAAGGGCGCGGGCTGGGGGGTGGATTGAGATGAGGGATACAATATAGGGGGGGCGCTGCGGAGCGCTTTGGGGATGAGGGTAGCGAGTGTGAACTGTATTCTGTATTTGCCCGGCAGCCAGTGCAGTGACCGGCACAGGACAGAGGCGTCCGAGTAGCGGCTGGACAGGCAGATGAGCCTGGCTGCCGCATTCAGGATGGATTGGAGAGGGTAGAGTCTGGTGCGGGGGAGGCCGATCAGCAACGAGTTGTAGTAATCGAGCCGGGAGTGGATGAGGGCGACAATAAGCGTTTTTAGCTCGTCTACAGTGAGAAAAGAGCATTTTCTTGCGATGTTCTTGAGGTGCAGCTGACATGTTCGGGCCAGAGATTGGATGTAGGGGGTAAAGGAGAGATCAGAGTCGAATATGACCCCAAGGCAGCGGGCGTGCTGGGAGTTATGGTGCCACATGCTGAGATGGAGATGTCAGGATGAGGTCGGTTGGCAGAGGGCGGAAACAGGAGATGGTCAGTTTTTGAGAGGTTCCGTTTTAGGTAGAGAGAGGACATAGTGTGAGGGACAATGGACAGTCGGTGGCATTCTGGAGGACCGGCGCTGTGATGTCACAGGAGGTGGGGTACAGCTGGGTGCTGTCAGCATAGAGATGTACTGAAAGCTAAAACTCCTGATGGTTTGTCCAATAGGGGCTGTGTAGATAAAGAGGAGGGGGCCGAGGACCGAGCCCTGGGGGGCCCTAACAGCAAGGGGAAGAGGAGAAGAGGCCGAGGACCGAGCCTTGGGGAACCACAACAGCAAGGGAAAGAGAAGAGGCCAAGGACCAAGCCTTGGGGAACCACAGCAGCAAAGGGGAGAGGCCAAGGACCGAGCCCTGGAGAACCGCATTAGCAAGAGGTGAAAAGGAGGGGAGGGGGCCCGAGGACTGAGCCCTGGGGGCCCTAACAGCAAGGGGAAGAGGAGGAGAGGAGGCTGAGGACCGAGCCCTGGGGGGCCCTAACAGCAAAGGAAAAGAAGAGGAGGAGGCTGAGGACCGAGCCCTGGGGGGGGCCCCCAACAGCAAGGGGAAGAGAAGAGGAGGCTGAGGACTGAGCCCTGGGGGGGGCCCCCAACAGCAAGGGGAAGAGAAGAGGAGGCTGAGGACTGAGCCCTGGGGGGGCCAATAGCAAGGGGAAGAGCAGTGTCCTTTAGGCCGATGGGGCGAAGCATAGCAAGGAGGAGATTGTGGTCGACAGTGTCAAATGCTGCAGAGAGATCGAGGAGGATCAGTAGGGAGTAGTCGCCCCTCGCTTTGGCTGTCAGGAAATCATTTGAAACCTTTGTAAGGGCAGTTTCTGTCGCATGTTGGGGTGGAAGCCAGACTGCAGGGGGTCGAGGAGAGAGTTCTCTGATAGGTAGCATACAAGGTGGGAGTAAACCAGGCGTTCTAGTAGTTTGGAGATGAAGGGGAGGTTCGAGATGGGTCGGTAGTTGGCAGCATCCGTTGGGTCCAGAGTCGGCTTCTTTACAGTGGGGATATGATGGCGGGTTTGAAAGAAGAGGGAAAGATGCCAGAGGTCAGAGAGAGGTTGAATATAGTGGTGAGATGGGAGATGACCACTGGGAGAGGGAACGGAGGAGGTGTGAGGGGAGGGGGTCACTAGCGCAGGTGGTGGGGCGAGCAGAGAAGAGCAATTTGGAGACTTCTTCCTCTGTCGCTGGTCTGAGTACAGACAGTGAGCAGGAGCTAGATGCCGTGCTGATAAGACTAGGGTCGGGGCTAGTCTGGGGTTGGGAAGTCATTTCCTGACGGATGTCATCAATTTTCTTTTTGAAGTAGGCAGCCAGCTCTTCGGCACTGAGATCCGTCACCGGGGGCTGCGGTTTAGGGCTGAGAAGGGAGTGAAAAGTATCAAAGAGTCGTTTAGGGTTATGGGATAGTGAGGAGACGAGGGAGGTGAAGTAGACTTGTTTGGCATGATGGGGGGCGAGGTTGTAGGTTCTGAGCATGAATTTAAAGTGGAGAAAGCATTACAAGATCTTGTCCCCTCTGGAGGACAAAAAAAAAAAAAGGTACAAGTTTTAACCCTTTAAGGACACGGCCTATTTTGGGCTTAAAGACGATACAATTTTTGGCAGATTTTCATCTCTATTTTTCAAAAGCCATAACTTTATTTTTTTTATATAATCGGTGCCACTTTTGGGTACATAGACTATATTGTAAAACTTATTTTTTTTTATGATAGCAAGGAGAGAAAACGCATCAATTCTGTCATAGATTTTTTTTTTACAGCGTTAATCATGCAGCATAAATGATGCACTACATTTCTTCTGCGGGTCGGTACGGTTATGCTAATATTAGAAAGAGCACAAAAAAAAGGGTTTGTTTTTTTTTTACTACACACACTATTTGAGTCCCTCTGAGGGGGTTCCAGCACAGCACTTATGATCGCTGTGATAAGGCATGGCAGGGCTACTTCCCTGCCATGCCTTATCGCTTATACAGCGATCATAGGCATTGGCACTACATGCCAACAGCGACAGGCCATCGCGAGAGCCAGCTGGAGACACAGAGGGAACGCACTCCCTCTGTGAACTCTTTCCCTGCCGTGATCTACATAGATCGCGGCAGTGAAGGGGTTAACAGCGGGGGGGGGGGGAGGGATCTCCGATGCCCCCCCCTGCTGTAGCAGCAGGAGGACGGCTATCACTGTCAGCCGGCTCCTGCTGCGGGATAGCGCGAGATCAGTTATGATCTCGTGCTATCCCGATGACGTACCGGTGTGTCATTTTGTGGGAAGTACCAGCCTGCCATGACGTACCTTCACGTCATGGAGCGGGAAGGGGTTAAAAAGTTTTACTATTAGAAAGGGGGAAAAAAGGGGCGTTATAGATAACTACCCGCCCCCCCCCCCCCTTGCCATATGTGTAATTGGTCACCGATCAAAAAGTCATACGTACTGTAAAATGGTACAAACAGAAACTACAGGACGTCTCGCAAGAATTGAGCGCTCACAAACTACGGTAGGTCGATGGAAAGATAAAAGTCATGGCGGCCGGAAGATGGCGGCCGGAAGATGGCGGCCGGAAGATGGCGGCCGGAAGATGGCGGCCGGAAAGATCTTTGGAAAAAAATGAGTAGTACAGCAAGAAAAAATAAAGCGATCTAAATTTGGTATCGTACGGACCCATAGAGTAACGTTATCAGGTCATCTTCGTTGCCGTCCGTACGCCAGAGAAACAAGCCCCCCCCTCCCCCCCCCCCAAGATGGCGGAATTCCATCTTTTTCCCCATTTCACTCCACTTAGAATTTTCGAAGGTTTTTCAGTACATTATCTGATACATTGTAAAGTACAAGTGAAAAACAAGAAGCCGTCAGACAGCAGCCGTGACGGATAAATAAGAGTTGGATCCTTTAAAGGGGAGGAAAAACAGAAAATAGACAAAAATAGAAAGGCCGCGTCATTAAGGGGTTAATGAGCCGATAGAAGGATTGTGCAGTGAAATGTCAATATTTACAGAGGATACAAACAATGTAAAGTAATTAACACAAGAGGGTCGGGATAGATTGGGGGCAGAAGAGCCAAATGAAGTTTTAACCCCTTAACAGCCAGACACTTTTTAGGGATGTTACCCATGGGGCGGTTTTTACTGCCCTAGTTTTTTTCTTCAGCTGCTAAAATTATTATTTTTTTAGTTTTTTTTCACTGACTTTCTCCCGTTTTTTCGTTTTATTGGGGGTAAACGAGCTTTAAAATACAAATGGGTTATTTTCTCTACGTATCTCTATTGGGTTTTCCTCATTTTTGCGGTTATTTCCCCGTCCGCGCCCCCTGACCCCCTGACCTCACACAGGACCTCTGGCTTTTGTTTCATACTTTTCCACTGTAGCTGCAGCATCCACAGGAGCCGCCCGGGAACCAAACCACCCCTTTAACACGGCTAGATGTAAAGTGCTGCACGCGGGCAGGGAACATGCGTGTCATGATTACACAGCGAGGGCTCAGCACCGCGGCGTATGCCGTCAGCCGCCTCCATTCCTAATAAGCAGTCATTCACACCTGACACTGAAGGATAATCATCCCGTGTAAAAGGGCCATCCTGTGCAGAGAGCTGCCAATCATTGGCTGCAGGGCGTGGTGGGTGTGGCTGCAGCTCATGAATATGCAGGGCCACTTCTGTACTTGGTTGCTACTAATTAAATGCAAATCTCTCCCCAACAGACATGACTGACAGCTCTACCTTGTGCTGCTCTCAGAGGGTGTACAGGTGGAGGCATTGCTGGATGAATCACTGAGGCAGCTTGTCCTGGAATACCCCCTCACCTGGAGCAACCAGCGTCAGGCAGCTGCTGCCAAGGCCAATAGGATCATGGGGTGCAGGAAAGAGGTCTGGGGGTGCACGACCAGAACATTGTACCTCCTCTCTACAAGTCACTGATCAGACCACACAGGGAATATTGGGGACAGTTTGGGGCACTGGTACTCTAGGAGGACATAGAGCTTGAGCGGGTACAAAGGGGGCAACTAAAGTAATAAATGGAAGGGGTGGACTACAAGACCCAGAGAGGGTATCAAAACTTGGGTTATTTAGTTTAGAGAAAAAAGAAAGCTGAGGGGCGACCTAATAACTATGTATAATATATCAGGGGTCAGTACAGAGATCTCTCCCATCATCTATTATACATAGGACTGTAACAAGGGGGTGCTCTAATAACTATATATATCAGGGGTCAGTACAGAGATCTCTCCCATCATCTATTATACATAGGACTGTAACAAGGGGGCGCTCTAATAACTATGTATATATATCAAGGGTCAGTACAGAGATCTCTCCCATCATCTATTATACCCAGGACTGTAACAAGGGGGCGCTCTAATAACTATGTATAGATATATCAGGGATCACACAGAGATCTCTCCCATAATCTATTATACCCAGGACTGTAACAAGGGGGCGCTCTAATAACCATGTATAGATATATCAGCGGTCAGTACAGAGATCTCTTCTATCATCTATTATACCCAGGACTGTAACAAGGGGGCGCTCTAATAACTATGTATAATATATCAGGGGTCAGTACAGAGATCTCTTCCATCATCTATTATACCCAGGACTGTAACAAGGGGGCGCTCTAATAACTATGTATAGATATATCAGGGGTCAGTACAGAGATCTCTCCCATCATCTATTATACCAGGGGTCAGTAAAGAGATCCCTAACATCATCTATTATACCCAGGACTGTAACAAGGGGGCGCTCTAATAACTATGTATAGATATATCAGGGGTCAGTACAGAGATCTCTGCCATCATCTATTCTACCCAGGACTGTAACAAGGGGGCGCTCTAATAACTATGTATAGATATATCAGGGGTCAGTACAGAGATCTCTCCCATCATCTATTATATCCAGGACTGTAACAAGGGGGCGCTCTAATAACTATGGATAATATATCAGGGGGTCAGTACAGAGATCTCTCCCATCATCTATTATACCCAGGACTGTAACAAGGGGGCGCTCTAATAACTATTTATAGATATATCAGGGGTCAGTACAGAGATCTCTCCCATCATCTATTATACCCAGGACTGTAACAAGGGGGCGCTGTAATAACTATGTATAGATATATCAGGGGTCAGTACAGAGATCTCTCCCATCATCTATTATAACCAAGACTGTAACAAGGGGCGCTCTAATAACTATGTATAATATATCAGGGGTCAGTACAGAGATCTCTCCCATTATCTATTATACCCAGGACTGTAACAAGGGGGCGCTGTAATAACTATGTATAATATATCAGGGATCAGTACAGAGATCTCTCCCATCTATTATACCCCGGACTGTAACAGAGGGCGCTCTAATAACTATGTATAGATATATCAGGGGTCAGTACAGAGATCTCTCCCATCATCTATTATACAGAGGACTGTAACAAGGGGGCGCTCTAATAACTATATATAGATATATCAGGGGTCAGTACAGAGATCTCTCCCATCATCTATTATACCCAGGACTGTAACAAGGGGGCGCTCTAATAACTATGTATAATATATCAGGGGTCAGTACAGAGATCTCTCCCATCACATTAGTGTGTCGGAATTGCGTAATCCGAGGAGCACAAAATAGAGCGCAGCATGTTCTCTGTTGTCATGTATATACACAATTACATTGCATAGTGCGTATGGCAGCCTGTGAGTACGCGGTCACGCGCCATATACGGCTGTATGCAGGGTTACCGCCAGGTTCACAGCTGCAGAACACTGGAAACCTTGCGATGTTTTACCCTTATGGCCATGTGAGCCTGGCCCACGCAATATAGACGTGACTATCACCTTCAGCGTGGCGCGCCGGCCCGGGCACAACGCCTCCCGCGAGCGTCCAAACAACTTTCCTAGACAACATACGGCGTTGAAAGTACAAGTGAAGTTCGGCGCTGTTGTAAGACTTCTAACAGCGGCATCAGACAACCGCAGGTTTATTCTCCTCCTAACCGTCTCCGACCAGATCCGGCCGCGCCAAATTCCTCAGTCCAATTGGGCGTACGACTATAAAAAAGGAACATGAACTGTGCTGCAGACTTTCGTGACCAGGAGGGCAGAGAATCGCAGCCAGAACCTCCCCGGCCGGTTAGACTAGTTGGATTCATCCTGATAAACATTCCACCGAAACTCTCCCTGCAGGCGCTGAACGGGCGCAGCGACCCCACGCTGGGGGGGGGGGGGGTGAGAAGTGTGGCCCTGCAGCTTAGAGGGGGACGGCCAGCGTGCCAGGCAGGGAGGTCGCAGGACCTACAACTACTGCAGTGTCTGCAGCTTCTGTCTAACCTGTTTGTATAAGCAGGGAGTGCTGAAGTGAAAAGGTCACGTCCGCGCTGCGCACAAGTGTACCGAGGGCGAGGACGGCGCCGCTCACTGCCCACCCAGGTGGCCCACAGGTCTCTGCTGCATTGCCCAAAGGTGAAACCAGTGGTAAACACCTGTGTTGGCAGTTCCGTTCGGTGAGAATGGGGAACCCCGCGGCCGAACAGTTCAGCCTCTGGAGGGAACTGAACAGCGCCAGACACCGCTGACTATAATGGGGGCCACCTGCTTACCACCTGCTTACCACCCAGCTGGCCGGCAGTAGAAGCAAGTGCAGGTGTGAGCCGCCCGAGTCACCTGTGGTTGGGCAGACGTCCTGGAGGTCCGGCCGCCGGCACACCAACGGACGGTCATTTGGAATACGCAGTCGACCGCAGTGTGGAAGAGTCGCTGTGATATTCGCCCGCGGAGGCCGGCGCCGGCTTCAGGCGTGCAGACAGACATTTTTTTTTTTTTCACATGGAAAACAAATAAGTTGCAGCTCGTTCTATTTTTGCACAGATTGCGTGCGGACGGACTCCGGCGAGCGCTGCACGAGCCGGCCAATCACAGCGCAGCCACAAGCGAACAGCGAGCGCAAGACTGCGAGGTCCTCAAGAGGCCACTTACTGCTCAAGGAATGCCAAAAGTCTTAAGAGCAGAAAGTAAAGGTCCCCTGCAAGGCCCCCCAGCTCACACCCTCACGGCAGACCCCCCCAGCTCACACCCTCATGGCAGACCCCCCCCCCCCCAAAGCTCCTGCATTCAGAGCAGCCCCCCAGTTCCCACTCTCGCAGCTCCCCTCAGAGCAGCCCCCCAAAGGCTCCCACCCTCACAGCTCCCCTCAGAGTGGCCCCACAGTTCCCTCTTGCAGCTCCCCTCAGAGTGGCCCACCAGTTCCCTCTTGCAGCTCCCCTCAGAGTGGCCCCCCGGCTCCCACCCTCACAGCTCCCCTCAGAGTGGCCCCCCAGTTCCCTCTTGCAGCTCCCCTCAGAGTGGCCCCCCAGTTCCCTCTTGCAGCTCCCCTCAGAGTGGCCCCCCAGTTCCCTCTTGCAGCTCCCCTCAGAGTGGCCCCCCAGTTCCCTCTTGCAGCTCCCCTCAGAGTGGCCCCCCAGTTCCCTCTTGCAGCTCCCCTCAGAGTGGCCCCCCAGTTCCCACTCTTGCAGCTCCCACCCTAACGGCACCCCCCAGCGCAGTCCCCCGAGTTCCCACCCTCGCGGCTCCCCTCAGAGCAGCCCCCCAAAGGCTCCCACTCTTACAGCTCCCCTCAGAGTGGCCCCCCAGTTCCCTCTTGCAGCTCCCCTCAGAGTGGCCCCCCAGTTCCCTCTTGCAGCTCCCCTCAGAGTGGCCCCCCAGTTCCCTCTTGCAGCTCCCCTCAGAGTGGCCCCCCAGTTCCCACTCTTGCAGCTCCCACCCTAACGGCACCCCCCAGCGCAGTCCCCCGAGTTCCCACCCTCGCGGCTCCCCTCAGAGCAGCCCCCCAAAGGCTCCCACTCTTACAGCTCCCCTCAGAGCAGCCCCCCAAAGGCTCCCACTCTTACAGCTCCCCTCACAGCGGCCCCCCAGTTCCCACTCTTGCAGCTCCCCCCCTAACGGCACCCCCCAGCGCAGTCCCCCGAGTTCCCACCCTCGCGGCTCCCCTATCCCCGGAGCTCATCACACATGTGGCGCTGTACCTGCTGCTGCGGCCGCTCCTCGCTCTACAGGTGTCTCCCGACTCTGACTATTTCCTGGTATCGCCTGAGACTCTCAGTCAGGTTAACCCTGTCCGCGCCGCAGAGAATACGCACAGCCACTCTTAACCCTTTCAGATATACAACTGCAATGAATGAGACCAAAAGTCTTTTATTTAGAGAGCCGGACACGGCGAGCACCTGTATGACTAAGCGGCCGGCGGCGGGTCACGTGTGCCGCAGTCCCGCTCACACACCTGGACGTGCCGTGCTACCTGTGGGCTGTTCTGGCGAGAGCTGGGTTTTGCCAGTAGCAATGATGGCGGCCACGACTTCGCAAGCTCCGCCCATATCTGGAGAAGTGATCCCTCGTGACCGGTGACGTGAGCTCCGTAGGACGTAATGACGTAAGAGGCAGGAGCTCCGGCAAAGCTGTCAAGAGAACGGCACAGAGGATAGAGGAGGATGGAGGAGCCCGAGGAGGAGGAGGGGTGCGGAGAGAGCCCCGAGCGGGGGGCCGGGGGGTTCTCGGTGGAGCCCGAGGAAGGTGAGAGTTACACCTAGCGGAGATGGGGGCAGCAATAGAGAGCTGCTCTTCTGTCCTGGACAGTTCTGTGACAGGATGCGCTGGGGACTCCGCCGGTCGCCAGAGGTTATGCTGGGGTAGCCGACGGTCACCAGGGGTTACGCCGGGTCCCTCCGCCGGTTGCCAGGGGTTACGCTGCGTCCCTCCGCCGGTCGCCAGGGGTTTACGCCGCGTCCCTCCGCCGGTCGCCAGGGGTTTACGCCGCGTCCCTCCGCCGGTCGCCAGGGGTTACGCTGCGTCCCTCCGCCGGTCGCCAGGGGTTACGCCGCGTCCCTCCGCCGGTCGCCGGGGGTTATGTCGGGTCTGGTCGCTAGGGGTTACGCCGCGTCCCTCCGCCGGTCACCAAAGGTTACAGCGCGTCCCTCCACCGGTCGCCAGGGGTTACGCCGGGTCCCTCTGCCGGTCGCCAGAGGTTATGCTGGGGTAGCCGACGGTTACCAAGGGTTATGTCGGGTCTGGTTGCCAAGTGTTACGCCGGGTCCCTCCGCCGGTCGCCGTGGTGGCGCCAGGTTTCCCTGCCAAGCGGCACATAGTGTGAGAGGGTAAGTTAGCACAAAGTTATCATCCTGTGGCATCTGACCTGCAAGCACTGAGGGCACCAGTAGGGGGCTCCACCTTGTGACACATGGCGGCTGCAGTCCTGTACGCACCGCTGGCGGTCTCACACAACCTGTGCCTCGTTGTGTCGGGGGTCGTGGAGTTCAGCAGCGGTTGTGATCGTACGGTAACCCGTGACTGCAGACTGGGCGCAGGTGGCGCTGTGGCAACAGTTAGAGGAAGCGACATCGGCGGTCTGCGGCCCGGGGCCGAGTCCAGCGGCGGCATCACCTTGGAGTCATGTGGCGCCCTCTGCAGTACGGAGCCCAGCGGCGTCTTCACTCCCATCCTAAGACAGCGCCAAAGATAGAAGACAAAGTCATCAGAAGAAACCTTCAAGAAGCCCTCCTAAAGCGTCTGCCGGGCGGCGTGAGCGGGCGAGAGCCATGCAGACGTCTGTGGATGGGCCCTGCATGCGCTCCTCCCTCAGGACCTGCTGTTCATAGTCGGGGCTCGCAGTCGTCCTCCTTATTAAAGCCATTGTCCATTTGGGCGGTCCTTCTTTAGAAGGGTCCCTACGGCAATACTGTGTTTCCCCGAAAATATGTCTTATAGTGTTTGTCCCAGAAGAGGCGGTAGGTCTTATTTTCAGGGGATGTCTTATACTTAGCGGGCTCAGTCCGGGTCCCTCCAGCTTGCTTGCTGCAGTCCTCGTCCGCCAACAGAAGATCGCTTCCTGCTCACAGGATTCATAAATCCCGCCTCCAGGGAGTGACGGCTGTGATTGGCTGAGCAGCGTTCGAGAACCAATCACAGCCGTCACGTTGTGGAGACTGGATTTATGGATTGGCTGAGCCGTGGCATTGATTGGCCAATTCATAAAGGCCGCCTCCCAATGCGATGGCTGTTACTGGTTCCAGAGCGCTGGTCAGCCAATCGATGCAGTGATCAATGACATAATCACAGCCATCACTTCCTGGAGGCGGGGTTTATGAATGCCGTAACCAGGGAGCGATCCTCTGTGGGCGGCAGAGGACTGCAGCGAGCACGCTGGGGCCCAGGAGAGCAGCCGGAGGGCCCGGACCGAGACCGCTAGGTAATGTATTGTGTGTGTTTTTGTTTTTGTTAATGTAATGCAGCTAGGGCTTATTCTCGGGGTAGGGCTTATATTTGAAGCCTCCACAAAAATACCTAAAAATAAGTGCAGTACTTATTTTCAGCGGAAACAGGGTAAAATAACAGGGCGTTGGGCTATGGGAGAGCGGATGGTGTTGGGGAATGCTGGGGTGGAGGGGGATGGTGCCATGGCACTTTGGATTATATTGGCCGGGTGGGTTATTGAAGGCCCTGAGTGGGCAGCAGAGCTTGCTCTTTACACGTTGGGTTTAGTGGAGCGTACAGATTGTATACAGGGGCAGTGCCGGTCCTCGGTGGGCAGCAGAGCTTGCTCTTTACACGTTGGGTCTCGTGGAGCGTACAGATTGTATACAGGGGCAGCGCCGGTCCTCGGTGGGCAGCAGAGCTTGCTCTCTATATGTTGGGTTTAGTGGAGCATACAGATTGTATACAGGGGCAGCGCCGGTCCTCGGTGGGCAGCAGAGCTTGCTCTTTATACATTGGGTTTAGCGGAGCGCACAGATTGTATACAGGGGCAGCGCCGGTCCTCGGTGGGCAGCAGAGCTTGCTCTTTACACGTTGGGTTTAGTGGAGCGTACAGATTGTATACAGGGGCAGCGCCGGTCCTCGGTGGGCAGCAGAGCTTGCTCTTTACACGTTGGGTCTCGTGGAGCGTACAGATTGTATACAGGGGCAGCGCCGGTCCTCGGTGGGCAGCAGAGCTTGCTCTTTACACGTTGGGTTTAGCGGAGCGTACAGATTGTATACAGGGGCAGCGCCGGTCCTCGGTGGGCAGCAGAGCTTGCGCTCTATACGTTGGGTTTAGTGGAGCGTACAGATTGTATACAGGGGCAGCGCCGGTCCTCGGTGGGCAGCAGAGCTTGCTCTTTACACGTTGGGTTTAGCGGAGCGTACAGATTGTATACAGGGGCAGCGCCGATCCTCGGTGGGCAGCAGAGCTTGCTCTTTACACGTTGGGTTTAGTGGAGCGTACAGATTGTATACAGGGGCAGCGCCGGTCCTCGGTGGGCAGCAGAGCTTGCGCTCTATACGTTGGGTTTAGTGGAGCGTACAGATTGTATACAGGGGCAGCGCCGGTCCTCGGTGGGCAGCAGAGCTTGCTCTTTACACGTTGGGTTTAGCGGAGCGTACAGATTGTATACAGGGGCAGCGCCGATCCTCGGTGGGCAGCAGAGCTTGCTCTTTACACGTTGGGTTTAGCGGAGCGTACAGATTGTATACAGGGGCAGCGCCGGTCCTCGGTGGGCAGCAGAGCTTGCTCTTTACACGTTGGGTTTAGCGGAGCGTACAGATTGTATACAGGGGCAGCGCCGGTCCTCGGTGGGCAGCAGAGCTTGCTCTTTACACGTTGGGTTTAGTGGAGCGTACAGATTGTATACAGGGAGGACGTCAGCGGGCGATGCCGGTCCTCGGTGGGCAGCAGAGCTTGCTCTCTATATGTTGGGTCTCGTGGAGCGTACAGATTGTATACAGGGGCAGCGCCAGTCCTCGGTGGGCAGCAGAGCTTGCTCTTTACACGTTGGGTTTAGTGGAGCGTACAGATTGTATACAGGGAGGACGTCAGCGGGCGATGCCGGTCCTCGGTGGGCAGCAGAGCTTGCTCTCTATATGTTGGGTCTCGTGGAGCGTACAGATTGTATACAGGGGCAGCGCCGGTCCTCGGTGGGCAGCAGAGCTTGCTCTTTACACGTTGGGTTTAGTGGAGCGTACAGATTGTATACAGGGGCAGCGCCGGTCCTCGGTGGGCAGCAGAGCTTGCTCTTTACACGTTGGGTCTCGTGGAGCGCACAGATTGTATACAGGGGCAGCGCCGCTCCTCGGTGGGCAGCAGAGCTTGCTCTTTACACGTTGGGTTTAGTGGAGCGTACAGATTGTATACAGGGGCAGCGCCAGTCCTCGGTGGGCAGCAGAGCTTGCTCTTTATGCGTTGGGTTTAGCGGAGCGTACAGATTGTATACAGGGGCAGCGCCGGTCCTCAGTGGGCAGCAGAGCTTGCTCTTTACACGTTGGGTTTAGCGGAGCGTACAGATTGTATACAGGGGCAGCGCCGGTCCTCGGTGGGCAGCAGAGCTTGCTCTTTACACGTTGGGTTTAGCGGAGCGTACAGATTGTATACAGGGGCAGCGCCGGTCCTCGGTGGGCAGCAGAGCTTGCTCTTTACACGTTGGGTTTAGCGGAGCGTACAGATTGTATACAGGGGCAGCGCCGGTCCTCGGTGGGCAGCAGAGCTTGCTCTTTACACGTTGGGTTTAGCGGAGCGTACAGATTGTATACAGGGGCAGCGCCAGTCCTCGGTGGGCAGCAGAGCTTGCTCTTTACACGTTGGGTTTAGCGGAGCGCACAGATTGTATACAGGGGCAGCGCCAGTCCTCGGTGGGCAGCAGAGCTGGCTCTTTACACGTTGGGTTTAGCGGAGCGTACAGATTGTATACAGGGGCAGCGCCGGTCCTCGGTGGGCAGCAGAGCTTGCTCTTTATGCGTTGGGTTTAGCGGTGCGTACAGATTGTATACAGGGGCAGCGCCGGTCCTCGGTGGGCAGCAGAGCTTGCTCTTTACACGTTGGCTTTAGCGGAGCGTACAGATTGTATACAGGGGCAGCGCCGGTCCTCGGTGGGCAGCAGAGCTTGCTCTCTATATGTTGGGTCTCGTGGAGCGTACAGATTGTATACAGGGGCAGCGCCGGTCCTCGGTGGGCAGCAGAGCTTGCTCTTTACACGTTGGGTTTAGTGGAGCGTACAGATTGTATACAGGGGCAGCGCCGGTCCTCGGTGGGCAGCAGAGCTTGCTCTTTACACGTTGGGTCTCGTGGAGCGTACAGATTGTATACAGGGGCAGCGCCGCTCCTCGGTGGGCAGCAGAGCTTGCTCTTTACACGTTGGGTTTAGTGGAGCGTACAGATTGTATACAGGGGCAGCGCCGGTCCTCGGTGGGCAGCAGAGCTTGCTCTTTATGCGTTGGGTTTAGCGGAGCGTACAGATTGTATACAGGGGCAGCGCCGGTCCTCAGTGGGCAGCAGAGCTTGCTCTTTACACGTTGGGTTTAGCGGAGCGTACAGATTGTATACAGGGGCAGCGCCGGTCCTCGGTGGGCAGCAGAGCTTGCTCTTTACACGTTGGGTTTAGCGGAGCGTACAGATTGTATACAGGGGCAGCGCCGGTCCTCGGTGGGCAGCAGAGCTTGCTCTTTACACGTTGGGTTTAGCGGAGCATACAGATTGTATACAGGGGCAGCGCCGGTCCTCGGTGGGCAGCAGAGCTTGCTCTTTACACGTTGGGTTTAGCGGAGCGTACAGATTGTATACAGGGGCAGCGCCGGTCCTCGGTGGGCAGCAAAGCTTGCTCTTTACACGTTGGGTTTAGCGGAGCGTACAGATTGTATACAGGGGCAGCGCCGGTCCTCGGTGGGCAGCAGAGCTTGCTCTTTACACGTTGGGTTTAGCGGAGCGTACAGATTGTATACAGGGGCAGCGCCAGTCCTCGGTGGGCAGCAGAGCTTGCTCTTTACACGTTGGGTTTAGCGGAGCGTACAGATTGTATACAGGGGCAGCGCCGGTCCTCGGTGGGCAGCAGAGCTTGCTCTTTACACGTTGGCTTTAGCGGAGCGTACAGATTGTATACAGGGGCAGCGCCGGTCCTCGGTGGGCAGCAGAGCTTGCTCTTTACACGTTGGGTTTAGCGGAGCGTACAGATTGTATACAGGGGTGATGCCGGTCCTCAGTGGGCAGCAGAGCTTGCTCTTTACACGTTGGGTTTAGTGGAGCGTACAGATTGTATACAGGGGCAGCGCCGGTCCTCGGTGGGCAGCAGAGGTTGCTCTTTACACGTTGGGTTTAGCTGAGCGTACAGATTGTATACAGGGGCAGCGCCGGTCCTCGGTGGGCAGCAGAGCTTGCTCTTTACACGTTGGGTTTAGCGGAGCGTACAGATTGTATACAGGGGCAGCGCCGGTCCTCGGTGGGCAGCAGAGCTTGCTCTTTACACGTTGGGTTTAGCGGAGCGTACAGATTGTATACAGGGGCAGCGCCAGTCCTCGGTGGGCAGCAGAGCTTGCTCTTTACACGTTGGGTTTAGCGGAGCGTACAGATTGTATACAGGGGTGATGCCGGTCCTCAGTGGGCAGCAGAGCTTGCTCTTTACACGTTGGCTTTAGCGGAGCGTACAGATTGTATACAGGGGCAGCGCCGGTCCTCGGTGGGCAGCAGAGCTTGCTCTTTACACGTTGGGTTTAGCGGAGCGTACAGATTGTATACAGGGGTGATGCCGGTCCTCAGTGGGCAGCAGAGCTTGCTCTTTACACGTTGGGTTTAGTGGAGCGTACAGATTGTATACAGGGGCAGCGCCGGTCCTCGGTGGGCAGCAGAGGTTGCTCTTTACACGTTGGGTTTAGCTGAGCGTACAGATTGTATACAGGGGCAGTGCCGGTCCTCGGTGGGCAGCAGAGCTTGCTCTTTACACGTTGGGTCTCGTGGAGCGCATAGATTGTATACAGGGGCAGCGCCGGTCCTCGGTGGGCAGCAGAGCTTGCTCTTTACACGTTGGGTTTAGCGGAGCGTACAGATTGTATACAGGGGCAGCGCCGGTCCTCGGTGGGCAGCAGAGCTTGCTCTTTACACGTTGGGTTTAGCGGAGCGTACAGATTGTATACAGGGGCAGCGCCGGTCCTCGGTGGGCAGCAGAGCTTGCTCTTTACACGTTGGGTTTAGCGGAGCACATAGATTGTATACAGGGGCAGCGCCGGTCCTCGGTGGGCAGCAGAGCTTGCTCTTTACACGTTGGGTTTAGCGGAGCGCACAGATTGTATACAGGGGCAGCGCCGGTCCTCGGTGGGCAGCAGAGCTTGCTCTTTACACGTTGGGTCTCGTGGAGCGTACAGATTGTATACAGGGGCAGTGCCGGTCCTCGGTGGGCAGCAGAGCTTGCTCTTTACACGTTGGGTTTAGCGGAGCGTACAGATTGTATACAGGGGCAGCGCCGGTCCTCGGTGGGCAGCAGAGCTTGCTCTTTACACGTTGGGTTTAGCGGAGCGTACAGATTGTATACAGGGGCAGCGCCGGTCCTCGGTGGGCAGCAGAGCTTGCTCTTTACACGTTGGGTTTAGCGGAGCGTACAGATTGTATACAGGGGCAGCGCCGGTCCTCGGTGGGCAGCAGAGCTTGCTCTTTACACGTTGGGTTTAGCGGAGCGTACAGATTGTATACAGGGGCAGCGCCGGTCCTCGGTGGGCAGCAGAGCTTGCTCTTTACACGTTGGGTTTAGCGGAGCGTACAGATTGTATACAGGGGCAGCGCCGGTCCTCGGTGGGCAGCAGAGCTTGCTCTTTACACGTTGGGTTTAGCGGAGCGTACAGATTGTATACAGGGACGACGTCAGCAGCCGATTAATCTTTCGTCCTCCCTCCTTCCTGAGACTAAATCCAGCCACTGCCATCCTGAACTTCCCTTGTAAATCTGCTCTCGTCTAATCCCCTCATCTGCTCTCTTCTGCTTACGAGCAGCAATAACGGGGGCTCATTAATGGAGGGTCTCCCTGCGCAGCGGATGCCGTTCCTGCCCGCTGATTCCCCGTAATGTCACTATTCAGCTCGGTTCTGTCTTTTTGGGGCTTGTGAGATCCCTAAGAAGGTCCTCGGAAGGAGCTCGTTACATCGCAGGGATGGTCCTAAGAACACGGCGCCTGTTTAGTACGAGTTCCATGAAGTTGGTGCTGCTCAGGTGGTGCGCGCCGCATGGAGGACTCTGAAGTCAGCTGATACATAGACAGAAAGGAAAACTCTGGTGACTTCTGTTCTCCGTAGTCCTACATGAATAGTCCGCACCACGGAGCTCGCCGGACGACATCCGGATCAGCTTGGGGGGCACCTGACACACTTGTAGACAGTTGGGCACTTTCTGTGTGCTGGTAGCCCTTACGGCTGGACCAGCGTGTGACGAGGACTTCCATCCTCCGTGGCGTGCCTGCGGATAGCTATGGACCGGTAGAAGAACAGATGGGGCTCAGTCAGGCCGGTCTCACATCCGTGTAGGAAGCTCTGGCCGCAGGTCCCAACGCAGATCCCGCTGAACAGATTGGAAAAATAGGCACTGCATGCAGCGCCCCCATCCAAGAGCTGGGCGGACCCCATTATAGTCAGTAGGGTTCACTTCCATCCACAGACAGAACCAGTTGGCCACAGACTCCCTATTCTTGATCCCCCGACGGAGCAGGAAAGCTGAATCGCTGCACAGATGTGAGACCACCCTAATTCTATCAAATGCCCCCAGAAAAGGTGGTAAAATAGAGAAACTGGTATACGTCTGTTCATGGAAACTGTCCGCCATAATCCTAACTTGTCTGATGGGCTTGAAAAGCGAAGCAGCGAAGGGCTGAACACGAGTAACGGCCGCGCCAAATGTACAGCCGTCATGACATGAACTCTATTGTGATATGTATTTTGGGGGGCTGCTGTATCATGTGGTCCACCGCAGTATCCGAAGGGTTAAGGGTCTTTTAATCACTATTGGAGCACTTAAACTTAACCGTGTGGGACTCGCTCTCCGAGCCGGAGTCTGGCGTACGTTGGGTCTCGTAGTGTAATCCTTTTCTCCTCTTGATAGAGCGAGCGGACATCCCAGCGTGCCGAGTGTAAGCGTGTGGGTGTGGGCCGCCCCGCCGTAGTGTAAGCGTGTGGGTGTGGGCCGCCCCGCCGTAGTGTAAGCGCGTGGGTGTGGGCCGCCCCGCCGTAGTGTAAGCGTGTGGGTGTGGGCCGCCCCGCCGTAGTGTAAGCGCGTGGGTGTGGGCCGCCCCGCCGTAGTGTAAGCGCGTGGGTGTGGGCCGCCCCGCCGTAGTGTAAGCGCGTGGGTGTGCGCCGCCCCGCCGTAGTGTAAGCGCGTGGGTGTGGGCCGCCCCGCCGTAGTGTAAGCGCGTGGGTGTGGGCCGCCCCGCCGTAGTGTAAGCGCGTGGGTGTGGGCCGCCCCGCCGTAGTGTAAGCGCGTGGGTGTGGGCCGCCCCGCCGTAGTGTAAGCGCGTGGGTGTGGGCCGCCCCGCCGTAGTGTAAGCGCGTGGGTGTGGGCCGCCCCGCCGTAGTGTAAGCGCGTGGGTGTGGGCCGCCCCGCCGTAGTGTAAGCGCGTGGGTGTGGGCCGCCCCGCCGTAGTGTAAGCGCGTGGGTGTGGGCCGCCCCGCCGTAGTGTAAGCGCGTGGGTGTGGGCCGCCCCGCCGTCCGTAGTGTAGGCGCGTAGGTGGGGGCCGCCCCGCCGTAGTAGTCGCTCTTCTTCTGGTTGGCTGAGGGAATGTGTAGCAGTGATTGCGCCCGTAGATCGCACGCTACAGTGTAAATATATTAGTGGACTTCACACGATAGAAGCAGCAGCGGTTTTGGAATGATTTGCGCCATATACACTTCCTCATCCTTTTGAAGTCCTGTTATATTCCGCTGCTGGGATATGTGTTCCGTCTGATATGGCGCATTGTGACTTGAAAGCTGCTGTGAGCCGATAATCACAAGAACGCCCAACCTGCGGGACTTCTTCCTCTGACTACTGCCGGCTCTCTCTCACAGGGCGCCTCTGCAGTCTCTCACCCTCTGACGTCTTACACCCAGCATCGCCCCGTCGCCCCGTTTCCCGCCCCTCAGCGCTTCTTTGAGTTCTTTTCGAGCTTCCAACTAATAAGTGTTTGTATTTTCTCTATAGATGTAATTGGGAAGCGAGCGGCAGCCTCCGAGGTAAGAGCCGGGCATAAAGTGGGCATGACTGTCTGCGCTTTACTATTAGTTGGTCATCTAGGTGCCGCCTACAATCCAGTGTGGTTGGCTGCCAACATGCCTGATTGATGGACTGTGGCACAGCTATACACATGAATATGCACTCGCTTGGCACCCATCCATGCACTTGCATCAGGTACCTCATTGTCTGCCAAGCTACAGCCTGTGGAGTAAAGACCGGCCTGGGACTCTTCTAGCTGCTCACTTACTGGATTAGTACATCCGTAGGTTTTTATTGCATAGATATTCCCATTTTCTTTCTTTGTGGCTGCCAGTAGTGCCGGCTGCATTGGCACTACCATGGTTGGCACCTTCCAGTTTAGCTTTTCATCAACTAACTGCCATTTAGGCAGAATTTGTGATTGGTGCCTCTTTCAGCCGGGGGCTTCTAGATGCCTTCTAGAAGGTAGGTCAGCCGGTGCCGACAGCCGGGGGCTTCTAGATGCCTTCTAGAAGGTAGGTCAGCCGGTGCCGACAGCCGGGGGCTTCTAGATGCCTTCTAGAAGGTAGGTCAGCCGGTGCCGACAGCCGGGGGCTTCTAGATGCCTTCTAGAAGGTAGGTCAGCCGGTGCCGACAGCCGGGGGCTTCTAGATGCCTTCTAGAAGGTAGGTCAGCCGGTGCCGACAGCCGGGGGCTTCTAGATGCCTTCTAGAAGGTAGGTCAGCCGGTGCCGACAGCCGGGGGCTTCTAGATGCCTTCTAGAAGGTAGGTCAGCCGGTGCCGACAGCCGGGGGCTTCTAGATGCCTTCTAGAAGGTAGGTCAGCCGGTGCCGACAGCCGGGGGCTTCTAGATGCCTTCTAGAAGGTAGGTCAGCCGGTGCCGACAGCCGGGGGCTTCTAGATGCCTTCTAGAAGGTAGGTCAGCCGGTGCCGACAGCCGGGGGCTTCTAGATGCCTTCTAGAAGGTAGGTCAGCCGGTGCCGACAGCCGGGGGCTTCTAGATGCCTTCTAGAAGGTAGGTCAGCCGGTGCCGACAGCCGGGGGCTTCTAGATGCCTTCTAGAAGGTAGGTCAGCCGGTGCCGACAGCCGGGGGCTTCTAGATGCCTTCTAGAAGGTAGGTCAGCCGGTGCCGACAGCCGGGGACTTCTAGATGCCTTCTAGAAGGTAGGTCAGCCGGTGCCGACAGCCGGGGGCTTCTAGATGCCTTCTAGAAGGTAGGTCAGCCGGTGCCGACAGCCGGGGGCTTCTAGATGCCTTCTAGAAGGTAGGTCAGCAGGTGCCGACAGTATGCAGGTGATGAGGCTGATCGAGCAGCCATATCCGGTCCCTCACAGCAATGGCAGTGAAGCTGTAATATCTGCATGCCGTCAGTCCCAACATACTATTGGATTTGCATGTATGTTTCCCTGCTCCAGAGAAGTTGTTCAGGCCGGCCGGTACTCCTCCGGTGTAGTGACATGCAGGACAAAGATCTGATGTTTTACAGGACATGCTTGTTAATTGCACTGATGACTTATCGCGTCTTCCTTACATTAACTATCTTCTTCATTTATGCAGCCAGGAGCTGGTCAAAAAATTGGGCATCGGGGAGTTGATGCCTCAGGAGAGACCACCTATAAAAAGGTAAGCTTATCTATAACACCAATGGGTGAGAAGAAATGGGTCTCGGGTTCTGCTAACCCCACATATTGTATCTCCACAGACCACCTCATCCACCCTAAAAGGTGCCATACAACTCGGTATTGGATACACTGTAGGCAATCTAAGTTCCAAACCGGAGAGGGATGTCCTTATGCAAGATTTCTACGTAGTTGAGAGCATCTTCTTTCCTAGGTGAGGAAGACGACTTTAGGCATTTCTCAACACTGCGTTCACCGCGGTCTCAGCAGCGCTGCCGTGCATCTTGCCAGCGTTTTGGCTGCATTTTTAGCACAGCGGAAAAAAGCAATACTCACCTAGCCGGCGCCGTCATGGTCACAGCCGCTGATCTCTGGCGCTGCTCCAGGCTTCCCGTGCGATGACAGATCATCTATTGCTGGTAGTGAGGTTTGAGAACCCCGCCTCCAGCAAGAGATTGCTGTGATTGGTTCTTGGTGCTGGCTCGATGCACCAATCGCAGCCATTCATTGACTGGCTCAGGCAATCAGGTTGCCAGCTCTGCTTGGCTGAAGAGCCCCATTGAAATGAATGGGAGCGCTGTGCTGAAAGGCAGCGCTAAACGCTGTGTGAGGGAGGCTTAGTGTTTGATGTTCTCCCGAGACTTCTCATTAATCTCGTCTTGTTTTGGTTAATTTCCAGTGAAGGCAGCAATCTTACTCCTGCCCATCATTATCCAGACTTTCGCTTTAAGACGTATGCCCCGGTGGCTTTCCGATATTTTCGAGAACTCTTCGGAATTCGTCCAGATGACTATTTGGTGAGTGCGACTCATAAGTTATTCGTGCTTTTCTTTAGCCTTGGTCTGGGCCTCGAGAGTTTCACATATTTGAGAAGGGAGTTTTCCCCGTTACCAGAGTCTAAGAGGAGCGCATTATTGGGATGTGAGAAGCTGGATGGTCGTATCGATGAATTGTCCCCACCGGCCGTTCTGACTGGACTGTTAGGGGGTGTTGGGACCAGTAGATAGGGGCACACAAGGTGACCGGGCTCAGGACCCCCCCTACAGACCACCTGTAGAGAGGAGTGTCTGACCAGACTGTTAGGGGGTGTTGGGACCAGTAGATAGGGGCACACAAGGTGACCGGGCTCAGGACCCCCCCCCCCCCCCCTACAGACCACCTGTAGAGAGGAGTGTCTGACTGGACTGTTAGGGGGTGTTGGGACCAGTAGATAGGGGCACACAAGGTGATCGGGCTCAGGATGCCCCTTACAGACCACCTGTAGAGAGGAGTGTCTGACCGGACTGTTAGGGGGTGTTGGGACCAGTGAATGGGGGCATACAAGGTGACCGGGCTCAGGACGCCTCCTACAGACCACCAGTAGAGAGGAGCGTCTGACCAGACTGTTAGGGGGTGTTGAGACCAGTGGATGGGGATACACAAGGTGACCAGGCTCAGGACGCCCCCTACAGGCCACCAGTAGAGAGGAGTGTCTGACCAGACTGTTAGGAGGTATTGGGACCAGTGAATGGGGGCACACAAGGTGATCGGGCTCAGGACGCCCCCTACAGACCACCAGTAGAGAGGAGCGTCTGACCAGACTGTTAGGAGGTGTTGGGACCAATGGATGGGGGCACACAAGGTGACCGGGCTCAGGACGCCCCCTACAGACCACCAGTAGAGAGGAGCGTCTGACCAGACTGTTAGGAGGTGTTGGGACCAGTGAATGGGGGCACACAAGGTGACCGGGCTCAGGACGCCCCCTACAGACCACCAGTAGAGAGGAGTGCCTGCTCATCTGAAAAGCACGAGCAGCTCAAACTGTTTCCTTCTCTGCAATCCAAATTCAAGGTTTTTTTTCCCCACAATAAATTCTCCTTTTGCACTGATATTCCCTTTACTTATATCAACATTTCAGCCGCACATATAAAGTTTCATTTGATTCTGACAACTTCTTCTGGGTGCCTGATTTTAATTTTTTTTAATTTACAATAAGTGTATATCGGGTACAGCGCCATTCATTTTGTAGTGGTGGTCCCTGGTATTACAGCTCAGTCCCATGAACTTAAATGGAACAGAGAAGCACAAAGGGTAAGTGACCAATGAATGTGATGGCACAGGCTGAGGAAGAGGTCGCAGAGCTTGTCTAAGCAACCTGCTGATTGGCAGAGGTGCTGGGGCTCAGCCACCCACTGATCTTATGATGATGACCTATCCTACGGACATCCGTGTCTGGTCTCCAGAAAACCTCTTGAAGAGTCAGGATCTCCTTTGTCCGCAGTGCATACTGCCTTTTTAAGAATGTTGATGGAAGTCGCCAGTGAATGAAATGGATTCCCTTATGAAAGATCTGACTGATTACATTCTGTGTTTCTTGCTTTCCTTGTGTTCTCCTTGACCAGCTGACTGAGGGGGCAGTAGAGAGGGTTCTTCTCCTTTTCCTGCGATGGAGGGATGTTAGCTGATAACCTTTAGTGTGTATAAGGGATACCTGGTCCCGAGTCGGGCTCTACTTCATTGCTGTTTTGTTTCACAGTATTCTCTTTGTAATGAACCCCTCATTGAACTCTCCAATCCTGGGGCGAGCGGATCGCTGTTCTATGTCACCAGTGATGATGAATTCATTATCAAGACCGTTATGCATAAAGAAGCGGAGTTCCTGCAGAAACTGCTGCCTGGATATTACATGGTATGTTTGCTGCTTTGTCAGTTTCATGGTCCTTGTTAGCCGGTGTCACATCTATGTCCAGTCGGAGTCCTGGATGCTACACTTTTTCTTCTGTCCAAAAGCGGGCGAACCCCATTATAGTCAATGAGGTCCACTCTGCACTGTTAGGTTCCATCCAAAGACTGAGCTGTATGGCTGCAGGGATTCCCCTTTTCTGCTCCCTGAATGAAGCATGGAAGCTGAATCCCCAACGCAGATGTGAAAGCACCCTTACGATGTCATATTCTATAAGCTCATTGAAAAGCAGACGGTTTTGGTCATCAGGTTGAACGACGTCTTTGAAAAGGTCAATTTGTAAAAAAAGTAAAGGCCCATTTACACACACAGATATCTTTCAGAAGGCTGAAAGATCAGTGATCCTTTTGCATAAAGTACTAACAGGCACTAATTGCTATTAGTACTTTATTACCTTCATTTGCATGCAAATGAGCTTCTGGGAGCTGTTACAGAACTCAGCAGGAGGTCTGAGCTCTGAAATTAGCTGTATTATTCAGCCACAGGCTCCCCCTGGAGAATTCAGCACCATGGACAGCAGACACAGCTTGTGGTCCTGCTCAGGTGTGGCTGAGAACAGCTGTAACAATGTTATCAGCTGTAGTCAGCTCTCTGCAGGCAGAACACAGAGTGCGGTCCTGCTTATCAGCTGTTCTGCTGAATGATTATTTTCAAGCAGAAGTGAAAACAGTCTTTCAGCCAAACGGTGAAAGATGGGCACATTTAGACACAACGATTATCACTCAAAAGCAGTCTCAATTTTGAGCGCTAATCATTGTGTCTAAATGGGCCTTAAGTCACAAACCCAACTTCCGCAGTGAGGGGGATTATCCACTTTTTAAAAAAATATATCTTTAGTTCTAAGAATTGTGCAGTGTCGTAATATACATGTTTATCCTTCATCTCGCATCCCTATCTGCTCAGTAGTAGGTATAACCCACCACTCCAGCGGTCCGGACTTCCCGGGGGTCCTGGTGCTTCAGCTCTCACATGCCCTATATAGTAGACAAATCTTGTGCCCATAAAACCTGCAGGTCGCTTTCTGTGTTGGCAGCACAGCTTTAAAATGCTGGACAATCCTTTCATTAAAGGGGTTGTCCCACGAAACAAAGTGGGGTATACACTTCTGTATGGCCATATTAATGCACTTTGTAATGTACATTGTGCATTAATTATGAGCCATACAGAAGTTATTCCACTTACCTGCTCCGTTGCTAGCGTCCTCGTCTCCATGGTTCCGTCTAAATTCGCTGGCAGCTTGCTTTTTTAGACGCGCTTGCGCAGTCCGGTCTTCTCCATTCAGCACGAGCCGCTTCAGTGTGCTCCCCGCTACAGCTCTTCTGCGCATGCGCAGACGAGCTGTCACTGCTCGGGAGCGCGCTGAAGCGGCCATTCTGCACCATCCTCTGTTAGAGGAAGGTGCAGAAACTGGAGCTGCCCAGCGGAGAAGACCAGCCCAGCCCAGCAGCCCCGAGAAGCCTCCCAGGTAAGTGATGGGTCGGGGGGGGCTGCCGCTGCGCCGGGCTGCGCCGGGGGGGGCTGCCGCTGCGCCGGGCTGCGCCGGGGGGGGCTGCCGCTGCGCCGGGCTGCGCCGGGGGGGGCTGCCGCTGCGCCGGGGGGGGGCTGTCGCTGCGATGGGGGGGGGCTGTCGCTAGGCCGGGGGAGCTGTCGCTAGGCCGGGGGGGCTGTCGCTAGGCCGGGGGGGCTGTCGCTAGGCCGGGGGGGGCTGTCGCTAGGCCGGGGGGGCTGTCGCTAGGCCGGGGGGGGGCTGTCGCTAGGCTGGGGGAGCTGTCGCTAGGCCGGGGGGGGCTGTCGCTAGGCCGGGGGGGGCTGTCGCTAGGCCGGGGGGGGCTGTCGCTAGGCCGGGGGAGCTGTCGCTAGGCCGGGGGGGGCTGTCGCTAGGCCGGGGGGGGCTGTCGCTAGGCCGGGGGGGGCTGTCGCTAGGCCGGGGGAGCTGTCGCTAGGCCGGGGGGGGCTGTCGCTAGGCCGGGGGGGGCTGTCGCTAGGCCGGGGGGGGCTGTCGCTAGGCCGGGGGAGCTAGCGCTAGGCCGGGGGGGCTGTCGCTGCGATGGGGGGGGCTGTCGCTAGGCCGGGGGGGCTGTCGCTGCGCCGGGGGAACTAGCGCTGGGGAGCCGGGGGCTAGCGCCGGTTACCTGCTGTCTGGTCGGCGGCTGCGGGGCGTCTGGTCGGCGGCTGCGATGCGTCCGGTTGCCATGGAGACACAGCTGGCGGCGTCTCGGGAGCGCGCACGTCGGGCTGCAGCGAGCGACTGGGAAAGAGCCGGCGGCCATCTTGAGGAAACTTTTATAACTTGCTGAAACGCTGGAACGGTAAGTACGAACCAGCTAGAAATGTAATTTACAGGGGGGCTTAGTAATGTGTACTTAATGGGGGGGACTGGGCAAAAAAAAAAATTAACTGCTTCCTCGAGACATCTCCTTTAAGGCTGCCTTCGAGTTCGTTTGCTGCGAGACGCACAAATATGAACCCCATTCTTTTGAACGGGCTCCTTCACATTTAGCGTTGTTTTCCTGCATGGCACCGCGATGCGGGTAACATATTGCAGCATGTCCTATGTTACTGCGAGATCTCCCATTACTTCCATTGGGACGGCAGCAGCGCTGTCACACTTCAAAGCAACGGGAGAACCACTGCCGCGCGGGGATTCCTCTATCCCCGAAGCGCTGCAAGGCTGTTTTCACATTAAAACCACTCGCATCCACAGGGCTTTCGCATGGATGGCATCGGACTGTGAATCACGGCCCGCTATCGCGCCCGCCAGTGTGAAGGAGCCCTATCTTCTTTCTTGCTGATGACGAAGGTCGTCTGTTGGCTCCCCGTGCTATCGTAATGTTATCTTCTCTTGGGAGGTTATGTTTGTTACTAAAGGCCTGTTTGAACACGCGAGTGACGACACCGCCAACTCGTTCGCTCTCTGGCAGCCTGTTTATAGAGGCAGATGCATCATTGGCTCATCCAAGCAAGAAATCGTTCAGTCTTTCACATTTGCTGTATTAGGCCTCATGTCCACAGGCGGATCGGTTTCCGTGGGTGGGAGCTCCGTCGCACGATGCCACCCTGCCTGTGGCATGAGCACATTACTTACCAGTCCGGATGCGTGTCGGTCATCCGTTGTCTCCTCCGTGCATGTGGGTGAGCACGCCCACCGGCTGGCACACCCCCCGCACATGTGCAGTGGAGACTTTCCTTTTTTCATCTCCTGCTTCCCCGCAGCACACCTGGACTGACAGTTCTAGGTGTGCCACAGATCGGATGGCATCCGTTGACTTCAATGGAAGCCGTCCCTGTGGGATCCGCAGTAGAATGAAGCATGCTGCGATTTGTTTTTTGGACCGGATGATCCCTAAAACAAACCCGCATGCTTTAATGAAGCTGTGGGCGCCCATGATTGTCTATGGGTGGCTTGAACTCCAGATCATCTGCGCGGGTGCCCCACACAGATCCTGGAATTTAAACCCGCCCGTGGACACCTTGGTGAGTGAGAGACTGAACGAGCGCTGCTTAAACTGAATGATGAGCGAGCGAACAATGGTTTTTAGGTCTGCTTAAAATGAATAATGAATGAAAAGTGAACGATTCTCCCTCGGCATCGGCTTGTGCTTAGACCGAATGAGTATTGATCACTTTCGCTCTTTGGAACTAGAATCCTTCAATCTGAAAGCACCTTTATACACGAGTCCAATGGTCCTTTTACACGGGGTCGAGCTGTCGGGCAAACGATCCCGGCACTTGTCCCACTGACGCTCGGTCTGTACTGTTACACAGGAGCGACTATCACTGGCATCGCTCACAGCGCTGCCGGCATAGAGGTGGGGCAACCGCATAGCCTCCATACACAGTTACTGTTCAGTCACTAGTACGGACTCTGCTCTACAGGCCCCCGCCATCTTTGTTCCTCTTGCGAATGGCATTACCAAGTTTTTGTAATTTCTAACCCTCTTCTAGACTAGTTTGGAGTCCTTACTAGGGACTTTTACTGAACTCACGGCAGAACAATATCTCATATACTGAGGACTTTGTGTTTATATTGAAACAGAACCTGAACCAGAACCCACGGACACTTCTGCCCAAGTTCTACGGTTTATATTGTGTGCAGTCTGGCGGAAAGAACATCCGTGTAGTGGTCATGAACAATATCCTGCCGAGAGTGGTCCGTATGCATTACAAGTATGACTTGAAGGGTTCCACGTACAAGAGACGCGCATCTAAAAAAGAGAGGGAGAAGCGGAGTCCTACGTACAAAGACCTCGACTTCATCCAGGATTCCCCGGAAGGACTGCTCCTCGACAATGACACCTTCAGCGCGTTGGTTAAGACCATGCAGAGGGACTGTCTGGTAAGTTCTTCACTAGGCTGGATTTGGTGACTGAAGGTAACTAGTCACGAAACAGATTGTCAAACTCGCTGGCAGCCATGAATATACCAATGTGGTTTAAAATATGGTTTGAGAATTTTTCTAAGATGTCATCCGTCACTTCCATTGATACAGATGGGATTTTCTATGTTCCTATTAGGCATTTAGTAGGTAGTGTCAGGAAAAGAGGAAGGGGGAACCCCGACTTATCCAGCCTCTGTCGCCGATTTGACACGGATCAACTACTCCCAGCGCTCAAGCCGGTATGACTGCTAGTTACGGCCGAGCCTCGATTTGATCATTCTAGCAGGGTTGCAAGTGCAGAGTCGTTGGAATACAGGTGGATTTGTACCCAGCTTTCCCAGGCTCCTGCACACGTGCAGAACGAAAGCTCAAATCACCCCCTGGTCGGTCTAACATCTCCAGCACTCTACAATACCCACACGCTACCGCTTCCACCACCAGCTTTTATCACAGGGAAGCTGGAACCCAGACTAGTAATTATGAACATAATTTTCAGAGTTATGGTTCATTTTAAAACGGACAAGGCTTAACTACTAAATTGCAGATTTAGTATAAAAAAGACTAGCCGTGCTAAATATCTATATGCATATAAAATGTATACAGAAAAAGATGTAACAATAGAGGTACGGTTTACAGGCATACACAACATGCAGTATTTAAAATAAACAGGGAGAAGAATAAAGAAAGATACCAGATTTGGGATATTCAACCCAAGGCTCTATTCGTGCAGAGTCATTGAGGCAAACGGGAAATCCTTACGCCGTAGCGTATCTCCGAGGTCTGACCCTAAGGGTTTGTTGAGCCCTGAGTTATAAAGGATTCCCCAGAACACACCTCCCTCGTCCCCTCTGAGGTCATTCAGGGATGGGTGGAGGGGAGCCGTGGGCTCCTGTGGAAATCCATAATTCTCTATGTTGGCCATAGCTTGGCGAGAGGCTCCTCGATCGGTAATATGTGCCCTGCACATTTCTGGTCATGATTTTATATATTCAGTGATATCAAGCATGACATGTAAATTCTAACCACGTACGCAGAGATGCCAAATGGGGGTGTTCTGGGGCCTGTACCTCAATGTGTATAAATGCATTTTAATCGGCTGGCCCACACGATTCCGAAAATATAATTCGTATCTGGCTAGGACCTTCGCATCACCAGTAATTCTTATTAAAAGAGTTTCTTCTTATTTGAATCTTGGAGCCAGGATGTCTATGGGGAATCCCCAAGGTGGCAAACCTCCCTGGCAGGGGGTAATACCCCCTGTCCCTGGCTAATTTTATTGCCTTCATGATCAAAGACTTTCTGAACCCAAATGCCTATCTAAGACCTCTCCGATGTGAGGGAGGAAGAGGAGATTAAAAATATGGAGGAGTTCAGCTCTCTCAGTATCCTGAGCGGCAGCTGATGGACTGTTGGGTGACACTTTATCAATATCATTATACCACAGGTAGTGTAATCCACCTACAGCAGGTTCATCAATGTAATAATGGATTTCAGACGCTTGTGGGGTCTGTAAGCGTCGGAGCAGACCCTCACACTTATTCCTTGTATGACATAATACTCAATAAAGAGATAAAGTGGCTTTGGTGCTGGGTGGATATTTCCATAGTTGGGTGGCGTTCAGCTGCTAGTACTGGAAGCCATCCATGTAGCCCATGACGTTCAGCCGCTCGCATGCCCACGCTAGTACCGGGAGGCATCCATGTAGCCCATGACGTTCAGCCGCTCGCATGCCCACACTAGTACTGGGAGGCATCCATGTAGCCTATGACGTTCAGCCGCTCGGATGCCCACGCTAGTACTGGGAGCCATCTATGTGGCCCATGACATTCAGCCGCTCGCATGCCCACGCTAGTACTGGGAACCGTCCATGTGGCCCATGACGTTCACCTGCTCGCATGCCCACGCTAATACTGAAAGCCATCCATGTGTCCCATGACGGTCACCTGCTCGCATGCCCACGCTAGTATTGGGAGCCATCCATGTGGCCCATGACGTTCAGCCGCCCACATGCCCACTCTAGTACTGGGAGCCAACCATGTGGCCCATGACGCTCAGCCACTCGCATGCCCACGCTAGTACTGGGAGCCATCCATGTAGCCTATGACGTTCAGCCGCTCACATGCCCACACTAGTACTGGGAGCCATCCATGTCGCCCATGATGTTCAGCCGCTCGGATGCCCACCCTAGTACTGGGAAGCATCCATGTAGCCCATGACGTTCAGCCGCTCGCATCCCCACGCTAGTACTGGGAGCCATCTATGTGTCACAGAGGTCTATGTTGGGGAGTGATTTCCTGCACCCCCTGAAGCCAACGGTGTGCTGTAGGTGGAATAGTTTGTTTCCAAAGGGCCGGTGCACAAGCCCTGGCGGCACGAACTACATGACCAATCCCACAGTGTTTGTAGGTAGATGGGGGGGATTATACCGCAGAGCTGGAGGAGGGAAAAATCTGTGGATGTAGAAGATATACGCCATACTCTGACCAAAAGTATCAGAACTTAGGGCAGCCCCAGAATGTGCAGCAGTGCGCCCTCCTCGCACCCGCATCTCCAACATGTGGCCAAGTATGTATTCTTGAAGGGATCTAGACCAACCAGATCAGACCTTCCAACCGCCTCCTGCATTGTACCAGCAGTAGTTGTGTATCGCCATCCCTCTCCCATTTAGGAGAAGCTGGATCTGCCGTATGAGTCGGTGAGACTAGTATATAATATATAGATCCTGTTGACTGATACCCGACGTCAAACACTTTACTTTCAGCCGGAGGCCGTCAATACACGAGGTTGTGGGGCGCGCGGCTCGGAGGCGACTCGGATACCCACATTCCGTCTTGGACCGTAGGTTCTCGGCTCCGAAGTTATTGTCTGAGTGGAATGGGCCGTTTTCCAACTGGGTTACCTGAGCTGGCATATAATAGTGATATGAGACCTCTGCCTCTTATCCTTTCCTAGGTCTTAGAAAGCTTCAAGATCATGGACTACAGCCTCCTCCTAGGTGTGCACAACCTAGAGCAGCAGGAAAGGGAGAAGCAGGCCGACGGGGCGCAGAGCCAGGCCGATGAGAAGCGCCCGGTGGCACAAAAGGCACTCTACTCTACAGCAATGGAGTCCATCCAGGGGGGAGCGGCCCGTGGGGAGTCTATAGATACTGATGACACGTAAGTAGCTCTTTGGCCTGTTGTTTTCTCAATCTACAAATTAATGACTTTTGGGGATTTTTCTGCTGTATTTGCAAAATTTATGTAGCGTGTCTGCCTTGATCTACAAAACACATTATGGAAAGGGAGATCCGCTAGACTTCAGCTACACCGGAGAACACCTGATCTAGATGAGCTTACCCTGACCAGCTCCAGCGGTGTTATGTCTCCACCTGACCATGGGGGCTAGCAGTGCATCGTCGTCAGCTGTTGCCAGAACTCACAGAGCAACAACATATCCCACAATGGCGTGCAACCGTAATTCACACAATCGCGCCTGCGCAAAACACAGAGAATAGAACCTGTTGATTTCATTGGGTTTGTTCTCAAGTAGGACCTGCTCTATCTTTCTGCATTTTGCACCAAGGCCCCCATGGACGTCTATGGAAGGTGCGCAAATATACACCAGGAAAGCGTGAAGCGTGACCCAAAACGTGCAGAAAGAAACAAATCTGGACCTCATTCAGCTAAATAGCCCCTTAATCCACAGAAAGGGGGTTTGGCGTGTGAACTGGCTCTACATGCACAAGAAGTACGGTACTATGTGCCGACACGCGTGCAAATGTACCCATCCAAGCTCGTTCCTGCACAAATGTCCCCTTGTGTGAGCACTTTTGCGCATATGTGATGAAGCCCCTCTGTATACAGATGTAGCGATCGCCAGACAAACGTTCAGCGTGATCTGTCTTTTGTGTAGCTCTCTTGCAATGACTGCAGCGCTGTGCAAATGGCGCAGGCGCACTACAATAACCATAGTGTGCAGCGACGGGTAAGCATATATATAGCATCTGCACGGAGGAGCCGCTGCAACAAGTACAGGATAACCGTATAAATATCCAGTCATTAGACGGTGGCGCCGCTGCTCTAAGCTCCTCCCTCTTAGCCCTACTGCCTGCGCTCCACTGCTCCTCGGCCGCCTTACTGTCAGGTCAAGTGTGATGGTCGGTGCAGTGAGGAGGCGGAGCCACTGCACATGTGGTGCTGGAACAGCATCTCACCACAGGACTGGCAGCGTGGATGAAAATCTAAGACCGTTTTTAGGGATTTTACCCTTGTGGTGCTTTTACTGCCCAATTTTTTTTTCTCGTTTTTTCCGTAACACCTTTTTTTTATGGCTGCTTTTTTACTGCCTTTTTTTTTTTTTTTTTTTTTTTTTTTTTTATAGTTTTTATTGTGGGTAGAAGAAAACTTTTTTGGCTTACCTTTTTTTTTTTTTTTTTTTTTTTTTAGAAATTAGTATATTTACACTAAAATAAAGTACAGGAATGGGTTCCTCATTTTGTTTCGGATGTTCTGATATTTTTTTTTCTAGTTTTTGATTACAGGGCGCATACTGTGACTGTTTTGGCGGGCATCAGCTTTGGACCATTTTCTCTTTAACCCCTTCCCGCCCCAGGATGTACAGTTGCGTCCTGCGGGGTCCGGCTATGTATGAAGAGAGATCGCGCGGCTATTTATTACAGCTGACATCCAGTGGCAACAGTTGCAATTTGGCCATGAGGCCGATTTGCATCTGTTAACCTTTTAAATGCCGCTGTCAGCTCTGCCAGCGTGGTATTTAAATCCCCAGCCTGCGATGCGGTCGCAGGGAGCGTACTGGTGTCATGCCAACCAGAGCGGACCTTCTGAAAGGCCCCAGGGCTGCCTTAGCAGTATGCCTATCAAGCCATCCGGTCAGATTGCAGTATGATGTAATGCTATAGCTACATTAGCTGCATCTGTGGCCCTCCCATCTACGCTAGAGGGGCACCTCGGCAATCTGAACGATGCTGCAGATCTGGGTGGATTTCCTAGCCGGTTGCTCCTGTTATTTCGGGCTGTATCGCCGTTATACATCGGTGCATTGCTGCCCCCAACTCTTGTGACATGACGATTGGGCAGCACGATCCCTTCCTAGAATCCTCTTTCATGCTTATTTATACTGTCATGTGATCTCCCTATTACCCCCGTCCTCCGCACCTCCAACCTGCTTGTTGGCTTATAGAGCTCTGTGTCTTTAATCCGTCTGCCCTGTAACGCTCTTCTGGTCATCGCTACCTTTTCCTTAATTCGAGGGGACGCAGTATTGTTACCGTTCCGCAGCTAGTGCCAGACCTCTAACCAAATGTATCCAAACATTTTCTAATCTACATTATTGTTTTTTTTTCTCTAGAATGGGAGGAATTCCAGCTGTGAACGGCAAAGGGGAGCGCCTCTTACTGTACATAGGGATTATCGACATTTTGCAGTCATACAGGTAAATCTGGTCGCTCTTAATCTACAAGTATCTGCAGCTCCGACTCTGGCGATTTGCATATAACCGAGTTAGACATTTCTGGGCAAAACAGAACGTTGGCAGCGAGGACACCATAATTATACGTTGTGCAGACGTCTCGCTAATAGTCATGTTCTCACCCTGCCACAACTATAGACATGTGGGTTACTATCACTGCCTTCTTACAAAGAGTTGGACTCTGCATACGATGCGACCTAATGCTGCATTTTTTTTATTAATGCATGTGCATTCCGCCTCTAAAAACTGTGGCTGAATTTTGCGCCTTTCTGTCTCTGCAGATGTAGGGCCGCGGACCCTCACATGAATTTTTACCTTTTTTTTTTTTTTTTTTCCCCCAATAGTCAAATCCACATGCAGAATTCCTGGGAAGATGCCACCTCACAAACGGACACGCCACTTTTTTCCCTACAGACTAGGGCACTGATTTCCATGCAGTTGAATGGGATACATATGGATGGAGTTTACTCTATAACTTTAGATTTTCCCTCCTGCGTCATTTCAGAGCACCACATAAAGCTGTACAATACTGTAGAACACTATGGCAGTGTCATATATAAAAATTATTTATTTTTTCTTTAATGGAGCGGCTGCATCTTTCACAGTAGCTAAACGCTGCTCAGTGTTGTGGCGCCGACTACCTGTTCACTTGGGATTGACATTTCTTTGTATTTGGAACTTTTCATATGAAAAGATAAAGTAGACTGAGGATAACTATAGGGAATCGTTTGCCCTCGGCTTATCGAAGTGCTGCTCCAATGTATAATGGGTTAGATGGACTTCAACCAGGCTGGCATTGCCTGGACTTCTGCATGCCAGCTCATTATGACCGTCCTAGTACCGCCTGCAGTAAATAGTGGGTATATATTGCTTCCAGCTCTTGGAGGGGAGCCGCATGGCGTGCACACAACAATGTATCCACATGACCTGAAGTGAAGGATCTTGAGTGCCGATGACTGCAGGTTTTAAGGCTACTTTATTATCCTTTTCACTTGAGACCCTGTGTATCCCACGGGCAGCGTCTAGTCTATATGTATAATGTAACTGGCCTCGTATTAGCAGCAGCAGATCCGATGTCACTTACCTATTCTAGATTACCTTTCCCAGGTTAATAAAGAAGCTAGAACACACATGGAAAGCGCTCGTCCATGATGGGGTAAGTGAAAACTATAATGCCGTCAGTCATCCAGCGGTGGTAGAGCATCCCCTTGTGCCATCTCCTTGTGTCACCCCCTTGAGCATGGTTAGTCCCCATTCTACCTTTCCTAGGAAGACCATGCCAATTTTTTTAATCTAATATATTCTTTAGGGGTTATCCGTAATCGCACCCAAAATGTTGAAATAAATGGCTCTTGATTAAATGATGTCGGCTACATGACTTGTAAGCAAAGTCTAAAGTGTTTGAGGAACATTGGAAGTATTTATATACGGTGGTGTCCACCCACCCCCTTGCCAACCAATCACCGCTCAGCCTTCATTCTTCATACTGGTTGAGAAAAATAAAAGCTGTTTTGTGATTGGTTGCTATGGGCAAGGTTTTTTTTTCTTCTTCTTTTGTACGTTTTTCATAAATCTCCTGCAATATGAACAGCCCCCCAGCACAATGCTTCATGTACATCCCCCTCCATGAGGTCCTATAGCGGGCACAGCCTGGCTCCTTTATCAGCTGAAAGCCCCCAGGGGTCGGTAGGCACATAGATGATGTCCCTTCATAACAAGGCTCAGTGTACAGAAGAACCCAGACAAGGCACAGGGTCAGGATAAAGCGGACAGGATCATTGGAGGTCCGGTAGAGGGTGCAAAGTGCTCCGAATATAGAAAACCTTCATGTGCCCCTGCAAAATAATCCTGGAAATGCCAGCAGCCAGCAATGCGGGTCCCTGCACGCGCCCCAATGCGGGTCCCTGCACGCGCCCCAATGCGGGTCCCTGCACGCGCCCCAATGCGGGTCCCTGCACGCGCCCCAATGCGGGTCCCTGCGCGCGCCCCAATGCGGGTCCCTGCGCGCGCCCCAATGCGGGTCCCTGCGCGCGCCCCAATGCGGGTCCCTGCGCGCGCCCCAATGCGGGTCCCTGCGCGCGCCCCAATGCGGGTCCCTGCGCGCGCCCCAATGCGGGTCCCTGCGCGCGCCCCAATGCGGGTCCCTGCGCGCGCCCCAATGCGGGTCCCTGCGCGCGCCCCAATGCGGGTCCCTGCGCGCGCCCCAATGCGGGTCCCTGCGCGCGCCCCAATGCGGGTCCCTGCGCGCGCCCCAATGCGGGTCCCTGCGCGCGCCCCAATGCGGGTCCCTGCGCGCGCCCCAATGCGGGTCCCTGCGCGCGCCCCAATGCGGGTCCCTGCGCGCGCCCCAATGCGGGTCCCTGCGCGCGCCCCAATGCGGGTCCCTGCGCGCGCCCCAATGCGGGTCCTGTCACTGGCCACAAAATGCTTCTATTCTTGTAGCAAGTTCCTAGTTGCTCCTTCTGACAAATGTGAAAACTTAATCTTTATTTGTGTTCTTACTTATTTTCTTTTTTTCCTATTTTGTGTTGCCATGTAGGGGCTTCAGAACCCCCTACAGGTTTTCGTAGTTATGGTTTCAGCGTAGAGCGGTCATCTTGGCACCAATGACTATTCTGTGCCGAGGGACCTCTGTATATTACTTCCTGGGGGGAGAACTAGTTATAGAGGTTGGTCAGAAGATAATGGATTATTCTGGAGTTATCCCCTACTTCCCCCTGCTGGAAGCCTGGAGATGTGCAGTTAGATCGGTGGCACGGAGCTTGTGCCGGGCTGGTGGCACTCTCTGGGGGGTACCTTACAGAGGGCCATGGCATCCATCTGTCAGGGTGTTGTGAAGTGGTAATGGATGCGGAGCAGTTAATAACCTTTCTGATGCCTGTGGACCTGACTTCATGTACTTATAGGTGCCTTTCTCTTTATAGGACACGGTGTCTGTACACCGACCCAGTTTTTATGCTGAACGATTCTTTAAATTCATGACCAATACAGTGTTCAGAAAAGCATCCTGTAAGTAGCCTGTGTAAATGACCAGCACATTCCTTATTGGGATATCCCTGATTTATGCCGTCCATGCCCGATATGCCCATCCATTCCACTGTGCTAGAAGCTTCCTTGAACTGGTGGTTCAGGGTGGCAGTCACAAGTACGGCTGTAGTAGATCATCACTAAGACTGCGTGCGGCCAACACCCTCCCCTACCGCAGCCAAAGGCCAGAGCATTTTGCTGGTAAAACAGCCGTATTGTATCAAAATCTTCCAGTGGTTGACCACCGCGGGTGGCCGGGGTGTTGGCCGTATGCAGTGTGGGACCCAGTCGCATCCTACGCTGAATGATCACTGCATTAAGAGCACCTACTCAATAATGGGTTGGCAAACCTCCTCCATACTTAAAGGGGTTGTCCAGGCTTAGAGAAATATGGCTGCTTTCTTGCAAGCAGCGCCACACTTGTCCATAAGGTTGTGTGCGGTATTGTAGCTCAGCTCCACTGAATTGAACGAGAGTTGAGCTGCAGTACCAGACACTACCCACTGACAATGATGGCGTTGTGTCTGGAAGAAATGAACTGTGTTTTTCTGACCCTGGACAACTCCTTGAACACTACTTGTGCCCGCTGCAGTAGGCATATGTCAGTTGGTCTGCATTTTGCAGATAAGTGGGGGCAGATCCCGCTGCCCTTTCCAGCATATCCCAAACATGTTCAATGGGGTTACATTCCAGTGAGGTGGTGGGACCAAGGCAGTGTGCAGAGTCCATTGTGGTGTTCCTCTGACCACCACTTAGTGATCCAAGCATCGTGACCCTGAGCGTTGGCCTGTCAAAAATGGACTGTGGTCATGGAAGACTTCCTGAAGATGTAGATGGTCAGCTAACACGTTCTGCGGCGTTACCATTCAAGGGTTGTGGTATGACGACAAGTGGTCATAGGTCATGCCAGGAAAACTCTCCCCAGACTGTGACGCCACCGGCCTGTTGGTATACCCAACTTCATGCTCTTTATATCAGACGTGGACCCGGCCATCCTTATGGTTCAGTAGGAAACGGGACTCGTCGCTCCATACACCCTTCAGCCTTGTGTCCCGGGTCCATTTGACCCATTTCCTTTGCCCTTGTGAGGTGGTGATGATACGGGGTCATCAGTGGCACCCATGTTGGTCTTTAGCTAATGAACCTTGGTTGATGCAGGGTACGCTGTATGGTCATCATCGAAATGTGTTTAATTCTGTGCTGTTGTACTGCTGGATCAGTTGGTTCACTGTGGCATATTGTCACTGAGATACTAGATGTGCCACCCAATGCTCGCCCCTAGGATCAGCCACATGTGGCCTGCCACTTTATTTTGTTTGGCTGTCTGTCCATGGTTAAACCAGTCTTGGCGCACACTCGATATGGCGGTTCGGGAACAGCCAACAAGTGCAACGGTATCAGAAATGCTGGCACCACCTCTTCAGACACCAACAAAGTCACCACTTTTACTCATGTCTCCCAAATTTTCCCCTCTGCTGCGCAGCGGAGCGGTCACTGTGTGAGAGCAGATCGTAGCGCGCCCATCACGTCTTACCGTCACAAGATGTCACACGCCAGCCGTTCCTAATGTAGTGATCATTCAGTACCTTTGCAAGCCTATCTGCAGGTTATAGAGCCGGATTGGCTGAGCAGATTGACGGATATGGTTTTGTGCGAAAAGATTCAATGTAACTTGCAATTTATTCATTTAAAGGGGTAGTCCACCTCTACACTATGGAAGACCAATCCTCGAGCCAGGTCAGCAATGGTTGATTAGTGGGGGATCCCAGCTGATCGTCTGTTGTCCTGGAGTCTGTCATTGTGTAGAGAGCAAGAAGCAGACAGCTCCGTACATATTCAAGTGGCCGAGGTTGGTAATGCAGGCACTTTTTCCATTTAATTCAGTTAATGAGTTATATCTGTATGTAAACATTGGGAAGGCTGTCGGTGACTTCTAGGACCGCCCACTGGACTCCTAAGCCTAGAAAGAGCAGAGATTTACATGGATAAAATACAATTCCAACTGAATCTTTTCCCACAAACTTATATCCGCCTGCTCCGCTCCTCCGGGCTGCAGATCAAACCGTGTGTTTGGTGTGACAGGTTTCTTTTAAACCGTGGCCATATGTGCAGCACGTATGATGTCCACGTGTAGAAATGGTTGCCCGTCCTGCATGTCCTGCTTTGTATTCTTATGCTCTGAACTCTGTTATCTTTACTTCTGCATTATAGCTTTTTTTATCGCTGCAGCACTGAAGTCCTCGCCTTCCAAGAAGGGACGGAGCGCTCTACTGGCATCTCGACCTTTGGGACCATCTGCAGCATTCTCTGCTGGGCAAATTCCCACGGAACAAGACGAAGGGAAATATGACCTGCGGGGGGTACGCAGTTACCCTACATTAGAGGATGATGGTACGGTGGTTCTTGTTCATTGTGGACAAAATATAACTTTCTGATCTTTTAAAGGGGTTTTCCAGCCAATGAAAAAAAACAGCCGCTGTCCGGCCAGCAGCCTATGAGAAACTAGTGCTACCGTGTAACTAGGAGGGGTTGTTAAGCCCCGACCGGGGAGAGCAGGGCATGGGCAGATCCCGATTACTATACTGATTGCCCCTGTCAGGCTGACGGACACAAAACTTGGTAGGATAAGGCTGGCTTCACACTGGCGATAGGCTATTTTGCGTTGCGAGAGTGAGTGAAAACGCATGAAAATGAAACCAATCTTTTTTAATGGTTTTTATTCTCATTTGCGATGCCCTCACTGCACACTCGCAGCGCTAAGAAAAAGCAGCGCTATCGCCCGTTGTGTTCAGTGGGGCCGGCGCCAGGAGCGCTGGACCTATTGAAAACGTAGACAGTATATCACGCTCCCCTGACACAGCTGTGACAGCTATGGCAGGAGATTCCTTCCTTCCCGCTGGGACTGCGGGGGATGAAGAAATCCTCTGCCATGGCTGTGGCAGAGGTCTGCGATGCTATCCATTGCTTTCAATAGGGCTAGTGCTGCTGCAGCCCCATTGAAAGCAATGTGTTGCAGGCAAGCACCACAGCGATGATTTTTGGGGAAGGACTTGAAATATAAGCCCTTCACTGAAAATCTTATCTAGCTGTAAAGAAAAGTAAAAAAAACCTTTAACTCGCCTACAAGAGCCGTACGGCTCTTCTCTCCGGCATCGGCAGACGTCTTCTGTCTTCTGAAGACCGGGGATTGAAAAATCCCCATCCCCAGAAAGCGCTGCCCCTGATTGGTTACAGCGCTCAGCCAATCAGGGGCAGTGCTCACCTGTCAATCAATGACTGCTGGGTGAAACGCAAAATAGTCTATCGCCAGTATGAAGCTGGCCTAAGGCAGGCAATGTCCTTGATTACAGCAACAGCCAAGACAGAAGTATAGGAGCTGCTCCGGCTGGATACTCCTCTCCCCGTGAACTTGGCAGCATATAGAAAATCAAAGCAGATGGGATAGGCATAAGAAATGTGTGCTTTTTTTTTTTGTTCCAGCACTTTGATTTCTCCCCTGGAGCACTTATGTTTTTGTGAACCGCCAGCGTTCTCTACGGCCTCTATTTACAGCAATGTTGATGTGAGATGCATAGAATGATTTGTGAAATCTCCACTGGGGGTGGGGAGGAGTGGGGGGGGCAAAATGTTGGGTGTTTTTTTTAGAGTTCATGTTAAAATGACATTCCGGGAAAGGGCTGACAGGCCTGGAGTGCGGCACTCGCCCACCATCAACATTTCACTGCTAGTCACTAATTGACATTCTTCCCTGTATGAGTTTACACACAGAGCTATCAATCACTGATAGGACCGCCCACTGGACTCCACCGCTGCTGACCAATACGCTGATATGTACGTTGTTGCAGGCTGTCTTGAACTCCTATGAGTTGTGAAGTGGGGCATCCATGGGATCTAAAGAATTCGGAAGCCTAGACAACACAAGACCTTGAACTCCTTGTCATGTTTCTCAGACCATTTTGGATGCATACTTGCAGTATGGCCGGACCGGTTATCCTGCTGAAAGAGGACACTGCCATGAGGGAAAACTTTACTATAAAGGTGGTCTGCAACAGTGTTTAGGTCAAAGTAACATCCGGCTTAGTTTTCCTCTGCTAGTACATTTGGTTCCAACTCTTCCCCAGGTTTGCAAATGATATAAAAGGAAGTTTTCTTCCTCAGACCGGGCCACCTTCTTCCATTGGTCTACGGTTCTGTTCTGATCCTCCTACCCATTGTGGGCGCTTCTGGCGACGGTAGGGATGAGCGTGGACACCAGCGTGTGGCTGCACATCCCCATCCACAGCAAGCTGCGATCAGATCACATAGATTAGACTTTGTTCCCCATGCGTATTATCGAGCCTTGTCACCAGTTTTCCTTTTGCCCTTTTTTTGGGATTATTTTTGGTAGGTGCTAACTGCGTGGAGCCCACAAGACCTGCCGCCGTTTTGGAGATGCTCTGGCATCACGGTTGTTGAAGTCACTGAGATCCTTATGCACTTATACATGTTACACGCACCGGTCGGTCAACTGTCTGAAACTGAGATGTTGCTCTTGGGGGATTTAAGTGGAGGCCTCTTATCAAAAATGTCTAAAATAAAAAACTCTGTTGTCCCTAGCAACCAATCGGAGCTCGGCTTTAATTTCTGTAACTTTTCTGTGATTGGTAGTAATGGGTTACAAAGACCGCTTTTCTCTTAGCCAGTTTTGGTACATTGGGCCTACAGCTAACTCTGTCATAAGACTACAACGTGAAGCTTGTACAAGGCTGTAATACAGGGATGTGCAGGGGGCCTTCAGGAGGGTGAAACTTGTAATTCTTGCAAAGTCTCACCCATTTTTACTTCTAGTATATTGGATATCCGATAGATGCATACCAGAATATATCAGACACCCTTTGAAAACCACTAATGCAGCGTAAATCCTTATCACCACCGATGAATGAACACGCTCTTGTGCCATGTATACACATTGGTTGGTTTGCGTTTTTGGTGTAATGACCTGAATATTTTTCTCGTTCTTGCCATAGGTCGTGCAGATTTACTGCCCTGCACACCGCCATCCTTCGAGGAGGCCACCACTGCATCTATTGCTACTACTCTGTCTTCCACCTCTCTGTCCATTCCAGAACGTTCTCCGTCTGAAACCTCAGAACACCCCCGTTATCGGTGAGACTGTGTGTAACTGAAGTGGGTTATGGACGCTGCCCGTCACGGTGGGCGTTTCCTCACAAAAATAAAAGCAACATATTTTTCCATGATGTGAAGATATGGTTAAGGCCCTTGTACACGCAACCATTATCTTTCAAAATTCGTCCAAACAGCTGAAAATGAGCGCTAATCATTACATCTAAACGCGGGTATCATGCAGTTTTTATTTGAATTATGGATTCTACTTGATTTAAAATCCATCGTTCAGCCGCTGAAAGAATGAGCAAATATATTTCATTTTAATGCATTTCGATCATCTTTCAAAAGGCTGCAGGGTGTTCTCCCTGCGACATGTTTATACTAGACGCAGCTGCACGTGTCTTTAAACACATGCTGGGCTCTGCAAACAGCTCCTGGAGGTCCTTTTACATGCAAATAAAGATGCTAAAGTGTTAATGGCCATTAACACTTGATGCAAGTACATTGCTAATTCTTTCAACCTTTTGAAAGATTATCTTTGCATGTAAAAGGACCTTTAGTTTAACTTTTTGAAACCGAAGGATAACAAAGAGCAGCAAATGGGTGTTTTATCTGGGATAAGAACTTATTGGGCAAAACTTGATTTTAGCTGGGGCAGTTTGCTTGCATCCTACTTCAAGCATTTCCTTCACTTCTTAGTCTTGTCACTGCTACACTTGAGCCAATAGGCTATACTGACTATTTTATGTGTTTTTGTAAATGTATTTCTCACTCGTATCGTTGTAGGACACAGCTGAAGACCACGGGTATAGCTGCTGCCACTAGGAGGCGGGTGCTAAGCAGAGAAAGTGTTAGCCCCTCCTACTAGCTATATATCCTGCAGGCACCAAGCTGATCTGCTTTTAGCTTTACAGGGGACGATGCCCGACACTCGTCCCAGTGATGCTTGCTCTGTGCTGTTGCACAGGAGTGAGTATTGCCGGCATCGCTCACAGCGCTGCCAGCATGGAGGCGGAGCGGCCGGGGTGCATTCTCCCACCGCCACCGTTCACAGTTAGCAGACAGTTGTTCAGAACTGAATGACTGTTGTTTACACTGATCAGCCCATCGTTCACTTCTCTGCATCTAGAATCTGAACGTTTACACGAGAATCTGAATGATTCTGAATAATATTGTCCCGTGTAAAAGAGCCATTAGTGTCCATAGGAGGCAGACCTCTTTGTGGCCGGTTTACTAGTACCATTTGGATTTGGGGAATACAGGGAAGCAGGACTTTCCCTATTATCTTAGAAGAAAACTGGTGCACCAAGTTCTTGGCCATAGTGTCCCACCTTTCTCCTCACTGGAGAAAAACACTGCTGAAACTGAAGCACTCAGTCTGTCGACGATGGGTAAGTAGTCTTACTTCAACAGTAAGGTAGGTATCAGCCACCCAACCCACTGTGTAATACTTCCATTTATCCCCTTAGGCAGGCACAGGGCTATGTACCTGCTTCAAATGAGATCCATTGGCCTTACCTCTCCAAGGGCTCTCCTCCTTTCTCTCCAGGTTTTCCTTGGACGCTCAGGGCCCTTCTTTGGGAGCCTGTCGCTGTGTGGCGGTGGGGCTCCAGTCTCCCTGTACCTGGAGGAGGCAGGATGGTACGTGTGCCCATGCTGCCGGCATGTGGGGAACAGGTATTGCCAGGCCTTCTTGCTATGTCCTTTCTCAGGGATCGTACTTGCGGTGTGGGGGACCTCGTTCACTATGGATTGCCTAATTGTTGCCGCAATGGGTTGTCGCAGGTATTAGATCAGATTCCTCCTATGTCTGCGGCGACTCTCTCTTTTAGATGCCCAAAGTGTTCTCTGAAGATTTTTTCCTCCTTATGACCTCATTAGGACTTTGACAATGTGTTTGCTTTTTTTAAACAGAGATTGTCTTGGCATCCATAACCACATCGCTCAAGCAATCCTCCACTAAAATCTTCCACATGATGGGCGGCCCCACCAAATTAATCCAGGGTGAGGAGATGACTTTCCCTGTTCAGGGAGACCTGGCTCGCCCACATTTCAGATGCTTTGGTTTATGAGGTCGTCTCCTCGGGCTACGCCATAGAATTTCCTGCCCAACCTCCTGATTGTTTCTTCAGTTCAAAGATTCCAAGATCTTCAACTCCAAATCCCAGAGCCTTAGTTTGGGGGATACAATCTGTCTTCTCAAGGCGTCATGATTTCAGTTTTCCCTCCTCATAGCTTTACGAGTTTCTATTCCAACCTATTTGTAGTACCCAAGAAAGATGGGTCTGTTAGACCTGTTCTGGACCCGAAGAAGTTTAATCAGTACATCAGCCATTTAAGTCCAACATTTCTGCATGGAGTCACTGAGATGTGTCATTGCATCCATGGAAGCCGAGGAGTTCCTTTTATGTATCGACATCGGGGATGCCTACCTTCCTATCCTCATTTGCCAAGCTCACCATCGTTTTCTCCGATTCACCATCCGTTCCAGTCACTATCTATTCACGGCTCTTCCATTTGAGCTGGCCCAGCCCCCCGAGTATTTACAAAGGTTTTGGCACCTGTGATGGCTCTCCTCCACGCCAAGGGAATAGTAGCCATCATTTATCTTGGTGACATCATGATAAAGGTCCCAACCCGGGTGGCCTACCTGGAAAGTCTCCACATTACTCTGGACACTCCAGATTCAGATAGATCATCAAGCATCCCAAGTCTTTTCTTTCACCCTCGCAATGTCTGCATTTTCTGGGCCTCTCCTTCGACATGACTCAAGCCTGTGTACTGATGCCTCCAGAAGCAGTTGCTCTCTACAAACTCTGAATCCCGTCTATTCGCCACTGCATGAGAATGCTAGGGCTGATGGTCTACTACTTCGAGCCGATTCCATTCGGCCAATTTCATGCTCTGCCTCTCCAGTGCTCCATCCTCTAGCAGTGGGACAAATCCATGGACTCCATGGATCGGAAGATCAGAGTACCTACGCAAACGCAGCGCTCACTTCATTGGTGGCTGGACTCCCCACAAGTCCATCTAGGGCGCTCCTTTCTGATTCTCCAATGGCAAGTACTCCCCATGGATGCCAGCCTCTTCAGGTGAGGGGGTACTCTGCAGAAGCTAACAGTGCAAGGCACTTGGGCTGAACAGGAGTCCACACGGACCAATATATGTATTAGAACTTTCGGACATTCTCCTGTCATCACTTTGCACCCCAGCTGACAGTCCACCCTGTGCAGGTCCAGACAGAACATATTCATAATCCCATGGGACAGGCTCTCGTTTTTCCCCCTTCCCACTAGTCACACTGCTTCTCAAGAAGATCAAGACTGATGGTCTCCCAGTCATTCCCATAGCCCCAGATTGGCCGCGCTGAGCATGGTATGCAGATCTCATCCATATGCCCCTCGACTCTCTATGACGCCTTCCGCTCAAACTATCTTCGCTTACAGGGACTTCTCCTCCACCCGTGTTTGTCCACACTTCATTTAACGGTGTGGCAGTTGAAGCCACGGTCTTGAGGGCCCTTGGTTTTGCAGAGCCTGTCATTCAGACCATACTGAAGGCCAGAAAACAATCTTCCTCTCTGGTTTCTCATCGCATTTGGAAAAATGTCTTTCTCTGGTGTGGACCACACAACTTTCATCCTATGAGTTTTTTTTACTTTATCCCACATCCTTTCCTTTCTACAGTAGGGTCTGCATATGGGCTTGGGTCTTAGTTCCAACGCCCACTGGCCTCAAAGTTGTTCGTCTGTACTTTTCTGCAAGGAGCCCCTCCATATCAGGCTCCTGTACCACCTTGGGACCTTAATCTACTAATGCAGGACGCGCTTCTGCCCCATTGCAGTTCATTCGAGAGAATGTGCCCTTCACAAACTGGATCTAGTGCGAGCCTTGCGGAACTATCTATCTCAGATGGCCTCTTTCAGATGCTCTAAATCCCTTTTCGAAATCCTGGATGGCCCAAAGTTTGGCCTGCCGGCTTCCAAAGTAATGTCTCACTGCATCTGATCAGCGGTGGTAGGGGCCTATCGTGCCGCAGGCAGGGGATCGGATCTCCATTCTGTGTTAAGGTGCATTCTACTCGGGCAGTACCCAACAGGGTTCAGCTACGCAGGTCTGTAAGGCAGCTACATGGGGTATAGCTAAGCAGAAAAGGTGTTTGTTCCTCTTACTAGTGTCCCCTCCTAGAGCAGTAGTTCTGCCCACGATCCGAGCTGTGTCCTCCAATGAACGGAACAAGAGATTTTAAAGTAATTACAAAAATCTTGTTTTTGATTCTTCAGTTTTATTTGGACCTCTACACTTGCCGTATATAACCTTTTTGTTTCTCTTCTCACAGAAGGCGTACTCAGTCATCAGGACATGATGCCAGGTAGGTGCTGTTCGTTCAGTGTATATGTATATAGATGTATCCTTCCTTACCCTTCCTCTGGATTCAACATATCCCAAAGTGAGAGGTGCGAGACGACCAGCTTGGAAAGAAAACTGCCATGAGTTTGCGTTACTTTGTCAGGAGATGTTTATGCTATACGTGTCTATATACGGCTCATTGCAGCCTGACGAAGGTTGGGCTAGCATTTCTTGTGTATTATCATTCCAGCTACAATCCAAAAAGTCTTTGAAGCATTCTTATTACATGTTTGCCCCTTCTATAGAGACACTGAAGTATAAATCTCTCCAAGACTACAGTGCTCGGCTATTGAGTAGTACTGCAAACACTGGTGCTCTCAACTACACATGGGGGGGGCGACTGTTGTGGAGCGCTGTATTGTTTACTCTTTGTTTGTCTAGGACCTATGAGGAGACACGAGCAGAAGACGACATACAGCAGGTTTCAGTTGAGGTTGAGCCCAGACCATCTGATACTGTGATTCTACTAGAGGAGGAAAAGCATGGGTAAGAAATAATGTACTCAAATTAAGGGCTTTGCATCCAAAAGTGCATGAAAGTGGTCTTCTAGAGGTGTGGTAGGGTACATAGGATGGTAGAGTTGGAAGGGACCTCCGGGGTTTTCAGGTCCGACCTCCTGCTCAATGCAGGATCACTATATTGTCCAAGACATAGAATCATAGAATGGTATAGTTGGAAGGTACCTCCAGGGTCATCGGCTACAACCCCCTGCTCAGTGCAGGATCACTAAATCATCCCAGACAGATATTTGTCCAGCCTTTGTTTGAAGACTTCAATTAAAGGAGAACTCCGCACCTCCCATGGCAACCTGTTCCACTCATTGATCCCCTCACTGTCTAATATCTAATCTGTGTCTCCTCCCTTTCAGTTTCATCCCATTGCTTCTAGTCTTTCCTTATGCAGATGAGAATAGGGCTGATCCCTCTGCACTGTGACAGCCCTTCAGATATTTGTAGACCGCTATTAAAGGAGTTGTCCCGCGAAAGCAAGTGGGGGTATACACTTCTGTATGGCCATATTAATGCACTTTGTAATATACATCGTGCATTAATTATGAGCCATACAGAAGTTATTCACTTACCTGTTCCGTTGCTAGCGTCCTCGTCTCCATGGCTCCGTCTAATTTCAGTGTCTAATCTCCCGATTAGACGCGCTTGCGCAGTCCGGTCTTCTCCCTTCTGAATGGGGCCGCTCGTGCCGGAGAGCGGCTCCTCGTAGCTCCGCCCCGTCACGTGTGCGGATTCCAGCCAATCAGGAGGCTGGAATCGGCAATGGACCGCACAGAAGACCTGCGGTCCACCGAGGGTGAAGATCCCGGCGGCCATCTTCGCAAGGTAAGTAAGAAGTCACCGGAGCGCGGGGATTCGGGTAAGTACTATTCGGTTTTTTTTTTTTAAACCCCTGCATCAGGTTTGTCTCGCGCCGAACGGGGGGGCTATTGAAAAAAAACAAAAAAAAAGTTTCGGCGCGGGACAACCCCTTTAAGTCTCCTCTCAGCCTTCTCTTCTGCAAGCTAAACATTCCCAGATCCTTTAACTGTTCTTGATAGGACATGATTTGCAGACGCTCACCATCTTGGTGACTCCTCTGAACTTAGAGGAATAATGTAGTTTTTCCCAGCAGTGACTGAATTGCTGTTTCTCTCCACAGTGAGGCCTCAGGGTGTTCTGTCAGGACATGTCCAGCTGAAGAAACCAGCAGCCAGCGATCTGAGGAAGACTTTGAGGTGCCCGTGACAGACATTTATTTTGTAAGTCGTCCTATTGTCTAGGCAGTTCTAGACTTTACAATATATTAACATAATTATTATTAGAAGACTTAGGCCACGTTTACCCGGGATGAACGTCGGGCAAGTGATGCCTGACACTCATCCTTGTGTATACTCACTACCATGCTGTTACACAGGAGCGGGTATCACTGGCTCTCTGACAGAGTGGGCAGCAGGGGGCCAGGGCGGCTACAGGAGATTTCACTCCTCGCTCCCCCGCCCCTCTCCATTCATTTAACGCAGCGGCCGTTCAGTACTGAGCGGCTGCCGTTCACACTCAGCGATCAGGATTTTAAGCTACATAAACGATGATCGTTCAGTGTAAACGGCAGCCGGTCAGTACTGAACATCCCCTATGTTAAGTCAATGGAGCGGGGCGGGGGAGCGAGGAGACAAATCTCCTGCGAGCCAATGATACAAGCTCCCGTGCAGCAGCACCGCAGCGGGTGTGTGCGGGGGCGAGGAGTTGGCATCGTTTGCCCGACAGTCGCCCGACAGTGTAAATGGGCTTTAATGAAAATGTAATATCCTAATTTTTCTTAGAAACGTGACTATTTGCAGGTCCGTAGCTTCAGGTTCGTAAACAAAAGCACAGACAATAAAATTAAAAAAGGAGACTCCAGGCAGGATTCACTGCCAGACAAAAATGGGATCCTCGTTCATGAGAATTTCAAGTCTGGGCGATCACCGTACCAGGTATTATGTTTAGGAGATTCAGATTAAGGAGCTTGAATACAAAGCAGGTTTTACCTGATATGTGCGAGAACCCGCTCTATACCCGGTCCTTATACACCAGAAGTAGAATGCAGACTTTGCGTAACTTCTTTTTAGGATATAAATGCATTATTGTTGCTTTGCAGAACAATGGGTTGTAGTGTTTCTGACTGGCCCAAACTACCCACACATGAAACTCTACGCCTGTGCCAGGAAAAGTGGCAATAGCTTCCAAGTTATGCCAACTGATTCACAGTTTTCTGTTCGGAAAGTGGTGAACTCCAGATGTGATTGGATGTTCAGTAGTCTGCATCCTATTGCCTGAGGGGGGAAACACCGCATAATACTGCATGGAATGTTCTAGAATGATGCCTAATCTTACTACAGCTCACCTCCTCAATGTTTTCAGCACTTAAAGGGGTTGTCGAGGAATAGCCAAAAATGGCTGCTGTCAGTGCAACCTGTGGAAACCCATCCCAGGAGAGGGGGGATTTCATGTGCGGCCCGGAGCTCCTGCATACTGGCTTCTCCAATGTGTGGGAAGAACTCAGCACTGCTACAAAGTAGATTGTCAGTGCTATCCGTAGAGAATTAGTATCCAGCTATCACAGAACGGTCCCATCTTGTTGCTGGAGTTCTGAGCATGCCACATGTGATCTACCCCATCTAAACCTATGGGTTGGGTGCGTGTAGGGGGCCGAACCGGAAACCACTGATTGGGGCTTAAGGGAAGCAAGTGTGTAATAAATATAAAACTCAGGACAGGCAACAAATGTCCACGTTTTTACATCCAGTACTTATAAAATACCTGTAGATTAGTTTCTTTAGGAAGCTGGGATTCATTTCCACTAAGTTGCCGTATGTTTTCCATAGTTTGCCTTTCTTTGTTCATCCTTATATCCGTTTCTTCACCTCATTTGATTTTTCACTTTTGTTCATTTACTTGCTCTGTCCCCTCTTCATCTGACTCTTTGCATGCCTGTTGTACACGGCTTTTCTTGCCTTAATCGGGGCGGACGTGTCATGATTGTGTCCATACTAAGAAGCGATTGTTTGAGCAATCATCATTGCGTCTAAACGCGCGGCCATCGGGCACTGGTAGCTGATTAGCCGTTAAATTCAGGCCAAACTAAAAATCGTCCTTCGGCCTTATCAGTAGTTCTCTGCGGGTAGTGCTGATAGCATTGTTTCTCATCGGAGAACAAAGGAGCTGAAAGCAGATAAGAGCCTCGGGCTATTAACTGCGTTCAGCGAAGGCTTCATTTGCACACTAATAAGCTATGAAGTAGCTGAGTAGCTACTTAATAGTTTATGCAAAATGAGCGCTGTACAAATCTTGCCATCACTCGGGAGTCTACATGCCCTGTCCCACATGGGTACATTTCGCAGTAGTCAAGCTTACCTTACCTAGACGGGATCAGTAGTCAAGATCCCTACAGTTCTTCAACTTGAAGTATATTATGTGCCGCTATACAGTGCTAACAGCATGTTTACAGTTTGCTAATGGAGCTGGCAGCGCTGCGCCGAACCATGTATACCGCCTCACGGAGAAAATACTGCAACCAGGAGGATCTTGGTGCAGCACTATGCAATATTCAGGCAAACAAGTTATGCAAATTGATGTAGTTTTGGGGCGATCGCATGATCTGGGAGCAGGAAGGAAGGGGACAACCAATCTGGGAAGCTAACTTTGAATAAATGGCATTTGGTGCTTTTTTTTTTTTTTTTTTTTTTTTTTTTTTTGTAAACAGTTTTTTTCTTTTTTTTAGTTCTTTTTGCAACCTTTATTAGTCCTGCTGGAAGGCTTAAGGCTCGGCTCCCACGGGGCGTGATTGCCTCGGAATTTCCGTGCCAACTTTCTGCACGGAGATTCTGCCCGCGGCTTTTCATCCCGGGATAGAGCAGCAAAGTGGACATACTGATGCCGATTCTTTGTGGCCAAGCCGGGCTGAGATCGACATGCCGTGCGGAATTAAAAGATGCAACATGTCAATTCTTTCCCCGTTTCTGCGGTGAAAGGCCGCGGGTTTTGATGCTGCATTTCTCCCGCGGTATTTCTGCGGCATTTCGGTCCCGTGTGAACCCAGCCTATGGGTGTGACTGGGTACACTTTATTATTGCGTTGGGCTGCGGTCGGTACTTTCCTTTGTATCAGTAAGTATGGCCACTGGCAGGGATTTTGAATCTGCTTGTCGTCAATCAGTGATATGTAGGTCTTGGATGGGAATCGGGTTGTCCTTACATTGTAGTGTATAAAACGTGTGTGGATATTGCCAGAAGTATGAGATCTGAAAATTACATCTATAGAAGTAAGTAAGTAAAAAAGTAAGTGAACCCTTTTTGAATTACCTGGATTTCTGCTTTGGATAAATGTGTGATTAATTATAAATATATAACTATGTATCATTCCATTAGAACGCCTTCACTCCTGAGCTGTTTTTTTTTCCCCCTATGCCCATGACAGCACCTATGAGAGACCCCACCTCCCTCGGGATAGGATATGGGAACCTCCCACATCTCATTAAAGGGGTTGTCCCGCGCCGAAACGTGTTTTTTTTTTTTTTCAACCCCCCCCCCCCCCCCGTTCGGAGCGAGACAACCCCGATGCAGGGACGTAAAAAAAAAACCGCTCAGCGCTTACCTTAATCCCCGCGCTCCGGTGACTTCTATACTTACCGGCTGAAGATGGCCGCCGGGATCCTCTTCCTCCGTGGACCGCAGCTCTTCTGTGCGGTCCATTGCCGATTCCAGCCTCCTGATTGGCTGGAATCGGCACGTGACGGGGCGGAGCTACACGGAGCCGGCATTCTGCACGAGCGGCCCCATTGAAGACAGGAGAAGACCCGGACTGCGCAAGCGCGGCTAATTTGGCCATCGGAGGGCGAAAATTAGTCGGCTCCATGGGAACGAGAACGCCAGCAACGGAGCAGGTAAGTAAAAAACTTTTTATAACTTCTGTATGGCTCATAATTAATGCACAATGTACATTACAAAGTGCATTAATATGGCCATACAGAAGTGTATAGACCCACTTGCTGCGGCGGGACAACCCCTTTAACTCCTTAGGGCCCATTTAGACACAATGATTATCGCTCAAAATTTGCTCAAATGGCAGTTTGAGTGACAGTTTTGAGCGATCGGTTTGCATAAATGTGTAAATGAAGACTCCTGCTGTATGCAGAGGACAAGTGGGACCGCTATCATCTGCATCCAGCTGTTGTCTTCTTGGAGCGCTCAGCTGATATACAGCTAAACGCTTCGAGCGGGGTATACAGAAGAGTAGCGGGGCCGCTTGTCTTCTGCATACTTCTGCTGTGTTCTCCGGATACCAGCTAAAACAAAAGTATCAGCGGTGTCCACTAAGAACTCAATGCGCGGCCCTAATGAGGCTCATCGTTCTTGTTCAGCTCGCTGAAAGACAACGATGAGCAAATCGTTATCGCAATCTGCACGATGGTAGCGCGTTAGACGCAATGATTCTCGCTCAAGACTGCTTTTGATTGATAATCGTTGTGTCTAAATGGGCCTTTAAAAACCGCGGTGTTTGTGTTCAAGAACCGGACCTTTTCTAACAATTTTTACCCATGTGGTGGTTTTATGGTCCTATTATTGTTTTATTTTTATTTTATAGTTCATTTAAATAAAAATTCTATTTACATTAAAATATAGCACAGAAATGGCTTCAATATTTTGTTTCGGACATCTTGACGCATAGCTTGTATAATTTCGGATTACAGAGAGGAAACAGCAACTGTTTATGTTGGCGTTTAATGGTGTGTGTGTGTGTGTGTGTGTGTGTGTGTGTGTGTGTGTGTGTGTGTGTATATGTATGTGTGTGTATATATATATTATTAGAGTGTGTGTGTGTGTATATGTGTATATATATGTATATATATGTGTATATATATATATATGTGTGTGTGTGTGTGTGTGTGTGTGTGTGTATGTATGTATATATATATATATATATATATATATATATAATATGTGTGTATATATTATTAGAGTGTGTGTGTGTGTGTGTATGTATGTATGTATGTATGTATATATTAGAGTGTGTGTGTATGTATATATGTGTGTGTGTGTAGATAGATAGCTAGTGTGTGTTCATATGTATTATATAATTTATTATTTTTGTGTGTGTATGTGTGTGTATATATATATATATATAATTATTTTTTTATATATATTTATAATTTTTTTATATATATATATTTATAATTATTTTTTTATATATATATTTATAATAATAATTATTTTTTTATATATATATTTATAATAATAATTATTTTTTTATATATATTTATAATAATTATTTTTTTATATATATTTATAATAATTTTTTTATATATATATTTATATAATTATATATTTTATTATAAAGAATTATTATTATTTTTTTTTTCATCATATACGACCTCTGGGGGGACATTAAATCTTTTAAAAATTTTATTACATTTTTTTTTCCCCACACTTTTCCACTGTAACGAGCATCTATAGGAGCCCTAATTACAGGGGAAAATATCCCCCCAGTGTGACTTTAGTCACTGTCAGCGCTGGAGAGTTGGTCAGGGGTCTACTGAGGGATCGCCCCTCATGTGCCGCTTCCTGCATTCTCTATATAGCACTCACTGAGTGTTATGCAGCTTGTAAAGGAGGCAGAAGCCGTTAACAATCGCTTCTATCTTCTCCTTCGGGGACCCGACCTGATCCTGCTAGATTGCAGAAGCTTCGTTCCATGCCGTATTTTTACTATCGGCTGGGATTAAAGCCCAGGATGGCACTTGGTCCTTTTTTAATTGGGTTAAATCGAGATTAAAAACTGGAGAATGGTCCCCGGTGTACCAGTATAGACAAAATACCAAGTATGCACTCAGGAAGGTGTTGGGGAAGGACTCTGATCCCAGGTGTAACACTAACACTGTATGACCAGGAAGACTCTTCAGTAGCGCCTTAGATCATCAGGACCGCCATGTACAGATGGACACATCCAGAGCGCTTGCAATCCGCAGTCACAAGGAACAAATATCAAATGAATGAACCGCGATGTTTATATTCAGAAATGTAACAGTGCTGCAAGCAAAACAATTACTTACTTTTGTGAGTGGGTATGCCCAAATCAGACAGGAGTGTGTCATCAATCAATGGGAGAGTCCGTACACGGAGTATAGGCAATCGGCAGTAGCAAAACGGCAGCCAAACTGTGCTGAGTTCACAGCATTTATTGAGAGTCCATACATGGAGAAATCATATACACCATACATGTAATAACCTTTTGGGGGTGTACTTGCACCCCTTTCTTAAGCATAAAGGTTAGGGAGACAAACTGGCCATATAAATGTAGTTAAGTCACTGCTCTGCTGGACCCCCCCCCCCCCAAGGGGGTCGCTTACTGCACATACCTACACCTCTATGCTTGACATGGACAGGAAGAACCCGTGGGAACAGCCTCTGAGCATCAGAAGCCACCATGACTAATGTGCGCTGCAAAGGTGTGAAGGTGCAGGGCACATTTCTGGCCACGTAGAATCCTAGAATGGTGGAGTTGGAAGGGACCTCCAGGGTCATCGGGTCCAACCCCCTGCTTAGTGCAGGATTTACTATATCGTCCCAGACAGATATCTGTCCGGCCTCTGAAGACTTCCATTGAGGGAGAACTCCCCACCTCCCGTGGCAACCTGTTCCACTCATTGATCCCCCTCACGGTCTAATATCTAATCTGTGTCTCCTCCCTTTCAGTTTCATCCCATTTGCTTCTAGTCTTTCCTTGTGCAGATGAGAATAGGGCTGATCCCTCTGCACTGTTACAGCCCTTCAGATATTTGTAGACCGCTATTAAGTCTCCTCTCAGCCTTCTCTTCTGCAAGCTAAACATTCCCAGATCCTTTACCCGTTCCTCATAGGACATGATTTGCAGACCGCTCACCATCTTGGTAACTCTTCTCTGAACTTGCTCCAGTTTGTCGGTCTTTTTAAAGTGGGGTGCCCAGAACTGGACCCAGTATTCCAGATGAGGTCTGACTAAGGAAGAGTAGAGGGGGATAATGACCTCACGTGATCCAGACTCTATGCTTCTCTTAATACATCCGAAAATTGTCTTTGCCTTTTTTGCTGCTGCATCACTTTGTTGACTCATGTTCAGTCTACGATCTATTAGTATACCCAAGTCTTTTTCACATGTGCTGCTGCTTAGCCCAATTCCTTCCATTCTGTATGTGCTTTTTTTCATTTTTCTTGCCCAGATGTAGGACTTTGAATTTCTCCTTGTTAAATACCATTCTGTTAGTCGCCGACCACTGTGCAAGCTTTTCTAGATCTTTGTGAATACTTTCTCTTTCTTCCGTAGTGTTAGCTATCCCTCCTAGCTTTGTGTCGTCGGCAAATTTGATCAGTTTCCATCAATTCTATCCTCCAGATCATTTATAACAATGAACAACCTCATGGAAGCAGTCACATGACCAGGCTGCCCCAGCAGGTAACGCTACGAGGCACATGACGTAAGCCTGACTGTGACATTTGAATCAGCTTAATTAGCTGATTATCTTTTATCAATGCCTCATGACGCCGCCTGTCCCGCAGTTTTCTGTGTTTTTAAGTTCCTGTTCTATTGCCAATTCTGTATGGGCTTGACAAAGGAGTCCGAAGAACTCAGAAATGCATTGCCATTAAACCTTCTTCAAACATCATGGTATCGGTGTTCTTTTCAGCAGCGTCCATCTTTCCTCCTCTGTGCCTACTCTGCATTTATCTTCGTAAGTTCTGGCTGCCGGCACTTGCCTTCGAATAGGCTACATCTGTACCTGGTATACTCTTGTCATTTGTGTGCCCGGTGTCTTCAGTCAGGCGAGGGCATATTTTCATACTATTCCCTAATTTACAAGGATCCCGCACATTGGGTGCTGTTGTCTTCTTCTCTTTACATTATAGGGGTTGGCTCTCTGGGCACTCAGTATCCAGACTCTGGACCTGATGGCCTTTGTCTGTATGGCCTCTGGGCTCCAGGCCTGACTTGGCCTGGCCTGTATGGCCTCTGGGCTCAACTGCTGACCTATGAGCTTTGGGCTTAGCGTGTGATCTCAGTGGAAAGGTCAGTAGACCAAGCCTCTTCTCTACCCGGGACGTTACTGAAATGTATGGTGAAAAATACCTTTTGGATGACGGAGGTAAGACTGCTCTGATGATTGTATATGAACATGAGGTGCAGTTGTGGTTATATGGAGGTAGCATTGGGTAAGAGCAGATGAGTGTTACCTCCCAAGGAAAGCTTGTATGGGATACTTCCTTTCTCTCTGTAGACATGTCCCTTTATATGAAGGAGTAGTTGTAAGGTGCCTTTACCATTTGACTTTTTGCTTTCATTAGAATACTGAACATTAGGATAAGTTTTTGTTACTTCACTTTGGAGTTTTTACGTGATGAGCTATATACACATTTCCATTTCGAAATTAACCTTACCCCTCTGCTTGGGCTCATCCTGAGGTTTCATCCTCCCACGATCAACGTCTTGGTGTATTATGTGCCTTTTGTGGATTCTTCCTTCCGTCTTTAACCCCTTGAGTGGCAGGTTTCCTACCACCCTGTCGTGCCCACCAGGGCAGGTTTTTTAAAATGGTCTAATCATTGAATTTCAACTAGTTTTGCAGTTGCGTCTCAAGAGCCATAACTTTTTCATTTTTCCATTGACATGGCCATGTGAGGGCTTGTTTTTTGCGGGACAAGTTGTGATTTTTTAAACAGGGGGGAGGAAAAAAAGAAATGGGGGAAAAAAGAAAAAAAGGGGCCATGTCATTAAGGGGTTAAATAATGTATTAACTTCCTTCTCTGGGTCATTACGACGCACATGGATACCACATGTGCGATTGTATTTTTGATTTTTTAACAAAGTAAAGGGAGACAAGTGTTTTTTATTTTTTTAATAATTTTTTTTCCTTTTTTTTTTTTAATTTTTTTTTTTTGTCCCTTTAGGGGACTTCCACAGGGACCCATCAGGACCCCTGATCACATTCCGGGGGTCCGATGGTGACAGCCCTTTACATGCTGCAGTGACAACCCTTTACATGCTGCAGTCACATAGACTGCAGCATGTAAAGGGTTAACACAGCAGAGATCGGAGGTTTTCTCTGATCTCTGCTGTAAGAGCTGTTACCTAGCTGTCCTCTGACAGCTAACAACCAGTTCTCCCTGCCACAGAGACCATCGGCTTGCTTCTGACAAGCCGATGGTCTCTATGGCAACTTGTAAACAAAGCAGGAGTTTGCCGACATATCTGCAATATCTTCTGCTGGTTTTTCAAAGCCCTTGCTTTGTTCTCTCTGGGTCTGTGCAGGCAGAGCACACTGTCACAGCTTGTGGCATTGTGCTCTGCAGCTCCCATAGTGATACATAGCCCGGAAATCTTCCGGGCTATGTTGCTATGAGCAGTGGAGCTCGTCCCGGAAAATTTCCGGGCGTGCCACTCAAGGGGTTAATCCAAGATGCTTGTTCTATTATCTGGATGGCTGTGGTGGAGTAACCAGTACGGCAAGGGCCAGTTGGGTCCGGGGGTCTACAGGCGGTTGTATATTCTGTAGGGTCAGAACATCCATCGGGTTGTGTGGCACGGTGCCTACATCGGGCGTAGAGTGCCAATGTAGTTATCAAATCTGTAAGCTGCTTGGAGTTTCGCTAGTTGTCTGTTGGTGAATTCTCTCATCCAATGGGCTATTGGCCATCAGTGGAATAGTACTTCAGGCCAGCCACCCCCAAGTTATCTAGTTTAATGTCTCATAGGAGCTGTGTAGAGCGTAAGGGAAACCATAAGGTTACTGGTAATAAATCTGTTTTCTAAGAGCCCATGACAGCACCACTAATTCTCCCTTCCTGGTGTGTTTTGGGTGTTTAAAAAAAAAAAAAAGTTTAGGTATAACATTTAATAAAATAGAAAAGACCTTTAAATAGACCACGGGTCTTGATACAGAACTGAGGAGGTGAAGGGTGTTCCTACCTTTTAAAGAGCTCCTGTCTGGGATATGGGCTCTATCATGGATGCGGTCATGGGCTCATAGAAAACTGATTACCAGTAAGAAATCTTGTTGTATTCTTCATGTTTTCTTTTTGTTATGATTTTTTTGAAAGTTGGGAGAAAAACCTTATTTTTCTATTGACCTAGCTATTTGAGGGCTTGTTTTTACAGGACAAGTTTTTCACTGGTACCATATGGTGTATTAAAAAGCTTTTAACTACTGACATTCAATGAATGGTTGAGCGCTGCCTCTGATTGGCTGAGAGCTGTGACCAATCAGAAGCCGCGCTTTTAGGAGGTGGGGATTTTTTAATCCCTGGCCAGAAGAGAAGCTGAAGAAGAGTGCTGGGGACCTAGAAGACGCGCCGGAGATGACAGCACTTATTAATATAACTTTTTTTTTAACCGTATTTCCCGCTGAATTTCCGCCCGTGCCCGCTGCCATAGGATTGCATTAGGTAATGCAATCCTATGCAGACAGCCGCGATTCGACCATGTGAAAACTCACGCAGTAAACAAATCACGGCATGTCCTATTTCTGGGCCTCGCAGAGGCTCGCACAGAAACGTCACTGTAAATTTTACTTGGAAATGGGGTGACTCAAAAAAAAAAAAGTGCAATTCTGGTGTTTTGTTTTTTTTCTTGATGGCATTCATCGTGCCAGATAAATAATGCATTTAGACAGGGCGATGCCAAAATTAAAGCTAAAGTGGGGGGAATAGGGTCTTTAAAAAAAAAAATTTAAAAAAACTGTCCAATACAATTAGTTTTTTTTGTTTAGCCAGTTAACGTATTGTGTCTATAATGTACTTGAACACTTCAGTATTGCAGTATATTTTATTTGTGCTGGCATTCTTTTAAGTCCTGCCCAGGCACAACCTAATTGGTGGCTCTGGAGAACTTTACATGGCCTCGGTTGCCATGGCATCCAAAATGCACCCTGCGGTCTCATTGCAGGAGGGAGCTGTTGAGGCGATGGCGCGCTCCCTCCCTCTATCGGGCCACTTAAATGCCGCTGGCAAAATTGACCTAAGCATTTGACTCGTTAACGGCCACAATCAAAGACTGCTGACAACTGCCGCCTATGGAGTGGGCTCAGCTCCTGCTCTATACGCATCCAGTTGCCAGAGGGTGTACATGTATACCCTCTTGTGTGAACAGGTTAATGAGCACATTGAATAAATATGCATAATGCAAGGAAGAAAAGTAAGAACTCTTGAATTTAATAACCTGTAGGGGCACTTTGAACATTTATCACCTCTCTCAAAGGTTTCCTGTAGCTGCAGTAAGACTTGCGCAATGTTAGTAGGAATTTAGGATCATTGCTTACAGTAAATGTTTCAGTTCATCAGTATTTCTGGGATGTCTTGCATGCACAGCTCTCTTCATGTCATGATACAACATCGCAAAAGGATTAGGGTCAGGACTCTGGCCATTCCAAAACCCGGTTTTTGGTTTTTATTCAGCCATCCTTTAGTTGATTTGTGCATTTCGGGTCCTTGTTGCATCACCCAGTGTGGTATTGGTTACAGGGGACTCCGATGCAGCACTGCAGCCCCAATTATGTTGGTATGTGTTCTTTTTCCTCCAGTTGTTCTGCATCTGTACTGAAAAATTCCACTTTTGATTAATCGGTTTCCCAGAACGTTGAGGAACGTCCAGGTAGACTTGGGCAAATTTGCCTCAAACGCCAATATATGAATATCGGCTCATTTTAACAGCAGTGTCCTTCTGTGAACGCTACTCTTGCTCAATGGTTTGTAGAGTCCTCTGTAGGGCTTTTGCGGTTACCCTTGGGTTCGTTCTGACCTCTGTAATGGGCAAAGCACCCAGGATGCCCACACATCCCATCTCCTCTCCTTAACTGAAAAGGTCTTTAACACAGAGGTTCACTAACTTTTCCCTGAACTATGGATGGACAATTGTAACCAGTCCAGTTAGATTGTTTTACAAATCACAATTACGGACAAACCCAGTCCGACCATATTGTATTAGGAATCGATGCATAACTCCAGGCCGTTCTAAAGGTTTCACCCGTGTATTCATGTAATTGTACGTTTACTGACTCCTAATCACCACGTTCTAAGCCGGTATACGGTGGACCTCCAGCGGGAAGGTTTATGGATTTGATTTTTTAAGGATATTTATTGCTAGAAGTTGTGTCCATTGGACCATAAGAGCAGCGGCGGTGTGATGCCGCCTGACACTAGAGGCAGTTTGGTGTACGGTGCCGCAGCGTATCTTGTATTAGCAGGAGTGACTTATTTTCCTTCACTGAATTGAAGGTCCAGACCATTATTTTTGCATCAACCAACTTGATCTTCTCCATGGTTGAGCCAGAAGCCTGCAAGCATCATTATAAACTTTGGTCACATTTTTTAATAAGGGCAGGTAGATTGTACTATTCTAAATTACACATGGTGGGGTCCCTATACATGTGGAGAGGGAACAAAGCTGCACAGGGGTGCTGAGGGATGACTCGCCCAGACACCATCCACACTCTTGTCCTCTCCTCGGACCCCTCCTTCCTATATGGCTTCCCTAATCTATGTGTTTGTAAAGGAAGCTTTTCAAGTTGACTATAGTCTAATCTGCCAGCTTGATGTAGTGGAGCAGAAGGAGCCGAGCGAGTTGACTTACTGAATCCTTTCCCACAAAACTATGTAACTTGTTGTTCCTTCATTTAATCCCTGCTCCTTCTGGGTTTAAGAGTCCAGTGGGCGGTCCCATCAGTGACTGACAGATGTCTATATACACACAGGGAACCACTGGCGGGACCGCCCACTGGACTCCTAAACCCAGAAGGAGGAGGGACTAAATGAAGGAATAACCAGTTGTATTGAACAGGACTATCTGTCAATCTCGTCAGCCCCTCCTGCTCTATAACATGTTGCCTGCAGATTGGACAGTAAAGAGTGGGAGGGGGAGGAGACAAGATGAAGAGTTGGTTGGTAGCGGGAGGAAGAAGGGTGAACAGGAGGTGGAGAAAGGTGAACCACTAGTGATATGGATGACCATGCGGAGTGAGGACAGCGTTGAGGCCTATAGGTGACGTAAAGCACATTACAGCCTCCCGCCGGAGTCCTCCAACGTATATCTCTGATGGGAGGCCAGCAACATGATTCGGGCTAGGCCTAAGCAGTTTTGTTCATAGGTTTCTCTTTCTGATAATGCAATGTATGTAAAAGTGCGGAATAACAAGTGTGGGCTCCATCTCTCATCTTACCGCCCAACAGACAGTAACGCAGCCGCCCGGGAGGTGTAGTCCTGGCACCAGTAAGTGCTCCATACCTGTGGTGTGTGCCGTGACTTGGCTGCTCTATTAACCTTCCCATCAGCCGTTCTAACTTGCAAGAATACGTCAGACGCTGTATTTAACCTTTTGTTGAGGGTTATCAAATTCTGAAAGCTTTTTAACTCGTGAATGCTAATTTTTGATTCATTTAAAAACTGCTAATTACAGCACAAGCGTGTAATCAGACCTCGTTATGGCCTTAGCTGGACCAAAACCCCAAAATATAAATATAGGCCAAGTTCACTGCATTTAATATCCTCCCCGGCTTTGTCTTGACAAGTTGTGCACTGGGGCATGCCAAAAGTAGTAATCCGTCCTGACATTGCTGTTGTGTGGCCCGCCCCTTCTGTATGGACCCCTCAGTCTCTTACTTGTGTCCTGGAGCTTCTGTCCTCCTGTCATCTGTTTCTGGCTGTGTATCTGTGACAATCTCATGCCATTCTCTCAATCACTTCATTCATCTCTCATCTCTGTGCTGGCTGCATCTCAAGTAGTTCACGGATGGGCGATATTGGGTGTATTCTCCACGCCTCAACAGGATGCACTCTGCTTCATCATCCATTGACTCAGTGAGTACGATCCGTGCGGTCACTTCATGGGGGTGACCCAGCGAGTGGTAAAGCTGCATGCCGTGAGTGTAGTCTATCTGGTGTAGCAGTGTTAGCGGCTTCTTAGACCCTTCACACATAGAAGCATCTGTTTATTTTCTTCTTCTTCTCTTCTGTCTTTTTTGTTTTCTCCCCACTTCCTCTTCTGCCTTAACTTTTCTCCTCACCGCTGGTGTAGCCTCCAGATGACCGGAGCTGGGTTTATTCTCCACTCCACTATAACCCCCAGGTTCAGTCTGTCTCGGAAGAGGAGAGTGACACAGTAAGTTCCTGAAGGAAGCGTCTTGGCACTTTTCTATGTTTTTTGTTTTAGATCGTTTAACTTTTTGAAAGATTTTTTTTTTTTTTTACATTAAATTATGTTTCTTTGGTCTGAAAGCAGAAAACCTTCCAGGTTTGGGGATTACAAGGGTTCCCCATTTGTGCTTAAGCCAGTTTTGCAATAACCTGTTTGACTTTTAAGTCCAGTTTGTTTGCTCAGGTCCTTTTCCGCCTGTTCCAGCACTTCTTACATGGTCAGAGTGTTTATTTCTATCGGAGGGGCTTTGACCTTCTGTTCTGAAGTAGACTTGTGAATGAACATTCTCAGATTTTAGGGGGATTCCCATCTTGCACGCTTACGGCACAGGATGCCATAAATGCCTGATGGATTCAACCCCTTCTCTCTGGAATACTTACCCATAAGCCAATTGTAAGTGGCTGTGAATAGTCCTTACCATTAGAATCCATACGGAGGATTCACTTGTACACGGCTCTCTCCATTGATGTCTATGGGAAAGAATCAAGCAAAGGCTCATTTCATACCAGCTTTTAGAGCAGAAAGGCAGAATGACTGAAGCCGGTTAGTGGAGCAAAGAAGCTCATTAAAGCAGAAATAAACAGATGAGCTTTTTTTTTTTTTTTGTTTAAAGGGCCACTCCCAAGAAAACATAGGGCCTTTAAATTTTTACATTTTTTTTTCCCCTTGCCTGTCACGCTCTGGAGGTCTCCTATGAATATTGAGGTCCTTTCCATGCAGTACATACTCCTGCCTGATTCTTATCAGGCACCAACTTGATGTTGCTTTCACTGCTCTGTGCTGTCAATCCCATGATGCATCAGCTAGAGCAGGGGTCCTTAAATCCAGTCCTCAGGGACCACCAACAGGTCATGTTATCAGGATCTCCTATGGTAAAAACACCTGAGGCACTGACAGTAATTACATCACTGGTGCAATACTAAGGAAATCCTGAAAACATGACCTGTTGGCGGTCCCTGAGGACTGGAGTTGGGGAACACTGAGCTAGAGGATGTACCATCTCCACCTGCTGGGGGGACAGTTTAATTACCATTAGCTTCTGCAGTCTTCTAAATAAGCTACAGACCACAAGTATACACTCAGGAGGATGAGCTATGATCTCCTCTATTATAACTGTGACAGGAGATTCTGTGCGTATGGGGTCGGTCCATGTAACTGCATTACACAGACTGAGAAATTATCTTAACCCCTTCACGTCCCAGGGCGTACAGTTATGGAGTGGGATTGACAGCTGACATACATGGCGGCTGCCAGAGATCTTTGACACCTGACACTTGCCCACAATACTTGCAACCAGTGCGAACACGGATTGCAGCTGTTAACCCTTTAAATGCTACTATCCATGTTTGGATGTTCTGAATGCACCTACCCCTACACGATTTAGATTGCAAAGTGTGGTTCGGTTGCCATGGCAGTCTGGGGCCTTCTAAAGGCCCCTAGGGCTGCCTTGACTGATTTGCCTATCTAGATATGCCTGTGGCATGTACTTCCCGTCAAAATATAGTATAATGGAATACTATGGTGTTACATTACATTATATGTAGTAGTCCCTACTAAAAAAAAAACTAAGAATGGGGGGAAAAAAGCATTTTATTAGTAAAATAAAAAGGTGATAAAAAAAAATCCAAACAAAAAACCACAAAAACATAATGCGTTATTTATCAGAATAAAAAAGCACAACTCCAGAATTGCCAAAGTTAATACGGGTCAAAAAAGTCGTACGAAATCTGAAATGGTACCAATAGAAATTACAGGACGCCCCGCAGAAAATGAGCCGCACACAACTGTAGTTCTGTCTGTCAGGAGATCTAACCTTTGCATCGCCTGAATCGGACTGATCCATAGAATAAAGTTATGTTGTTCATGCTGCATAATAACAAGACCCCCCTCCAGCCCCCCTCCTTCCCTCTCGTCCTCCCAAAGATGGCAGAACCTCGAGGGTTATCTCTTTAATTCCTTTTTTTTTAAATATACTTCAGTACACTAAATAGCATTTGAAGAACACAACTCTTCCCACAAAAAACAAGCCCTCAGACAGCTACATCGATAGATAAGAGTTATGACTCTTAGATAAGTGGGGAGGAAAAAACAAAAATGAGAGAACTGGGCGGAAAAAAAATAAGGCCACGTCATTAACCCCTCAACGGTACAGGATGAACAGTTGCGGCCTGGAGCTTCGTGGTGTGTGTATAGTGGGAGATCGCATGGCAATCTCACTCCATACAACACTGGTGCCAGCTGTTCCTTACAGCCGACACTCGCCCCCAACAGCTGTGATAAGCAGCGCTACTCATCAGAGCAGTTAACCCTTTAAATGCCCCGACCAATGTTCGGGGGGTCCTGTACTGCCGTCTGGTAGCCCCAGGGCTGTCATTACAAATTTCCTACCAAGCCATGCTCGTGGGGTGGCTTGATAGATTTGCCTGGCAGATCACGGTATAATGTAATGCTGTGGCATCACATCGTACTGCAGAAGCGATCAAACCATCGCAGGTTGTCCCCTCTGGGGACTAAAAAAAAGAGTGAAAAAAAGTTTTACTAATTATTAAAAAAGTAAGTTTAAAAGAAAAACCTTTTGCTATATTTATATTAAATAATAAAACAAAAATACATATTTGGTATCGCTGCGTCCGTAACGTCGGCAAAAAGAATAAAGAACGCCAGAATTGTGCTTTTTTTTGGTCACCCCGTCTTTAAGAAAAAAATGTATTAAAAAATGATAATAAAAAAAAACTAGGGGACGTCCCGCACAGAATGCCCTATATCATTCATAGAAGCAGGACAGGCTGAGATTGTAAATGTAAATCAATGGCGTTTCGGATTTCCGTATTACGCATGTAGATCTACTGTGTGAGTGAGCCCCAAGGAGATATGGCCATTTATACAGAGTCTGCAGAAAACAGCAGTAAAATCACATTTTCCCTGTCCACCGACTCTAACTGCTTAACCAGATCGACACAAAGGAAAGTCACACATTTCACAAGTCCTTCCTGGCAAAAACCACGTTGGCATCCCTGGGTAGAATCCGAATCGCTTTCGCAGCCCTTATTTCCACAGAAGTGTAAGGGGCTGCAGGAAGAACTGATGGCTTTCCATTGAAGCTTATGAGAGTCGGGCCGCTCTCACACATGCGCTTTTTGGGGTAGAACGCCCCCACTGATTTCAGTAGGGCTTCGCAGACCTGCGCCCAAACATGGCGTTTTCTAATGCCGCAATTTTTGAGCGCTGTCTGCTTTATTTTGGCACATTTTACCAACCGTGTATGAGGGGCCTTATGGAACAAGCAGCGAGCATCTCCTGGCCAGTGCCACAGAGTCTTAGAATGGGACTTTAAATACCCCTTAAAGTAATATGATAATATTAATAATAATCTTTGTATAGCGCCAACATATTCCGCAGCGGTTTACAAAATGGGGAAAATGTAGACAAAGTAGGTCATAACATCCAGAAACCAACCAATGCCCATCATGGACAATAGTGGTGAGGCGCTGCCTGCAAGAGCTTACAGACTAATAAGGAGATATATACATAGCATACTGTACATGTGTACATAGATAAAGCCGTGTGTCTCCATCACCAGCCATGTTTTGTGAATGGACAGATAAGTGTGATCGGGTATTTGGGGGATGCAGTGAGAAGGAGGGGGCAGTTTTCCAAGGAGGGCTGTAGAAGTAGGGTAGATGGAGAAGAATTTAGATTGTTCAATATGGTGTGCCTCCCTAAAAATGTGAAGTAACCTGATTGTCTGGGGTAGCACATTCCAGAGAACTGGTGCAGCTTGGGAATCTTGGAGGTGGGAGTGGAAGGTTTGGATTAGAGAGGAACTTAGTCTGAGATCATTATCAGAGCAGAGATCATGGGTAGGGTGGTAGGCAGAGATCAGGGAGGTGCAGCACTGTGGAGAGCTTTATGGATGAGAGTGTCTACTTTAAATTGTATTCTATTCTTCCATTTCATTCTTTATTTGACGAGCAACCAATACAGGGCCTGTTGCAGGGTGGAGGCATCTGTGTAGGGCCTGGCGGGGGCATCAGGGCAGGGCCTGGCGCAGGGTGGGGGCATCAGGGCAGGGCCTGGCGCAGGGTGGGGGCATCTGTGTAGCACCTGGCGGGGGCATCGGTGCAGGGCCTGCCGCAGGGTGGAGGCATCGGCTTGACAAAATGATAAGCCTGGCTGCTACATTCTGGATGGACTGGAGAGGGGAATGAAATCATTCTTGTTTGTATCGAGAGGCCAGAAGAACTCCTGATCTCCTATTTCTAAACTCCGGCGCGCTGGATATGACTATAGACCATCCTTATGTGAGCGTATATAGCCTGAACACTAGTAGGCGATCGCCGGGCTTACATGTTTAACTCCGTATTACCAGCTCTGGACACAGAGGCCCGTCACTATTGACATTTCTGTGCGGACCTCTGCAAGGCCCGCACAGAAATAGATCATGCCGCAACTTGTTTTCCGCGTGTGATTTCACGCGGATGATTCACGGCCGTCTGCATAGGATTGTGTTTTGCAATGCAATCCTATGGCAGCGGGCACGGGTGGAAATTCTGCGGGAAATCCCGCCCGAGTGCCTAAATGTAGCTGGGCACGACTATACCTTACAGCTTTTCAGACTCTAAACAAAAAGATTTCCTTGCAGGAATTGAGACCCAACATGTATAAGAAAGCTGCATTACATGATTAAAGGGGTTGTCTGACAGAATGAGTGTTAAGGCAGCAGAATGCAGTCCTCGCCTCTCGCTCACGACCTGAAGGTTGCGGATTTAATTCAGTTAGCTGGCTGGAGGTTAACTCAGTAGCCTGCCATCCTTCTGAGGTCTGTAAAATGAGGGGGATGACTGGGGAAGGCAAGGGGAACCATCCCACGAAAACAGTCTGCCAAGAAAGCGTCACGATGTGACATCACCCTAGGGGTCAGTAAATGGGACTTTACCTCTATCTGACACAGGCGGAAATTCCGCGGCGGGATTTCCCGTAGAATTTCCTCCCGTGCCAGCTGCCATAGGATTGCATTAGATAATGCAGTGCTGTGCAGACGGCCGTGACTTTTATGCGTGAAAACACGCGCTGAAAACAAATGGCGGCATGTTCTATTTCTGTGTGGGTCTCGCAGGGGCCTGCACAGAAATGTCAGTGGTGATGAGCTGGCTCGGCTCCGCTCTGCGCATGCGCCAGTTGGGCGGCAGCCAGTACACAGCACAGAGAGGAGACCCTAGGAGCGGGTGAGCCGCAGGTCTCTGCAGGGGCCCGGATCCAAATCCTCGCAGCGGGATCTGACCCGGCCGTCTGCAGGCGGCCATAAAGGGATACAGAAAGTGCGATAAATGCAGAAACAATTGACACCTTTTATTAAAAAAAAAAAAAAAAACCCGCTATACTAACACTTTGGTCCCCCACCGCTCAGTTCTGCTGAGCTCTTTCCTACGTGGCTGCAGAGTACATGGCGGTCCCTGGATGAGGATAGGTCATCAATACTTTAGAGTTGGAAACCCCCTACAATCACAGTGGTGGAGACCCTCCTGCTGCAGCTGTGGCTCCTGTTACAGGGTCACCTGGGATACTGCTCTCCAAGAACAATTAGTATCTCTCCGAGTGGATTGGGTATTTTGTAAAATGGCAAGTATACACTAAAGGGCCCCTTACTTGGAGACCTGGGGCCAGTAATGCATAGAACCTCCTTCTGGTCTTCAGACCTGCAGCAGTTGGTCATCGCACTCCACTAGGTGATGAAGTCCTTCTGTAGGATTACTGCCCCCTACTGCAGGGATAGCTTCTCGTAGCTGCTACAAATTAGATGACCTACTCCGAACAGCCAATGGGAAGCGGTCATCGATCTGTGCCACTTCCGCCAGTCAGCAGGGTGCCGCACTACAATGGTGCCTTGACTGGGTCGTCGGCCCGTTGTGCATTCAGACCCGTTGGGTGGAGCCTTGTAGATGGGGGCGATCTGGATGGTTCACCACAGTTCATCAGAGCAATTCTTGACCTCTTCCTCTGACCCCTTCTGAACCTCTTCATACGGACGAAGGACATTGGCGGCAGATGCTACATTCTGCAGCTTTACTTCACTTGTACTATGTGTGAGGTTGCTTTTCCCGCTGTGTATGCTACTTACAGTAAGCAGCGAGACGGCTGGCAACTGGGCGGAAACCAATGCCGGAGACTCCTCTCTTATACAAATACATGAGGCCTCTTCAAAAAAAAAGGTATATTGTAAGTATACGGCATCTGGTCACCCAACACATCGGCTTGTCTACATCACCAATCAGAACTAGATGATGGAATATTGCAGTGTCCTCCAGTGGAAAAAAATCAGAAACCCAATGTTATAGGGGGGGGGGGGGGGTAGATACGAGGTGAGATGTTGGGGGGCGGGTTTGTGTGTTTGTGTGTTTGTGTGTTTTTTTAAGACCTGCCGTCTTTTGAAAAAATATCATGAATCCAAAAAATGGGTAAAGTAGGACGCTACGATTAGTGAGTGAGCCAACGATGATTCTTGTGCCTGCGTAAAACGAATAAAAAGTGAGTGGTTTGTCATTCATCTGATTGTTAGCTGCGTTTACACTGGAAGATTATCCTTCAGTTTCGCTCGGTTGAAAGAAAAAAAAAAAAAAAAAAGCCTCTAGCTGCTATATTTTATTTTTTTTTTGTGATATTCCTAAAAACTGTGTGTGTGAAAGAAATCGCCCTAAGGCCTGACGCAGACGGGCGGATTTGAATCGCGGAATCCGGAGCGGGCGTCTGCCTCTGGATGCCGCAGCAAATACCTGCCATCGCATGCAATGCAAAAATGATTCTTCCTGCACACGAGCGGAAACTAATTGGGGTTTCTGTTCATGGAAGAAAAAGCTCCACATCCTCCATTTTTTGTGCAGATTCCGTGCGGACGGCTTTCCTTGATGTCAATGGAAGCCGTCCAATCCGCGACCCTCCGCCATTGACATTGTGGAAAGGTCGCGGATTTCGTGTCCTCGCTAGACAATGACGCGGGGAAAGCAGATGTTTAAAAAAATAACAGTCTGTATTGTGCATGTCCAATGGTGAGCCGTGCGGACCACCCACAGTACAGATGATCCAAGAAGGCAGGTACGCACGCACGCACGGACGGATGCCGCTGCTGCAGGATTCCGGCTTTGCCGTGTGCATGCAGCCTAAGGCTAACTTCACACGGATGAGTGCGATGTGATTCGCGGCCTGATTTCGCTGAGGCATTTTCAGGGAGGAAGCGATCCCCCACCGCACCTGATGGCCACCGCAGAGGATCGCGCAGGGTGTCCCATTGTTTCCAATAGAGAATCCTCGCATGGCGCACCTCGCACATGGTGCTGCCGCCGCCTCCAGTGACGACACTAGATGCTGCCATGCAAGAGCACGAATCAAGAATGGACGCGCCACTGTGGGAACAAAACTGTTGGCTGTATGACCATATGCAACTGAATGGGGTTGATATTCGGCTGTGATTTGTGTCTCGCAACACAATAATCTCGAGCCAGGCAGCATCCCTACAGGCATTCATCCCCCCCCACCACCCCCGCCTGCAGCTCTGGTCTGGCGGCTGCAGTGTCTGTGACCGCTGACCTCGCCCCTTGGCATCTGCGCTGTGTACAGGTTGCTGCACCCACACGCCGAGGGGAGAGGTCAGCGGTCAGACTCCGCTGCTGCTGGACTAGACCTGCAGTCTGGGTGAGCACAATACTGCATGGCCGGCGGCCTGATTCAGCAGACAGGCCTTGTGTGTGTGACACGTGTGCAGTAGAACATAGAACACGCATCAGAAGTTAAAAGGAAGACACTTTTTCAATTTTATTTTAAAAAATGGCAGCAACACATCTCAAAAAGTTGGGCCATGATCATGTCTACCGTTGTGTAGCATCCCCTCTTCTGGGAGACCAATTGTTGGAGTTCTATGTAGAAATGTCCCATTCTTGTCTGATGGAGGATTCTAGCTGCTCGTCGGTCCTCGGTCATCTTTGCTGAGATCGGGAAAATGGGGAAAGATGAGTTGGGGCATGGACACTGCTACACTGTTGGTCAACGGTGTGTGCTAGTCAGAGATTTGGGGCAAAATGCCTAGTTAGTGTCAGTGATCCTGTGGGCACCTTGATAACTTAGGGCCCTGATCACAGCGGTGCCTCTTATTGCTACGCTATGTCTGAGCTGGCCAAAGAAACACCATTAGTTTGGCTTCTTTACCTGTACCAGTAATCTATTGCTTATAACTGATACATTTTCAGGGTGAAACACTGTGGAGCTGTGACTGGCAATAACGGGGAGCGGGCCGAATAGTAGACCGTACAATATCAATATTTCCTGATGATAGAAAACTTTGGAAAGTAATTAACAGAAGAGGACAGAAGATGGTTGCAAGAGGATCTGGAAAGGGCCCCTGGACTCTGGTGTAGAGTGTTAAGGCAGCAGAATGCAATCCTAAGCAAGGGGGCGCTCTAATAACTATGTAAAGATATATCAGGGGTCAGTACAGAGATCTCTCCCATCATCTATTATACCCAGGACTGTAACAAGGGGGCGCTCTAATAACTATGTAAAGATATATCAGGGGTCAGTACAGAGATCTCTCCCATCATCTGTTATACCCAGGACTGTAATAAGGGGGCGCTCTAATAACTATGGATATATCAGGGGTCAGTACAGAGATCTCTCCCATCATCTATTATACCAGGACTGTAACAAGGGGCCGCTCTAATAACTATGTATAGATATATCAGGGGTCAGTACAGAGATCTCTCCCATCATCTATTATACCCAGGACTGTAACAAGGGGGCGCTCTAATAACTATGTATAGATATATCAGGGGTCAGTACAGAGATCTCTCCCATCATCTATTATACCCAGGACTGTAACAAGGGGGCACTCTAATAACTATGTATAATATATCAGGGGTCAGTAGAGAGATCTCTCCCATCATGTATTTATACCCAGGACTGTAACAAGGGGGCGCTCGAATAACTATGTATAGATATATCAGGGGTCAGTACAGGGATCTCTCCCATCATCTACTATACCCAGGACTGTAAGAAGGGGGCGCTCTAATAACTATGTATATATACATCAGGGGTCAGTACTGAGCTCTCTCCCATCATCTATTATACCCAGGACTGTAACAAGGGGGCGCTCTAATAACTATGTGTATATATACATCAGGGGTCAGTACAGAGCTCTCTCCCATCATGTATTTATACCCAGAACTGTAACAAGGGGGCGCTCTAATAACTATGTATAATATATCAGGGGTCAGTACAGAGATCTCTCCCATCATCTATTATACCCAGGACTGTAACAAGGGGGCGCTCTAATGACTATGTATAGATATATCAGGGGTCAGTACAGAGATCTCTCCCATCATCTATTATACCCAGGACTGTAACAAGGGGGCGGTCTAATAACTATGTATAGATATATCAGGGGTCAGTACAGAGATCTCTCCCATCATCTATTATACCCAGGACTGTAACAAGGGGGCGCTCTAATAACTATGTATAATATATCAGGGGTCAGTACAGAGATCTCTCCCATCATCTATTATACCCAGGACTGTAACAAGGGGGCGCTCTAATAACTATGTATAATATATCAGGGGTCAGTACAGAGATCTCTCCCATCTATTATACCCAGGACTGTAACAAGGGGGCACCCTAATAACTATGTATAGATATATCAGGGGTCAGTACAGAGATCTCTCCTATCATGTATTTATACCCAGGACTGTAACAAGGGGGCGCTCTCTACGTCCTCAAGGAAAGAAGGTTTTTATGCCGACATAGAAGAGGGTTCTTTACTGTAGGAGCAGTGAGACTATGGGACTCTCTCTTGAGGACATGGTGATTGTGAACTCGATAAAAGTTTGAGGCCCCTGGACGTCTTTCTTGAGCGTTACACTATAACGTTATATCTCTGGTTACTTCAGAAGCGTTGGCGATGCGGGAATTATTCTGATTGCCAGATTGAAGTCGGGATTGATTTTTTTTTTTTTTTTTTTTTTTTTTTTTTCTCTCCCCTCCCTTAAATGATGAAAATTGGCTTCTACCTCATTGTTTTTGGGTTTTTTTTTTGCCTTCCATGGATGAACATTGGGGTAATGGTTCAGTCCAGCATATACCAGGTTACTATGTAATAGTTCAAAGATTTTTTTATAATGTGGTAAAGTATCCATGGAATTCTTCAGTTATAAACCTTAGTAACACCAGAGACGTCCAAGTGCAGGTTAAACCAATGGGAAGTAATGTCTTTAAAAACGTTTGGCCTTGATTATGTACAATACAGAATATTGCTTTGTGAAGTCCGGTAACTTCATACCTTTCAGTTCCATAGAACACCAGAATCGGGGCGCGTTGATATGATGATGTAGTTACAGGGGACTCGACCATCTGCTGCTTTAGAAGAATTGTGGGATTTTAAGGCAGCCTTTGCAGCAATACAATCTTTGCGGCCCGGTGAGCCCCTGGTTCTCCCGATCTGCTTCAGATTTGGGCTTTGCATAGAAGGGGGATTTAGCCTCCAAGAACAGACGGTGTGATACCTTGTTCAGGTGAGCTGTTTGGGCTTCCTGTGGATGATCTTCTTGAAAGGACTTCTGACTTTCCACCCAGACCTGTCAATTCCTTCCGTTTTTGTAAACTACAATTCAAGAACTAAGATCATCAAAAAGTTTCAGATCCCAAGAAGTTTAGATTTTCAAAAAATCTCAGAGGTTTTATCATTCAACAAGGAGTCCAATCAATGATGCCAGAAGAAAAGTGTGGGGGGACATCGAACACGGTTTGTCTCAGCCTGGAAAAACATCCGGGCAAGTCTATAGGTTCTGGATACACCAAGAGCGGGTTCTTTGTTTCGAATTCAAAGAGCATTCTTACAGAATGCTGCCCTTCCAGTAGGTGGCACTGTGGAGGTATTATTCCATCTATCTAGTCTGTAGCTTCCGCTATAAATTAGCTTTTTCCTGGGTGAGTGATGGCATCAATGGATCTGAAGGACGCATACTGCCATGAGACAGATTTCTGATGGGCGGGATGGATCGGAACATTATTTTTTCAAGGCAATTTGGTTCATTTCCAGTACAAGGCGCTTCCGTTTGGCGTCTCTCAAGCTCTGAGTGTCTTCACAAAGCTTGTAGCACAGAAGATGTCCATCAGCAAAGGGACATTCTGAGTATCCTGTACCTGGATGACTTTCTGGTAGTGTCAGTCATAACTGACCTTCGTTGGAACATCATCAGCATGAAGTCCAATATAACACCCGCAACCAGATGCATTTTTTTTTTTTCTGGGGATTTTTCTCAACTTTAGGCCGCCTGCACACGGGCGGAAATGCCGCGGGATTTCCGCCGCTCAAAGCCTGCAGAGGAGTGCATTACAATACGCACTCCTATGCAGACGGCTGCGCGAAATGTCACGCGGCAAACAAACCGCGGCATGTCCTATTTTTGTGCGGGGCTCACAGATACGTCACTCACCCGGCCCCCAGCTCTGGTCTGCGCATGCGCCAGCTGCCGGCACATGAAAGAGCCGGGGCTGCCAGGCGCGGGTGAGTACGCGCTCGTCTCTGCAGGCGCTCGGGTCGGGTCCCGCGGTGAGAATTCTCGCCGCCAGATCCGACCCGCTCGTCTGCAGGCGGCCTTACTTGTCAAGTGTAATTTTTCCCTCAAGAAAAACAAGTCCTCATGAGGTCCAGAACATTAAACCTCCTTTGACCCATTCTTGTACTATCTGACAGGCCAGATCAGTGGTGGGATTAATAACCTTTTGCATTCCAGTTGTCCAGCTGGCCTCCATTCTGATCTCGCCCTCTTCACTGGGATATTCTTCGGAGGTGGAACAATGATCCCTTGTCATTACACCAAATGATCTTCATGGCCTCAACAGCCAGGCTTTCCCTTCTGCGGTGGTCCCCAACTGTCCAATATGTCTTTGGTTCCTTGGTAATAGAGCAGATTAATGTGCCTGACGATGGATGTCAGTCAATGGGTATAGGGAGCGAATGGGGAGATGTGGTTTCATTCAGGCTGAACCAGACATCCCTCTTACCCTTGACTTTTTACAGGTGGGTCTAGATACAGGCCTCAAACGGAGTACTCTTAAAGGGGTTGTCTCGCGGCAGCAAGTGGGGGTATACACTTCTGTATGGCCATATTAATGCACTTTGTAATATACATCGTGCATTAAATATGAGCCATACAGAAGTTATTCACTTACCTGCTCCGTTGCTAGCGTCCTCGTCTCCATGGCGCCGTCTAATTTTCAGCATCTAATCGCCCGATTAGACACGCTGGCGCAGTCCGGTCTTCTTCTTTTCTGAATGGGGCCGCTCGTGCCGGAGAGCGGCTCCTCGTAGCTCCGCCCCGTCACGTGCCGATTCCAGCCATTCAGGAGGCTGGAATCGGCAATGGACCGCACAGAAGACCTGCGGTCCACCGAGGGTGAAGATCCCGGCGGCCATCTTCACCAGGTAAGTAAGAAGTCACCGGAGCGCGGGGATTCAGGTAAGCACTATCCGGTTTTCTTTTTTAACCCCTGCATCGGGTTTGTCTCGCGCCGAACGGGGGGGGCTATTGAAAAAAAAAAAAAAAACGTTTCGGCGCGGGACAACCCCTTTAAGAGTACAGATATCAGGTCTTAGAACTTTTCTAGATTATAAATTTGGCTTTACATCTCTGGGTTAAGAGGTTTGTAGCAGCAGCTAATGGGCTCAGACATGGGCAGAGGCCAGGATTTTCTCACTGGGACTGAAACCTCAAAGAAAAAAACAATTAAATATATGTAATTTATATTAAAGCCTTGTAATTTGTATAGTGCCAACTTATTCCACAACACTTTCAAGTCATTTATTACCCCCACCCCAAGGCTGGGTGATCATTTTACCGACCTCGGAAAGGATAAGAGGCCGCTGAGTCAATCTTCAGCCAGCCAACTGAACCAAGCGGGGGATTGGACGAGCAACTTTCAGGTCGTGAGCGAGAGCTTAGGACTGTGATTCAGCGGCCCTAACATTCTGTGCCACACGATGCTCTAGAAGGTTCAAAATGAGGAGCAGACAAGGCAGACTAAACCAAATTGCTTTCCAGTAAATGTAGCCTTTTTGCCTGCTATCACTGCTGCTAGAAGGGTTACTGAGCTTTTCTTCCATATACCAGAATTTCCTTTTTCAGCAATCCCCAGAAGTGACTTTGTTAGATGTTGCCTTTTTGGTTCAGCTTTGTTTCCAAAGATTGGAGATCCTTTGAGAATCTTCTCTTCCAATATCGGGGGCAGGATCGGGGTTGTGCAGGTGGGCAGGTGGGCCAGGCAGGTGGGCCAGGCAGGCTCTCATTGGCCAGAATCTCCCCCCTCCGGTTTTCTCAACTCGTTCCACTGAGCAGTTTCTGTTTCTTACTAAATAGAGGGTGAGGAGGTCTCTCTGGATGAGATATGCAGGACTGCTTCATGGAGCTCTCGTCACACCTGCTTTACACATTATAGACTCTCATTAAATCCTGCATCTGTTCTCTCCTTTGGCTGAAAGGTATAATAGGCCGTTATACCGCCTAGATATTGGATTCCTTTTGTAACTCTCCAGGGCTGCCGTCATGGGTGAGATGCGGTCATCTGTTTTTCTTGAGCCCGTGGTGGCACCCTGCTTCTTGCCCCTCTCTCTTTTTTTAAAATTTTCTCTATCATATTAAGAAGTTTCATATATGTATAGTAAAAATTTACAAAATGTCATTAAAAAAAATTAGTAAAATCAGTATTGGACATGTTTGCCAAAGAACTTGGGGAGGGGGAGAGGTGTGTCCCACTCTGATATGCGCAAGTTTCCTGTCCCGTGGTGGGAGGTGCCAGGGTACCGTCATTGGTTCGAGAGAGAACTATTATGCCCCATTTGCACGGGGCGAGCTGTAAGGCAAACGATACCTGACAGCTGGTCCCGGTGATACAAGAGCGAGTATCGCTGAAAGTGCTGCCAGTATAGAGGCGAGCTGGCCAGGGAGCGCTCTCCCCCCGCCGCTTCCATTCACAGTAAGCAGACAGTCGCTCAGTGTAGCCAGCGGTCAGTCACTTCTGAAGAGCGCTAAACCGGAATACCTGAACAGTTCTTGTTTAGTCGCTGCATGCGTTTATACAGGATGAATATATTTAATTCCTGTGAGGTAATTACCGGGAAGTGTAGTCACTTTATTTTTTCCAATCGTAACGAGCTGTAAGTTTTTTTAGTTTTTTTTTTTTTTTTTTTTTTTTTGTTTTTCCTGGTGTTTTTGCATAAACTTTTGTATAAGCTTTAGAGATGAGCGAGCACGCTAGGATAAGCCAGTTACTTGAGCGAGCCTCGCTCTTCTCGAGTGACCGCTTACTGGTCCGAGCGTGCTCGGGGGGGGGGGGGGGGGGGGAGAGAGAGATCTCACTCTTTCCCCCGCTGACCCCCCCCCCCTCCCCTGAGCACGCTCGGACCAGTAAGCGGTTACTCGAGAAGAGCGAGGCTCGCTCAAGTAACTGGCTTATCCGAGCGTGCTCGCTCATCTCTAATAAGCTTCTCTATTGGGAAAAAATCCTGAAAGAACACACATATAAAAAAAGTGTAACTAAAAAGCACCACCCAAAAAAGCCTCTAGAAAAAGCATGTATCAGTTTTATAAAAATCGTTGTATTTTCTTTAACCCCTTAGTGACGAACCATAGTGTTTTTACATCCTAGCTAAATGGGCTTTAATCCTCAGGGACATAAAAGCATGAATCCCGTGAGGATTAAAGCCCCGTGGGCTGTGGACGTGACAGCTCCCTGCTGTCTGTTCCCAGAGGTAGCTGACAACCTGGAGCTGTCATGGGGGGCCACAGGAAGCGATTGGCACAATCCAATGGGCAGCACCGATCACATTAAAGTAAATAAAAAGTGAAACTAAGTTAGAATTTTAACTCTCCCCACGGATCGCATCCATAAGGGGCACTGAAACTATTCACCCCTGTCCTGCGCGATGTCCCACGACGAAGTGGTCCGAAAAGGACCTTCGACCGTCTTCTGTGCATGCACACCAAAGGAAAAATGGCGGTGCATGGGCAGAAGACCGGATCGTCACGGGACATTTAAAATCTCCTGGCTCCCGGCTACTGAAGGTAGCCGAGAAGCAGAAGATGTCACTGGGGACCGCGGTGACTGGTCCCTAGGCCCATGATCACCGCTATCCAATGAATAGCGGCGATCACGGAAAAGTTTAACTTTATTTTACTCAGACCCATGAGAGGAGGTGAAAATACTTAATCCCATCTTCATGATGTCCCGCGGTGATCTGGTCTTTCCAGGATCTTGCGTCGCTTTCTGCGCGTGCGAGCCTGATGGAAACGTAGGGCGCGTGCTCAGAAGGGCTCGCGCCCTGGGAGATTTAAAATCCCTCTGCTCTCGACTGGCATGTGCTGCCTGGAGCAGAAAGATGTCACAGGGGACCGCTGTATGCGGTTCCCGGTCACATGATCACGGTTATCCAATGGACAAAAGTGATCATGTTGGGTAAAAAAAAAAAAAAGTTTAAAAAGTTAGTTTCATCTCCCCTCACAGATCATATCCATGAGGGAGGATGAAATTACGTATCTAAGGCCCCGGGATTTATCCGCGGACTTTACCCCGACTTCTGCCTACGCGCCCATCACCTGTACGGCGGACACATGCACAAAAGCTGCAGATTGCTCGGGTAATTTAAAATCTCCCGGCTACCAAACGTAGCAGAGTGGCCGGAGATTTCACGGGGGTCACGGTACGCGGTCCCTGGTCACGTGATTGCCGCTATCCAATACATTAAAGCGATCATGTGAAAGTTAAAAAAAAAAAAGTTAAAATTTCACCTACCGTCACAGATCCAATCCCTAAGGTGAGGTAAAATGACTTACCTAAGGCTTCTGGTGATGGCCCTCGATGGGATCTTTATCCGTGGACCTTTCCCCAACTTTGGCCTTGCACCCATTGGCAAAATGGCGGATGAAAGCGCAGAAGCTGGAAAGGGCCTGGAAAATGTAAAATCTCCTGGCTACTAAAGGTATCCAAGAGCTCGGAGCACTGACCAGTCACGTTGGATAATGGCGATCACGTAAAAGTTAAAAACAGTTGAATTTCTATGCTCCTTTTTGGTTTGGACCCCGTTATGCAGCCAGACATAATATTAGGGCCACAATGGGTATGTTTCTGAACACAGGACAAACGGGGATCTATTTTTGGGGTGAACGTCTTCATTCCTATGTACACTGTACAAAAAATGAAAATCATAATTGCTTCCTTCTGCTTTGCTTAGTAACATTCAAAAAGTGTGTGGTCAAAATATGTAGGACACCCCTAGATGAATTCGTTAAGGGGTCTAGTTTTCAACATGGGGTGATTTGTGGGGGTTTTCAGTCGTTTTGGCCACTACAAGTGGGCTATGGGGCCTAAATCACATTCAAGCACAATGTCTGCTCTGAAAGCCACCGGCTGCTCCTGTCGGTTTGGACCCCGTTGTGCATGTGGACATAATATTAGGGCTACAACGGATTAGTTTTTGAACACAGGACAAACGGGGATCCATTTTGGGGTGTAAATCCTCATTTTCATGTGCACTATAGAAGAAAAAAAACTGTCTTTCAAATTACACATTTGCAGAAAAAAATAATTAAAAAAAAATTATTCTAAATTGCATTAACTCCTAAAAAACAACTGTGAGGTCAAAATCCTCCCTTACCCCCTCAGTGAATACATTAAGGGGTGTAGTTTATAAAATGGGGCCATGTGTGGGGGTCTCTATCATCCTGACACCTACGAGCCTTTACAATCTTGGCTTGGTGCCGGAAAACAAAGTGTCCCTCAAAATGTAAGCGGTGTTAAATTTGTGCGTCTCCTAAAACGTTTACAAAAAAAACCAAAGTTTTTCAAATGTGCGTCCAGAATAAAGTAAACAGATGGAAATATATATCTTTAGTAAAAGGTTGTACATTATATTTGCACATATTTGAGATATCGCAGCACCAGTAGTCTACTTCAATTCTAGCCGCCCTTCACAGATTAGACTATTCACTAAAATTCTAATTTTGTATTTTGATATTATTAAAAACCTGTAGCACAATGAGGGCAGACCTGACAAAAACAGCAACACAGAACGAAAAAGTGTACATATAGCGGACTGAGCCTATCGGCCGTCACACCAGACTTAGTGTCTTGTGGATAGCCAAAAAGACGCCAACATTCTCTCCGTATAATGAGCCTAAAATTCGGCCCAGGTACCTCTCCAGTGTGAATTCTTATTCAAACCAGTAAGTCGGCTCGATTAATAGAGGTAGATTAGGCATATATCTCTGTCGGTCACAATCTGAGATGTTGAGGCACCGTTAATCATAGATTATTGTTGAATCGTAACCTCCTCATAGTATCAGGATTTATATGCATATTTCAACTTCGCGTTTCCCCGTGAATCGCACGGATTATCAGGAAGTAAATCAGCATGAAAGATCATACACTCAGTGTAATGCCAAAGGTCGTAGAGGCTAGCCTTAGCTAACAGCAAAACCGTAATGTGCTTACCAATATGCTGTTATGCATACAGAATAGAAAAGGGGGGGGGGGAGCGCCCACACCCCGTGAGAGTACCCATGTGTCTCGATATTGTGTGACTAGTACCCAATTATAGGGCATGTGTATCCATCACTTTAGTCTCATAAGATCGCAGTGAAAATTCGCCCGTGGACAGGAGGCCTAAATGAAGCACAACATGTGGTGAAATAATAGTGTCAGAATCAGGCGGATATGCAAAACCTTTATGGAGTTATTCTATGTTAAAGTGACACATGTCAGATTGCCAACATTTGGCTCTGTGACTAAGGCCCAAACAGGCTGTGTGTCAAGGAAGCCTAAAGCCCCATTTAGTTTAAATGACAGTTTTGAGCGATCATCTTTGCATACTTTATAGTAGCTAAGTAGCAACTACAGAATATGCAAGCGGAGCGGGACACCGCCACGGCCGCTAATAGGAGAATACAGCTGCTTTTGCATAAACAAACTGCTGTATCCTTCTCCGCTCTGACTGCTAGTGTCCCCGCTTTGAATTCACAGCAGGACACAGGCACAGAGAATCTTATCTGCGCAGCTGGCTGATAACAGCTGATCACTCAATTCTGGCAAGCTAGAATTCAGCGATCAACGACTCGTGCACAAAAACTGCACGATGTCCCTGCATTAAGACAAAACGAGAATCACTCAAAAGATGGCTTTAAGTGTTTTTGAGAGATTCTCGTACTGTCTAAAAGGGCCTTAGGCGTATGTCCGCATGAGGCGAAATTACCGCCCATCCTGAAGTGGATCTGTTAGATGTGATGTGTATGGAGAGGTGGCCAGCACCTGAGGGGAGTTGGGGGAGCGCGAATCATGTTGACCCTCGTGTGACAGCAATAATAATGCGATCAGGTCTTCGGCCTCCAGATGTCCATGTTTTATCTATACACTGATAGTTAAAAGCTTTAAAATATGTTAGAGTAGCTTACCCGTCGCGCGTTGCAGCGAAGACCGACATACATACATACATTTCGTTTTTATATATCTAGATAACAACCAATCACAGCGCAGCTTTCAAGTGACCTCAGGATTCTCAATATCCAGCAATGGTTTTGTGATACGTTCGGCGGATGCATCATTTTGTAGTTGAACACGCGTAATGCCTTTTGCTTTCGTGCTTGAGATGGAAATCAAACGATCTTTTTCAGGGGGGCATAACTGTCGACGATGCTCTCATGGGCCACACCTATCGTAGGATAGATGTACTATGCCAGTAATCTTCGGAGGAGTGTACTCAACAACTTCCCAAAGTTTCGTGGCGATTATATGAATGGTGTAGTAATGCATAAAGAACAGACATATATATATGACATCAGGAAGTGAGAGAATTAGATTCCGTACGTAAAATTTGGACGCTAATTCTTTGGCGCTTAGAATTGAATAATCGAGTTGGGACCCTTGAACTTTTCCTATTTATGACATAATCAATGCCTGTGCCAAATTTCATGTTTTTATGACATCGGGAAATGAGAAAATTTGATTCCGTACGTAAAATTTGGACGCTAATTCTTTTGCGCTAGAATTGAATAATCGAGTTGGGACCCATTAGCTTTTCCTATTTATGACATAATCAATGCTCGTGCCAAATTTCATGTTTCTACGACATCGGGAAGTGAGAGAATTAGTGGCAATGTTGGAAATCGAATGATCTACGTCGGGGGGGTCGTAACTGTCGGCGACGCACGCATGCGCGCCATTTATCATAGGATAGTTGTACTATGCCTATAATCTTCCCAGGAGTGTACTCAACAACTTCCCAAAGTTTCATGGCGATCGGATGAATGGTGTAGTAGCGCATAAAGGACAGACAGACAGACAGACAGACAGACAGACACACACAGACATACGCATACATTCAATTTTATATATATAGAAGTGAAGCACAAAGCATATGAGAAAATCCCAGGAATGGTGATTGCTCAGTGATCGAGGGGGATCAGGCACTCAGGAGCGGCTTAGATAAAGGAGAAGCTGGTGTGACAAAAGCTGGAGTTACAGCCCAAGTCCTATGTCCACGGGCGGATCGTATTCCGTATGCGGGAGTCCACAGTGGAATCTGACCCTGCTGCCCGCGGCCGAGGACACTACAGGACTTCTACTTACCCATCCGGGTCTTTTCTTCACTGCGGATGTGTGTGGAAGCGCTGGCCGGCACACCGCCGACGTGTGCACTGAAGTTTTATTTATTTTTTTAATTCCTGCTTTCCTGTGGAACTCGCGGCCTGTCCGCTATTAAATTGTGGATTCCCTGTGGTACAGACGGCTTCCATTGACTTCAGTGGAAGCCGCCTGCGTGGGATCTGCAGGGAAATGGAGCGTGCTGCGATTATTTTTTTTTTCCCGGACCAAAAGGTCCGCAAATCAAATCCGCATGCATTAATTCACTTGTAAATGCCCATGTATCCCTGTGGAGGGCTTGATCTGCGGATCTTCCACGCAAGTGACCCAAACAGTTTCCACAAGTCAGATGCGCCCGTGGACATTGGGCCTAAGGCCTCATGTCCACGGGCAAAAGAAGAATTAAAATCCGCAGCGGATTTTAACTCTTCTCCTGCCCGCGGATCCGCACCCCATAGGGATGCATTGACCACCCGCAGGTAGATAAATACCCGCGGATGGTCAATAAAAGTGATTTTTTTAAAAATGGAGCATGAAAAAATCTGGACCATGCTCCATTTTCGTGCGGGTCTCCCGCGGGGACGTCTCCCGCGGGCTTCTATTGAAGCCTATGGAAGCCGTCCAGATCCGCGGGAGACAAAAATCAGATTTTACTCACCCGCTCCGTTTCTTCTCTTCGCTGCGGCGCCATCTTCTCTCAGTCGTGGCCGGATCATTTTGCTTCGGGCCGGCGCATGCGCGGGGCACGTCACCGATGTCATCCTGCGCATCCGCCGGGCCGAAGAAAGAAGATCCGGCCGCGACGCAGAGAAGATGACGCCGCAGCGAAGGAAGTATCCGGAGCGTGCGAGAGGTGAGTTAATTCTGATTTATTCTTATTTTCAGCCCTCATGTTCGCGGGGCAGGAGGGACCCGCTGCAGATTCTACATGGAGAATCCGGAGCGGGCCTGATTTTCCCCATGGATATTGGGCCTAAGGCCGCTTTCACACAGCTGAGAAAATTGCATGAAATTTGTGGGTTATGAGACGTACAAATCTCACACGAATATGAAGCCTATTCTTTTGAACGGGGTCACATACATGAGCGGTTTGGGGTTTTGGGGATTTTTTTCTCATCGCGGTGAGGGAAAAAAATCTCAGCATGTCCTATCTTTGGGTATGCGAGGTTACCCATTTAAAACAATGGGAAACACTTGCATCACGCCAGGGAAGTAGGATCGGCAAGGCGTTTCTGACAGATCCGTGGGAATTCACATGTTCCCGAATGCGATGGGCTGGGTTTCATGGCCTAATATTGCACTTGCCAGTGTGAAATTAGCCTGAAGCCACATTCACACGATGGGACTTTGCAGCCGAGGCCGTGTCCAACTCCATGGCAGATTCTGCACAATTTCAGCAGATGGCACTGATTTTTTTGCACACACGAATCTTGAAATTGCACTGGGGAAAAAAAGTTACCATGTTTTCAATGTAGGTGACCCTGCAGGGGGGTATCTCACCTCATCAGTCAGGTGTGCCTAATTGTTCTTCTATGCATCGGAGAGGAGTACACATAAGGCCGGTTTCACACTATCTGATTTAAGTTGTGGAGTCTGCCATTGGCACCTGCGGACTATCTACGGTATTCTGCACAGTTTGGAAAAATAGAACATTTGCATATCCGCGCAGATGGCGATTTCCGTGAGTGGATTTAAAATCGCAGCATGTTCTATTTTTCTGCGGAATCCGCACAGACGGCTTCCGTTGACATTGCGGATTGGCTGTGGGTACCAGTGTCATCGCCTAGCAACAGCACTGTGAAAAACAAATATTTTTAAAAAATTTGTACTGTGCAGCAAGCATCCAGGTCATCCACAATACATAAAAGCGTAGGTATGTTGGGTCGCCTGCCGGGGTCAGAGCTGGATGCCGCTGCGGGCGCCTGCATGTGGAATCCGGATCACCCATGTGAGACCGATCTAAGAAACACTCAATTGATGTTTGCGAAACAAGAGTTTATATAGCTTAACAGCCCCCCACACCCTGCACATTCCCCACAAGGTTAAACAATACAAAGTCTACAGCATGTGTGATTTATAAAGGCTGCAAATAAGGGAGATGGAATAAAACCTCTGCAGCGCCACCTACTGGAAGGCAGCATTCCTTCAAGCCAAAGTTAGACTCTTTATACAAGCCTTATAACCTTAAAGGGGTTGTCTTGAGGAAGCAGTGAAATTTTTTTTTTTGCCCAGTCCCCCTAATTAAGCATACATTACTAAGCCCCCCCTGTAAATGACTTTTCTAGCTGGTTTGTACTTACAGTTCCAGCGTTTCAGCAACTTATAAAAAGTTTCCCCAAGATGGCCGCTGGCTCTTTTCCCGTCGCTTGCTGTAGCCCGACGTGCGCGCTCCCGAGACGCTACCAGCTGTGTCTCCCTGACAACCAGACGCCCCGCAGCCGCCGACCGGACCCCGGGATTGAACGCGGCTGACCAGTCACCCACCGCCAGGCAGCAAGTAACCGGCGCTAGCCCCCGGCTCCCCCGCGCTAGGCCCCCGGGGCCACAGCGGCAGTCAGTCACGCGTCACCCCCGTCAGTCCGTCACCCATCACTTACCTGGCCGGCTCTGCTGGGCGGCTTCTCGGCACGGCTGGGCGGCTCTGCACCTTCCTCTAAGAGAGGATGGTAGCAGAATGGCCGCTCCAGCGCGCTCCCGAGAAGATACAGCTTGTCTGCGCATGCGCAGAAGAGCTGTAGCGGCGAGCACACTGAAGCGGCTCGTGCTCAGAGCAGAAGACCGGACTGCGCAAGCGCGTCTAAAAAAGCAAGCCGCCAGCGAATTTAGACGGAACCATGGAGACGAGGACGCCAGCAACGGAGCAGGTAAGTGAATAACTTCTGTATGGCTCATAATTAATGCACGATGTATATTACAAAGTGCATTAATATGGCCATATGGAAGTGTATAACCCCACTTGATTTCGCGAGACAACCCCTTTAATTCCCTGTCATTGTTACAAGCCTTGTATAAAGAGTCTTACTTTGGCTTGAAGGAATGCTGCCTTCCAGTAGGTGGCACTGTAGAGGTTTTATTCCATCTCCCTTATTTGCATATTACCCAGAGGAGCATGAATGGCCTTTTGAGTCCCCTCACTCACCGTCTAGGTGCTCTCCCTAAGGAGAAAAGGTAGCGTTTCTGACCCCTGATTACAAAGGTGGAGTATGACAAAGCTGCATGCTCTGCATCTGGGACCCCGTTAGTAAAACCTAACTACAATGCGTCTTTAACTCGTATATTTCTTGCTCTGTACACGGTACAAATATTATGCTACTACTGCATAAGATATAAATCAATACTTTTCACGGCACTTTGAGACACCACATTCTCCTGTAATAATCTACTAGAGTAGAACACTTCTATCCTCACTGCAGGCTGCAACGGTACAATACTGGAAGTAAACCCTCCGTGCGCAGAGATGTACAGTGTGGGCCCACAGATATCTATGGGTGCTAGAATCATAATGTAACACAAATCCCCAAAACTGCTATGTGCAGAAGGAGACCAACCAGTTGTGTCGTGGTTGTGGTTGGTTTGAGGTCACAGTGAATTGATGGGCTCTCTGTCTACAGTTACGTTTAGCTTTTCGTGTGTTCATATAAGTAACATTTGGAAACTTTGTGTCCAGGCATCCTAAAGCTTCTTCTTGTTTCCTCCTTCTAGTAATTACTATGCAGATACCTGATAAAAGCCTCAGAAACAAACGATAGAAGGGAATGCTGATGGACCATGGATGAAGAGATGTGACCAGTCCCCGGACTCCTCCAATCTACTATGCTGTTATGTGTATTTGTAGTATTACCCTTCCTCGGTGTGCGAGTGCTTTGCCAAACATTCCCTTTTATTTTTCAGTCTGTGCGTTTTTTCTTTCTTTCCGGATGCCTAGTCTGGTCTGGACTAGAGACAGAAGCTCCCCCACTGCACCCTCCAGGGGAACCCTAAACTATTTATAGGGGGGATGGGCAGGTCTACCACGTGCTCTTTCGTTGATTCTGGTGATTGTGGCAGCTCCCTGTACGTTACATCTGAAGCACCCGGTTGGCCCCCGTGCCGCCTCGTCTTCTTGGTTTTATTAGAACACTGCTCATTTTGTTTTGTATATTTTGATATTTAATCATTTTTAGTATTTATATTGCGTGGAGTAATCTGGTGATAGTCCTTAACGCGCCTATCTGCATTTTACTTTTAACCGTTGTTGACTTGTTTACATCGCAGGACTGGTTCAGTGATCGGAGTTTACAACCAATCACTTAGCATCTACCACAATGTTTCTTGTCATTTGCACTGCCACATTTGTATCGATGGCTAAAAGGTTCCTGGAGTCTGAAGCCGTAAAACATCAGGCCAGACATACAGAACTTACAGCCAATGGAAATGCTCGGCTCATTTCATCTTGACTTATGGATTATTTCCTTGCTAATCTTTTAGGTTTATCTTGGGGGACTCTTAAAGGGATTCGGTTTCCAGGTTCATGACGTTTGACTCAAAGCCAAGTTCGGAGTCATGGAGGCGGGCTGGGCCGACTTCTCCCCCGCTCACATCATGCAGATTGACAGAGCGCTGTCACTCTGCATCCTGCGGCCGGCCTCCGCGACTCGGCGCTCAGCTGTGAGTTACATTTCATGAACTTGCTGACAAAATCCCATTTAAATGGGGATAAAGAAATCTGTTTCTAGACTTTCAAAAATGTTTTCCATCCGTTCTGTGGTTTTATGACCCTGATCATCACGGTGTTTCAGGTACATCCAGTTTTCTACCCTCTTTTTTTTTTTTTTTTTAAGTTTATTTTACATATTTTTATGTAAATATTTAAAGATCTTTTTATTCCTATTTAAAAATCCACTGTGTGAATGGAAAGAAAAAATCGACCAGACGAACTTCATCTGCCAGCCAGAGCCAAGGCATATCTGCCGCGGTATAGACTGTCCCGAGGCATATCTGCCGGGGTATAGACTGTCCCGAGGCATATCTGCCGGGGTATAGACTGTCCCGAGGCATATCTGCCGGGGTATAGACTGTACCGAGGCATATCTGCCGCGGTATAGACTGTACCGAGGCATATCTGCCGCGGTATAGACTGTACCGAGGCATATCTGCCGCGGTATAGACTGTACCGAGGCATATCTGCCGCGGTATAGACTGGACCGAGGCATATCTGCCGCGGTATAGACTGGACCGAGGCATATCTGCCGCGGTATAGACTGGACCGAGGCATATCTGCCGCGGTATAGACTGTACCGAGGCATATCTGCCGCGGTATAGACTGTACCGAGGCATATCTGCCGCGGTATAGACTGTCCCGAGGCATATCTGCCGCGGTATAGACTGTCCCGAGGCATATCTGCCGCGGTATAGACTGTCCCGAGGCATATCTGCCGCGGTATAGACTGTCCCGAGGCATATCTGCCGCGGTATAGACTGTCCCGAGGCATATCTGCCGCGGTATAGACTGTCCCGAGGCATATCTGCCGCGGTATAGACTGTCCCGAGGCATATCTGCCGCGGTATAGACTGTCCCGAGGCATATCTGCCGCGGTATAGACTGTCCCGAGGCATATCTGCCGCGGTATAGACTGTCCCGAGGCAGATCTGCCGCGGTATAGACTGTCCCGAGGCAGATCTGCCGCGGTATAGACTGTCCCGAGGCAGATCTGCCGCGGTATAGACTGTCCCGAGGCAGATCTGCCGCGGTATAGACTGTCCCGAGGCAGATCTGCCGCGGTATAGACTGTCCCGAGGCAGATCTGCCGCGGTATAGACTGTCCCGAGGCAGATCTGCCGCGGTATAGACTGTCCCGAGGCAGATCTGCCGCGGTATAGACTGTCCCGAGGCAGATCTGCCGCGGTATAGACTGTCCCGAGGCAGATCTGCCGCGGTATAGACTGTCCCGAGGCAGATCTGCCGCGGTATAGACTGTCCCGAGGCAGATCTGCCGCGGTATAGACTGTCCCGAGGCAGATCTGCCGCGGTATAGACTGTCCCGAGGCAGATCTGCCGCGGTATAGACTGTCCCGAGGCAGATCTGCCGCGGTATAGACTGTCCCGAGGCAGATCTGCCGCGGTATAGACTGTCCCGAGGCAGATCTGCCGCGGTATAGACTGTCCCGAGGCAGATCTGCCGCGGTATAGACTGGACCGAGGCAGATCTGCCGCGGTATAGACTGGACCGAGGCAGATCTGCCGCGGTATAGACTGTACTAACAGGTCCGTTGACGGCATTAGGATGTTTTTGGAGTATTGTTTTATTATAATGTAGACTAATTACCAGTCCAATTAAGGTCAGACTTCCTCCTACATTCCCTCCCAGTATCACGGTTTCTGCAGACACTTCAATGTGGCAGCGCTAGATTTATATTCAAGCTGCTTTCTTTTGTTTTAATATTTACTCCTGTTTTCAGTATTTGCACATGTATGTAGCAATGGGGCGCTCAGGCAGGACTATTACAGGGGAGTTGAGGAACATTGTCAGTACGTTTAATGTTGGTTTGTTACGAACTGGCTGATTTAAAAGGGAAATCCAGTCTTCAGACCTGTGAGAACATCGGTCAAGCTTGACCTTGCCACCGGTATTCTCGGAAGAAAGGTCACTGCTTCTAGACTTGCTGCAAATCTAACACAAGAATTCACACTAAGGGCTTTCAGAGAAGTTGACGTTTTCTTAGACTGTTGTCGGATTTTCAGAAATCTGAGCAGTGTCGAATGTGTTTTAGGAACTTCGTAGAGCCGTTTCATTCCAAAAATAAGTTGCGATTCGAGATCCAACTTTACCCGTGCAATCTTCGTACTCGTTGAATGGATTTCCGGTTTAAGAAGCCTCGGTCTTAGATCAATCACAATGGGACAATATCCTTTATTAGGAGTATTCTGTAAGGTCTTGAGTTCACAATCTCACTGCGGGATACAGGTTCTTGTTCCTCTAGGCTATTTTCCTGCACTGTGTGCATGTGGCGGATGTCTTAATGTAAGTTTTGTAGGGTGCTTCAGGATGCCTGGATAATGAAAAGGAAGCGACTATGGTGAGGATCATCTTTTGATATCAACATCAATGTTCTCCATTTTTTTTTTTTTTTAAGTAGTTGTGTGTGTATATTAATAAATTACACACCCATATATAGTGTGTGCCCTGGTGCTGCTACATTAAAACTTTAGGCTCAAGTATTACAGTTTACTTTCAAAGGCTTTATCATGATTATAAAAACTTTTCCAGAAGTGGAGTTCGTTCTAATCTATGAAACAAAAAAAAAAAAAAAAAAAAGCTGATACTCGCATCTCCTCAGATAACCCGAAGGGGAGGTGAACCACACCTACTACCTCAGCTTCTGGGTTGATGGGCGGGCGAGAGCACATGACCATTGCAGCCAATCAGATGCCACAGTATCACATCTCCAGTGCTCATATCCTGGACATAATGATGCCAAGCGTTTGATGTCAGGAGCGCTGACTGTTACACTGCAGTCTCTGATTGGCCGTAACGGCCAAGTGTTTCCGCCTGGCGGTCTACCTGCAAGCTGGGGCGAGGTGAGCCACTCCGCTCTGCTTTGGTGCTCCGAAGAGAGGAGTATGATTTTTTTTTTTTTTTTAATTTCATGCTGCTGGAAAAGTTCTCACCGTGATAAAAGCCCCTTGAACTCCACTGCACAGTCCTTGTGCATATTTATTTCTTTAGTGAATAAACAATCAAAAAAGTTCCAAACTCACTTTGCTGATTGCCACCCCGACCAGGATACTTTTTCAGCTCCTGTATATGAGGTGCACTATAGAACTGCGTTTGGTTTTTGTTTAATCCTAAGTATTCATTTCCTGTACCGTGCATAATGTTTATTTTGTATTTAGATTGTGTTGTGTTCTCGTATCATTGACGTAATCAAGAAATAAAAGGTTGGACATAGTTAAGCAGGTTGTAAATTGATGTAAATACGTTGGACTTTGTGTTTCCTTGTGGTTGTTTTTTTTTTCTGATGGCTGCTATTATATAGTGAATTTATCAAAATTATCCTACTGTATTAAAGCATTCTGCTGATGTGTTCTGTTATCTTATTACTTCTTCCTTTGTACTCTATGTGCTATTATAGCTTCTATCTACACCTACCCTGTTTCCCCGAAAATAAGACGCGTCTTATATTAATTTTTGCTCCCAAATATGCGCTACGTCTTATTTTCAGGGGGTGTCTTATTTCGCCACGGCAAATCCGTCTGTGGCTGCTAATCCCTCAATTGGCCAGCTTTGTGGATGAAATTTCTCAGAAATCTTGCCCACATGGGACAGCAAATCTGTCACGGCAAAGCTGGGAGAAGCCGGTGTTGTGGTGCGGATTCACCGGCCACAGAAACGGAAGAGCGTGCGGCCAGGTCGCTTCAAAACAAGCGGCTGAGTGCTGTGGGTTTTGAAGCAGCGCTTTCCCGGCGGAAATCTCGCTGTTTATCGCTGTGGCCAAACTGCGTGATTTCCGCTGGAAATGCGTTCTGTGAGAACCCAGCCTTAAGAATCACACACAGGTTGCCTGACACACACAGAGCCATAAAAAATAAGGGCTGTAAAGTAACATACCTGTCTGCAGACAGAAGTTCCTGTACCACTTGTAAGCAGGGATGGTATTGCAGCTTTCGGCCACCAGGGGGAGCTCATCACAGCAGACATGTACAGCAGGAACAGAATGTACAGTATGGACTTTTCCAGCCAGCAAGGGGAGCTCACAACAGCACACTCGTACAGCACAGCAGGGACAGGATAACAGCAGACTGTCTGCAGATCTACCTATACATCTGGAGGTAGGAAACAATGGGGATGGCAGCAGGGGACAGGCCTCTTGACTTGCCTGCACACTTTACTATGCCTTACTATCGGGGGGTGCCTTATATTTGGGACTTCTGCAAATTTCAGGGGTGTCTTATCTTCAGGGGGTGCCTTATTTTCGGGGAAACGCGGTACTAGGCTGAGCAAGAACAGAAGTAACTCGGCATACCTGTTCAAGGCTGGAAATGCTACTCTCGTTGCACTGAATTGTTACCAGCAATGTAGCCACTTCGTTATGGAAAGTGTAGGTCAGCCTTAACATAGAACAATATTATTTGAATCTCTATCTGTCGAACAGTTGTACCTCCACCTCCCCCTCTACATGTACAAAAATGGCTAAAAGCAAAGCTGGCAAAGAAAGTGAAACCCCAAAATGTTCAACTGTATAAATAGGGGGGGCCCAGGCTATGGTGAGTGAGGTTGCATCTCCATGCTGCTCCGGCCCTTGACTAGGCCCTCATCCCACTCCAGCACTCTACAATACTACTCGTTGTCCATATTGATGCAATTTAGAAGAAAGGGCTCTCTCACTGCTCCCCTGAAGCGGAGGTGGGAATGCCTACAGCTCTGGGAATCGGCAGGTACCTCACTAAAGGCTCCCCAGGAGAAACCCTGCAGGACATGGAGGAATTGGAGCGCCAGCCAGAGAATTCCCGACTGGTAATGTAGGTCAGTGCAGCGACTACTTCAGCGATGCAAGCAGCGGCTTTTACCGGGCTTTCAATGCCGCCAGAGGCTGACCCTCCAGCTTGCTCTCCTACTCGCAAAGTTGTAATGGTGCCCAAAGAATGGCCACTCGTCACATATGTGGACGGTCTGTGGAGCCCTGTCTCCACTCAGGGGACTTTGAAGGACCAAATAGAGGCCCATGCTGACACTGGAGCCTGCTCAGTGACCACTACACCCTGCAGTACCACAGCCTGTGCAGGAGGTACTACTCATCCTATTACCAGTACAAAAGGTACTATTTAACCCATCCTCCCCTACACAGGATCATACAACTCTCTTGATGACTGGTGGTAAGCCTCATGTTTCATCTAAATCTCCTGCCTATGGTGCTTCTCCCTACCTGCCTTTACAGCAACATTGCACATCAATGAATTAAGGGAGCCGAGAGTTTAGCTTAGATCCATTCCTACAAGGAAGAACATGGAATCTTATATGGTGATGCTGGAGTCCTCTTATAAAGCAGAATTAAATTCAGTTTAGTCAGAAGTACAACACATAGCGAAGCGAGTAATCGGCGCTGTCTCTTCCCTATCTAACAGAGTAGACTCCCATGATGCTGCCCTGGCTAAGGTCTCTTTTATCAACTCCAGTCCCTTGGGAATTCCCTGGACAACATAAAAAGGTGGATTATACCTACCCGATAATCGGGTTTTCAGGTGTCTCCACAATAGCACCACCTGAGATCACCTCTTCCTGATAGGCCAGGAACACCATAGAAAGCTTAAAAGCTCCCCCCTCTCCCACCTTCCTCAGTGACTTCTAACGAATTGCCAGGAGTAGGAGCCTTAGCTAAAATTATTACCTAAACCGGTATTTTTTACATATTTTATTTTCAATGGAAATTAAATTCTATTTTTCGGGGGGGGGGGGGGGGAATGTACGGGTGCTGTCGTGGAGACTCCTGAAAACCCGATTTATCAGGTAGGTATAATCATCTTTTTCTCAGTCATCTCCATGACAGCACCACCTGAGACGTACCAACTAAAATCTTTCAGGGTGGGATTACTGCTGAGAGGGCTTGCCAAAGGCCAATTCTTCGTCTAATCGCACAACCACCCTGTAATGCTTAATGAAAGTATGCGGCCTCTTCCATACTTCTGACTTCCATATTTGTTCTACGGACTCTGAGCTATGTTCAGTCCAAGAAGAGGATACTGCCCTTGTAGAGTGGGCTTTAAGACCAGAGGGGACTTCTTTATCTAATGCCCTATAAGCCTCTGTAATAGCCAGGCAAATCCATCTGGCTGTGGAGCTTATTGTTGCCCTCTTACCCCCATTGGGTCTGAAGAATTGGATGAACACATTGATGTGGCATTAATGTACTGCAGGACCGCTCTCCTGACATCCAGTTAAATTCTCGTTCCTGAATGTCCCTAGGTTTATCAAAAAATGAGGGAATTACTATATCCTGAGCCCTATGAAAAGGTAACACTACTTTGGGCATACAAGCTGGGTCCCATTTCAACATTATTTTAGTATTGCTGATTTGAGGAAGAAGTGGCGGCCAGATAAAGCCTGTAGTTCGCTAACCCTCCTGGACTAAGTAATAGCCACTAAGAACAATGTTTTTATCATTAGAATTCGGATTGGGAGTGATTCTATGGGTTCGACCGGGTATGAAGACAAAGCCCTGGAGGACCCAATTTAGGTTCCAGTCAGGGAATAGATTTGTGGTTCTTGGCCTCAACCTGTCTGCTGCTGTCATGAACCTATTGACCCACCTAACTTTGAATAGTTTGGTGTTGAACTGGGCACTAAGGGCCGCTATTTGGACCCTTAATGTGCTCGGGGAGAGGCCCATATCCAGGCCTTCCTGCAGAAATTCCAGAATTATGGGGATGTCTGGGGGGGAAACCTGGAATTTCTTCTGACCCCATAAGATATATTGTTTCCAGACCTTCTGATATATACTGCTAGTAGTTGCTTTTCTGCTAGATAGCAAGGTCTGGGTTACCTTCTGAGAAAAACTCCTTATCAGCATGGATTCTACAACATTCATGCTGTCAAGTGGAGCCTGGCTATGTTTGGGTGGTTTAAAGGACCCTGCGTTGGAAGATCTGGCTGAGCAGGAAGGAGGACTGGATCCTGTAGGCTTAGGTTTTGCAGGAGCCCAAACCAGCTCCTCCTTGGCTAGAAGGGAGTCACTAGGATTAGTGTACATCTCTGGGAGTGGAAGTACTGGAGAACTCTTGGGATTAGAGAGATTGGAGGAAATACATAAGCCAGTCCTTTGCCCCAATTCTGGGACAGGGCATCTACTGCTGTCGGCTGCTCCCCCGGCTTGAGGGAGAAAAAGTTCTTTACCTTGTAGTTTTCTCTTGCTGCGAATAGATCTATTTGTGGGACTCCTCACTTGTCTGTCAGAATCTTGAAGGCTTCCCGAGAGGGAGACCATTTTTCAGGGTCTACATGCCTTCTACTGAGAAGGTCCACCTTCTGATTCAAGGTTCCTTCTAGGTTGTCACAGAAATTGATAAAACTCGATCTTCAGCCCAGTGGAAGATTCTCTGTGACAGATCCTGTAGGGCTGGGAACTTCATTCCCGCTTGATGCCGAATGTGAGCTACTGCTGTGGTGTTGTCTGACAGGGTTCTTAAATGCTGATTGTGCACCACTTCCCCTAACTGTTGCAGGGCTTCCCAAATTGCCTGAAGTTCTTTGTAATTTGATGACTGACTTTTTATCTCTGGGGGCCATGACCCCTGCAGAAATTGGTCTCCTACATTAGCTCTCCAGCCCAAGGCACTTGCGTCCGTTGTTACGCGTATGGACAGATTCTGAATTGAATTAACTCCCTTCGACAGGTTTAAAGCTGACATCCACCAGCGCAGAGATGCTTTTACCGAATTCTCTATGCGCATCCTTGTCCCTAGAGAGGACTGCCTCCTGTCCCAGGCTGAGAGAACTGTGTTCAGTAGGAATCTGGTGTGCGCCTGAGCCCAGGCTACCCGTGGAATGCAAGAAGTCAAACTCCGTAAGAGAGACATGGCCTCGCTGATTGGGCATGCTTTCTTCCTTAGAAATTTCTTGACCAGTAGCTGTATTCCCTGAATTTCAGACTGGAAGGAAGGAACATTGGCATTCTGAGTTGAGCATGATGCCCAGGAACAACTTTTCTTGGCTGGGGGTTATGTTGGATTTCTCCCAATTTATTATCGACCCCAAGAATTGGAGCAGATGAATAGTCAGCACTAGATGCTCTACTAGAAGTTCCCTGGATTTTGCTACGAGTAAGATGTCGACTAGGTAAGGAACAATTAAGATTGAAGCTGCTAGTTCCCCTATGATTTTTGTAAAGATTCTGTGGGCTGATGAAATCCTAAAAAGAAGGCAGCTTAACTGAAAGTGAAAGCAACCTTGATGGCTAAAAGCTCCTTGTTTCTGACATCATAGTTTTTCTCTACGGGTGATAGGGTATACGACAGAAGTACACAAGGATGTAGTTGCATCCTATCGCCAACTCGTGACAGGATAGCCCCTACTGCGGATTCGGATGCATCTACATCAACAACAAAAGGTAATTCTAGTCTTGGATCAGCACTAGAGATGAGCGAGCATACTCGTCCGAGCTTGATGCTCGTTCGAGTATTAGGGTGCTCGAGATGCTCGTTACTCGAGACGAGCACCACGCGGTACTCGTCTCGATTAATCGAGCACTGACCATTGAATTCAATGGTGGCGGCAATGCAGCTGAATGACAGCTGTGCTGAGCCAATCAGAGGCAGCACTCCCTCACCCACTCATGAATTCATGAATGGGTGTGAGTGAGAGCTGCCTCTGATTGGTGAGGCTGTGACCAATCAGAGGCAACTCATTCAGCAGGCGGGGATTTTAAATCCCCGGCTGCTGAATACTAAGAGCAGTTCAGGAGAACTGCCGGCCAGAGGGGGCTGAACTCCGTCTGCTGGGACCAGGTGAGTATACATTTTCTTTTTATTTTTACACATTTTAGGATGATTTTCAGGTAAGGGCTTATATTTTTAAGCGCTTCCCGAAAATTCATCCCGCACTCGGCGGCAGCCCATTGCTTTCAATGAAGCCGGCTGTATTGCCGGCTCCATTGAATTCAATGGGCTAACATCGTTCTTCTCTGCCACAGCTGTTACTGTGGCAGAGGATAACGATCGTTATGCTGACAGTGGGGTGGGGGTGGGGGTTGTCTCACTCTTGCCACTATTGTGGCTTAATAGTGAGACCTCAGAGCCCGAAATGCAGCCCTGCATGTTGCTCCTCGCCTGCCCTATCCATTTCTGTGTTTTTTACATGACTTTGGTGATTTGCTAAGATTTTCACAAATGAAAACCCTAGCGGAGCACCAGTCATATACAAAAATGCTCGAGTCGCCCATTGACTTCAATGGGGTTCGTTACTCGAAACGAACTCTCGAGCATCACTGAAAGTTCGACTCGAGTAACGAGCACCCGAGCATTTTGGTGCTCGCTCATCTCTAATCAGCACTGGTGCCAACCTGAAAAGAGACTTTAGTTTCTCTAAGGCGGTCTATGCCTCCAGGAACCAAGAAAATGCTTGTTCTTTCTTTGAGCAGTGATAGGAGAGATAACCTTCGAGAAGTCCTTAATAAATCTTCTGTAGCAATTCACAAATCCAGTAAGGCGCTGTACCTTCTTTATTATTTTTTTTAATGGCCCAATCAGTGATGGCCTTAATCTTGCTGGGGTCCATACTCAGGCTGTCTGGAAAGATAATATAACCCAGAAATTGCATCTGGGTTTGTTTAAATTCGCACTTCTCTAGTTTGATGTTGAGTTGATTCTTTTGGAGTAGTTCCAGGACCACCCAGATATGCCGGTGATGTTCTTGCAAATTATCAGAGAAGATAAGGATTGCATTGAGGTATGCCACCACGAATTGGTCCAACAGGTCCTGGAAAACATCGTTGATGAAGTGCTGAAAGGTAGCAGGAGCATTGCAGAGGCTGAATGGCATTAACAGATATTCGAAGTGACCATACCTTGTTCTAAATACAGTCTTCCATTCATCCTCTGGATGAATCCGTACAAGGTTATAAGCCCTTTTTAGATATAGTTTGGTGAAGATTTTAGCAGAGTGGAGTCTTTCTAGCAATTCGAGAATCAAGGGGTGGGGATAGCAATTCTTAATCATGATCTTATTTAACTCCCTGTAATCGATACATGGTCGCAGGGTTGCGTAACTCTTTTTCATGAAGAATATGGGCGCCCCAGCTGGGGATTAAGGTCAAAACAACCTCTTTTTCAAATAGCCTGCATTTTTCCTCCTCCTGGAACAATTGAACCTACCTCAAAAAATGTCAGCAGCAACCAATTTGCTTGTTGTAGCCCGCTGTCTCCCCCTTGTGGGCTGAATAATAAAGTTGTTCTGTCGAACGACTATCCAGCTCCTGCGGCTTCATGAAGGTTATAGGAGAGGACAGGTCTGGCCACTTCCAACTTCAGTGGAAACTGACTGGAAAAGGCCACTGAGCCATGGCAGTCCTGGTTCCATGCTGCGAGTGTCACATTAGAACCTTGATGACATCACAAAGCAGTCTCTGATCCAACATACTCAGACAAGAGCGGCACTCAGGAACTCAATTCCACTTTTTTAAAGTTTAAAAAGGAGAATCCATCAGGTGTATTGTAACTCCATAAAAATGCGACGTTTCGATACAAGTGGTCTTTGTCAAGCATACATACCACCTAGAACAGGAACCATATCCAGAACCCACATACTTGCATTTTTTTAACACTGTTTTTTTTAACAATGGGACTTTCTAATGTTAAAAACGCATCGCACAAAAATCGCAGAGCACAAACCTGCAATGCATTTTTAACATTAGAAAGTCCCATTGACATTCACATTAATGCAGCGCATGCCCCTGCATGGTCACCGTACCACACACGACTCAATGCACGCACCCCAGAATGCAGCAGTTGTCCAGACCGTCCTCAGGGAAGGTGAGAAAGACACTACAGACAAGCATGCAAAACACCAGCTCTGAGTGGGATTAACACAGAGTAAAACAGTAAAGCACTAAAATGACCAGCATCTACTACCAAGAGATGCTGTTTTTTTTATATGCAACAGAACAGAGTGGATTGGCTGGAGAAACTTTACACCCAATCAGCTCAATTAACCCCTACCTGTGAAGCTGTGCTCATGAAAACCTGTAGAGCCACAGGTCCCAGACGCACAACCTAACATTACCTCCCCTCTAAAAAAAGAGGACTCTGGACCCTTAAGGCATAAAAAAAAATAGATAAATTATGCAACTCCTCTAAACCATGCACATGTACAGGATTTGTTTAAAAAGGCCCTGACACCAAGGCAAAGATGGCAAATAGGAAGCAGTAAAAAATTGTGCACCCTTAAACAGAACCTCTGCATTTTACACAACCGGCCTCAGTCACAGAAGTCTGCAAAAAGAGTGCACAGCCCAGAGGGGAAAAAGATGGAAATCCCTCCTGCAGACATAGCGTGCACAGGATCCATCCGTAAGGGCCTAGTGCCGACGCCAGTCAGTCAGCAGAGGGAATAAAACAGGTACATACCGCATAGAGGTCTGCAGCAAACGGTAAGGCTGGTCATTGGGATTAACACAAAGTGCGTCAACAGAGTAAAATGACCAGCATCTACTACCAAGAGGTGCTGGTATTTATATGCAGCAGACCAGAGGGGATTGGCTGGAGGAGAATACCACACCCAGCCAGCTCAGTTAATGCTCACCTGTGAAGGTGTGCTCATAGAAACCTGTAGAACCACAGGTCCCAGATGCACACGCTAACAGTCTACTTAATAAAGTGTACAATGTGTAGCACAACCTACCACAATAGAAAACTGGGCCAGAGAGTAGGATGTCCTGCTCTTTAGATGACCGTTGTCTGGTGTCCTAGATCACACTGTAGCAACCATCGCGGTATAACTCTCCCATTGAAATCAATGGGGCCTCGCAGACATGCGTCCGATCACAGTGCTGGACAGCGCTTTCCAATGCCGTGATTTTCGTGGGCTGTCTGCTCTATTTTTAGGTGTTTAGCGCACCTCATCGCCCATCACAATGGGATGCGCGAAAACATGCCTTCAGCTAAGGATAGGTCAGTTGTTTGACTGGGGTCCATCGCTCGGGAACCCGACCGATCAGCTAAGCGGTCGCATGCTGTCAGCACCGCAAATACACAGAGGTTGGAACGGAAGCAGAAGTCTCCGCGCCGCCCTCTGTGTAGTGGCCGATGCTTGTTATTGCAGACACAGCTTGCATTGATTTAAATTAGAGCCGTGCCTGCAGTTACAAGTGCCAGCCAATACACAGCGGTTGGCACAGAGACTTCTAACCTGCGTGCATTTACCGTGCGGTCAGCATGTGCCTGCTCAAATGATCAGTCGGGGTCCCAACCGATGGACCCCGGCCAATCAACTACTGATCAATAATATTCTCCCTGGAAAACCCCTTTAACTGAGTTTTAGGTATAACTATGAAGAATTCAATTGATCGTGCCAGGAGCAGCCCTCTTCTCAAGGTCGCCAACAAGATGAATTTTACCCGAGACACAAGTCATCATGCATCAACTCTTACGGCCAATAACTAGTTTACTTTCACCTTAGTTGGAATGTTTTTCTGTAAATGCTATAAGTGCAGATGGACAATAAACCCAGATGACTTCATATCACATCAAACTTGTGTGCGATTTGTACGTTTCTTCGAGCTCCAACATTTAACTCTTTAAACTTGACCTGAAAACATACCAACTAGTGAATATTGCGCTAACACTGTCCATGACCTTAGGCTGTGGAGACATTGAATGATGCTACAAGACAATGACCAAAGTACACAAGTCAACTAAAGAGTGATTGAAAAAGATTTGTGGTTTGGAACGGCCAAGTCAGAGTTCTGACCTTAAGGCAGCAATCACACGGACGGTTTTCTCGCAATGCAACAGTGCTACAAATCGCATGTATGTAGAGTCCATGCTTTTCCTATGGGTTCTTCCACGCGAGCTATGTTTTGTAGCCTGCGACATTGTGAGACTAAAAAATCGCGGCATGCTCTATACAGCTGCGATTTGCGTTTTTTTTCTAGCCCGTGTTTCTCTACGGAGCCTTCCTTTTTGTTGCATCACATTGTTATGGTAATAAATCATATTTCAGAAGATTTCACTGGTCTGCTCCAGATTGGTTATAAGAAGCTTCATGCATGAATAGATGTATTTGAACTGACTGGTGTTATCCGTCAGCCCCCAATACTGTTCTCCTTTATTCAAAGGAAATACAATACAAATATAATTGAACATGATGCACCAATTACATGTACGCCCCTCCAACATCATAACAGCTCATGATTGGCCTAGTATGTAATGACGCTAATGATTAACATATGCTTACGTCCCAGGTGAATGTCGCTATGTGAACACGTAATTCCTATATACCCAACCAGCAGAGACTTTATTAATACTCCAATCTGAACCAAAGGACTGCAGTAAATAGATAAGAAGTTCCTCCCCTTGATAGCTAGCACTGGGAATCATATGTAGGAGTTTAGCTTCAACATTGTACTTGTACATACCAGGGTATAATACTGAGCTTGTTAACCATTTCACTGCTAGCTATTTCCTATGAAGATGAATATGTGACTATATATATATATATATGTTTGCCTAGGCTGATTTAAGAAACCCATTTATATTATTACTACACCAGCATCCTTGGTGCAATGCCATTTTACAGTAGGAAATCCTATTGTAAAAGCCCTAGCTGCAGTAAAAAAAGCAAAAAAATAATAATACAGATCCAAAAATCTTTGGAATGGTCACCCGCAGGCATCCTGTTGTGCTTAATCCGGCCGAACTGACGAAGGGGCTTGTCCCGAAACGCGTTCTCACATGCTGGTTCCTTATGTTAAATAAAAAAGAGGTGCTTTCAGCATCGCATCTTGGACCTTAACTTTCAACTAGCTCAGAGTGTTGCGCCTTCATCACCAGCATTTTACCACAGTCTCCATCGCTTCTTCACGTCTGGCACTCCTCTTCATTCTTCTGACAATCAGTGTCAGCGCTTGGCTGTGATTGGTTCACTGAGTGCAGGCTCTGATTGGCTGAGTCCCTGATGCTCGCGAACAAATCATAGCCAGCCCTTCTTGGAGGCGGGGATTTTGATCCTCCAATGCAGGAAGGATTGTCAGAAGACTGAAGACGAGTGACGGACGTGAAGAAGAGACGCGCGCCGGAGCCAGACAGCGCTTCTTAGGTGATATATTATTTATTTTTATAGGTTTTTTTTACCGCAGCTAGGGCTTATTTTCGGGGTATAGCTGATATTTTAAGCCCCCACCCACCCTGTACGAAACTCTTCGCAGGTGGTGCTATAAAATTGTGCGGCAAGAGTGCGACTTTGTCGTGCCACAAAATCGCAGTATCGCTGTCAGAAAATGCAGCGATATCACACGGACCTCCGATACGATTATTTCCTCGCATCGCCTGTGTGGATGTGGTCTAAAGAGGTAATTCAGGAAGTAGTCGGGATGCACCAGGGCTGGAATGGAAGCGCTGCTCTGATACCTGTGTAGAGGTTGGTGCTTGTAATCAATGGGCCCCCAGTCTGCAATACAGGTGTGGCCCCCATTGATTTCAATTGGAGCCCTTGCAATCACTGGCCGCTACACAGTGATCGGAGCAGTGCTTCCACTACCACCCCGGGGGATCCCGCCGGATGAGCTCCTTTAGGGGAGTCCTTACACCGCTGATTCACATTGCGAGATGCACAGAAGTCGCTCATCTCCAGGAGTGATTCTTGGCCGGCAGCGATAGAGATCCACAGACCGCCGCATGTTATTATGGGGGACTCTGGTCAGGAGCCGCCATTATTCCCGATGGGTGCATCAAAAACCGGCATTGGATTTGTAAACCAGGTGACTTGCAGGAAGCGTCGCGCATTTTTCCTTAATAACATTTTTCTTCACACACGTGAAAAACGTATATTTCTCGTAAAACTGCAGAAAACAGATCGCAGGCGAGCGAGTGGAATATCCGTCCGGTTTTCTGCCTGATCTCACACTCTAACCACATACACATGCTGCAACATGACGTGCAAGACATTCCAGAAATAGTGATGAACTGAAGCCTAGGGGGCAGCACTGCTGCTCAGTGTCAGCTATGACTCAGCCTACTAGAGCGGAGCATGTATGGGAGAACCTCGGAGACGCCACTCCAATCTACTCAGAACTGTCCCTCTCGCTGTCACCGGAAGTGCACTGCTGTGAACCGGAAGTAAAGCGCCGACGGCGTGCATAGGCGAACCGGAAGTGTACTCGTGTGAACCGGAAGTACAGGTGACGTTGTCCTGCGGCCTCTCTAGCGTCGTACCGGAAGTGTGCGTTTGAACTAGGCGCAGAGCGCCGACGGGCTCCCCGGCCTGGACGCGGCCCGCTCCTCGGCACTGCACAGACGGCTTCCTCAGCTTGACATTCCCTCAGTTCTCTCTTCTGTGCAGGGTCAGGCAGCCATTGAGGCAGGACCCGGATTCCGCTGTCTCCATGTCGCAGGGCTCTCGGTCTTCGTCACGAAGGCGTCGTTTTGATAAGAGACGTGGAAGACAAAGCTCTGATAGCTGTGACTCCGATGACGAGTCCCGCAGCCCGACGCGCTCCAACAGTAAAGAGAGAAGCCCACATGGAGGCAGCAGTCCGAATGGTGGGAAAGAGAGACCCGGAGCCTCCGCGAGTGATGAGGAGGGGGATGGGGGACACCAGGCCAAAAGGATGGAGACCAATGAGGGAAGGAGTCGTAGCCGCGAGAGCTCTGGGGAGAAGAAGCCGCGGGCCCGGTCTAGTAGTGGGGAGAGGTCCAGCCTAACTAAGCTGCAGGCCCATTCTAGCACTAGAAGTGCCCGCTCTACTAGTAAGGAAAGCCCAGAGAGAAAGTGGAACCGTGCCCATTCTGACAGTCAAAGCCCGGGGAGAAGGTGGAAGCGTGCCCGTTCTGACAGCCAAAGTCCGTCAAGAGGGTGGAACCGTGCCCGCTCTACTAGTAAGGAAAGCCCGGGGAGAAGGTGGAACCGTGCTCGTTCTGACAGTCAAAGCCCGGCAAGGGGGTGGAACCATGCCCACTCTGCTAGTAAGGAAAGCCCAGGGAGAAGGTGGAACCGTGCCCGTTCTACTAGTAAAGAAAGCCCTGGGAGAAGTTGGAACCGTGCCCGTTCTACTAGTAAGGAAAGCCCAGGGCAAAGGAGGAACTGTTCACGCTCTACTAGTAAGGAGAGCCCTGGGCAAAGGAAGAACCGTGCACGCTCTACTAGTAAGGAAAGCCCTGGGCAAAGGAAGAACTGTTCACGCTCTACTAGTAAGGAAAGCCCTGGGAGAAGGAAGAACCGTGCGCGCTCTACTAATAAAGAAAGCCCTGGGAGAAGGAAGAACCGTGCACGCTCTACTAGTAAGGAAAGCCCTGGGAGAAGGAGGAACCGTGTACGCTCTACTAGTAAGGAAAGCCCTGGAAGACGGCGGAACCGTGCGGGCTCTACTAGTAAGGAAAGCCCTGGGAGAAGGAGGAACCGTGCACGCTCTACTAGTAAGGAAAGCCCTGGGAGAAGGCGGAACCGGAACCGCTCTACTAGTAAGGAAAGCCCTGGGAGAAGGCGGAACCGTGCACGCTCTACTAGTAAGGAAAGCCCAGGGAGAAGGCGGAACCGGAACCGCTCTACTAGTAAGGAAAGCCCTGGGAGAAGGCGGAACCGGAATCGTTCTACTAGTAAGGAAAGCCCCAGGAGAAGGCGGAACCGGAACCGCTCTACTAGTAAGGAAAGCCCCAGGAGAAGGCGGAACCGGAACCGCTCTACTAGTAAGGAAAGCCCCAGGAGAAGGCGGAACCGGAACCGCTCTACTAGTAAGGAAAGCCCCGGGAGAAGGCGGAACCGTGCGCGCTCTACTAGTAAGGAGAGCCCAGGGAGAAGGCGGAACCGTGCACGCTCTACTAGTAAGGAGAGCCCAGGCAGACGGAGGAACCGTGCCCATTCTGAAAGTCAAAGTCCAGGGAGAAGGAGATCCAGCAGTGAGGAGAGCTTTGGGAAAAGGAGACATCGTGCATGTTCGAATAGCGAGGAAATCTCCAGGCAAAGAAAACCCCATGGTTCTTCCAGCAATCAGAAAGGCTCTGAGAATAGGAGGCATCGTGGCCGTTCTAGAAGTGAGGAAAAACAGGAGAAAAAGAAATCCCGAGAACGTTCCAGTTATCAGAAGAACGCGGGAAGAATAAACAACAGCCTTAGGAAATCCAGGTAAGGAGTAGGAAAAGCTGGAACAACCTAAGGCCACGTCCATTACTGCTCAGTATGGTTCCAACTGTGGCAACAGGACACATATATGCATGAGGCCTCTACCTCCACAATGCGTCTGATGTGAACGTAGACTTCTGTATTATTGTTACTTGGCATGTAGTTGAAAATGTGTCCATAATAGGATTTCCCTACAAAAACAGCCATTGATGGGCGTCTATCTCACCAAAATAGTGTGGGAGACATCTGCCAACATTCTTACCCCCTTGGTGTAAGGCATGGTATGTTCTGGCAGCACATGGTGAGTAGACCATGCTTCATGTCTATGGATGGGCCCTATTGGGGCGAGTGTGCTGCTGGGTTATGGGAAGGCTATTGCCCTGCAGTGTTGATAATATTCTCTGCCCACGGGGTCCATTGCTTTTTTCCTGGTTTCTCACATCTAGCCGATGCCCACGCACTATTCATGCTGGAGTGGCACAGGAGCATGGAGGAGCGAGAAGTCCGGGAACTTTTGCATCCCAGGAATCGCCTGAATTTACGGATTCAGGTAATGGCACCAGAACATCAGCACCCACGTCTTCTCATTGGAGGCTCATAGATTTGTCATCCAATGTTCCAGACAGGATTCATAGGGACATTTCATCCCAGTTGGGCCTTTCTCAGTAGAGCCATCTGTAGGGAAATGACCAGGGCGCGGTGTGAAATGGCAAGAACCTGCTATGACGTGCAGCACCGTAACATAGGAAGTTTGCCCATTTCACGCTGCACCCTCATTTCAATATGGACGACTATGCTGAGCGACAACGAAGTGTCGGTATTATGACTGGACTGTTTGATGACATATTACATATACGAACCCATAGGCAGACGTTTGGTCTGAAGTTCTGTTGGTACACTGGAATGGTGAATCCTGTTCTTGCACCACAGTTCTCCAAGATGTGTCGTACAACCAACCGAATTGCAAGGACTGCCATTGTGCGTGTACACGAGGAGTAACACTATATCGGGCCATTATATAACTTGTAGTTCACATTTTTCTTCAGCTAGCCTCTCTGTAGGCCGTACATGTAACTTTCAGTCTTTCCTGAGCTGGTGGGTTGAGACTAGTTGCTATGATATCTTCTACACACAGCACACATAGCAGAGCAGGATGTCTTTCTTTCTATCTCTTAGCACACCCTCATGAGTAAGAGCATCATGGAGGACATACAGCAGTACTGAGCAGTGTAGATGGGATTTCAGTAACTGTGACACAATGAAAACTTATGCAGAAGTGTGACTCTGCCTCAGTCTCCCTCTTTTCTGTTCACTTCTATGGGCAGCACGAGACAACAACCCACTCCCTGTAATCAGTCTCTGTTTTTTGACAACAGGCAGTGGACAGTAAATTAAAAGCAAGGGAGACCCCTTGTTGGCAGCACTTTAGGGAGATTTTTTAGCACAAAAACATAATTTCAGGTAAATAACCTTATTTGTACTTTTGCTAGTTATCGCATAAACACAAGTTTGTTGAAGAGTTAGTAACCATGTATTTTAGAGACTAGTGAGCAATTCCATTAGATATGGGAATCCATTCCAACATGAAGTAAGTGGGGGACGTCCAGTCCCTATCTGATCCCTGCTGGCAGAATGCTAGCCCTATTTACAGCAGCCTGCTCTCCATCAATGCTGTTGCCCCACGTTTAAAGCTTTTATCACATGTATGATGTGGCTTTTGCTTCTTCTCAAAGCCAGGGCGCCTTCGGGTGAAGCCGGCGTCCTATATTTAAAGGGCTCCATTGTTTCTGCACAGGCTCGGTTTCTCAGGTTGACAAGCAGAGAAGGGGTGGATTCTGAATGGCTATCTTGTACAATAGCAAGAATCTCGGCTGATATGCAGAAGAGATTCTGACTGTTTAAAGCCACCTTCCAGTTTTGGGACACAATTCTGGCCCCGGACGGAGGGGTATATTACCTGCAGCTGTTCTGCTCTGGCTTCTCTGCGATCCCCTACTTCTGGGTCCTGTTTTTGGCTGTGTAAGATGGCCAGCGTAATCTTCAGACTACTTAATCCCCACAATAGCGTTAGACTACTTACGCATTTTAACTGCTCTCTGATTGGCCAGAGCGACTCATGTGACCAGCACTGGCCTATGATAGAGCAGTGGGCGGTATGTAGTTTGAAAATCACTGCAGCCATTATGGACGGCTGAAAACAGCCTGAATTCGGAAGGGCAGCGGAAAAGAACCACTGCAGATAATATATCCCTAACCCCGCCGGTCCCAGGACAGAACTTTGTCCCGAAACCAGAGGATCACTTTGAGTAATTGACCACAGGCAGACCGTTGTGATGGCCGATAAAGGTTTGTGTTTGGTTATGCCACAGTATAAAGTCTTAGAATTCCCCAAGATATTTACTGTTTCCCTTAATTGGGCCTTTATGATAATGTTGAAAATTGGGGAAAAAAGTGTGATCATCGTGGTCAGAGGAGTTCCAGATAAGTGTTATACATGTGATGTATGACTCCTCACATGTTCTTCTAGTAAGTGGACGGTCCTGCGGCTGGCCATCACAAGGACCAGTGTTCCCCATCTCCGGTCCTCACGCCCCCTACAGGTCATGTTGTCAGGATGTCCTCAGTGTTGCACAGGTGATGTAATTCTTGTCGGGGCCTCAGACATTGCCACAGGCGTTCTAACTATAGGATATCCTGAAGACATGACCTGTTGGGGTCCCTGAGGACTGGAGTTGGGGAACACTGACAGGGACAATGGTCTTCACAGTGTATGAGACATCTATGATGCTGTGTGATATTACCTTGTATGTACAGTGGAGCACAATAAAACATTTCTTTATCTGCTTATCTGCCTCAATTTCAGATCTGTTTCTAGTGAACGGAGGAGAACAAGAAGAAGCAGCAGAGATGAAGAGAAGACGCACAAGTCTTCATCAGGGGACGAGAGCAGCAAAGCACGAAAACCACGGCAAAGCTCAAGGTGCTCGGAGTCTTCTGTCTCCTCCTCATCTCCTACCAGATCACAGAGCCCAAGTGATTTATCCAACTCCGACCTGACTCTACAGGAACATCTTAATGTAAAGGAGGAGAAAAAGAAAAAAGGGGAGATGATGAAAGCAATGGAGACCCCAGAGGAAAAGAGAGCCAGGCGCTTGGCTAAGAAAGAGGCCAAAGAACGCAAGAAGCGAGAGAAGATGGGTTGGGGAGAGGAGTATATGGGATACACCAATACAGACAACCCATTCGGAGATAATAACCTACTGGGCACTTTCATCTGGAGCAAGGTAAGTTATCTCAAGTATTGTTGTACTTGCTGCAGAATCTACAGTGAATGCTGGGCTTGTCCAGATCACGTTCTGCTCTCCATCACCTCTGGAAGATGCAAGTAATGTATACAATTAGTCCCCGACGTGCGAACAGGTTCCGTTCCAGGAACCTGTTCGCAAGTCGAACAAATGCTTATATGGAGCGGGATCGCGGGTGGATCCCGCTCCATACAACGTCGGGTGCAGGCTGTTTCTTACAGCGGGCACCCGGCGGCAGCAGTTACAACGAGCCCCGCCGCTCGTCGGAACTGTTAACACTTTAAATACCGCTCTGACAGCGGTATTTAAAGTGTTAACAGTTCTGACGAGCGGCGCGGCTTGTTGTAACTGCTGCCGCCGGGTGCCGGCTGTAAGAAACAGCTTGCACCCGACGTTCAGGGGGCCCGTACAGCGTCCCACGATGAGATCGCGGGACGCTGTGCGGTTGCTAGGCAGCCGGGGACCTCCTGAAAGGCCCAAGGGCTGCCTATGCAGAGTGCCCATCAAGCGCACGGCTTGCTAGGCGCTCTGCATAGACAGCCCTAGGGCCTTTCAGAAGGCCCCCAGCTGCCTAGCAACCGCGATGTGACCGGACAGGCTTCTATCAGGCTTGATGGAAGCCTGCCCGGTCCCTGCACAGTATGATGTCATGCCATAGCATTAAATCATACTGTGCAGGACAGATAGTTCGTATCTAGTGAAATTCGTAACTCGAATGTTCGCAAGTCGGGGACTATCTGTGTAGTCTTATTCACACATGTGGTTGTGCTTTTATAGGCATTGGAGAAGAAAGGAATTGGGCATCTTAATGAAAAAGATTTGAAAGAGAGGAACAAACACATCCAAGAAGGTAATCGCTTAGAGCTACAAAAGGTGAGGGGATTTTATATCTGCATTTGTTAACAAATTGTTATTTTAAGGGCCATTCAATAAGTTTTACTTTGCCAACCTCGGGGTGAGAAATGTCTTTGTACCATATGGTGGAAGGCTGATGAAAACGGTCCCTGTAGCAGGCAGGGTTTGTGTCTCTGGAACATATCTGTGTGTCTGAACGCTGCCGTCCTCTGTATTGGCTATGCTGCAGTAATATTACATATGAAGGTGAATATTAGCATTCACTTCTGTGGGAGTTACGGAAGTAGCACGGCGAGCTCAGATATTTCCACAGTTATGGCCCTCATCTGTATGCAGTCACCAGAGGGTATTCCCATCTCAGCTGTGATTGGCTGAAATGGGAATACTTTTAAAATATAATTTTGAGCAAAAATTGAGCTTTTGGCCCGAGTTATGGAGCCATTCAAGCCAGCTGTGTTACTTTGACTGAATGGCACCATTCCAGAGGTCCCCATATCATGTCCGCACAGCTGAAGCTCAAGGACATGTTCACACCTAGCGGATCTGTTGTGGATTTTCCACAGCAGCAAATCCTCAGCGGAATATCTGCACGGATGGTGAGGATTTGGATGCTGATTTCAACCCTCTCATTTGAAGAGGATGAATCGGCACTGAAAATACGCAGCATATATTGACCTGCTGTGGATTTAAAATCTGCACACACGTCAATTCTGCTGCAGATTTTGTGAGGGACTTTTCTACAGCATGTGGATGAGATTTTTTTTAGATCTCGTCCGCATACCGTTTACTGCAAATGCTGCAGATTTTCCATACTGCAATACTGCGCGGAACCTTCGCAGCATTTCTGCCCTGTGTGGACGTACCTTAAAGGGGTTTTCCGGGATCAGTATTTTCCTCATAATAAGTCCCCCATGCTGTCCACATTAATTTTTTAAATACTTACCCCATTCACCAATGCTCCTTCTTATTGCTGTGGCAGTACATCATGTGACCTGTGAGGTCACTGCCAGCTCTTGGTCATATGACAAGAATCAGCCAGCTGGCGGGGGGCATCTCACCTCTAGCTGGCTGATTCTTCCACTTCCTGTGAGATTACGCACATTCACAGGCAGTCTCCTTTCTGCCGGCGAATGTACGCTACGTCACTACATGACAGTCTAGCAGGGAGTGCCGATCCACTTCAGAGACTCTGCATGCGCGTGGTCTCTGCAATAGATCAGCATTCCTTCCTACCCAGTGAACACTACGTCACACTGCGTGACCTTCACTGACCTGTCCGGAAGGAGAATGCAAGCTTCATAACAAGGAGAAGAGAATCCAGCCAGCTTGCGGTTAGCTGACACGGGGGTCTAGTTAAGATCAGTGAGGAGAAGATGTGCTAAGGAGTCTGCCTGTGGAGGAATAGGTAAGTATAGCCTTTTTTTTTCTTTTTTAATAACAAAACCCCTTTAAGGTAGCCATGACAACATTTTAGCCCCAGGTATTTGGCACAGCAAATACTACAAGTGCATCACATAATAACAATATAATGGAGCTGTCATGTCATATGTGAGATACTCCCATTGCTAGCAACTGCAGTTGATGCTTGTGGCTTACGTCTTGTCGTGGTCGGCGCACGTTTCATCCAAGACGAGGATATTCTAGTATCTTTGGGATCTCACCATTTGGGGAAGTAACTCGCGGCAGGAGCATGCCACCTCCTTGTGTTTCCCAGGCAATAACAATGGGGAAGCACCTTTGTCTTTTGAATTGTGCCAGAATGGAGAGCTGATCTGGCCGACCCGCTGCGGCCATTCAGTTGAATGGCTTTGATGCAATGCTGCTGCAGGGAACCGCATGCCTAGAAGCGGCTTATGCTGGTGGTTACAGCTGATTGCCAGGGGGGGAGATAAGGCTGACATATGAGACAACGCCTTTAATATGTGCGATGTGCCATGAAGGGACATTAACCCTCTCCCAAGTAGCCAGTTTTGGCAGCAGCCTTTTAGTTTCGTTTGTCCCCGCCTTCCAAGAGTCATGACGTTGAGTTTTCAGTCAGTAGTCATGTGAAGGCCTGCTTCTTGGGGGATTTGTATTGTTTTTTAAGAGGACCTGTCATGTCCGTTGGGCTGGCTGCATAGCTTTGCATGACAATTGCTCTGCACCCCGCTACCAGGTGACAACCTCTGTCTTACCACTTAGATGCCATGGTCATAACCGAGTTATATTCAAGCCCATTGCAAGGGGGTGTCAGTTGTATGACACAGCTCGCACCCCCCTATATACTCCCTGTGACTGTCACAAAGGAGGTCCGCACGCTTTCTATACACCTATTGAGTGGGCAGTCATGCGGCGAATGGTGACCTTGTTAGGATTGAGCATTTGCAAAAGACAACGAATCGGGAAAGCTGTCAGGTTTTACACAGAGTTACACTTTAAGAAATAGGTTTTAAGTAAGACTTGCCACTTTAGAAGTCAGGATTGCCTACTTATCTGGGTCCATTTTGGGCTATTTAGCTATAAAAATGATCTATTTTATAAAGGTCAAGCAACTTCGTTTGGAAAGGGAGAGAGAAAAAGCCATGCGAGAGCAGGAACTGGAGATGCTGCAACGAGAAAAGGAGGCAGAACACTTTAAGACCTGGGAGGAACAAGAAGACAACTTTCATCTTCATCAGGCGAAACTGAGGTGGGTGCAAAGTCCTTAGCAACAATCTATATCTGTCATGATCAGTACTGTGACAACCACTGCTGAAGGACCATACAATCGCCTTGACATGTGTACAGCATAAGGCCGGGCTCATACGAGTGTAAGGTTACTGCATATTACGTGTATGCTCCTCTAATACATGGTAATTCATAGGCAATCATATATATTGTCTTAAGCCGGTCTCACACGGCAAGATTTCTCTATCGGAATCCGCAATTGTCACCCGCGCAGACGATCCGTGGTATTCCGCACACATTTAAAGAACATTCGCACATCCGCTCAGATAAGTGGACTGATTGTGATTTTCGTGAGCGGATTTTAAATCGCAGCAGGTTTTATTCTTATGCAGAATTCGCACGGACTGCTTACACTGAAGTCAATGGAAGCCATCTGACCCACGGCCTATCCGCAATTGACATTACAGATAGGCTGCGAGTAACTGCGTCATCGCCTAGAGACGGCGTGGGAATTAAAAATATTAAAAAAATTAAAATTCTGTATTATGCATGATCGACGGCAAGCGTCTGTGGTCATCTGCAATGCAGAAAAATGGAAGTAGGCAGAGTCACATGCGGAATCCAATCCGTCCGTGTGAGACTGGCAGTTCCGCTCACATTAGGAATTGCGTAATACGTGACGAAAAAGGTGACGGGACGGCGCCGGAAATATAAACACAAAAAAAACTGTGGACTGCGCATGATAGCGTGCGTGAGATATCTATCTTGCTCAGTATAATTTTGCGGGGATGGGACGGGTTACCAGCGGCTCCACAGGGGTAAGATACTATGTAACATGCGCAGCATTTACGCTTCTGGCTGTGTGAGTCGAGACTAATGCAGGAACCTCTTGAAACTCATGACATACTAGTACGTCAAATGTCAGGAAGGGGTTAAAAACGTACCTTTTTAAAAATACATTGCTTTCAAAAAAGCATAGACATGAGAATTTAATTTCCTAACATATTAGTATATATAGTAGTAGATGCGCTACATTAGTTTTAAAATGGGGGGAAAAACTAAATAGTTTTCAGCGCCTTAAAGGGGTTGTCCCGCGGCAGCAAGTGGGGTATACACTTCTGTATGGCCATATTAATGCACTTTGTAATGTACATCATGCATTAAATATGAGCCATACAGAAGTTACACACTTACCTTCCCTGCGCTGACGTCCCCAGCCTCCTGATTGGCTGGAATCGGCACACGTGACGGGGCGGAGCTACGCGATGACGCTTAGAAGGGGGCGGAGCCAGAACGCCGCTGCTGCCGGACAGAGCCGAAGGCAGAAGACCCTCCTGCGCAAGCGCGTCTAATCGGGCGATTAGACGCTGAAGTTAGACGGAGCCATGGAGACGGGGACGCCAGCGCAGGGAAGGTAAGTGAATAACTTCTGTATGGCTCATATTTAATGCACGATGTACATTACAAAGTGCATTAATATGGCCATACAGAAGTGTATACCCCCACTTGCTGCCGCGGGACAACCCCTTTAAGGATCGGCTAGTTTTTAGTTTTTCACTTGTTTTTATCTCCTACTTATGAAAGCCGTTACTTATTTTTGCCATTGACATTCTGATGAGGACTTGTGTTTTGTAGGACGAGGTACATTTTGGGATTATACCGTTTAATGTACCAAATATATTGAAAGGCTTTTAAAAATGTTTAAAGCAGGTCAGCTAAAAACAAAGCACAATTGTGCCATTATTTTTTAGTGTTTTTTTATGGCCTTCCCGATGCAGTAATAATGACAGGTTCGCTTTGTTCTTCAGGTCAGCACAATTACAAAACTTACGTAGAGTTTTTTTTTATTCTTTTGCTCTACTTATTTAACCCAGTCACACCACAGGGCAAACATTTATAGCCTGGATGCACAGAGTTTGTATAGAGCGGGATCGGGAGGCGATCCTGATCCATACACAGTGGGTGCCAGCTGTATTTGATAGTTGCCACTCGCCTGCAGCAGATACGATCAGCATGAACGATGATTGTGGCTGTTAATCCTTAACAGCTGTCAATACTTACATTAGCATTTAAATGCCCCGATTGGTGTTCAGGGGTTCCAGACGAGCGTTTCACGATAAGACTGATTGTGGCATGGCTCGGTAAGCTGTCTGTTAGAATGAAGTATAATGCAATATTATAGTGTTTAATTGTACTATATGAGGTGTATGAGCGATCTAACAAGTGAAAGTCCCCTATTGGACTAAATAAATAAATTAAAAAATTGAGTAAAAAAAGTTTTATTACATATTAAAAAAAAGAAAAGGTAATAAAGGTAAAACAAAAAACTTGTACCTTATTTGTAATAAAAACAGTGACCCCCCCTTCCCGTCCCGGTGGCCCTAGTGGTAACAGTGACCTTCCCCCCAGTGTAACCCCTTCCCCGGTAGCCCTAGCGGTGACAGTGACGCCCCCCCTCCAGCAGCGCCAGCGGTAACAGTGACACCCCCCCCCCCCCCCCTTTCTGGCGGCCCCAGCGGTAACAGTGACACACACACACGGCGGCCCCAGCAGTAACAGTGACCCCCCACGGCGGTCCCAGCAGTAACACTGACACCCCACCCCTCGGCGGCCCCAGCAGTAACAGTGACACAACAACACACACGGCGGCCCCAGCAGTAACAGTGACCCCCCCCCCATGGCGGTCCCAGTGACACCCCTCCTCACTCTGCGGCCCCAGCAGTAACAATGACACAACAACACACACGGCGGCCACAGCGGTAACAGTGACACCCCTCCTCACTCTGCGGTCCAAGCAGTAACAGTGACACACACACGCACACACCCCACGACGGCCCCTAGCAGTACAAGGGCTCCCCCACAGCGGCCCCAGCGGTACAAGGGCTTTCCCCTCCCAGCCCCTACCCCCCCACGGCGGCCCCAGCAGTAACAGTGACACAACAACACACACACCTGACGGCCACAGCGGTAACAGTGACAGCGGCCCCAGCAGTAACAGTGACACACACCCCACGACGGCCTCAGCGGTACAAGGCCTTGCCCCCCCCCCCCCCCCACGACGGCCCCAGCGGTAACAGTGACACCACCACGGCGGCCCCAGCAGTGACAGTGATATGCACACACCCCCATGGCGGCCCCAGAGGTAACAGTGACTCCCCTAAACGGCGGCCCCAGCGGTAGCAGTGACACACACCCCCACGGCGGCCCCTGTAGTAAAAGTGACATCCCACAGTAGTAATGGTGCTCCCCTGTGAAGCCATATACTTACCCCCTACTACTCGTGGAAGCAGCGCCAGGTAGAGGAGCAGCGGCGCTGGTCCCAGGTGCATACCCCAGGTGCACACTGTGACGTCAGTGTGTGCTGCCAGATGCCTCCTTCCCCTGCTCTCATGGAACCTAAGATGAGACGTCAGGGGAGGAGGATCCCGGCAGTAACAATGACGTCACAGTGTGCGCCGGGATCAGCACTACTGAATGAATACCAGCAGGGCCCCTGCCAGTATTCACTATCGTGGTGAGCAACCGACATCTCTGCGTGCCGCCTCTGGCACACGTGCCATAGGTTCGCCACCACTGCTATAGGATATCCTAAAAACATGACCTGTTGGGGGTCCCCGAGGACTGGAGGGGAGAAACACTGGTTTAACTGAACAAATTGTATGTCCAAAAGCAGATTCATCACCCGATTCATGATCTGAAGCATATTCAGGGGTATATGGTCACATTTGATGCCATTAAAATGGTTGTCCGCATAGAGTTAGTCATTCACAGCGACTCCCCTTAATACCGGTCCGTTTGAAGGATGGGTAAGGGGAAACCCTGTCTAAATGAAATTCAGATGATTAGTACCTGCACAATGTTAGGATAAATGGAAATACTTGTATTACACAAATATACATATAATATATGAGGATCTAGCTCAGTGCGGGGTTAGAGACGGTGACACCAGGACACAGTTCACACACGGCTCAGGAAGACATACCCATTTCCATTCACTAAATGGTATAGACCAGAAGGCTGGAAACAAGGCGCAACGCTTAAGTAGTTCTGCACAAATGTTTGTAATTACAATTTTTCAGCTTATTTGGTAGAAACAGCTTAAAATGCATTTCTAGGCAATGCCTCTTCAGTATTGCTGGAGACACGCTGGTAAATGGCGGGGCGGGCGGGGACTGTGAATTGGTTAAGAATAGTGATTTATGGGATTTTTTTTCTTCTGTCAAAAAACAGATCCAAAATCCGCATTAGAGACGGCCGCGCAAAACCCATCGATCTGCTGGCCAAGTACATCAGTGCTGAAGACGATGATTTGGCTGTTGAGATGCACGAGCCTTACACTTTCCTGACTGGACTCACTGTCTCTGATCTGGAAGATTTGCTGGAAGACATCCAGGTGATTTGTGTTTTATCTCCGTACTGGCCCATTCAGACGGGCTTATTTTCAGGCCGCGAGTTTTCACAGATGAGAGTGGGGCATGCAGTCAATGGGGATGCGTGATCAGCCAGCACATGGCATGCAGTCAATGGGGATGCGTGATCAGCCAGCACATGGCATGCAGTCAATGGGGATGCGTGATCAGCCAGCACATGGCATGCAGTCAATGGGGATGCGTGATCAGCCAGCTCATGGCATGCAGTCAATGGGGATGCGTGATCAGCCAGCTCATGGCATGCAGTCAATGGGGATGCGTGATCAGCCAGCACATGGCATGCAGTCAATGGGGATGCGTGATCAGCCAGCACATGGCATGCAGTCAATGGGGATGCGTGATCAGCCAGCACATGGCATGCAGTCAATGGGGATGCGTGATCAGCCAGCACATGGCATGCAGTCAATGGGGATGCGTGATCAGCCAGCACATGGCATGCAGTCAATGGGGATGCGTGATCAGCCAGCACATGGCATGCAGTCAATGGGGATGCGTGATCAGCCAGCACATGGCATGCAGTCAATGGGGATGCGTGATCAGCTAGCACATGGCATGCAGTCAATGGGGATGCGTGATCAGCTAGCACATGGCATGCAGTCAATGGGGATGCGTGATCAGCCAGCACATGGCATGCAGTCAATGGGGATGCGTGATCAGCCAGCACATGGCATGCAGTCAATGGGGGATGCGTGATCAGCCAGCACATGGCATGCAGTCAATGGGGGATGCGTGATCAGCTAGCACATGGCATGCAGTCAATGGGGATGCGTGATCAGCCAGCACATGGCATGCAGTCAATGGGGATGCGTGATTATCAGCCAGCACATGGCGTGCAGTCAATGGGGATGCGTGATTATCAGCCAGCACATGGCATGCAGTTGAATTCTTGGGCAGCACACAGATCCATGTGAATAAACCCAAGGACCAGGTCTAGTTAAGGCAACAATTATCGCTCAAAATTCATCCAAACGGTGACTTCTAAGCGGTAGCTGTTGCATGTAAATGTGCACCCATCGTGCACTTACCGTTCACTTCGTCCATCGCTGACTTCAGGTCAGCATGAAATCCGTCATCCCTGATAAGAGGGACGGCATGCTGTGTTCTCCAAGGGAGCTCTGATAGCATTATATGCAGCCAGCAGGAGAACAAAAGTGATGTATTTAGAGAAAAGGCCACCCGCTGTTCTCTAAATATATGCAAATGAGGCTAGTTAGACTGATTTGTCCATTAGTAGCTAATGCAAAATGATCGCTCACAACTGTCGGTTTCTTTTACAGCAGGCGATTTCTCCCCTTAAGCAATTCAGTATCTTACTACAAAGTAAATACAAACAAGTCACAGATGGGAATCCATATACAAGAGAGGGTTAGGAAATTCCTAATTAATAACTGGGTTTCAGTGGTGCGCCTCCCGTACTTAGGCATTCATCTTACTCCCTCAGTAGACCACATGGTCACGGCCAACCTCCCCACTGCTGACGCCACTGCTAAAAGGACTTGACAGATTTATAACCCTCAAACCGGGCTGGATGGGCGGAGGAGTGCTTTATAAAATACTACTTCTCCCACAAATCTTATATTATTTTCGATCCATCCCCCTAAACATATCGGACTCCACCTTTTTAGCCTTTCAGCGCCAGATGAATAACTTCATCTGACGCGGAGCAAAACCTAGGATTGCATTTTCCATAACATCCAGACCTCTACGACTTGGTGGCATGGGGGTGCCCAACCTTCAGCACTACCATAATGCCTTCTTACTGGACCAAATTAACACTGGTGCTCTGCGGATGCAAACAAATCTTGGCCCGGACTAGAATCTTCCCACTCGCACACTAAAAATTGTCCGGCTCTCCTCCTGGCATTGGTGGTTGGACTCTGCTCCGAGGCTGGTGGCTCAGGGGCAGCGGCTGCTACAGTCCGGGCATGGAATGTGCTATGTAATTCACCGAGCGCTTCTGCCTCAGTGAGGACCCACCTCTCCCCCCCCTCTATATGGTTTGACCTCGCTGATGACCAACCTCTCTCTAAGAAGGTGGCCCAGAGGGCATGAGATGACAATAAAAGATATACACCAGGGGACCCGTGGCATTCCCTTTATCGGGTGACAGATCAGTTCGGTGCCCCGGACTCAGAAATATACACATACATTCCAATCAGCAACTACCTAAAACCAACCATAAAGCCTCCACAGGCATACCTGGGCTATCGGGGCGCTCCTGCAACCTAATCAAGTCACTCATAAAAAACTTACCAACTCCCTCTATCGCTCACAGACACAAACTAAAAAAACAATGTGATTCCTGAACTAGGAAAAAAGATCTCAACATAACGTTCCCCACTACGGAATGGGGCAGGGCACTAAAATGGGCATAAAGACCAAGCGCCTCGGCTTCCCACTGGACACAGTACCAGAAGCTAATGAACAGGTGGTACTACACACCCGTGCCTCTTCCCCTGAATGTTGGAGGGGTTGTGGGGTGTTGGCTACCTCCTCCATATATTCTGGTCATGCTCTCCAGACTGCACATAGCCAACACTCGGCTCACCCCTGAAATGGCACTACTCTTGCTAAATATATAAAGCCTACCTACCTCACATAGGGTAGTTATGTGCCATATATTTCATGTCGCGAGACTCCTGTTTACCAGAAAGTGGAGGACACCACTGATCCCCCAAAGTTGAGGAATTAGAAGACACCCTAGCTCTGAATTACTAACCGCATTTCAGCAGGATAGATTGAAGAAAAATTGTGATCCCTGGACTAGACTAGTTCAGAGTAAGCAAAAAACTTAACTTAACTTAATGTCGCTCCTCCCAGGTTGGGAATCGAGTAATGTGCCCCACAAGGACGTGCCTCCTCCCCCCCCCCCCCTTCCTACCCACCCTCTGTTCCCTTTCCTACCTTGTTACATAGTTTTTGCATTTGCTGAAGTGGTCGTTAATAATGATGTAAGCCTAAAAACCAAATAAAAACTTTGTTTAAAAAAACCCCTCAGTTTCTGCCGAATGCTGAGCGACCGTCTGTGTGTACATGGGGCGTTAGATTCTGTTCAGCCATAAAACCCGTTACACAAATAGTCTAAAAGTTTAAAACTATTTTTGTAGCCCTCATCACCCACTGACCGCACAGCTACAGAATACATAATTAAAGCTGTGATTGGTCTCCTAAATGTCCACTATAATGTCTGTCTTATCACAACCAAAAAAAACTGAATTATGTTTTAGGTGACTTTTTTTGGCCGTGTTTTTCTTTGCTCCTCCCCATAGAGAAGCCTATGGGACGTCAGAAAAACCGCCATACCTGGAACATGCTGTGGTTTAAAAAACAAATTCCACGGACCCCAAAAATGCATCAAAAGTTATGGGGAAAAAAGCCAGAAAAAAGCACCCTGTATTACATTTTTATAATTCCCGCTTGACCCACTTCTAACATCGCAACGGGACTTTTTCTGCCGCAAAAAGAAACCACGATATAAAACACAGCATTTTTTTTCATGGTTATTAACTGTATTGCGATTTTTCAGATTTACATGGAGTTGGAACAGGGAAAGAATGTTGATTTCTGGAGAGACATGACGACGATCACGGAGGATGAAATCTCTAAGTTGCGTAAACTCGAGTCATCTGGGAAGGGTCCAGGTAAGAGATGGGTCTTAGTTGGAGGATTTCATTCTTTCTTGTTTTTAGTTGATCACATGTATACATTTATAAAGTGATGCTTATTTTACCTTCTGTCGAATTTTTCACAGGATGGGGGGAACTGATAAATTGGTGGGGGTCCAGCCGCTGGGACCCCTATCTGTCACAAAAATGGGGGGTCTTGTTTACCCCACTAGGGGTTAGCGCTGTATTGTAACATTGGCCGGAGTGAATGCGGAGCTGGCCTTGCTTGTGCGCTGCTGCTCCGTTCCTTTCAATGGGGCTGGTACAAATAGCCGAGTGTGGCGGGTGTAAATTTTCCATAAATCATGTTTTTTCAAGTTATAAATACTTAAAGGGTTGTCTGACATTTTATTATTATAATCAGGTCCTTACCATAGAAAACAACAAACTAGCATCCTCTCCTCGCTCCTTGTATCTCCTGTACTGGCAGCTAGGGGTCTCCACTGTGACATAAATGTTGCAGTCAGCCTGTGTACGCGATGTCACAGGCTGCTGCAGCCAATCAGTGAGCTTAGCACTCAAGTGCTGAGGTCTGTGATTGGCTGCAGCCTGATGTCTCATGCACAGGCTGTCAAACAACCCCTTTAATTTGTCAATCTAGTCTTTTCTCTCATTTGGCCAGTCGCAGACACTGAGCGCTCTTTTCATCCCCATGTACCCGGGGTACTGACTATCCTGGTCTTGGATGATGACAGTGATAAAAAAAACTTATAAGTGCGGTTACTATTTAATTTTTCACGTCACTAAAATAAAAAACCTAAAATCTTGTAGTTTTCAAACTGGCGATGAAGTCTGGTAATAATCTGTCACTTCCTGTTCTGCAGTCCTCTTATCATAGATGGGATTAGGATGAAAGGTAACGCCTCTGCTGTATATAGATGGCGCAGAATATGGAATGGATGTACAGCCACATCCCTTATGTGAATCCTCTGCCGCATCTTGGCTTGTCCTAGCACCAGGAGGACGGCGTCTTTCCATAGAATGTTCTTTAAAACAGTTAATTGTATCCATAGTAGGAAGCAGGAAGTGTACGAATAAGAGGGCTCCTGCACGCTGGCGAGGGTGATGTCACGTGATTCACGGCCCGAGATCGCCCTCGCAATACTTCTGAAACCCCCTTAATGCGAGGCGTTTTCACAAGGAAGGAGGGATCCCTTTATCCCCGCCGGGGCTGTCACAGCTGCGGCAGGGGATCACAATGTTCTCCCATTATTTTGAATTGGGCCAATGCTGCTGCTGCCGGCCCCATTGAGAACATGTGGAAACCCCTGGATGCGACAGTCTCACATCACTGCGGGGCTGAAGGAATCCCCTCCTCTGCTCTCACAGCCCCGGCTGGGGATCGCGATCTTCTTCCATTGTTTTCAATGGGCGATATTGCAAAAAGAAAGGAAATGCTGCGGGTTTTCTGCCACGCAGCATCACAGGAGTGAGCACATCGCAAATGAGGATGAAATCGGTGAAAATCACTGGTTTCATAATCGTGTTTTCACTCACTCGATCACTTGATTTTCTCGCCAGTGTTCAGGATCCCTCATCCGGCAATGATCAGAGGCCAACCAATGTAGTGCTGACATGACTGATTCTCACTGCTTCCTATGATCTGCTTTCTAAGTTTCCAGTTTATCGAAGTAGGAAAAGGAAATAAGCCCTAAATCCGCTTGTGTTGTTCGCCAGGAGAGCGTCGAGAAGGGGTGAACGCCTCGGTCAGTACAGATGTACAAGCCGTGTTCAAGGGGAAGACCTATAGCCAGCTGCAGGTCATCTCACAGGGGATTGAGAGCAAGATAAAGGCCGGCGGACCGAACCTTGATATTGGGTACTGGGAGAGCCTTCTCCAGCAGCTGCGAGCCTACATGGCGAGGGCCAGGTAAGTGGCCATTGCATCTATTACTCGTTGTAGCTTCCCGCAACTAACTGACAACACTTCGCTCGTCCTCCACATCATCACTCTAGTCCTTGATCGTCTTGCCTAGGGGGTACATTTGTTCTTGCCTTCACAGTCAAAGGCCAAACACCCCTTTGTTGGCTTCCATCTTTAATCCATGGATTTGTACTGAAAATGAAGTTTTGTGATTGGATTTACTGTGTTTTGGGACTATAATGGGATTGTTCTCAGCAAGAAAAGCCAAGTAATCTTGTCGATATACTTTTTAACCCCTTTATGATGCGGCCTTTTTTTTCCATCTTCGTTTTTTCCTCCCCCCTTTTAAAAAATCGTAACCCCTTTATTTCTCCATCGCCGTCGCTGTCTGAGGGCTTGTTGCTTTTTGCGGGACGAGTTGTATTTTTCAACGGTGCTATTTAATGTACCGTATAATGTGCTGAAAAACTTTTAAAAAATTCTAAGTGGAGTAAAATGAAAAAAAAAAAGCTAACATTCCATCATCTTGCGGTGCATCTTGTTTCCTAGCGATGACTCCGAATCCGTGACCTTTCTACAATGTCAATTGCAGAAGAGCCGCGGGTTGGACGGCTTCCATTGACTTTAATAGAAGCCGTCCGTGCGGAATCCGTGGAAACATGGAGCACGATGTGATATTTTTTCGGCGAGTGGAAAATCGCAGTCGCTGTCCGCTCGTGTGATGGTCAATCGGTGCAGCATGCTGCGGATCATCTGCACAGGAGACTATCGCAGATTCTGCAATTCACACCCGGTCGTTTGCAGGGGGCCTTTGGCCGCCATGTCCTTAAGGGGTTAAACCTTACACTCGACTCTTACTACCTCCTGCCGTCTGCTTTACTCTTCCATTCCCACAGAAAACTACTGAAATGCTATAATATGGCAGCATCCTCTGCTGCGCTCCCCTCCTTCTGCCAGTCCCCTTTGTCTGTCACACAGAGCTTACAATCACCTGTTTTTACAAAGTAGCCCCTACATGTGAGCTCCGCTCTAACTGCGGTATCTCTTGCATACAAAACTTCTCTCAAGCTTCATCTATTTTATAGAACGGCTTCCCTCATTCCATCATGCTCAGCCCTCCAAGCCGTCGCTGAACCCCTGCCTCCTCTGACAGGTGTATTCCCTGACCTGAGCCCTTCCTAATCTGACAGGTGTATTCCCTGACCTGAGCCCTACCTCGTCTGACAGGTGTATTCCCTGACCTGAGCCCTTCCTAATCCTGTACTCACATGTGCGCTCCCCTGAGTAGAGCTGCTCGGCCATTGATCTGTTATAGATTACAAGCTTCCATGGGCGCGGCTCCCATCGCATGTATCTCATGATTCGCGGTAGTATTTATCTGTCGTTATTACAGTGCCATACGTTTTTCTTCTCCTTACAGACTTAGAGAGCGCCACCAGGATGTTTTGCGCCAAAAGCTCTTCAAGCTGAAGCAGGAGCAAGGGGTGGAGAGCGAACCGTTGTTTCCTATCGTGAAGCAGGAACCAGATTCCTCTGATGAAAGGTAAGGCTGGCACGATGTGCTGCCATTTAATGAATCTATGCCACGCATTACTTGTTGACTACAGCCGGAGGAGAACTGCTGAGATCACCAGTGTATCTGCAAAGGTAGAATGGAACGTAACGCGGTTGTTCACTTTTTACCTTTTTCACTGTTTTATTCATTTAGCTAGGAAATGATAGTTTTCTAATATACATGTAGATCTCTGCAGTGGCCCCTATTAGCACAAGTAGAATGGTATGGTCCATAGACTGCCCCTAGTAATGGATGACCACTAGATGTGACCTTTGGTATTCGATTGACACTAATCGGACATCTAATAGATGAACAGTAGTTTTTGAGGAGCAGAACTCGTATGATACTACTAAGGGCAGTGCAGGGTGAGTATAGTAAAACGGAAAGTCTGACCGCGCCATCCCAAACTGTTCTTTAGGTCTTTGCAAGGTGAAGAGTTTTTAATTTCGAGCCGGATGAGCCCCGATAAATGTGGTAAGGAGAGAATTCAAGGGTTGAAAGAAGAAGTGTGTTAGGACTTTTACTGGCATATGATGCAAAAGGTATAGACATTTGGGCTGCGGTCCCACGGGGCGGAAATCCTGCAGAAATCTCGTGGAATGACAACAGCGGGGCCGCACGGAAACTCCAGGAGGTTTTCCTGGCAGAAAGGCAGCTTTAAAACCCGTGCCGTCTGATGCAGGTTTTGAAGTGTCTTCGCTGCCTGTATTCCGCCTTCCCCATAGAGAGGAGAGAGCCCGCAGCGAAAACTGTGATAAAATTGACCTGCCGCAGCTTTAAATTCTGCGTGCCATGTCAGTTTCAGCGCAGCTTGGCCGCAACGGCTTCTCCGCAGCACGTGGATGATATTTTTGCAAATCTCCTCCACTTTACTGCTTAGGCTTGGGTTTAAGATTGCCGATGGAATTCCGCCCCATGTGAACCCAGCCTTACCATTTTGACTAGATTTATACGTCCCGCTACTAGAAGGGGTAATTTAGACCATAATTTAAATTTCATTTTGAGAAATTCTTGTAATGGCTGAATAGTTTCTGCAATCGTACATCATGGTCACGTACCATGGTCATTCCAAGGTGTTTACATTTGGAGACTTACACTGGACGAATGTCAGGCAAACGATGTCCAACACTCGCTCCCGCGCTGTTACGCAGCAGTGAGTATCATTGGCTCGCAGCAGGACTGCTGCAGGAGATTTATCTCCTCGCTCTCCCCTCTTTATTCACTTTACATAGCCGCCGTTCAGTACTGATCGGCTTCTGTTTACACTGAACGATCAGCGATCAGTATTTTATGCAGCTTTAAAGGACGATGAGCTGATTGCTCAGTGTAAATAGCAGCCGTTCAGTATTGAACGGCCGCTGTGAAAAGTCAATGGAAAGGGGTGGGGGAGCGAGGAGAGAAATCTGCAGCCCCCCCGGCCCCCTGTAGGCCACTCTATGAGTGAGCTAACAATAATCGCTCCTTTGTAACAGCATGGGAGCTAGTATGTGCAGGGACGAGTGTCGTCCAGTGTAAATGGGCCTTAAAGGGTTGATGATAGTCTGTAATTCAATGTACATAAAAGCAGACTTTTGCCAACTGATATATAACCCAGAAAATCGGGAGAAGGAATCTGTCCCTTTTAGCTTGGGGAAACTATTTCTCTGGATTTTGAAGGAAAAAGCTCATGCCGTCGGCCCATAGCCCTACTGTACTTTCCTGTCCTCCCCAGCACATACCTGTGATGGTAGGAGTGAGATGAAATTGGAAAGCTAGGCCCTCTATGGCTATGCAAAATAAAGCAGGGGAACCCTGAGAAGTGCCACGTGAAAGAGAAAGGTTAGTCAATGGAAGAACGTTGGCTTTTGGGGGGCTTCTATCATTTTAATCTGTTTTAAAATCGAGGGCCAATCCTAAAGAGGAGAAGACAAGCTTTCAGGCAATTCCATTCTGGTGAGTCGAAGGCTTTCATTATATCTAGTGACGCCAGAGCCCAGAGGCAGTCTATATGACATTCCAAGTCCAATGGTTGTCTGAACCCTCCGGCTATTTATACTTGTGGGTTTAGCAGGTATGAAGCCTGTTTGGTTGGGATGAATGATGGAGAGAATTACTTGGACTGGTGGCTAAGACTTTCAATTAGGATCTTGTAGTCAACATTGACTAATGAGATTGGGCGATAGGAGCCACAATCAGTGGGCGATAGGAGCCACAATCAGTGGGCGATAGGAGCCACAATCAGTGGGCGATAGGAGCCACAATCAGTGGGCGATAGGAGCCACAATCAGTGGGGTCTTTACAGGGTTTTAATAGTACTAAAATAGCAGCATTATAAAAGGAAGATGGGAGGAAATCCTCCAGAAGGGTCCGTCATTTATGTCTTTTAAGAATGGGGAGAGTAGTTTTGTATATCTCTTGATAGACCAGGGGATTTATTTAATGCCACGCCTGCCATGGCCTGCTGGACGCATATTATCAATTTCTGCAACAGCTCAGCCGTATTCAGCAATTCCAGCAACCTAATTGGTTGTTTGCATTGGGTGATTCAACCTCATTGGTTGTTAGGGCTGAGCTGTAGCAGAAATTGATAATATGCCTGCTGGACTTGGTCCAGCTTGATAGGGGCATCTAAAAAGGCAACCTGTTCAGTGAATTGGGAATGTAAGGTCTTCTAGGTAAGTAGGAATGTCTGACACAGATGTATTACTTGAGGAGTTGTCTAAATGGGCTAATAGACTGCCTCCAAGTCCTGGGAGCCTCTTATTTTAAGGATAGAATTAGATTGCTTATCTTTTTTATTCTTAGGTAATAAATGACTGGATTGGTCACTCGCTTCAAAGTAATATTGTTTCGTTAAAAACAGTTTAACCCCTTAGTGACGGAGCTTCTTTGTTTTTTTCCATTTTTGTTTTTCCTCCTCCCTTTTAACTCCTCCTTTATTTATCTATCGTTGTCGCTGTATGAGGGATTGTTGTTTTTTGCGGGACGAGTTGTATTTTTCAATTGTACTATTTAAGGTACCTTATAATGTACTGAAAAAAGTTTTCAAAATTCTAAGTGGAGAGAAATGGAAAAAAACGACATTCCACCATCTTTCGGTGCGTCTTGTTTCTACGGCGCACAAACTGCAACAAAAATGCCCTGATAACTTTATTCTCTGGGTCGGTACGATTACTGTGATACCCAATTTATATATATATATAATTTATTTTATTTTTTTTGCTGTACTACTTGTATTTTTTTTTTTTTAAGATATTTAATTTTTTAAAATTATTTTCTGTCTCCATCTTCTGTGCACAATAAGTTTTTTTATTTCTCCGTCGACATAGTTGTGTGGGGCTCATTTTGTGCGGTACGTCCTGTTGTTTCCTTTGGTACCATTTTTGAATATATACCGCTTTTTGATCGCTTTTTATTACATTTTTTCTTGGAGATAGGGTGACTAAAAAAATGCATTTTGGTGGGGTTTTTTTTTTAACATTTATTGTGCATGGTAAATAATGCGCTATTTTGATAGATCGGACTTTTACAAACGCAGCGATACCAAATATGTATTTTTGCTTTATTGTTTAGATTATTATATTGTAAATATGGCAAAAGGATTTTTTTTTTAACTTATTCCTTCTTTTTTTTTTTTTTTTTTTAATACACTTTCTTTTAGTCCTCAGGGGGGACCACAACTAGAGATGCTTTCTGCAGTATGATGTAATGCTATAGCATTACATCATACTATATTCTGACAAGCAGTTGATCAAGCCACCCCATGGGGATGGCTTGATGGACAGTCTGCTAAGGGAGCCCAGGCCCTTTCATGACACCCGCATGGCTACCCCGATCTCATCGGGGGGGGGCGTATGGAACCCCTAAACTTAGTTCGGGGGATTTATTAAATGTCGTTGTCAGGATTGACTGGCATTTAAAGGGTTAACAGCCACGATCGGCCATGCGGCATGTCTGGGCTGTTGCCTGCGGGTGTCAGCTGTAACAAATAGATGACACCCGCGATGTATGGAGGGATAGCAGCGCCATCTCCCTCCATATACGTTCTGCAATGGCAGGACATAAAAACACTCTAGGGCTATCACTAAGGGGTTAAAGGAGGAGGAAGAGACGTCTTCACCTAATGGTGATTGGAGGCATTGTTCCATGGAAGTTTCAGGTTGTGATCCTTCAGCTTTCTGGGGGGCGGGGCTTCAATATGGAGGCGCTGCGGACAAGCGCCTACCTCATCCATGGAATATTGCGGTAGATTGTATAAGCAACCAGACAATTACAACTTCTTGGTCTCCTGTGGAGCCTTACAATTAACGTTAAATGCAAATTCTTCATATTAGAAAAAACATTGCATTCTGTCCCATTTACTGCACTTATAAATTGTTCCAAGTTCTTCATATATGAAGCCATGTGACATCCGTGCCGTATGGACTGCGCTGCGTGCTCACATCAAAGCGAAGGAGATGCTGAAATCGCTGCCCATAACCCTCCCTCTGAACTTACCCTAAAACCAGCCTGCGAGCCGGATGCTGAATACAAGTAGAATGGAAGCTTGTAGGAGGCCCTGATCTATAATGAAGTGCCGACCGCTAGAGGAGGCTTGTATTTTATTTGTGGAATTGTGTTCAAAATAAGACCTTGAAGAAAACCTCAAGGAGGAACTAGGTGTTACGTTTTACTAATTACTGCCTCCATAGAAACCTGAAGGCGCTCTCATTGGAGCCGCTGTGCGAGGGGTTGGGATCCCTTCTGCTGTAAAAGTGCATAGAAAAGAGATCCTGCAGAATTCACCAAAGTGTGCGCAGATATATATTCTGTATTTACGTAATAATATTGTGATATTGTATTACAATTAGATTATTTGTTCGTTAACCGATTAGGCAAACTCGGGAGGATCCTTTGCCGATGCAGCCGGGCGCATCCACTGCAGCACCTGAGGAATCTAAAGAGGCGCCAGAGGAAGAAGGAAAAGATGAAGGTGGAGAGTCCGTACTCATGGAAGAAGACCTCATACAGCAGAGCCTGAATGACTATGATGCAGGCAGATACAGCCCCAAGCTGCTGACCAACCAGGAGTTGCCGTTTGATGCACATGTCGTTGACTTTGAAGAAGACCAACAGAGGCTGGTGTTGTGCCGGCAGCAGATGCAGGTGACAGGTAAGGCGGGATTAGACGGGTTACTGTAAGGGCTCGGTAAATGTTGTACTGTGCCTTTAACTGTAATAAACTCTGTAGGTACATCTGGTGACAGGCTGCTATTCCTCTGCTATTAGCACTGGCGTAACGAGCCGTCATGTATACAATGGCTGGATGTTTAATAGACAGTGCAAAATGTTCACAATAGTTAATTTCCCACAGGACCAAATAAATGTGTTTATGATCAGCTGTTGACCAGTTTGTCACCTTCCGCTCCGGCCTGTGAAGGTCTATAGGTAGATGTGGGTAATACATACTCTTTGTTTAAAAACAATCCAGCCCCTAGAAGAAGTCGTCCTTCTGGTGTATAACCCGGCATGCAGTTACATCTCAGATATGCATATGATTAGAGCTGTGGCGTGATTAGATGAATTGTCTTGCCACAAAGTGGTTTCACCCAGTTACCAGAGGGGGGCGCATTATTGGGATGTGAGAAGCTGGATGGTCGTATCGATGAATTGCCTGCCCGTATCACATCTTTGAGCCAAGCTAGAGGCAGGCCAACAGGGTAATAAAGCCTCGATGCTATCCATATCACATCTTGTATCCAAGCTAGAGGTAGTACAACAGGGTACTAGAGCCTCCATGCCCGCCCGTATCACATCTTGTAGCCAAGCTAGAGGCAGTACAATACGGTACTAGATTCTCAATGCCCACCCGTATCACATCTTGTATCCAAGCTAGAGGCAGTACAACAGGGTACTAGAGCCTCCATGCCCACCCGTATCACATCTTGTATCCAAGCTAGATGTGCTACAACAGGGTATTAGAGCCTCCATGCTCGCCTGTATCACATCTTCTATCCCAGCTAGAGGCAGTACAACAGGGTACTAGAGCCTCCATGCCCGCCTGTATCACATCTAGTATTCAAGCTAGCTAGAGGCGGTACAACAGGGTACTAAAGCCTCCATGCCCGCCTGTATCACATCTTGTATCCAAGCTAGAGGCGGTACAACAGGGTACTAGAGCCTCCATGCCTGCCCATATCACATCTTGTATCCAAGCTAGAGACGGTACAACAGGGTGCTAGAGTCTCCAAAATAAATGCTCCTTTTGCTCTGATATGTAATCACTTATATCAATGTTACAATCTCTCAGAGACCGTTTCATTCGATTCTGACGACTCTTTCTAGGTGACCGATTCTCTTTGGCAGTGAGTGGATTGGATACGCTTACAGTTTGTTAATAACTATTGCCAATTCAGCACTTTTAAGTGACTAATTTGGAATATCTTTTCACGCTGTTCACAGGAGATGCCAGCGAGAGCCCGGAAGACATCTTTATTCGGAAGGCAAAAGAAGGCATGGATGGGGATGAAGCTCAGTTTAGTGTGGAAATCCCAGTTACAAGCAAAGCTTACCTGTGGGCAGACAAGTACAGGCCTCGGAAGCCCCGCTTCTTTAACCGCGTGCACACTGGTTTTGAATGGAATAAGTATAACCAGACCCACTATGACTTTGACAATCCTCCTCCAAAAATTGTGCAGGGCTATAAGTTTAATATTTTTTATCCGGACTTGATTGACAAGCGATCGACTCCTGAGTACTTTCTCGAGGCTTGCCAAGACAATAAGGACTTTGCGATTCTTCGATTTCATGCCGGGCCGCCCTATGAAGACATTGCCTTCAAAATTGTGAATCGGGAGTGGGAATATTCTCACAGGCACGGCTTTCGCTGCCAGTTCTCCAACGGCATCTTCCAGTTGTGGTTCCACTTCAAGAGGTATCGATATCGAAGATAGCAGACAATCCATGTGGACATTCTGACTTTACAAGGGACCTTTTTGGCAGTTATGAAGATCGTCTGTTGGCGTCTCTGCAGCAAAATCTGTTCTTATGTTGTTTCGTTTTACAAATAAAGAAGCCTATTTGTAAGAATTGTATGGCTCCTGCTTGCCACAAGATGGGCACAATGAAACCGTTTGTTTGTATATGTTCCTGCCGTACCCCTATCCTCTCCTCCCCCTATGGTAGTGGTGGTTTCTGGTGATATACATTGGGTCTGGAACGTCCTCACACTTTTTTATATTTTATGTTGTGGTCTTGTGGGGGGAAAAAAATCATGTTTTTCCCCCATTCTGCACTCAACACCCCATAATGACAAAGTGAGAATCGAATGTTAGAAGTTCTTTCTACAATTTCAAAAAATTAAAAACTAACATTTTGCATTTGTATAAATATTCAGACCCTGTACTCCATATTTAGTTGTAGCTCCTTTTGGCACAGATTCCAGCCTTCGGTAGTCTTGGGTATGATGCCACAAGGTTTGCAGCTGGATTTGGGGATCCGCTCACGCTGTCAGGTTGGATGGGGGCCGTCTGTGGACAGCCATTTTCAGGTCTCTCCAGGGATGTTGGATTGGGTACAATCAGGCTCTGGCCGGGCCACTCAAGGACTTTCACAGAGTTGTCCCTAAGCCGCTCCTGTCTTAGTTGTGTGCTTAGGGTCATTGTCTTATTGGAAGGTGAACCTTCTGGAAAGTCTGAGGTCCCTTGCTCTCTGGATCAAGTTTTCATTATCTCTGTACTTTGCTTCATTCAGCTTTCCATCCACCCTGACCGGTCTTCCCTCCCCCAGCATGATGCTCCACCAGGCTTCACTGTGGGGATGGTATTGGACAGGTGATGACCGGCGCCTGGTTTCCATCTGCCCTAACCGGTGTCCCCTTCTCCACCATGATGCTCCACCCCAAGGCTTCACTGTGGGGATGGTATTGGGCAGGTGATAAGTGGCGCCTGATTTCTATCCACGCTGACCGGTGTCCCCTTCTCCAGCATGATGCTCCACCCCAAGGCTTCACTGTGGGGATGGTATTGGGCAGGTGATGATCGGCGCCTGGTTTCCATCCACCCTGACTGGTGTCCCCTTGTCCAGCATGATGCTCCACCAGGCTTCACTGTGAGGATGGTATTGGGCAGGTGATGAGCGGTGCCTGGTTTCCATCCACCCTGACTGGTCTCCCCTCCTCCAGCATGATGCTCCACCAGGCTTCACTGTGGGGATGGTATTGGGCAGGTGATGAGCGGTGCCTGGTTTCCATCCACCCTGACCGGTGTCCCCTTCTCCAGCATGATGCTCCACCCCCAGGCTTCACTGTGGGGATGGTATTGGGCAGGTGATGATCGGCGCCTCCTTTCCATCCACCCTGACTGGTCTCCCCTCCCCCAGCATGATGCTCCACCCCCAGGCTTCACTGTGGGGATGGTATTGGGCAGGTGATGAGCGGCGCCTGGTTTCCTCCAGACAGAAGACTTAAAATTGAGACCAAAATGTTCAATCCTGGTTTTATCAGAGCAGAGATTCTTGTGCCTCATAGTTTAAAGGTACTTTTTAGCAAACTTTAGATGTGCTCTTATGTGTCTTACTGAGGAGGCTTCTCTCTGGCCCCTCCGCCATAAAGCCCAGATTGGTGGAGGCTGCTGTGATGGTTGACCTTCCGGAAGTTTCTCCCATCTGCACACAGGATCTTTGGGCACAGCCAGAGTGACCGTTGGGTTATTGGTCTTCTCTCTTATCAAGACCCTTCTTTCCCTTAGTTTGGGGGTCGGCGGCTCTAGGAAGAGTTCTGGTTGTTCTTCCATGGAAGTATTATGGGGGCCGCTGGGCTCTTGGGAACGTTCAGGGCAGCAGAAATGTTTTTGTCGCTTTCTCCATATCTGAGCCTCCACACAATCCAGTCTCTGAGCGCTGCAGGCAGTTCTGTCCTCCTCATGGATTGGGGTTTTTTTTTAGCTGTGAATGATGTCCAATCCACTGAATTTACTACAAGTGACTCCAAACAAGGTGCAGAAACATCTCAGATGATCAAGAGAAGTAGCAGACCCCTGGGGCCAATGCAAGATGGTAGTTTTTCATTTTAAAAAATGTACAAAGATTTCGACCATCGTGTTGTCACTCCGTGATCGTGGGGCACGGAGGGCAGAACGATGGGGAATACAGGATTACTTCATTGTAAGAAAAAAAGTGACGGGGTCTGAAGACTCTCCGGTCCTGTAGTATACTGCAGACTAAGGGTTGTGAAAGACTGACACCTTAATGGCTCTGGCACCTGGCTACACTACGGCTCGGTTTTGGACTGTCCTAGAGATGCACGGTCCGTGGTCTGTAGCCTTGATTTCATGGAAAGGCTTTTTCTGCCTACTTAGTACACCCCTAGCGCATAGAGCTCCGTACTAAAGTATCTGCGTAGGCTCCATGTACAGAGCTCTGCCGCGCATGAGCCCTATAAGGAGTATTGGTGGTCTCTGCTTCAGTATGGACAGGCCGTTGCTCCTGCTTTACAGGTCAGACATTACAAACCAGCAAGGCTTCCGGTCATTTCAAGCAAGGGATTTAATGTGCTTGAGCCCTGACACTCAGGACATATGATCCATGGAGGACAAGCGTGTAACACATGGCCATCATGACCATCACAAATAGTGATTATACGCTCATTTTTCTCAAGATAGGAGGAAAAGGGCCTTGGGTGAAGGAAGTATTGGCTTTCAGGGGGATTTCACATTTTTCTGGGGTCCGAAATGAATTCAAAAGATATGTGAAATATAAAGAGACAACTCTTACTACTTCTTCCTGCTGGATTCACTTCTGACTTTGGTTAAAAAAACATGAAAAACTGTCACAGGAACTGGCTTAAAAAAAAAATGGGGAGAGTTTACCTTAAGGCGAGCGCTGCGTGACGTGGGGGGGTCACATTGCATCTAATCAATATCGTCAATGGTGAGGCATTCAAATCACAAGATAATGGTCCCAAAAATCTGTATCTGCTGGATTTTTGATCTTCAGGCGTACGCGGGTTAGTCAGCATAGACTTCTCAATGCTTGTAGCTTGTGGCAGGTTTGCAATTTTGTGTTTTTTAAATATTTTTCCAAACTGCAAAATCACAGATCCAAAATAGTCATGCAGCTGCGATTTCATCGAGACACATTGTACGTTGGTAAATTTGGTCAATATGGTGTTTTCTTAACAAAGTATGAAATTTATGTAAAATTTTGAAAAACTTGCAATTTTAAAAATGTGATTTTTTTTTTATTTATTTTTGCCTGTAAGACTATAAATTGGCCTTGCTCTTTGAACAATCTTCTAGTGCGTACAGTGGCTCCCCCAACATACAATATTAATTGGTTCCAGAACTGTATGATGGAAATATTGTATGTTTAAACCAAAATGCTTTGGAAAATTGGTTCCAACGCGACTAAAATGCCACCATGGTGTCCTAAAGAACCGTACCGGACATGCAGATGCGCTGGTGGACAGCACAGCAGTACATCTACTTCACTAATAAAGGGCTTTCACCAGAAACGTTTTTGCTGATTGGCTGGATCTGGCTTCACGTTACAGTATCCCAGAAAAATTCATTGTATGTTTAAAATATTGTATCCTCAGGCCATTATAACATGAGGCATCACGGTATATGATAGCCAATGGGATCATTAGAAAAAGTGCAAATATGGTAATTGCCTAAAATTGGCTTTTTTTCAGTTGGAAAATCCATCTGAAGTTCTGAGCACAAGAGCTGTCATGTCACATGACAACGGTCAGGGAACAGCAAATTAGAATATCCGTCTCTAGTAACAGAGATTGAACAACGGAAGTGTAGGCAGGTGTTGTCTTATGCTGCCCATAAAAGTCTATGAAGAGAAGAGGGGCAAGGAGCTGCTACAGGAGGGAGACAGAAGCAGAGAGAGTCACACAGATATGATGCTGCAGCTAATATTGAGTGGTTACTGTGTCACAGCTACTAGGCACATCTACACTGCTCAGTACTGCTGTATAATGCCCTCCATGATGCTGTTATTTCTCTGTGTGCCCACTGCAGAGAGTTAGGGAGCAGAATCTGAGATTTTCTCAATGTGGCGTGTATAGAAGACCTCATAGCAGCTTGTCTCCACTCAACTGCTCAGGGAAAACAAAGAATTAGAGATGCAGAGGGAAAACTAGTGAAAAATACAAGCAATGATGGCCAGAAATTGTTATTCTTCTTGTACACGCAGCATCATATTCTGAAATGTTAACCTGAAACGTGTGAGAATGCCTAAATGACATTTCCCTGGTTTACTTTATGTTGGCACCGTTTTGTAAATGTCTTTTTTTTCTTTGGAATATTAGAAGGCTTTAGTTCACAGAAAAATGGCCGTGTTACTTACCAATGTACTGGGAAGACCTAGATTGGCAGGCAAAAACCCTTGACGGGGGCTTGTGAGCTTTTGGATTTTGGCCAAAATAATATGCAGTATCTCGTATTTATCAGTATTTTTGTATCATGCAGTGTGGCTTCAAATGCCAGGGGATCTTTAGGAGTCTCTGCCAGCGTGGTTCACTTTTGAGGTACAGGGCAGCCCACTGAATTGAAAAAAATGGTGTTCTTAATAGGCTGTAAGCCTGTATGGAGCACTACGCTTATTATTTGGCCTGGCTCCTTTTGTATCTTTTATCTGTGTGCAATTTCAGTACTAAGTTCAATGATGTCATCCAATGAATGGCTGTGATTGGTTCACCGAGCGCCACCTGAGCCAATCACAGCAATTGATTGCTGAAGGCGGGGATATAGAACTCCACAATGTAATCATCGGTGTAAGAGATATATATATATATATATATATATATATATATATATATATATATATATAGTAGCAACTTGGGTGTTGCTAGCTCAATAGGTAGCCATCTTTCCTCCACCTAGAGGGATGGTTGCGTGTCCGTATCCCATGTCCGGGCCAGAAGTTTGGTAAAACGTTACAAATCTGTACTTTATTTTGGCACATAAAGAGACAGCATCATACAATCTCCATATTGTTGTTCCCCATCACAGCACACACGTACGTCCCTGGCCATCTGGATGCTAAATAAACATGGAGTTTCACTCTCTATCATATGGGCCCAGTACCTCAAACAGATAGCAATGTCCATCAACTTTTACCCATCCAGGGTGTCAACCTAGGGGCCGTGTACCCCTGTCTCAGCCAGCATTAGCCCATCAGGTCCTCTATCAGGAACCTCTTCCAGGGACTTCCTAAGGAGTCTAGGCCTGGAGTTCAGTATGTCTGGAGGTTTGATCTCCTTCAGACAAACCCACACCGGTGTTCGTTCCTCAACAGCATGCTCTCCGGTCCACAAACTGGCCATTTGTGGTACTGCCATACTACAATATAAATGATAAATATACACTCTTTGTAAATACGGCTTATTGAATTTCAGGGTACATAAGACGGTATGCAACAGTAGGCAGGGTTAAAAGGCTGCATACCAATAGTTCTTCAACTGGACCTAATTGGAGATGTAGATGTCAATCATTAGACGAAGGTGGAGGCTTAGGAGGACCCAGCGGCTGAAAGCCCGAACCAGAAAGAGCCACATGCCTGTCCATCGGGGAGATTCGGGCAGATTTGTCTGCCGGCGGCGGGGGAGAGCAGGGAGCAACGGGGGGAGATCTCTTCGCAGAGCTGTGGTGGTACCTTGCACGTGTCATATCTGCCAGGTACATGTCATGTACCAAAGCTGTGTCTGTGACGTCCATGTCATGCAGCAGAGCTGAGTTTATAATATGTGCATGAATTGTGGCACAGATGTGTCTGTCACATGCATATAATGTTGCAGAGCTGTGTTTGTACCATGCGCATGTCATGTCTGTCAGGTGCATGTTATGTACTAAAGCTGTGTCTGTGACGCACATGTCATGGAGCAGAGCTGAGTCTGCCAGGCGCATGGCATGTAACACAGCTGTGTATGTCTGTCACACGCCCCTATACTACAGCTGTGTGTGCGACGTGCATGTAGCAGAGCTGTGTGGTGCATTGCTCCACCAGAAACACTGGTACTATAATTTCCTAATAATTACTAATATGTTTTCATAGTGCAGTCCAGTTTTGTTTGTGCTGTGAACTGTTTTTGCAGTAAATCAGACCATAGTTGGATCTCTGTTGTGTGCCTCGCCTGCTGCACCCCTAACCCACAACCAACATCGTTACAAGGGCACTTTGCAAGAAAATGCATTTCTTTCAGCATGTGTGATAAGGATCGCACGTCCATGCCATGTCGGGGGACGAGAGCCGCCTGTACGAATAGCTGAGTGGCGAGCGCCGGTGGGAACTGCTGCTGCTCCCCTGCCCCACCAATCAGTTGTAGGTACAGGCGGCTCTCCTTTCCTACGATGGATGCGGTCCCAGCCCGCAGCTGTGATAAGGACGAGTGATCCTTTAGCCTGCTGTTAATGCTGGGATAAATCGTTATATAGTGCAATTAAACAGTCATTTCTGTTGGTCCTGCTGGTTCAGGCTGCTCTGTTATCAGCCAATTGTAGCAGCAATTAGATTTACAATAGCTATAGCTGCCAGCATGTGGATCTTGCCATTGCTGGCCGTGGGCAACCAGTAATGATCGCCATCATGCGAATGTCCAGTGAATCCTTTGCAGCACTTTTTCACACCACCCGTCATTCATTAGCGGCTTGAAAGAAAGTTGCATCTGTTTTACTATGGGCTGAGCAGACTGATAATACAGCACAACGTATGTATCTACACAAAGTCCAGCTTTAATCATACTGCCCCCTTATGACAGTCATGGCAGTACACCCTTGTATGGGTGAAGGTCAATTGCAGCTTTTTTGTAAACCTCTGATGGTCCTGTATATATGTCAAGATATGTGAATGTGGGTCAAGTAACTTTACTAAGGGTGCAAAAGTAAAATCAATGTATTCCTACAGAAGCTGACATACAACAGCCAGAACGACATGAAAAGGTAGAACTCTTCAAGTCTTTAATGCAGCTGAGGCCGATTTAGACCCAACAATTCTCGCTCAAAGCCCTCTTTTGAGTGGGAATCGTTGGGTCTAACTGCACTGACATTGTGCAGTTTTCATTGACGAGTCTTTCAGCAAGCTGAAAAGACAATGATGAGCCTTATCAGTGCCGCGCACCGAGTTCTCAGCGGTATATCACTGATACTTTTATTTCAGCTGGTATCCGCTCAGAGAACACAGCAGGAGTATGCAGAAGACAGCGCTCCAGCTGTGTTATGCATACCCGCTCTGAGAGCTCAGCTGTAGATCAGCTGAGCACTCTAGGAAGGCAACAGCTGTATGCAAAAGATAGCGTTCCCGCTTGTCTTCTGCATACAGCATGAGCCTTTATTTACACACTTATGCAAAGTAAACGCTCAAAACTGTCAATCAAACTCCCGTCTGAGCGTATTTTGAGCGATCATCGTGCCGTGTAAATGCACACAACGATGATCGCTCAAAAGATGCCTTTAGAGTGACCGTTGTGTCTAAATGGGCCTTTACAGATGTTTGATGTCATATTGGTAGTTCAGCTCTGCCCTGATGAGGCCTGGCCCATCTTCTGTTATTTCCATTGCAGCGGAGATGCCTTGTTTTAGGTCATCTCGGTTCTATGCCATTAGTGCATTAAAAACTTGCATTACATAAACAAAGACATAGAGGCGCATATGTGAAGAAAATCCAAGGCAGCAGCGGTATCTGAATATTCCCAAACATTCATGCTGCCCGCCGTGTGCGGGGGCGGGTACAGGGACGGAATTGTTTTTGTAAATTTATTTAGTAGAATGCGCTAAAATAAAATAGCATTTATTCGCACTTGTGTTGCTCCTCCCACTCCTGACCGCTGCATTATGCATCGGCACTGTTCTTCGTTGAGTGCCGGGAAAAGTCATCATATGACAAGCACACGCGAGCACGACAGCCAGGAACTGGCCACAGCGATAACATGATCTACCCGAAACTCAGCGGGGACCAGTGCTGAGATGTATTGCTGGGAGTGGAGCGGCACAGGTGAGTATAAGGATGATTACTGAGTAGGCACCTATGAAGGGCACTAGAACTGCGTCAGGGACTGGGGCCTACGAGCGGCACTATTACTGCGTCAGGGGCTGGGGCCTATGAGCGGCACTATTATGGTGTCAGGGGCTGGGGCCTATGAGCGGCACTATTATGGTGTCAGGGGCTGGGGCCTATGAGCGGCACTATTATGGTGTCAGGGGCTGGGGCCTATGAGCGGCACTATTATGGTGTCAGGGGCTGGGGCCTATGAGCGGCACTATTATGGTGTCAGGGGCTGGGGCCTATGAGCGGCACTATTATGGTGTCAGGGGCTGGGGCCTATGAGCGGCACTATTATGGTGTCAGGGGCTGGGGCCTATGAGCGGCACCATTACCGCAGCAGGGGCTGAAGCCTATGAAGGGCACTATTATGGTGTCAGGGGCTGAGGCCTATGAGGGGTAATAGGACAGTTGTATTTGGCTGTGCGGAAGGCTCAGTCTAATGAGAGCTGCGCCTGCAGTTACCAGCATCGATCACTATACAGAGGTCGGAACGATCTTCTGCCTTGTAACCTGTGTTGTGGTGCTGATAGCAGGCAACTGAACAGCTGATGGGCTGAGGTCCCAAATGGCAGACACCAGCCGATCAACTATTGACAACTGCACCTAAGGAGATGTCATCCATGATATTTGCCCGGAAACCCCTTATAATGTGTATCTCCAGTCCTAACATGTTTTGAGCTTCGTAGAAAGCTTGCTGCGGCGAGCTAGGTCCACTGCATAGGCTTCTCCCCTCCGACCACCTTCATGGCTGCAGCTGGCAGTCTGCTGACCCCTGCCCACCTATAACATGGTGCCTCTTTGTAATTTTTGCCCTGGGCCACTTTGGGTTTACATTCTGCCCCTGGGTAGGGATATGAAGAAACAAACATCTGTAAACATGAAACTGTATTCTGTCCATGGCTGGGAGGTAACACGGTACGATAACTCTCTGCCCATGACGATCTGGCCAATCAGTCACGGATTATCCTGGAGTTGATGCACACAATGGAATACTGAACCGGCTCCAAACACCTGGAAAAAAAACACTATAGTAACTGATTGGGTATAAAAGTCGTATCAACTATTTTACATATAATTTACAATAAAAAGAAACCCAAATCCGTTTGTTTTTATTATGTAACAAGAAATATAATTTAATCAATCATTACATTAAAAAGAGGCCTCCAGCAAGTACTACGGGGGAGTTTGATTAACCCCTTTAGTGACCATGCTATCGTGTTTTTACGTCCTGCGTTGCAGGACGTGTATGGAGGGAGATAGCGCTGCCATCTCCTTCCATACATCGCAGGTGTCAGCTGTTTATTACAGCTGACACATGCGGGCAACAGTCCCTTCGGCCGCACGACCAAGCGGGACTGTTAACCCTTTAAATGCCGCTGTCAAACCTGTCAAATTGTGGTGAGATCAGGAGAGCCATGCGGGTGTCATGGCAGCCGGGGTCCTTCTAAAAGACCCCAGGCCTGTAATGGCAGAACGCCTATCAAGCCATCCCCATGGGGTGGCTTGATAGGCTGCCTGTCAGAATGCAGTATGAGCATAAGTGATCTAAGCATCGCTAGTTGTTGTCCCTCAGGAGGTCTAAAAGAAAAGGTAAAAATAAGAACAATAAAGTTTTATTATTTTTTTAAAAGTAAAAAAATTTTTTTGACATATTTACAATAAAAAATCTAAATAAAACAAAAATACATATTTGGTATCGCTGCGTCCTAAAAAAGTCCAAACTATCAAAGTAATGCGTTATTTACTGCGCAAGATGAACGTCGCCCGAAGAAAAACCCCGCCAGAAATGGGCTTTTTTGGACACCCTTTTGCCCCCTCAAAAATCTAATAAAAAAGTGATCAAAAAGTCGTTTGTATTCCAAAATGGTACCAACGGAAACGACAGGACGTACCGCACAAAATGAGCCCTCGCACAACTATGTCGACGGAGAAATAAAAGTTACTGCGCGCAGGAGACAGAAAATAATTTTTAAAAATTAAATGTCTTTAAAAGAAATAAAAGTAGTACAGCAAAAAAAAACTATACAAGTTTGGTATGGTAGTAATCGTACGGACCCGTAGAATCAAGTTATTTTTGTTGCAGTTTGTGCGCCGTAGAACAATTGAAAAATACAACTCGGCCCGCAAAAAACAAGCCCTCATACAGCGACGTCGATGGATAAATAAAGGAGTTATGATTTTTTAAAAGGGGGAGGGAAAAAATGAAAACGGAAAGAAAAAAGAAGTGTGGTCACTAAGGGGTTAAGATTGGTATTTCAAACGCCGGCCTTAATATGATGCAACAGACATATGAACCCCGGCACCTCCGTGGGCATGCACAGAAATCCCCGTCAGTCAGTTTCTGGTGTAAACTATACATAGCTGTGTTGGGACGGGCGCCATGTCTGCTGCCAACCAGCTATACACCTGTGCCATGGACAGCATAGGCAGCAAAAAGTTGCAAAATCTTTGTACATGCAGGGCTTGTGCCAAAGTTAGCAAATTTTATAAGCCACTTTCAGCTTTAGAAATCCCCCCCGATACTTCTATTGTCTACAGGTGACTGCATGATAACAATACAGGGAAAGTCAACAGGATGGATGAATGTTCCGGGTGGTTCCTGTATGTGGTGCCATGTCTATAAGCTCCATTAGAGCAAATGGATGTCATGGACGAAGGCCGACCATCGGGAGCCCCTCGATGAGCTAGAGCCGTGAGCAAATAGCAGCTCTCACTCTGGTAGAGCAGTCTGTCCATGTCATTCGTGATACAGAGGATACTGGATATGGTTGACCGCTTCCACCAGTTACAACAGCCCATAACTGGGGGTCTACAAAGACCCAAGGTAATGAGCTGTGCCGACTATATAAAGGGTTGTTTTTATGAGTTGCCCCTGCAATAGAAGGACCATCCCTATAAGAGACGATCGATTCCGGCTTTCATTTAAGAAAAAACGTTCATCTACTTTCCATTTCATTAACTCTGTTTTAACCCTTTCCAATCCACTGTCTGACCTCTGAAGACATTATGATTTAAGGCTGTACAGCTCTGATGTTGGAAGGCGTCCGTCGGGGTTCTCTTACTGTATATTGCCAGCCTCTCTGCTGTTGGAGCCTATCCAACGTGTCACCTCATGCAGTACTGGCTTTAGCCAGCAGATAGCGCCGTTGTATAACGGCAGAAAAAGAGTAAGCCCCCCTAGGAAAACCAGGATGCAAATTGGATTGGAAAGGGTTAAAGATGGAATTAAAACTGCAGGACATGAATGTTTCTGCTCCACAGATTAACACTGAGAAAGAATAGTAGTTTTTTTGCTCCACGGGGGGGTAAGTACGTTTCTATTTACCATCTACATGGAAGATTCTTCATTGATCAGATGAAATGTTTCCTCTGCTCAGCGCAGAACGTATGGTAGATATACGGGCTGTAAGTGATCAGCCGCACACACGACAGGCACTTCAGATTGGTTTTCTCTGTAAAATGGGAGATGCTTTTCATCATGTGACAGGCTACATCTTCAGGACGGAACTTGCATTCACCTGTACCGAAATGTAATGGAAAAAGGTCAAATAAAAGATAGGATGATCACAATGACGGTGGAGTAGGAGTGCAATCACAGCAGCCCTTCAGATGGCTTTTGAAATATGTTCTACAGCAAAAACACAATTCGGTAGCCGCAGCTACACTCACCGGAACGAGGGACATTTCTTCCGCTTCACCAGCCATTAGCACCCCACGCCAGAGCGCAGGAGTTTGAATAAAGCCGTGGGGAGATAGGTGCTGCCCGATCTTCCCCGTATGATGTATTAACTACGTGCGGGAAAGATCCCGATGGGGAAAATGAAACCTCTGAAATCCTATTGCAGTCGGCGGTTTGTTGTGTCCCGTTGTGTGGCTGTAATCACGGCCGTATAAGGGGAGAAAAATACATTCACGTGTTTTTGCCCTTAAGGATAAAATAGCTGTGCAGGTGACCTACACGGCTGCATCTGCCAAGGAATGGTATGGGAATAATGCCTCTAAGGGTGTCCTACAGATTGTTGCTGCGGGTACTCCGACCTTATTTCCATTTCTATCCCACCCTTCGTTCTACCAGAGCGTCTTGCAGGAGCAGATACTCTGTCGGGGGATGCATGTACCCCTAATTAGAAATAGGGAAGGGATCTCTTATATTCTCCCCATTTTTAATTGGAGAAAGATAGGGAGAGGCAGGTCATGTTCAAGTGTAGGGTTGCCTTTTTTGGGGCGGTTACTCTGCTTGTTCATCTACATATAATAGTTTGGGACATTATAGGGTGCAGTTAGTTTTTTTTAAAATATAATTTGATTTAAAAAATTGAAATTTTAATTAAAGGATACACTTTTCTTTGAATCTCTAAAAATGTTTTGTGGCTGTGACCAGATATTTTGGCCTGTGGGGGTTGTTTATTCCTGATATTCTGTGAGCATACTTTGAGGGGTGCATTTTCTATAATGGGGTGATTTATAGGGGGTTTCTAATACACAGACGCATCAAACATACTTCAACACTGAATTGGTCTCTGAAGAAATTGAGTCCCCCCCCCCCCCCCCCGCCCACCCCCGAGCACGCTCGGACAAGAATGCAGTTACTCGAGAAGAGCGAGGCTCACTCATCTCTAGTAATTACAATTGTTTTATATGTAGTCTGACAAACTGAAGCTGAGCACAACACTCACATCAAGCTACATTGTTGAAAACTAATCTTACCTGCTCCAATAGCTGGGATGGCCACCGACTGCAGGCCAACATGTTCACATTTAGCTAAGATTTCCGAGACTAGATCAGGGATGTTGCTTAATTTACCACCACAGTTACAGTGTAAAATCCATTTACATGGAAGAGGAACTGCTGTGGTCAGCACCAGCTTACATCCAGTACCATGGGCTGAAATAGACAGAAACAAGTAGTTTTAGGATGCAATGATACAAGGGAGATGAAAAGTCCAAATACACTGCGGAAAGTCTATTCACAGAAGATACTCTACATGGTTGATCATAATGGGCTTACCATCTGGTGGATATGCAGATACATTTCAACATTTAGACTTGTGTAGTAGACAGGTCTAGGGCTTTTGTTTCCCTGCACCAGGCATGCAGGTAGGACACAGTGTAGTTGAGCAGAGGATCAGCTGGGTGGGCCATTGGGTACCAAAGCCCCCAGTAGTTTGGATCATGGGGGAGAGGTTGGTGGTAACTACTCCCATGCATGTGTCACATTAGCTTCTGATATCCCCAGATATGGCACACGGAGGACACAGGATACTGGTCGGGGCCACATCACAAAAGGTTTCTGGTATGCCACAAATGAAGACTTATGAAATAATTTGTTGGTGCACTTATACAACAGTCCTCTTCTATGTCATTGTTACTGACACATTGCTCCAAGAACATATCACAATGCAAAGGGACTCGGATATGCCCTTCCACTCCTCTGATATTACAGTGCAGCGTAACAGCAGTTGTACAACTTCCATAGCGGTGGCAGCTGTCAGTGGGAAACAGCGATGAAGCATGGTGAGACTAATCCCACTAAGCTCCAATCAGGAGGCCTTCTGTGTATCCAGAAATACTGGGTAGGGCAGGACCTGTGAGCCAGGCACTACCTCAGAGAAGGCAGTAAACCCAAGAGAGCCTGGCGTACCAATGTGGCAGAGCGGAGGTTGGAATATCCAAAGAGCTGGACGCGGGAGCCAAAAAACGTGCATCTATAGTTTCGCTTAACTTTTTTTTTCAGAACACTGGAAAGGCGGGAGTTTCACCCAAGAAGCCACTCCACTACCCTACTCTCAAAATGACTAACAAATACACTACAAGCAGCAAAACATTGTACAGCAGTGAAAGAAATCCCTTACAGGCCAAATTTATAGAGTGGAGGTTCCCCCTCTACATGACCTCCCACATATCACATGGTCATCCAACCATGGGCCCATAGCATAAACTGAGGAACATAACATAAGTACCCCAGGTATGAGTAGGAGGTCATGGTACTGACGAGGTGCTTTGCCCTCCCACAACCAGTACAGGGCTGAAGTTACCATGTACGGCCAGCCTTGATTTCTGCACTGCACCAGCAACCACTGGCAATGGAGGACTAGCAGATACTGGGGATGGGGGCTGGACGGAAAGTGTACAGTGTCTTCTTGTGTGAGGCGATGAAATTACCAAAATTGTTGCCAATCAGGCAGTTGTCCTGAAGGTGGAGGAGCAGGTGTCTCAGGGCTAAATACTCCCAACTCTATGTCCATCTCTATTGCCAAATCCTGTTCCCTAATGAGTAAAAAACTTTCTCTTCAGTGCAGTAAACTGAAGCTGCCCACATGCCATGCTGGTTGTGTTTAAGTGTGTAAAATACCCGCTCCCCTACTTTTACATCCTGCTGTTCAAAACTTAGTCCTGGATGGTGCACTAATACAGGATCGAACAAAGATTGTATCCGGATACTGGAAGTGCTGGAAGCTCCTCTTCCTCCTGCTCATCTGCAATTGTACTGATACCTACTGCTGCTGACCCCTGGCTTCCCTTTGACTACGCTTCTGTCTCATCCCATTGTACTGCGTACCAAGACTTCCTGATAAAGACTCCCAGCTATCTTGACTACTCTCTAGTGACCGATATGGCTACTTCACCTGCAGCTCCAATGCAGCATCAGTAAGACTTAACACAGATATTTGTAGACCATGATTAAGTCTCCTCTCAGCCTTCTCTTCTGCTAAACATTCCGAGATCCTTTAACCGTTCCTCAGAGGACATGATTTGCAGACCGCTCACCATTCTTGTAGCTCTTTTCTGAACTTGCTCCAGTTTGTCTGTCTTTTTTAAATTGGGTTGCCCAGAACTGGACCCAGTATGAGGTCTGACCACAGAAGAGTAGAGGGGGATAATTACTTGACATTATCTAGACCAGGGGTGTCAAACTCATTTTCACCGAGGGCCACATCAGCCTTATGGCTGCCTTTAAAGGGCCGTTTCTAATTGTAAGACAGTATAGTAAAAGTTAACCCCACAGTGGCCCGATTGGTAATAAGGTCCCCCATAGTGGCCAGTGGCGCACACTATTATACATATATATATGCACACAGAGGCGCACACTAATTTATATATATATATATATATTACATATATATATATATATATATATATATATATATATATATATACACACACACACACACACACACACACACACACACACACACACACACACACACACTTATATACATACATACACACAAATATATTATATACACATACACAGACGCACACTATTATACACACACGAGCACAGACGCACACTATTCTACACACAGACTATTATACACACACATGCGCACACTATTATACACACACATGCGCACAGGAGCACACTATTATACACACACATGCACACAGGAGCACACTATTATACACACACATGCACACAGGAGCACACTATTATACACGCACAGGCGCACACTATTATACACACACATGCGCACACTATTATACACACACACATGCGCACAGGCGCACAGGCGCACATTATACACACACATGCGGACAGGCGCACACTATTATACGCGCACATACGAACACTATTATACACACACATGCACACAGGCGCACACTATTACACGCGCACATATGAACACTATTATACACACACATGCACACAGGCGCACACTATTATACACACACAGGCGCACAGGCGCAAACCATTATACACACACAGGCGCACACCATTATACACACACAGGCGCACACCATTATACACACACAGGCGCACACCATTATACACACACATGCGCACACCATTATACACACACATGCGCACACCATTATACACACACATGCGCACACCATTATACACACACATGCGCACACCATTATACACACACATGCGCACACCATTATACACACACATGCGCACAGGCGCACACCATTATACACACACATGCGCACAGGCGCACACCATTATACACACACATGCGCACAGGCGCACACCATTATACACACACATGCGCACAGGCGCACACCATTAAACACACACATGCGCACAGGCGCACACCATTAAACACACACATGCGCACAGGCGCACACCATTATACACACACAGGCGCACACTATTATACACACACAGGCGCACACTATTATACACACACAGGCGCACACTATTATACACACACAGGCGCAAACCATTATACACACACAGGCGCAAACCATTATACACACACAGGCGCACACCATTATACACACACAGGCGCACACCATTATACACACACAGGCGCACACCATTATACACACACATGCGCACACCATTATACACACACATGCGCACACCATTATACACACACATGCGCACACCATTATACACACACATGCGCACACCATTATACACACACATGCGCACACCATTATACACACACATGCGCACACCATTATACACACACATGCGCACAGGCGCACACCATTATACACACACATGCGCACAGGCGCACACCATTATACACACACATGCGCACAGGCGCACACCATTATACACACACATGCGCACAGGCGCACACCATTATACACACACATGCGCACAGGCGCACACCATTATACACACACATGCGCACAGGCGCACACCATTATACGCACACATGCGCACAGGCGCACACCATTATACGCACACATGCGCACAGGCGCACACCATTATACGCACACATGCGCACACCATTATACGCACACATGCGCACAGGCGCACACCATTATACGCACACATGCGCACACCATTATACGCACACATGCGCACACCATTATACACACACATGCGCACACCATTATACACACACATGCGCACACCATTATACACACACATGCGCACAGGCGCAAGGGCGCACACCATTATACACACACATGCGCACACCATTATACACACACATGCGCACAGGCGCACACCATTATACACACACATGCGCACAGGTGCACACCATTATACACACACATGCGCACAGGCGCACATTATACGCACACATGCGCACACCATTATACACACACATGCGCACAGGCGCACACCATTATACACACACATGCGCACAGGCGCACACCATTATACACACACATGCGCACAGGCGCACACCATTATACGCGCACAGGCGCACACCATTATACACACACATGCGCACACCATTATACACACACATGCGCACAGGCGCAAGGGCGCACACCATTATACACACACATGCGCACATGCGCACACCATTATACACACACATGCGCACACCATTATACACACACACATGCGCACACTATTATACACACACATGCGCACAGACACACACTATTATACATACATCTGCACAGACGCACACTATTATACACGCACAGGCGGACACTATTATACACACATGCGCACAGGCGCACGCTATTATACACACACAGGCGCACGCTATTATACACACACAGGCGCACGCTATTATACACACACGCGCACAGACGCACGCTATTATACACACACGCGCACAGACGCACGCTATTATACACACACGCGCACAGACGCACGCTATTATACACACACGCGCACAGACGCACGCTATTATACACACACGCGCACAGACGCACGCTATTATACACACACGCGCACAGACGCACGCTATTATACACACACGCGCACAGACGCACGCTATTATACACACACGCGCACAGACGCACGCCATTATACACACACGCGCACAGACGCACGCCATTATACACATACGCGCGCACAGACGCACGCTATTATACACATACGCGCGCACAGACGCACGCTATTATACACATACGCGCGCACAGACGCACGCTATTATACACACACGCGCGCACAGACGCACGCTATTATACACACACGCGCGCACAGACGCACGCTATTATACACACACGCGCGCACAGACGCACGCTATTATACACACACGCGCGCACAGACGCACGCTATTATACACACACGCGCGCACAGACGCACGCTATTATACACACACGCGCGCACAGACGCACGCTATTATACACACACGCGCGCACAGACGCACGCTATTATACACACACGCGCACACACACACTGTTATACACACACGCGCACACACACACTGTTATACACACACGCGCACACACACACTGTTATACACACACGCGCACACACACACTGTTATACACACACGCGCACACACACACTGTTATACACACACGCGCACACACACACTGTTATACACACACGCGCACACACACACTGTTATACACACACGCGCACACACACACTGTTATACACACACGCGCACACACACACAGTTATACACACACGCGCACACACACACAGTTATACACACACGCGCACACACACACAGTTATACACACACGCGCACACACACACAGTTATACACACACGCGCACACACACACAGTTATACACACACGCGCACACACACACTGTTATACACACACGCGCACACACACTGTTATACACACACGCGCACACACACTGTTATACACACACGCGCACACACACTGTTATACACACACGCGCACACACACTGTTATACACACACGCGCACACACACTGTTATACACATACGCGCACACACACTGTTATACACATACGCGCACACACACTGTTATACACATACGCGCACACACACTGTTATACACATACGCGCACACACACTGTTATACACATACGCGCACACACACGCGCACACACACTGTTATACACATACGCGCACACACACACTGTTATACACATACGCGCACACACACTGTTATACACATACGCACACACACACTGCTATACACATACGCACACACACACTGCTATACACATACGCACACACACACTGCTATACACATACGCACACACACACTGCTATACACATACGCACACACACACGGCTATACACATACGCACACACACACTGCTATACACATACGCACACACACACTGCTATACACATACGCACACACACACTGCTATACACATATGCACACACACACTGCTATACACATATGCACGCAAACACACACACTGCTATACACATATGCACACACACACACTGCTATACACATATGCACACACACACACTGCTATACACATATGCACACACACACACTGCTATACACATATGCACACACACACACTGCTATACACATATGCACACACACACACTGCTATACACATATGCACACACACACACTGCTATACACATATGCACACACACACACTGCTATACACATATGCACACACACACACACACACTGCTATACACATATGCACACACACACACACTGCTATACACATATGCACACACACACACACACTGCTATACACATATGCACACACACACACTGCTATACACATATGCACACACACACGAACTATTATACACATACGCGCACAGACGCACACTATTATACACGTACGCACACAGACACGCACACATTTTTACATACATTTTTATACTTCCCTACATCCAATGTGGTCCCACTGGCAGGCTGCTTTCAGTCCTTCTTGGGGCTCTCCTGCTTACTTGGGCCCCTGATGTCTCCCCAGGCCTGCAGCCATGAACTGAGGTAGGGGGACCTCTGACCAGCTCTCACCCTGCTGCTCCTCCTCAGTGTCGCTCTCCTGGCACCAGAGATCATGTTCTCTGCAGTCTTCTTCCCCCCTCCGCGGCCATTGTCAGTGTGCTGTCGGCACTCTATTACTGTCTGCTCTACTGAGACAGAACAAGCCGATTTGTCGGCGGCAAATTTGATCAGTTCCCCCTCAATTCCCTCCTCTAGATAGTTTATAAAAATGTTGAATACTGGGCCTCGGACAGAGCCTTGTGGCACCGCACTTGATACAATTCTTCCAGTTGGATTGGCAGCCATTTATGACCACTGAGTATGAATTATGATACTGAAGAAAAATATTAGAAAACCTGGACATTAAAGGCGCAACTCCTATAATCCATAGAGGATAGAACGAATAACCCGGTTCTTGATTAAATATTTAAAAACAGCCAATATTAACACGTTTGTGGGATGCAGACCCTTCCTCAGAAACAGCTGTGAAAAGTGCCATGTATAGTAATAAAATAGTAAGGGAAGAGAAATGTACATAAAAGGTAAGTGAGTATATATAACAACTCTTAGGCCTCATTCACACAAGCGCTGTTTTCGCCCTGTTAGCAAAAAAGGGAGATGGAATAAATCCTCCACAGAGCCACCTATTGGAAGGCAGCATTCCTTCAAGTCAAAGTTAGACTCTTGTATAAAAGCCTTGTTACAATGTAACAACCCTACATGTATTAGTAGGAATGGGTGGTGTTCTGGAGGACTAAAGAGTCTTGACAGCCTATCAGACACATCCTTGATTTGTGCCCTGGAGGACAGCACACCTCCTGTGAGGTGTCAGGTCTGCAGACAGCGGCCTCTGTTCCTCTCAATAGGGAATCCCCCACAACCACCACTCTCCTTCTCTTCACCACACTTTTTCTCCATCCAAGAGGATTCTGAGTTCTTACTAGACAGTCTTTTGTGGGTAGAGTCATTTCTTGATGTACCTCTTCGTTGTTTTCCTGCGTGAGAGCCTCGTACCGGATCCCGATCACTATGGGTGCTGGCTGACTCCTGATCCTCTGGCTTCTTTGGGTCACATACTTCCATTCCTCGGCTTCTGCAGGTACGCTGGACATTTCTTCAACATTCTAAAGAATTATCTCTGCTTTGTCAAGGAAATCCTCACCTTCCTTAATGAGTTACATTGTATCTGTTCTCTCCTGAAGACTTCACAACTTTTCCTCCAGTAGAGACACAAGCTTACATTTCTGGCCGGTCAAGTTTGGCTTTTCCTCTGTTGGGTCTGTAAACCTATAACATACGTTGCAGCTCCCCATATGGCTCCTCTTCCCCCCTTGTTGCACGCAGTCAGTTGATGTCACTTCCAAACCTCTAATAGTCAAGAATTCTTGTTATGATATTTAACCTATGAGATGTTACTAAATGTAAAACACATGGCCTGGTGATGTCCTCCAAGCAACTAGACCCAGCTAAACCCAGCAATCATCCCACTCACAGCGACTCTTCACTCTTCCCAGAATGCACCAAGAATTACCAAATTGTCTTCTTGGAGCCAAAATCTCTGGCCTTCTTGAACCTTCCCCTCAGCAAGTATGCATTGGGAATACAGGAACAACTCCAGAGGTACAATGGGGCATACTCCATGTCAGGTGCTTTGATGCCTGGCCAATAATTTGCTCTGGAGCATAGAGTGCAACAGCTGCTTTAGGAACCACAGCTGTCAGAGACCCCTCCTGAACTGGTGCCTCTTCTGGAGCTGAAACCACTGTGGTAGCATCAGTTGTGGTCTCCTTCTTGCCATGGCCCACCCTGCTCATAGTCTGTGTAGCCGAACAGAGGGTTGGGCAGGGTGGACCAAAGGGTACCAGAGCCTCTGGTAGTTGGAGTCATAGGGGGTGAGAGTCTAGCAGCACAGACTCCCCAGTAGCTGGAGTCCTGAGGGCATGGAAGTCTCACCACACTCGTAGGTGGTATATACTCTGGTGTGTGTCATATTAGCTTCTGATCTCACTAGATATGGCACATGGGAGGGATAGGTGATTGGTCGCAGCCACATCACAACATACTTCTGGTATGCCACAAAGATTAAATAATTTGGTGGTGCACTTATACAACAGTCCTCTTCTATGTCAGCGGCACCGACACCTTGCTCCAAAGAACGTATCACAATGCAGAGTGACAACAGTGAGAACAGACCAGCGATGCAACGTCTGTGATGGGAAGAAGTGATGGAGAATGGTGAGACTCTCGCTGAGCTCCCCTCAAGATGCCTTCTGCGTCTCTGGAAATACTGGGTAGAGCCGATGAGCCAGGTACCGCCTCAGGGAAGACGGTAAACCCAAGAACCAAGCGTACCAATGTGGCAGGGTGGAGGTTGGAATTTCCAAAGAGCTATAGGGGTGAGCCAAAGAACTCTCATCTATAGTTTCTCTTAATGTCTTCTTAGAACACTGTGAGAGCTGGAGTCCTGCCAAGGAAGCCACTCCGCTGGCCGGCTCTTGCGCGCCTACGATTTAAAGTGACAGTAACAGATATACTACTAGCAACAAAATATTGTACAACAGTAAAGGAAATCCCTTACAGGACAAATTTAGGGGGTGGAGGTTCCCCATCTTTGCTACTGGTGAATTTAGTGAGCATTGCAATTTTCCGTTAGAGTCATGAGGACCCAAATAAATCTGGTCATCCAAGTATATTGTAGTCGTAGCTACAGAATGGTCAGTATTTACCTTCCCTGGCGGTCTTAAGAATATCCGGTCCAACTGCTGTGAAGATCCTTGCAGCTACAGCTGTGGGAGACAACGCAGTTACATCTAATCAATAAGCTGAATCATTTCTGCTAACAGTATGAGAAATTCATAATGATGGAACGGATGATCATGGACTCCAGCATGTGGGCTCAGTGGGATACACATCTAATTGTTTTCATGTTTCTCGAAAGAAAAAGACAAGAGTAGAGTAAGGCCTGGGTTTTCCTGTAAGACAGTATATATGGCGACACTGGCATTTGTAGCTGGGAGGGTGGCCATAGAGGAGACAGAAGACAAGTACAGCCCATACAACAAAAACTACGAAAATGGATGTTTACCCAAAAGCCATCCATGTCTTAAAGGGGATGTATCAGAAATGTACCTATTGTTTAAACCATGGGGAATTTATTAAGACTGATGTTTATGTCGATTTAATCTGAAGCCCGCTGGAGGAAAATATGGTAAATGTAGTAGGAGACACATATACGCGTCTTAGGCCGTTCAGGCACCACCATCTGAAATTTGTTATAATTTATTCCAACGTTTGGCAACAATTATAGAAAATCGGTTGAGTTACGGATTCTCCCAACCCTTCCATTACTTTTATTTTTGTGAATGTGGCTGGAAAGGGCTAAAAGGTTGCATATTTTTGTGCAAGTACCGCTTGTGCAAACATTTGACTTCTCTATACCACAATAGTGGTGCACATCCCTTCAGAAATGGTCCCAATTAGAGATGAGCGAACACGTTCGGCTCCGCCCCTTTTTCGCCCGAACACCGAACTTAGCGAACACTTCAGTGTTCGGGCGAAAAAGTTCGGGGGCCGCCGTGGCAGCGCGGGGGGGGTGCGGCGGGGAGTGGGGGGGAGAGGGAGAGAGAGAGGGCTCCCCCCTGTTCCCCGCTACTGCCGCCCGCGCCGCCGCGCATCTCCCCGCCCCCCGGCGGCACCCGGACACTTACGCGCGAACACTGCAGTGTTCGGCAAAGCCGGTGTCCGGGTGCGGATGTGTCCGTAACGGACACGTTCGCTCATCCCTAGTCCCAATTCTTTATGTTAAAGAAAATTTTTCATAATTTTTTTAATAACAAGCAACTTTCTATATTGAAAAAAAAAATCCTGAAGTCCTGCAGTTTTCACACTGGCCACTAAGCATAATGATAGATTGACACTTCTTAATCAGTAGAGAAAGGTTTTCACTAGTCATCGCATTATCATCACAGGTAGGGTTATAATGATCACAGTTCATCAACCCCTCCCTGCACAATAACCTTTGTAGAAATCCAAGCATACTAAGAAATCCCTCCCATAGAAGTCAATGAGTCATCTCCAAGCTACAGGTTTCTATGGTCCCTGTGGCTTCACTTACTTTATACACAGGTAATACACAGTGCTAAAAGCATTGACTTACATTGGATCATTCAGACCTACCTATTATGCGTTTGGAAAAAAAGTAATATCTCCTTTTTTGGTGCGCATTACGTGCATAACAAACACCGTTATCGTCCATGGGCGCATCAAATATGCAGTAAATACGCATGATACTGAACATCTGCTGTCTAATAGAAATTGTAAAAAATACATGCCTAATACACGGACAACATACGCCCGTGTGAATGAGCCCTAAAGCATTTCATGGAATGCTAACTACAATCAGTATATAATTTGTAATGGGCTAATAAAATATAAGCGATACATTCAATTTAAGTGGCTTGTCTCAATTTTTTATATGCTTTAGGCCGCCTGCAGACGGCTTGGTCGGATCCCACTACAAGAATTCTCACAGCGGGATGCGGACCCCTGCAGAGACATGCGGCTCAACCGCCCCCGGCGTCTCCTCTCTGCGCTGTGTACCGGGGCTGCCGCCCAGCCGGCGCATGTGTAGAGCGGAGCAGGCCCATCACCACTGACATTTCTGTGCGGGCCTCGGCGAGACCCACACAGAAATAGAACATGCCGCGGTTTGTTTTCCCTGTGTGATTTCACGTGGACAAGTCGCGGCCGTCTGCCTAGGATTGTATTTTCTAATGCAATCCTATGGTAGCAGCCATAGGCGGAAATTCTGTAGCAAATCCCGCTGCGGAATTTTCAACCATGTGCAGGGGGCCTCATTTGAGCAAAGATTAGGAGCTCTAAGAGCCAGAGCCCATGAGTGGCTTGTGGAAGGTGGTCAATACAGAGATCTCTCCCATCATCTATTATACCCAGGACTGTAATAGGGAGCGCTCTAATAACCATGTATAGATATATCAGGGGTCAGTACAGAGATCTCTCCCATCATCTATTATACCCAGGACTGTAACAAGGGGGCGCTCTAATAACTATGTATAGATATATCAGGGGTCAGTACAGAGATCTCTCCCATCATCTATTATACCCAGGACTGTAACAAGGGGGCGCTCTAATAACTATGTATAGATATATAAAGGGACAGTACAGAGATCTCTCCCATCATCTATTATACCCAAGACTGTAACAAGGGGGCGCTCTAATAACTATGTATAGATATATCAGGGGTCAGTAGAGAGATCTCCCCCATTATCTATTATATCCAGGACTATAACAAGGGGACACTATGTCTAGAGAAAAGAAGGTTTCTACACCAAAATAGAAGGGGGTTCTTTACTGTAAGAGCAGTGAGACTGTGGAACTCTCTGCCTGAGGACGCGGCGATGGTGAATTTGATAAAAGGGTTCAAGAGGGTCTTTCATGAGAATTACAATATTACATGTTATATCACTGATTACTTAAGTATATATTTCACGATGAGACAGCCTTTGGTTTATCAAGAGATTCTTTTTAATGTGGTGTCATAAGTTTTTTCTTGAAAGAGTTTACTGTTGCTTCAAAGTCTATTGTAAGGATATTTCCACAGAAGTCATTCTTGGACCGCATGGCTTCTTCACCAAGATTCATTAGAGCCAAAAGAGCAGAAATGACAGGGCTTCTAAGGTCATGTATTCCTGTAGTTTAGGGCTTTAAGGCCTCCTTCCCACGAACGGATTTACGCCGCGTAATTCGCGGCGAAAATCCACTGCGTTGCCCGCTGCTATTAGGTTCTATTGAACCTAATAGCACAATGCTCACGATGCGGAATTCCACCGCGGAATTCCTCACCGTGAAATCTCCCGTCCTCACCCGCGGCATGCTCTATTTGCCGCGGGTGTACGCGCAGACGGCTTCCATTGCAGTCAATGGAAGCCGTCCGTTCACGCTATCTCCCGCCGTAACACAGCAGAAGATAGCGTGAAAACGCTTTCCCGCCTACCGCCGCCGCGTCATATGCGTCATACGCGGTGGGCGTGTCACATGACGCGGCGGCGGTGGGCGGGGAAGCGTCTTCACGCTATCTTCCGCTGGTAAGTATGGGGTCTCTGGGAGGCGCCGTGACGGGCTTCGCAGCGGAATATTCCGCCGCGGAGCCCGTCACGCTCATGTGAAGCCGGCCTTACAGAAGGATTTCTTAGTGTCAAAATTGCATCACAACAGAGAGGAAGGCTCCATAGGGAAACAGGGGCTACAAAACCTCACAAGTTGCGTGCATATCGCGAAACCCATAAGGTTTTGAATCACAATGTCGCAGGCTATAAAACATCGCTAATGTGAAGAAACTCATAGGAAAGCATGGGCTTCACATACATGCGATTCGTAGCGCTGTCGCATCGAGAAAGTCACATGACTTTGTTGCCCATGTGAAGAAGGCCCAGAGGTTCATTCATTTCAGTTTAGCCGTTTAGATGCAAACACATTATTTTAGACCCTCACAGTGAATGTATAATGTATAATCAATCTTAGATACTCTCAGTGAATGTGTAATGTTTTCATAAATCAGTTTATTGGGATGAAACAATATCAATCTCAGATACTCACAGTGTGGACCCCAGGTTGCGAAGTTGGTGGAGTTGACTATGGCGTCTGTAGATTCCTCACCAATGTCACCGTAAACCACAGACACCGTTAAACGGCCAGCTTTCTTTTGTGTATGCTGTCCAAGGACGGTCCTAGTAAAGCTGCCTGAAAGACGTATTCATTTCTCATGTGTTAAGAGAAAGGAAAATAAAAGCAAGAACAAAAGCTGCGTTCAGATGGGGCGAATCGGTTGTGAAAACCTGCAACCGTGCCCAACATAATGAAAGGGAATGACACTATTGGCACACAGTGGAAATACCCATGCAACGGAAAGTGTGAAATATGCAAATCCTGAGACAAAATCCGCATATAAACACATGCGACATAAGTACCTGATCAAAAGCATTGAAACAATCTCTTTCCACCACGTGTGCATGTCATTGTACTGCAGATTTTAAAAGGACACTAACTTTTCAGACAACTTATGCTCATCTCATAGCCTGAGTAAAACAAATATTTTAATGAAATTGATGCACAATCAGGTTTGAAGCGCCAGCTTCTCTGCAATCCACTGCCCATTGTTAGGCATTCAGCTTCACTACTAACTTTGACTTTTGGACATCTTAGCTGTGAGGAAGGGGCTGTCTTCACAAGCTTAGGATCCCTGGACTCACACTGCTCACAGATCTGCAGCCAGTGTGTACACAATCTCTGCATCTCCCCATCTTAGAATTATCTAATCTGGCAAGTATATTTATTTTTCCTATAGACATACAACATAAAGATAAGAATTGGGGAATCATTTGTAAAACATTACCTCCATTTTCCTTGCATAGCTTGATTTGCTGTCCTAAGTTCATTGCCAGGAGTTTTTCTCTGTAGGCCTGTAATATAAAGCAATGTGAGGTCAGTTGTCCAGCTAGAACGTAATCCGCCTGATTCTGTATGTGTTCTTCATATTTACAAGTTTATACGTTTCTTCACTGTTGGTCTCTCCTCTAAAAAACCCTAGTCAGACTATTTTTTCAGGGCTTTCAACCCAGCTAAGATCAAGGAGTGCTACGTCTTCCAAACAACCAAATTCAGAATCAGACGGAGCTGACAGAAATCGTAATCAAACAGAACTCGGAATCAGATAGAATTGAGGGCAGGAACTCAGACACAACATGAACACCAAGAAACAGACTTCACACTCACCAAATGGGGAACTAAGACCAAACACGGAAATAGCGAAACAGACTTCACAGACTTTAAAACTCAGGAGGACTCAGACAGAACCGCAGGACTGAAAGACAGACTACATACTCGCAGACAGGCATAAACCAAAGACTGCCAAGCGCACAAAACACTCACCTGCATACCTAGCCAGATGGAATAACTATAGGGTGTATGAGGTATTCATTCATATTGTGGCCAAGATACTTAAGCTCGCGAGCCCACTTCATGGATCCTCGTTGTCTCACAGGCAAACCCCAGGAAACCTGCCTGAATGCGGGGCGATCGTCTCAACAGTGACGACTCCACGCTGGAACCTAGGGACCTACCTAATCCTAGATGATGAAGCATCCACAGCAGGACACAGATCACACTAAACCAAAGGCAAACTGCACAGACACGCAGGAACATGACACTGATCACATCAAAACACACACTGAACATGCCTGCTCACACCTCATGTCCAGCCACATGCACATACATGCAGGAACATAACACTGTTCACACTGAAAGCTGCACAGACACACAGGAACATAACCTTGAAAAAACATTAGACAGACCACCAGCCATAGCAGAGGAGCTGGTATATATGAGCAGCAGAGCCGGGGGATTGGCTGGCTGAAGCAATCCACACCAAACCAGCTCAATCAATCCCAACTGTGAAGCTGAGCTGCTGGGATAACATGTAGAAGAGATCCCAGCGGAACGCTCTAACAAGCAGGCATAACTAAAATGTTATTCTGTAACGGTTTGAAATTTGGGTGTGGTTTTAGCTTATTTCCAATAAGTAAAGCCTTTTGCACACACAGGAGCAGCATCGCTCCCTCCAAACTCACAAACTGCCCCAAAGAACGTTCCCATGTCCATCCTATGCATACAAAGATGAAAATACTATGCCTGGCAATTTTGTTCTGCCATGGCAGAATGAAAAACTTTTCCATGGACAGCAGTGTGAAGGTTTTATATACTTTACCAGTATGGAGAAAGAAAAAGAGGTGTACATAGTCCATAATCAGCATAAAGTTGCAGATTGTTTCGATCAGTGCATTTACTTTTATTTGAAGCGCTATTCAAGGGTCTGAAAACACTATTTGGTCTCTTTCCAAATAGTGCCCGTACTAGTGAAGAGTTTGGCCTTAGTAGTGCTTTTTCCCCACCTTGCTGCAGGTGACAATTTGAGACGACCGTTTTCGCAATTAAAAAAAAAGTCAAGTTTAAGTGTGACAACATGAGGATGGTGCAGACAGTCAATAATATAATGGCCTCATCTCTCCTGGTTATTCGGCTACTTAGACACCTTGTATTGCAATGCTTATGCCTGAATGCTTACGTGCTGGTGGTGGTTCATGTCCCTTGAAGTTGATAACTAAATTGTGGGTTCTCCCTCTCTTCTGCAGTGGGAGCGGTTCCAATTGAGTTAGAGTTCCAGGAGCTGTAATGTGTCCGGTGAGTTGCTTGTCTGCCTATCTGCTTGGCAGGTTGGTTGGGAAGGGTCCGTTACTTCTGCATGAGGACGGGTTCTTGCTGTCCAGGTACCAATTTGTTATGCTTTTTTGTAGGGCTTTGTCTTTCTTTGGCCTTGAAGAGTCTTAGTTTTCGCCTCATTTTTTTTGCATTGAAGCAGTGGAAGAAGCAGCCAGGTTGGCCCTAGGTCCTGAAGTGGTGATTTGAATTGGTAAGTGGGAGTCATGTCGCTACAAATCTTATGTTCACCCTCATAGCGGGGTTGGTAGACCTCCCTTTTGGTTTCAAGGTTTTTCTTGTTTGCTTTTGATGAGTTGTGAACTTTGGTTTGTTCCCAGTTTGTGGTGCAGCCCTTACGTGGATTTTTGGACGTTCCTTTGTGTATTGTGGTCATCAGATGACTGGGATTCAGAGGTATTGTCTGGATCTGTGAGTTGCTGGAAGTGCATTGTTTTGCCTGGCAGGACAGGGCTCCTCAGATTCTAGTGTTAAGTGTCAGGAGTCCAACCCTTCAGGGAGCTAATCAGAGACCTCCAGTCTCAGTTTCCTGGGACGATTATGGTTTGATCTGAGATGGTCTCTTGGAAGACTTGGCACACTGTTCATTCTGTGGTTAAGCTGAACAAGTCCTGCATAAAAGTGAACAGAGCCATTTTGGCTTTTTGTATTGTGTAATGGGAAGGTTGTGGTGACGCATTTTCATATGGAGTCTGAGCATCGCAATTACTGGCTGAACAATGGGGTACACTAATGCAGTGGGCACTGACCTTTAGGTACTGGCGACTGAGGGTGGTATTGAACGGGCCTCATTGCTATAGGGTAACTCACATCCTTGACGTTTAAGACATGCTTGCAGTTCGTGAAGTTGCTCCTAAATTCATGGAAGAGTATTCATTGGGATATAGTCCCCTGAATTCATAAAGCAATTCTATTTGGTCTGGCAATTTGGGACTTTTATGGGAGTGAGTCCTTGGTAGTCAGTAAAAATGAAGGTAGCCAACTGGGTGGCTAGTGGTGTTGGCTGGCGATAAAGATCGCATGATTCTGGATACTAGATCCTGTAACCAATTCTAAGGACGCCCCATCCTCTGCTGTATAAATTATGTTAAAGGAGATATTATAGAAAGTCAGGAAGATCTTGAATAACTCATACTAAAAGGTTAAAGAAGGCAGTGAAGAGGCCGGCCTACACTTGAATATCAAGAAAACTAAGATCATGACAGACGGTAACAGTACAGGAAAAATCTACATCAACAATGAAAAAAAAAAATCAAAGCAGTTTAAGACTTCACCTTCCTTGGATCAAAAATGAACCAAAAATGGAGGATCAGGACCAAAAACAATGAATCACACGAGGTCGCAGCACAATGTTAAGTATGAAGAAGATCTGGAAAAACAGACCTAAGAACTGCAACAAAATGCTGGATAATCAATGCAATAATCTTCCCACACGTGGAATCTCTGTGGACAGAAATACAGGGAGCAAAGAATAACAAAATCCTGATAGGGGTTTTCTATAGACCACCAAAACACCAAAAACAACAGAATAAACTGAAACCTTACTACTAAGGCAGATAGAAAAGGTGTCAAACCGCAATGAAGTACCGTATATACCGACCCGAGTATAAGCCAAGACAATAAGTTTCACCACAAAAAACTGGGAAAACTTATTGACTCGAGTATAAGCCGAGCTATACTCAAGTATATACTAGGTATAAAACACCCCTCCATGCACCCCTCCCAGCCGGCGTCTGTGTCTGTGCAACAAGCTGCTTGAATTCTCCCTGATGTTATCCCCTGCCATCCTCTCTGCTTGGCTCTGTCAGTGCTGTGTAAGTAAGCGCTGTCATTGGATGGAGTGCCAGCCAATCACAGCTGGCGCTCGATCCAATCACAGCGCTTACTTACACAGCACTGATGGCAGGGCATTTGAATGCCGAGCAGGGAAAATTCTAAAGCAGCTTGATTGGCTGTGAATGATCGAGCACCGGCTGACGCTCGATCCAATAACAGCTCTTACACAGCGCTGATGGTGGGGGATGACAACGGACAGAATTCAAACAGCCTGCCGCACCGCCGCCAAAGACACAGACTTCGGCTGGGAGGGGAGTATGGAGGTTCTTTTTAAAGCCTTCCGTGACTCGAGTATAAGCCGAGGGGGGCTTTTTCAGCACAAAAAAAATGTGCTGAAAAACTAGGCTTATACTCGAGTATATACAGCATTTATTATGGGGGACTTTAATTATCCAGATATAAAATGGGAAGACGATACCTGTAAATCTTATAAGGGCGATAAGTTTTTGAGAATTAAAGATAACTACCTTTTGCCAACTTGTACGGGAGCCAACTAGAGGGAGCGCTACTCTGGACTAACAAACCAGACCGAATAATGGGGGTGCAAGTTGAGGGGCACTTGAGAAATAGTGACCACAATATAATTAAATTCCACCTGTTATTTAATAAGAAGCCTTATCAGGGAGCGACACAAAAACTAAACTTCAGTAAAGCAAAATTTGATCAGCTTAGAACTACTATTGGCAACATTAATTGGAACATCCTCATAAATAACAGTACAGACAAATGAGAGAAGTTTAAAAACATCCTAATCACCTCATGTAAGCAGTTCATACGCTTTAAAAATAAAAGGACTACAAGTAGAAGGAAACCAATGTGGCTCGACAAGACTGTAAGGGGGGCAATAAACGAAAAAAAGAAAGCGTTTAAACTACTAAAGCAACAAGGCAGCGAAGCGCTAAAATCATACAGGGGAAAAAACAAAATATGTAAAGGAAAGATCAAAAGTGCCAAGGAGGAAGCAGAAAGACTGATCGCCAAAGAGAGCAAAAACGACCCGAAGCTATTTTTCAAATATATAAACAGTAAAAGGATTTGCACTGAGAGCGCTGGCCCTTTAGCAAATAATGCAGGAGAAACCATTGAAGACAATGGAGGGGGGGCAAATCTATTAGATTTTTCTCAGGTGTATTCACGAATGAGAAAAATGTCCCACGAGATGCAGGGGAATAACACCCCTCCCCCCATCCTTCTGAAGTATTGCATAGCTAACAGAGGAGGAAATGCAGAACCGGTTAAGAAGGATTAAAAATCGATAAATCACCAGGCCCAGATTGAACACACTCAAGGGTTCTAAGGGAACTACGTAATGTGATAGATAGGCTGTTTCTTATATTTAGGGACACCATTGAGACTGGGGTTGTACCACTAGATTGGTGCATTGCCAATGTGGTCCTACCGTGTTTCCCCGAAAATAAGACAGGGTCTTATATTAATTGTTGTTCAAAAATGTTTAACTTTTTTACATGTATAGCTGCCTGGACACTATTTAAATTGACTTTTTAAATTAACTGTTAGCAGGGCTTAATTTTGGAGTAGGGCTTATATTTCAAGCGTCCTCAAAAAGCCTGAGAAATTATTTTGCATCTTCAAAAATTCTGGAAAATCATGCTAGGTCTTATTTTCAGGGAAACGGGGTAATATATAAAAAGGGGTCTAAAAGAGAGCCTGGTAACTACAGGCCAGTAAGTCTCACTTCAATAATTGGAAAAATATTCGAGGGGTTTCTGAGAGACTCCATCCTAGAATACCTCAAGGAGAGCAACGCAATAACTCCTCACCAGCATGGGTTCATGAAGGGTCGATCATGTCAGACCAATCTGATCAGCTTCTACAATGAAGTAAGCTCTAGGCTGGACCAGGGAGAATCTATTGATCTCGTATATCTGGACTTCTCTAAAGCATTTGACACATGTTGCATAATAGGCTGCTATTTAAAATGAGATGGCTCGGATTGGGTGAAAACGTGTGTAATTGGGTAAAGAGCTGGCCCCGAGATAGAAAGCAGTGGTAAATGGTTCATACTCTGACTGGGCCCCTGTCTCTAGTGGAGGGCCACAGGGTTCAGTATAAGGCCTTATTCTGTTCAATATATTTCCCAACGACCTGATAGAGGGGCTGCACAGTAAAATATCAATATTTGCAGATGACACAAAATTATACAAAAAAATTAATGCAACGGAGGACAATGTGCGGCTACAAAGGGACCGAGATAAGCCGGGGGATCGGGGAGAAAAATGGCAAATGAAGTTCAACATTGATAAATGTAAGGTTCTGCACATGGGCAGGAGAAACAGATGTCACCAATATACACTAAATGGGGTACTGCTAGGGAAAAGCAAGATGGAAAAAGACCTGGGAGTACTAGTGGACTGTAGACTTAACTGGAGCAATTAATGCCAGTCAGCTGCTGCAAAGGCAAATAAAGTCTTGGGGTGCATTAAAAGAGGTATAGGGGTGAGGAACGAGAACATTATCCTCCCACTATATAAGGCACTTGTCAGGCCCCACATGGAATACTGTGTACAGTTCTGGACACCGGCGCTCAGGAAAGATGTCACAGTGCTTGAGGGGGTCTAATGAAGGGCAACTAAACTAATAAACAGAATGAAGCGACTGGAATACCCAGAGAGGCACCAAAACTGGGATTATTCACCCAGGAAAAAAGACGGCTAAGGGGTGATCAAATAACTCTGTATAAATCCATGAGGGGACGATACAAGGATCTCTGCCATGATCTGTTTATACCCAGGACTGCGACGGTAACAAGAGGGCATCCGCTACGTCTAGAAGAAGGTTTCATCACCAACACAGAAGGGGGTTCTTTACTGTAAGAGCAGTGAGACTGTGGAACTCTCTGCCTGAGGACGTGGTGATGGCAAAATCCATAGAGGAGTATAAGAGGGGACTAGACGTCTTTGAGCGCTGAGATATTACAGGATATAGACATTAGGTGACCAGTGGGGTTGTTAATCCGGGTCTTGGAGTTAGGTAGGACTCAAACGTTGATCCAGGGATTATTCTGAAAGCCACTGTGGGGTTAGGAAGGAAGTTTTTTCCTCCAAATGAGCTAAATTCACATGTGCCTTATTGGGATTTTTTGCCTTCCTCTGGATCAACAAGATGGGGTAGAAACCGGCTAAACTAGATTGACATGGTCTTCATTCAGCATAACATACTATGTTACCTCCTTTAGTGCTTCCCAAAGCTCATCATGCTCAATGCAATTTAAATTTTTTTTAAAGTAATCAATGAAACACCGGTAAAGCTTCTTCTGATACTCCCTTGCCTTTTACGTGGTCCACCTCAAGTTTGCAATGTGGTCACAGGTCCCTCTGTCCTTGCAGAATCCATCTCGAACATCAAAAAGTTCCTGGTAAAGGATATTGCCCAAGCACTTCTGGATGATTTTCAGAGGGACCTTGCTGGCATGGGGAATCAGATTGTTCTATAGTTTCCACGGTGCTTGACATTGCCCTTCTTTGGCAGAGGGATGAAAACTGATCTTTTCCAATCCTCTGGCCATGTACAGGTCTTCCAGATTGTCCTGCATAGTGTTGCAAGTGCAGCTCTTGGGAGTATTTTCAGCAGCTCTACAGGGATTCCATTGATGCCAGGTCCTTTGCTGTTTTGCAGCGGTCTCATTGCCCACTTCCCTTTCCAGCAGGTCTGGTTTCAGATCCTCTTGGCCTCCATGTTCCTCTGGGTGGTCATTGCTGGCGCCAGCATATAGTTCTTCTGTATATTGTTTCTATCTCTTCTTGATGTCCTGCTGGTTGCTGATTTCATTCCGATCATAGTCCTTGATGGCAGCTTGGTGGGCGGAAGAGGCTTCTTGACCTGATTCACAGTGGCAGATAATTATCTGATGTGACCCTTCTTATGAGCTAATTCAAGGCTCATGCATCAAGCGTTCAGGAAGTTGGCATTGAGTTGCCTCGCCTTGTCCAGCGTTCCCTTACGGCCCTTTTACACACGATTATCGCTCAAAATTTGCTCAAAAGCCATCTTTTGAGCGATAATCATTGTGCGTAAATGTGTGCCCATCATGCACTTACCGTATAGGACTTTTTGTCCATCGCCGAGTTTAGCTCAGCTTCAAATCCATCGGGACTGATAAGAGGGACCGCACGCTGAGTTTTCCCTTGGGCAGCGCTGATAACATTCTATCAGCAGCTGTCCCGCTGGAGAATAGGGATGTATTTAGAGAACAGACCACCAGCTCTTCTTTTATCAGCAATCTGCAGGGTAGCTGTAATTAGCCAGCTCCAACTGCAAACTTGCATCTTGTATGGCACGTGCTCTTGAGCGATTTCAGTAAGGTTTCCCTTTATCTCTGCCCGTAGTTCATTTGGGTCCCCACTTTTCTGCCTGAGCAAGTCAAACCTGTTCCTCAACTTGACAGCGTATTTTGCAGGGATCTTGTTGACATCAAATTTCCTCTGTATGGCAGAATGCTTGACCTTGCATAGTCTGACCCTGACTTTGGTTATATAGAGTTGGTGATCAGACCCACCGTCTGCACCTGGTTGTGTTTTTGCAGAGAAAATTGAACCTTTCCATTTCTGCTGGCAGGGAATATAGTCGATTTGGTTGTGATGTTGCCCATTTGGGGATGTGTAGAGGTGTCATTTCAGCTGGGTAAAGGTGGTGTTGGTGATTCTAAACTTGCTTTCCTGGCAGAACTGCACAAGGAGGTCCCCAGCATCATTCCCCTTCCTTAAACAGTGTTTGCCAACCAACTCCTGCATCCTCCTCTTCTCTGACTTTGGTGTTGAAATCACCAATGATGTAGATTATGCCCTTTCTTGAGGTTCTGTCGAATGCACTCTGGACCTGGACATAGAAGTCCTCAATGTCCTGCTCTGATGCATCTGCTGCTGGAGGAAATTCCTACAAATTCCTTGGGCCTCCAAGATCATGAACAAAACAGTCCTAGACCGCAAACCAAAGTTTTAATTGGAGGCAAAATTGCAAACAGATTCTTATACTTTGGCCACAATGTGAGCAAATTCTTTAGGAACATTGGTAATGCTTGGGGTGGTCAGTGGCAAAAGAAGACTCGGGCGCTAAAGAACGTGCTGGCCTGATACTATCAAAGCCAACAGCAACATGCAAAGGATCGAACTGAAAGAAGTCCAAAACAGAACCGCATGGAGAAGGCTGATCCGTAAAGTGTCTGACTAAATGGATCGGCCCTAAATGAAATGCCTACTGTGACCAATTTAATCCAAGCTCAAGTCTTTTTTTTCTTTGGGGTGCATGGGGATGTGAATCCTGTTTTTAGTTTACAACATGGCACATAACGTGCACAAATGTTATATGCAAAGCTTGCATAACCTTTGTAATAAAGTTGACAAAGTACATTAGATAGAGTAAGGTACAGTAGAAAGGCATCCATAGTCTATAGTCAAGTGGCGGTCTTAAAGATCGCTTTCTTAGTGAGAAATATCCATATAAAGGTACCTGATGGCTAAAGTAAATCTACAAAAACCATGTAGTATCTAACATCAGGGGTGTAGGTCGAGGACATCCATGGGGACCATACTGTGTCAAGTTGGTCAACTACGTCATTTCTCAAGCTGTTCAGTTTTTTACACGGCCTGATGATAACCCAAAGAAACTACTGCTTGAATGTTGTAATGCGGGGTTTTCCATCTGGAGGCAATATAGCCACCAATAATAAACTGCATAGCACTATTAGAGACACCCATGTAGTAGCGCATGGGACTTCCTTTAACCTTCAGAACTGCACCAACTTATTGTGATTAGGTGCTGAAATTGTTCTGCAGGAATATTGGCTCATGTGGATAGCTTCGTGCATTTGCCACAAATTAGATAGAGCTACTGACATGCTTTGAACAGCTGACAGAAATAATAATGACAGCCCCACGGTCTTCGCCTAGGACCTGACTATCCCAGATTAGGTACCTGGAGAGATGTACAAAACACAGGACACAGAACTGTTCACACCTACACAACACCGAACAGGACTGTTCACACCTCATGTCCGGCCACCTGCAGAGACACAGAACACACCACTGTTCACACCAACAACACAGAACAGGAACCCCACTCAGAACTCACATGCATACAGCTAGTAAACCATATCTAGTCCAAGTGTCCTGACACCCAGGGGAAAGTCAGATACCGAACTGACATACAGGGAACAGTGTCAGGCATAACCCACCTGACCACATACAAGAAATCAGATGTCTGGAGGCCACACCTGTCAAAGGGAAAGGGAGAGGGGGTCTGCATAAGATGTAGACGGAGACTACAGGTGTCCAGACAGTCCTCAGGGAAGGTGAGAGAAACACTTCAGACTAAACATGCATAAAACCAAGCTCTGAGAAGGAATAGCACAGAATGAACAAATGACCAGCATTCTCTAGCAGATGGGCTAGTATATAAGTGCAGCAGACCAGCTGGGATTGGCTGGCTGGAGAAACTCCACACCCAGCAGCTCAGTTATCCCACAGCTGTGAAGCCCTGCTGCTGGAAACCCACATAAAACAGATCCCAGCAGCACAACCTGATACACATGTCCTTGTTCGGCCGCTAGTCTTGTGATTAAAGACCTGGAGAAAACACAGGGTTTGCCACTTAGGGGGTAACACGAAATACTAAAATTAAATATATTTTATTGAGGTGAAATCTCAAAATATATATTTTTTTATAAAAAATTTTAGTTACTTTTTTTTCTTTAAGAGGAGACGTTTTTAATGAAGATTCATTAAACTTAATATTTTACTCTTTTCATCCCCCTAGGGGAATAGAAGCAGGCATGATGCTTTGGAATACATAGTAGACAAGTATTACTGCTTATCCATGTTAAGATGCGATTAGACTGAACTATTGTTCCAAAAATCGCTAGATCGTTCGAATTTGAACAATGATTGCTCAGTGTAAACATGAGCAGCATACGAGTGATGAAGAATAAGAGAATTGACCTCACAACACACATTAGTCTCTCCCCAACTTACCTATCGAAATCTTCCCCTCCTGATTGGGGTTTGCCATTTGCATATTTGTGCATGTATAATACTTTGTAGAGCTGTCTGTTATTTTGCTCTCTGCATTAATCTTTCAATTAGAAAAACATTCCCCAGACTGAAGGCTACTTACGATGTACGCCGTCTCATTCCTCTGGAGCTGCTTGATCACAATCCGGACCTCCTTTAGGTTTCTTTGAGGGTGCCGCTCCACAAAGCTTCTGATTTCTTCCCCCATTATTGTGGCTGCTAATTCATTTGGGAAGTTCAGGGCTGCTCCGGTACCGAGAGCGGAGACCGCAACAGACTTTACTGCAGCCACAGAATTACATTGTTCGAGGAACATGCGGATCCCATCCCTCAGATCCTAAAATCATCAATAAAACAGGTGAATACAGAAATCCTTACTCACCAGCGCTCATTCATATCATCACACAGATCGGCTTCTTGTTCTTTTCTGAAAAAGCCAGTTTGTGATGAATATGAGAAAGGATTCATTTAGGCACATAAACTGATCAGTGATAAAAGTGGAGACTGAGGAGATACAAATTTAAGGAAGTCCAGGCTTATTTGGTTTACAGATAATGTGTACGAGTACAATGTATATGTATTGGCTTTATTTGTCTTGTATTAAAACTAATGAGCTGCAGCGTACAACAGCATATACAATCACGCACTTCTAAGGGCTGGCTCACACGAGCGTCATTTTGACACAAAGTAGGCGCGTCAAAAAATGCATCTATTAGAACCAATGGTTTCCTATGGGTTCCTTTGATGCAAAAAAAAAAAAAAATAGCACCACAAAAGATAGGACATAAGTGCGTTATTTCAACACCTAGATTTTGATGGCACAACACAGGAGACTCCCATAGCCTCCTGTGGGAGCCTGACAAAAAAGTGAGGGGGAGGGAGTTTAGCAGTGGGTCGTTTTAAAGTGATTTCAGGCATCAGTGCCATGTACGACGCTGCAGTTAGCCGGTGGATACGTAGTGCTCCACTCAATGTATTAAACGAAGAATAGCCACAACCAAGTCATGGCTTTTCTTTGTTTATGCGATTTTATGCTCTGATAGTTGCAATTTTTTAGCAATGGAGCGTCACAATAATGGCCGTCCGAACTAGTCCTAATAATAAGGTAGACTTCAGGTCAGGCTTTGACAATTACCTTCCTTGTTAGGTGAACCGCTGAGTCTGGAGAGGTGTTATACTTACCTCCCCCGTCATTTCGCAGGTCTGAGCGCTGAAAGCCATTGAGTGAGAATCTAAATGATAAAAGGACCCTTACTCAGCAGCGAAGCTCAGGGAAAGGATCTGACTTCATGAGCATGGTAAGGTAAATTCCCCTGGTGCAAGCCTAGGGTGATGTCACTTTCTTGGCAGACTTTTTGTGGGGTGATTTGCCATTGCCTTCCCCAGTCATCTTTTACCCCTACCAAGCTGGGTGCTTGGTTGTCCCGCGCTGAAACGGGTTTTTTGTTTTTTTTTAACCCCCCCCCCCTGTTCCGCGCGAGACAACCCCGATGCAGGGGTTAAAAAAACAAACCGCACAGCGCTTACCTGAATCCCGGCGGTCCGGCGTCTTCATACTCACCTGCTGAAGATGGCCGCCGGGGTCTGCTCCCTCCGTGGACCGCAGCTCTTCTGTGCGGTCCATTGCCGATTCCAGCCTCCTGATTGGCTGGAATCGGCACGTGACGGGGCGGAGCTACACGGAGCCGGCATTCTGCACGAGCGGCCCCATTGAAGACAGCAGAAGACCCGGACTGCGCAAGCGCGGCTAATTTGGCCATCGGAGGCCGAAAATTAGTCGGCACCATGGAGACGAGGACGCCAGCAACGGAGCAGGTAAGTATAAAACTTTTGATAACTTCTGTATGGCTCATAATTAATGCACAATGTACATTACAAAGTGCATTAATATGGCCATACAGAAGTGTATAGACCCACTTGCTGCCGCGGGACAACCCCCTTTAAGGATGCAAGGCTGCTGAGTTAACCTTGTGCCAGCTAACTGAACCAAGTGGGGAATTAACCTGCAACGTTCAGGCCATGAGAGAGAGCGAAGGACTGCACTTCTGCTGCCTCAGCGCTCTGCGCCACATGGGGGTGCATGATAATTAGTTAATGAAAAAGATGGCAGCAACTAGTAAGAAAACCCTTGTTGCTCATGTGAATAGTAATTTATGTATTAATATAGTAAGCATAAAAATCATTAGTCATTAAGAAGTTGCCTCATGTGCAAAAGCTTGTCTAATCATTCCTAGGTGTAAACTGCTCATGTGAACGTGCCTGTAGCGAGTGGATCATAGGTGGAACAGCAATGAGAAGCCATGATGAGGAAGAAAGTCATGAGAGTCACAATGCAAGTCATCTGAAGAAAATATTCCTCTAATAGTGCAGTATATACACTATACCGACCAGCCATAACATTACAAGCACCGGCCTAGTACTGTGTACATCCCCCTTGTACCACCAAAACAGCTGACATATGGAGGCAGGGACTTTACAAGACCTCTGTAAGTGTCCCATGACATTTGGCACCAAGATGTTATCCGCAGTTTCTTAAGATGCTCGGCCAGATTAAGATCTGAGGAATTTGAAGCCTAAATCCACACCTTGACCTTCGTCATGTTACTTAAAGGGGTTGTCCCGCGAAAGCAAGTGGGGTTATACACTTCTGTATGGCCATATTAATGCACTTTGTAATATACATCGTGCATTAAATATTGGCCATACAGAAGTAATACACTTACCCCCTGTGGTGTTGGCATCCCCGTCTCCATGGTGCCAACCAAAGCCTTCTTCTGCCTGGATTAGACACGCTTGCACAGTTTGCCCTCTTCTGTCCGGCTCCGGCATGCTCGAGCCGCAGAGGTCTTCTGTGCATGCGCAGAATACCTGTCCGGCGCGAGCACGCCAGAGCGGCCCCTTCAGCGCAAGCGCGTCTAATCCAGGCAGAAGAAGGCTTCGGTCGGCGCCATGGAGATGGGGACGCCAACACCGGAGGGGTAAGTGTATAACTTCTGTATGGCCAATATTTAATGCACAATGTATATTACAAAGTGCATTAATATGGCCATACAGAAGTGCATAACCCCACTTGCTTTCGCAGGACAACCCCTTTAAGTTGACTGAACACTTTTGTACAGAAGAGCAGGGCATATTACCCTGCAGAAAGATGCCACTGCCATTTGGGAAAGTCGTCGCCATGAAGGGGCGTACTTTGTCTGCAACAATGTTTAAATAGGTGCCTCTTGTCCACATAGCATCCACATGAACATCAGGACCCAAAGTTCCCTAGCAGAGCATTCCCCAGAGTGTCAAACTTCCTCTACTAGGTTGTCTTTTTCCCATAGTGCATCCTGGTGCCATTTGTTCCCCAGGTAATATATCCAAATAAGGAAGATGGAACAATACCTCTGCAGCGCCACCTACTGGATGGCAGCATTCCTGCAAATCAATATCCGACCCTTTGCACAGGTCTTTACAACAATGATTGGGAATTTAAAGCCAAGCCAGAATCCATACACAGACAGCGGTTTCAGGGTGTTTGCCCCTCATCAGTGTGCAGTAAGATTCTGGCGTGGGTCAGGAGGGGTATCATTAAGGATCTTCCTTATATGCATATATTTCCCAGAGGAGCATGAATGGTCTTTTAAGTCTCCTCACTCACCTTCTAGGTGTCTCCTCAAAGAGTGACAATTCCCCTCCCAACCTGCGTCACAGGCCTCTCTCTAGCCAAGCCAGAATTTTACTGCACACTGATGAAGGGCAATCACCCTAAAACAGCTGTCTGTGCATAGATTCTGGCTTGGTTTTCAATTCCCAATCATTGTTGTAAAGACCTATATAAAGGGTCGGATATTGATCTGCAGGAATAGGTAGTGCTGCAGGGGTGACAGGACTTAAATTCAGGACCTTTTGCGCTCCAGCCGGCAGCTCTCTCCACTGAGCCATCCAGGCCTCTGAACAAGTTCCCCTGCATACATTAATACAGGTCCTTGTTTCCAGATTCTACTGTCCAGCCCGTTATAGCTCCGCCTGTTCCTGATTAGTACTACCTATAAAAGCCTGGCCCTGCCACTCCTGCCTTGCATGATTATTGTGCTCCAAGCCTTGATCAAGCTCTACTTCTGTCTGCTCCTCTGCTATTCAACTGAGACCTCCAATTGCTGACCCCTGGCTTTCCTACTGACTACACTACCCACCTCCATCTGTACTACAAACAGACCTCTTGATGCTGACCCCTGGCTTCCCATCTGACTACGCTACCCACCTCATCCATCTGTACTGCTAACTGAGCCCTCCCATTGATGACTCCTGGCCTTTCCCTGACTACTCTCTAGACCTGCTGTTACTACACCTGAGGCTCCAACCCAGTGCCTGAAACTGCTACAAGAGGTATTGTTCCATCTCCCTTTTTTGCATATATTCCCCAGAGAAGAATGAATGGCCTTATAAGTCTCCTCCGTCACCTTTTAGGTGCTCTCCTTAAGGAGTGATGATACCCCTCTTGATTTCCTAGGTAAGCGACATGCATGGAATTCATCAGACCAGACCACCTTTTTCCATTGTGCCATGGTCCAGTTGTGATGCTCACATGCTCATAGTAGGCTTTTTCAGTAGCGGACAGGTTTCAGCATGGCACTGACTGGTCTGTTGCTACGCAGCTCCATATTCAGCAAGCAGTGAAGCTCTGCATGTTGTGACACCTTTCTGTCAGTCAGTATTAAGCGTTTGCAGCACTTAGTGCTACAGCAGCTCCTGTGGGATCGAACTAGACAGGATAGCCTTCGCTCCCCAAGAACAATAATGAGCTTTGGGCACCCATGACCCCTTGCCTCTTCACTGGTTGTCCTGCATTGGACTACTTTTGGTAGGTACTAACTACTGCAAACTGGGAAGACCTGGCTTTTTAGAGATGTTCTCATTTATAGTAGTTCTCTAGCCATCACAATTTTCCCTTGTCGAAGCTGCTCTGATCCTTACACCTGCCAATTATACATGCTTCCAACACCAACTTCAAGAGCCGACTGTTCACCCACCGCCTAATATATCCCATCCTTGACAAGTGCCATTGTCACAAGATATTCAGTGTTACTTCACCTACGGTGTATTTTATAAATTTGCATGTTCAGAATTAAGACTCTTATTTGCCCATTCCATGCATTCAACAAGCAATATAAACTTACTTTAGTTTCTAGATAATTAATAAAAAGAACAACATCAGATCCCGATCTCTTACCTTTTCTTGAAAACTATATTACTAGTACTCCAGGTACTACAATCAAGAAATCACTGAGGCAGTGGGAACTTACTAATTTAAAAATGCCCTTCACTGATAAGCACCCTAAAAACTTAATTTTTAATAATTTAAAACTAAAGCCTATGGGCCATATAAAAGATAGACATGATATACAAACAATAGGTATCCCCCCCGGGTCAGTAACCAGGGTGCTAAAAATGAGCCTCTACAAGAGCCCACTCAATGGGGAATCCAATAATAATGATACATAAAGTCAGGCTATAGGAGTCTCCCAGTAGGATGCAGACCCCAGAAGGTAGAGTTATACTGCTATCTAGAGGGCCCAATATAGATCATGCCAAATATATCACCAGGCACTATAAGAGAATAGATAGGTGCATCAATTAGATGGAATCAGTTCTGGTGCATCCAGCATGCTAGCTGTAAGAGATCTCCATAACCCACATTATTACGTCCTCTTCCTGCCTATCAGAGTGCCTAGTTGAACCACTAAAAGAAGAACCACCCTATAATAATTAGGGCAATTAACGGATACTTCCAGACTTTGGCGAAGCCAGAAAAAATGGTTCTTTAACTAGGATCTTCCTAACATGATTTTTAGAATTGAATCTGGTGAGCAACGTAAATGGTTTGTTTCAGTCAGATATCAGACCTCATCAGGAACCTTATAGATCTTAGGTGCTAATAATGACCGACCCCTAGATTAGATGCACTACAGATACATGAGAACCCACTCTAGGGTAACCAGATACATTAACTACCACTGGTAAGCTGCTTGTATACATAGATCTTACTATGTGATGAACTATGCTGAAGTAACCCTAGGCCCATTCACCCCAGGTCACCAGACTAGAGCCCAATTCTCCCAAGCCAAAAAAGAGCAGCAAATAAAAATAAAGTGGCAGCGAGGACAGCCCTGATGGTGGACAGCCTGTCAGCGGCAGCGAGGACAGCCCTGATGGTGGACAGCCTGTCCGCGGCAGCGAGGACAGCCCTGATGGTGGACAGCCTGTCCGCGGCAGCGAGGACAGCCCTGATGGTCGACAGCCTGTCAGCGGCAGCGAGGACAGCCCTGATGGTCGACAGCCTGTCAGCGGCAGCGAGGACAGCCCTGATGGTCGACAGCCTGTCCGCGGCAGCGAGGACAGCCCTGATGGTCGACAGCCTGTCCGCGGCAGCGAGGACAGCCCTGATGGTCGACAGCCTGTCCGCGGCAGCGAGGACAGCCCTGATGGTCGACAGCCTGTCCGCGGCAGCGAGGACAGCCCTGATGGTCGACAGCCTGTCAGCGGCAGCGAGGACAGCCCTGATGGTCGACAGCCTGTCAGCGGCAGCGAGGACAGCCCTGATGGTCGACAGCCTGTCAGCGGCAGCGAGGACAGCCCTGATGGTCGACAGCCTGTCAGCGGCAGCGAGGACAGCCCTGATGGTCGACAGCCTGTCAGCGGCAGCGAGGACAGCCCTGATGGTCGACAGCCTGTCAGCGGCAGCGAGGACAGCCCTGATGGTAGACAGCCTGTCAGCGGCAGCGAGGACAGCCCTGATGGTAGACAGCCTGTCAGCGGCAGCGAGGACAGCCCTGATGGTAGACAGCCTGTCAGCGGCAGCGAGGACAGCCCTGATGGTAGACAGCCTGTCAGCGGCAGCGAGGACAGCCCTGATGGTAGACAGCCTGTCAGCGGCAGCGAGGACAGCCCTGATGGTAGACAGCCTGTCAGCGGCAGCGAGGACAGCCCTGATGGTAGACAGCCTGTCAGCGGCAGCGAGGACAGCCCTGATGGTAGACAGCCTGTCAGCGGCAGCGAGGACAGCCCTGATGGTAGACAGCCTGTCAGCGGCAGCGAGGACAGCCCTGATGGTAGACAGCCTGTCCGCGGCAGCGAGGACAGCCCTGATGGTCGACAGCCTGTCCGCGGCAGCGAGGACAGCCCTGATGGTCGACAGCCTGTCCGCGGCAGCGAGGACAGCCCTGATGGTCGACAGCCTGTCCGCGGCAGCGAGGACAGCCCTGATGGTCGACAGCCTGTCAGTGGCAGCGAGGACAGCCCTGATGGTCGACAGCCTGTCAGCTGCAGCTAGGACAGCCCTGATGGTGGACAACCCGTCAGAGGCAGCTAGGACAGCCCTGATGGTGGACAGCCCGTCAGCGGCAGCGAGGACATCCCTGATGGTGGACAGCCTGTCAGTGGCAGAGAGGACATCCCTGATGGACAGCCAATATTTATTTCATGCTTTAGTTTCCAGGTAATGAAAAAAATAAAACTTTTTTGATCCCAATCTCTTACCTTTTCTGCAGTACTATTACAAGGGCTCCAGGTGCTACAAGTAATGAACTTCACACATGTACATTGCAAGGAATAGCTTCCCTCAGCTATTGGCAGTGAGATACAGTCGCCTGGTTTTAGCGCACCTTTACTGGTTAACACAGTGCTAAACAGGTTACAGAACTTTTTTCCCGCTTTTGACATTAGTTCTTTGTTCACATTTAGTTCCCCCAAGTTTGGTTTCGTTGCCTGCAGTGGATAAACAAGCACATCGACCTATGAAGAAAATAAAACCAGTATTAAGGCTCCTTCACAAAACTGTATGTGCAACTGTGCAACATATTTGTGCTACAAAGGTAGATTTGCGCACGCAACAGCGCATGTTCCTGTACTTTTTGTGCACTACCACGCCTGATTGTAATGCTATGTAGCCTAATGAGGTCCAGATGTGCTTTCATTCACAGAATTGCACAGCTTATTGCATATTAAGTGCGCATTTGCTCACATCCCATAGACTTCTATAGGGATCTTTGGTGTGCGAATGCACACAAGAATAGAGCATGCTGCATTTTTTTTCCTGTGTGCACAAAAAAAAAAAAAAAAAAAAAAAAAAAAAAGAGAAATAGAAACAAACCCATTGAAATCAATGTCGCGTATTGTGAATACGTCCGTGTGATGGCGCCCCTAAGGTATCACAGTTTGACTTTAGAGTCCTCTGAGCTTGGTCTGCGGTATAAAATCCCTTGCACTACATACAGCATCCGTGTAAATACAAGGTCCACATGAATAGTGTTATGCGGTGACAAGTGTGTAGAGCGGTCAGATGAACTATATCAGCTTGGCAGCCGACACCTAGTATATGGAAGTGTGGAGGTGGGTAGTGTCACAGCATCCAGAATGTGTGCAGCAGGCAGATAAGCGGTGTCATACAGCGGAGCAGCCCCGATTCTGCTCTGAGGAGATCATCACTTTGTACTCCTCCCACGGGCTACGCTGAAACAGAGGTATTTGGGATATTTATTGCTGGTATGCCATGAATGTCTGATAATTTGACCGCACTTACATATTAGTACACAGCAACAGTTTTGCCTAGATTCCTCTAAGTTGGTTACAATAAAACTGACACAGTAGCAACCTGACTTTTGGGGCGCACACAGAATGGCATTGCATGCCCCCCTGGAAAGCAGGTTGTGCCCCCCTGGACGCTGATGTGAAAAAAGACTCAGACCTTGCCAGCCTAGTAAGCCCTGTGTCTCATCTGTTGTGAGTTACTCTGAACTGTATGTAGGAGCAAAAAGTAAGTGAACCCTGTGGTGCGATTGTTATCAAAGTCACAACCTGTTACAGATAGTGAAAGTGGACCCACTGTGCTAACCAACAAGCCTCGCTTTTGGACCAGACCTGGTGTGGCTGGCAGCTGACCCCAGAGGTCAGAAGTACCCCTGCAAGGTAATCTCAGATGGGGAATCTTGTCCTTAGCTAATCAGGAAGATGAGCAGACCCCTGCCTAAAGGCAGGGTAGGTGTCCTGATAAGGACGGCCCCACGCTGGAACCTCTGAGCTAACTATCCCTGACAAGACACAGGGATGATGTACTGAACACAAGGCACACAGAACAGGACGGACTTACCACTGAGACGGGAACGATGCACAGACTGGAAAGACATGGACAAACACACACAGGCTAATTAAGCTGCTGCACCAAAGTAGAGCAGTGGGTGGGGCAAAAGAGAGGAGTATATTTACCTGTGTAGAGTTGGTATTTATCACTTAATGGTCATTGCATGGTGGTAATATTAGTCTTTGCATGATGTTCTTTTCAGTCACAGTATGGATGTAATATTTAATCACTACATGGCGTTATCTGACCCTCAGTGTTATCAGTAATGTTGATCTTTGTTGTGCTTTTTATTCACTAACAATATGCTGGTATTAGTTGTGGTGGTATGTGATCATGGTGCTGCGGTATTTGGCACTTATATACTATTATTGGTAATGTTGGTCTTAGTATTGTGGGTTTCGTTTAGTGACCATATGGAAGTAATATGAATGGTGATGATATTTGTACCTTGCATATACAGTATGCATTGTTTTTGGGACTGGCATGGAGTAACATGCCAGTGCTTAGCGGTTTGCCAGCAGCACTCCCTTAACACCCGGTACGGGTAGGACCAAGAGATGCAAAGCCACACAAAGAGGAACCCGAACCGTTGTTCCCAAAGGAAGTGAATACTTGGCAAATCATGACGCGGGTATATCGGATGTGACCTCTGTGACCTAACCCAAACCTCCCCCTTTCTTCAATTAAAACGCTGCAACTTCTAGCTTGGATAAATTTTGGCCACAGCGGCCGTTTATTAAAATTCTTATTAACAATTGGTCAAAACATCAAATAAAACAACCCACTGAAAAGGGGGAAGTCCCTGGAGCCTCCAACCCCCTCTGTCGCCTCCCCAACAGGGAAAAGGATTTCCGTCCTGCCTCCCGCCGCTCTCTCCCTCTATCCGACTCGGGAGACTGAAATCCTTCCCGCTAAAACCCTCCCGTCGCAAGACAGCCGACTCGGGAGGCAACACACAACCGGTTGCCCCTAGTCGCCCTCCTCCTCCCGACTCAGAGAGGCGCGAGCCGTTCCTCGGCTAGCCACGTTTCTCTGCAGGGACTACGGCCTGACAGAGCCGGGAGGCGACAGGCTGACCACACACACTATACCAAAAAGGGGGAGGGGGGGGGGGGAGGTAGCCATCAGCCCCCGTTCCCCCCCCCCCACGCCCCGCACATCAGCTGGCTCCAAGAACTCCCCCCCCCCTTCCGAACGCCGCTATGACAATGTTGCGATACCTCTACGACCCTTTCTACTAACTAAACTGCCCCCTATATGCTAAAGTAAGGGCGGGTGGGTGGGACTTCCTCGTGGCCTCCGTCTTCTCCTTCTGCTTCTTCTTCCTCCGTTGCCGCCTAGGGATGCTCCTCCCCCTGCTGTTCCCGCACTTTCTCTCTAACTTCCCCCTCTACTCCCCCCTATACTACACCCCCCCCCCTCTTCACCCTTCAATTAACCCTGGCCTCCCCGTTAACCCTGTCATGGGCTGCCTCCATATATATCCCCGGGGGCTACTATTCCGGCGCCTCTTGACGCGGGTATATCGGATGTGACCTCTGTGACCTAACCCAAACCTCCCCCTTTCTTCAATTAAAACGCTGCAACTTCTAGCTTGGATAAATTTTGGCCACAGCGGCCGTTTATTAAAATTCTTATTAACAATTGGTCGAAACATCAAATAAAACAACCCACTGAAAAGGGGGAAGTCCCTGGAGCCTCCAACCCCCTCTGTCGCCTCCCCAACAGGGAAAAGGATTTCCGTCCTGCCTCCCGCCGCTCTCTCCCTCTATCCGACTCGGGAGACTGAAATCCTTCCCGCTAAAACCCTCCCGTCGCAAGACAGCCGACTCGGGAGGCAACACACAACCGGTTGCCCCTAGTCGCCCTCCTCCTCCCGACTCAGAGAGGCGCGAGCCGTTCCTCGGCTAGCCACGTTTCTCTGCAGGGACTACGGCCTGACAGAGCCGGGAGGCGACAGGCTGACCACACACACTATACCAAAAAGGGGGAGGGGGGGGGAGGTAGCCATCAGCCCCCGTTCCCCCCCCCCCCCGCCCCGCACATCAGCTGGCTCCAAGAACTCCCCCCCCCCCCCTTCCGAACGCCACCGCCAGCATGGCATGACCACCTCATGCCTGCGCAGCACCCCACAGAACTAACGCGCGTTCTATTCCCTCCTGAACCCCCTCTAACCACAGATCCGTCCCAATCTCGTTGAGATGCACGCCATCGCTCCTCCAATAGTTTCCTACTCCCTTCTCAAGATCTATGTGCCGAACGGCCACTCCTCCATTACGCGCAACGAAGCGTGAAACCTCCCGGTTAACCTTGATCCTGGCCTTGTCTATCCCCCGCACTGAGCGCGCGTTGCGCCACACCTTGCGAGGGACCATCTCTGACCAGACCAAGATCAAGCCCCGGTACATCTGCATCATACGAAGCATATCGTACCGGATGTCCCTACCTAGGTCCCTAAAGGGTCTCTGCCCCAAATCGTTGCCCCCGACGTGCAGTACGAGGATGTTAGGCGGCCTGTCTAGGGAGACTAGGCGCTGAACGTCCTGTAACACCCGGAACCAGGCCATGCCCCGCACTCCGATCCATCGAATTACCGCCGTCTCTTTACTCAGCCTTAACTGTCTACCGTTAGGCCTGATCTTAGCCCTCTCCCCCCCCCAATACACAAAAGAGTGGCCCATTATCCACACCAACGCGGTTCGATGATCTGTAACAAAAGAAAAACAACTAGTCGTAATTAACCCCGCCGCAAAACCGTCCCCCCCCCCCCGCTTAAAGCAAATGCGGCCTGATATAACGTTTAAACCGTCCCGACTTCCACCGACCGATGCCCATCACTGCCTGACTATCCAGTCCCCTCTCTGCTGCCTCCGTTGCCGCGCCTATTCTAAAAGAATGTGTCCCGAAATTAGAGCTGTCTAATCCCAGCGTATCTATCGCTCTTCTTAACACCGCCTCGAACTGGAACCTTGACAAAAAACGACCATCTCGGTGCTGCAGAAGAGGCCCTACCCTGACTCCTGCTAACAAACTGTAGTCCTCCCAACATTTAACTGGGCACATGGACTCTCCCCGCACTTGTCCTAGCGACACTCTCCGACCTCTACCCTCCTGATCCATCTTAGAACGACGGATGACTAATTCCAACCGCCCTTTTATAACCTTGGTATCCTCGCTTTGTAAACCCCCCCCTTTCTTTTTGCTGGGGGAAACCAGTTCCCCCAGCCGAAGAGCCCCAAAGAAAGCTAATGAAAAAGCCAACTTAAAAAGCGAGTATTCAAACCCGTCCCCGCATATCTCCCCCAATGCGCCCCCCAATCTTTTCAACAAGTCGAACGAGATTGGCCGACGCATATCTGACCCCCCCCCGCCCCCTTCTAAACCCCTTTAGTGCCTGTCTCACTACAAAATTCTTTGTAACATCAGTCAAACCCCGCAACTTAGCGCCAAACGCCACTCCTCCCATAAATTTGTTAACTCTGGCGACTGACAACCATGTCTCAGAACTTTTCCCCAACCATCCTAACAACGCCCCTACCCTGTCCTCGTCGGAACGCACGATTCCCCACTGCTGCAGCCACTCCTCCCATTCCGACCAGGCTGCCCTATAAGACGTCCACGTACTCCGAGCCAGTGAGGTACCTATCAAGTGCCTCACTGCTCGCTGACCACGCTCCAGATGTGTCTCGGGCAAGACACCCCTTCCTTCTCTGCTGCCGGGGCCAAACGTCGGAATCGCTCCCACTGGCAACGAGAAAGAGCATCCGCTAGTGAGTTGCTCACCCCCGGCACACGTACCGCACCTATCCAAGCGTTCAGTGATAACGCTTTCAGCACCAGGTGGCGCAGTAAGGCCACCACTGGAGGGGACGATGCAGACAATTTATTTATCGCCTGCACGACCCCCAGGTTGTCGCAGTGAAAGCGTACTCTCTTGTTCCTAAATTGCTCGCCCCATATCTCCACCGCCACTATAATGGGGAAGAGCTCGAGTAGCACCAAGTTCCTTACCAACCCTGACGAGAACCAGTCGCTCGGCCATCCGGCCGCGCACCACTGGCCCTGGAAGTAAATCCCAAAACCCGAACTCCCTGCGGCGTCAGTAAACAATTCCCAATCAAAATTGTTTACCATTTCCTCCATCATTACTGACCGGCCGTTGTAGTTCTCTAGAAACGCCGCCCATACTGCTAAATCTTTCTTGAGTTCCTTACCTAGCCGGATAAAATGGTGGGGTAACCGAACCCCCGCCGTTGCTGACGCTAGCCTTCTGCTGAAAATTCGCCCCATCGGCATTATTCGGCAAGCGAAATTAAGCTTGCCCAATAACGATTGGAGCTCCCTCAAAGTGACCTTGGTGACAACCCTTGCTCTTTTTACCTCCGCCTTTAACTCTGTCAACTTCTCCTCGGGCAATCTGCATTCCATTGCAACCGTGTCAATGGTAATGCCCAGAAACTTTAAACATGTCGTGGGCCCCTCTGTCTTCCCAGGCGCCAAAGGCACCCCGAATTGACCGGAAACCCATTGAAGTGACCCCAGCAAAGTTGCACAAATAGGCGAACCTGCTGGCCCTATGCATAGGAAGTCATCCAAATAATGGATCACTGACCTAATCCCCGTGCAATCCCTAACTACCCATTCTAAAAAGGAACTGAACGCTTCAAAATAAGCGCAAGAAATGGAACAGCCCATGGGTAGGCACCTATCCGCAAAATAACTTCCCTCCCAAAAACACCCTAACAAACGAATGCTCTCTGGAGCAACTGGGAGCAACCTAAACGCAGACTCGATATCCACCTTTGCCAGCTTCGCTCCCTGCCCATACCTGCGGACCCATTTTATTGCAGCGTCAAATGAAGTATACACTACAGAACAAATTTCCGGGTCTATACCGTCATTTACTGACGCCCCCTTTGGGTATGACAGATGGTGTATGAGTCGAAACTTGTTAGGTTCCTTCTTAGGAACAACCCCCAGCGGTGAGACCACCAGGTCCGCCACGGGCGGGGAACGGAACGGTCCCGCCATGCGGCCTAACTGAACCTCCTTAAACAATTTTTTGGTCACCACAGCCGATTGCCGAATCGCTGACGGCAAATTCTTGGTTGTGACCGGAACCCTATGAACTGGGGGGGGAATTCTAAAACCGTCCCTAAAACCCTCAAACAATAAACTCGCCTTATCTCGGTCGGGGTACCTATTTAGAAACGGCACCATCTTTGCCAGTTTCACTGGTGTCATCCCTTTTTCCAGGTGCCCCGAAACCCTTTCCTTTTCCTTTTTTAAAGCACTTTGCTGCTCCATGTGACGTGCCGTTACACACGGAGCAGACGTGCTTGAACCTGCAAGAGTTCCCGAATTTGCATTGGCCGTCGTTAAACTGCCAACACAATCCGAGCCTATGACTCCCTGACTGTCCTCCCTGCCCCCCCCCTTGGGAACCACTGGCCGAGCTGCTAGTCCCGGGTTCCCCCTGAAAGGGCTGACCAAACCTAACTGGGGCCATTACCCGCAACCATAGGCCAATATCTTTCTGATCCCACCGAATAGACGGTCGGATCGCTTTCCGCTGACGAAATTGTTCGTCGTACCTAAGCCACGTTTGGCCCCCATATACTCTGTACGCCTCACCTATCGCATCGAGATAGCAAAAAAGGCCGGAGCAGTTCTCCGGCGCCTTTTCACCTATAACGCTGGCCAGAATAGCGAAGGCTTGCATCCAGTTGGAGAACGTCTGTGGAATCAGTCTCCACCGACGTTTCTCCTCCTCTTCCTTCTTATATTCTGTCCTTTTCCCTTTATCTAAATTGAATTTTTCCAAAGGGAGAAGGGAAAAGATCTCGACGTATTCGTCGCGCCAAATCTTTTCTCTAACCTCCTTCTTTAAGTGTGCACCTAGGGGGCCCTCGAAACACACATAAACTTCCCCCTTCGCTCTGTCATCCAAGCGAATCCCTTCCCCATCTTTCTCCGTCTGGACCCCTACCGTAACGGGCGCTACCTGCTGCCCTACAGACGCCCCCGCCGTGCTACCACCCCTAGCGCTATCGTCGGCGATCGACGCATTGGACGGTAGCGTCCAAGCAGCTACTGGCGACGGCCCTGCTCTTGCGTCTTGCTTGCGCCACAACTCCCATAATCCACCCAGAAATAACCCAAAATCACTCGCTGCGCCATGTGTGCCTGCCATCGCCCCCCCATCCCCTGTCCACCCCCCAAAACTATCTCCCGCGTGCGCAACGCGGCTAACTGCATGTAATGTAGTGTCCCCGTGTGTTTGCTCACCTGGCTGCGTAGGGGCTGTAGTCCCACCAGCCGCCGATCCTCCCTCCAGCGGATCCGATTCCTCGTCAGAATGTGGTCCGAACTGACGACCGGGGTCCTCCTCTGGCTGCATACGCACCTCCGGATTCGCAGCCGCCTGCCTGCTGCTCGGCCTGGCTCTCACGGGCCGCACTTCAGATAGTCCATGGAAGTCACTGTGGGGCTGCTCTGCTACCACCGGCTCTCCTGCAGAGCGGCCCCACGCTGTAGCCCTGTTCACCGCCGACAGCCCGGTGCTAGGCCCCGCCCCCCTGGCAGCACGGGACCTAGTGCCGGACGCTGCGCCGTGCCGCCCGGCGAGATTCCTCCCGGGCCTGCGCTCCCCCGATGGCATGGATGGTGCAGGGAGCCGGCCCGGAGGGGCCCGTGAGGGACTCTCTATGCGGCGCCGACGCTGTGGAGCCTGATCAGGGCTCAGACGCGCCGGAGCGCGGGCCCTCCTCGTACTCGGCCCTCTCGCCGATGCTGCAGGTGTCTGCCTGCTCCCTCCTGCCTCCTCCCTCCGGCCACTAGCAGTCCCCGACAGCGCTCCCGCTGCTGCCTCCGGTGTGCGGCTCCCCGCAGCGGCTGTCCTTCGCCCCCTTTCTCTCACCGCTGTTGCTGCAGGGGCTCCGGACGCCTCTCCCCCCGATGCTGCTGACCGTGCGGGTGCCGCTTCCACCTCCGATGGGCCTTTGGGCCCCGACGTCCAGGACCCTCATGAGCCAGTCGATGCCCCGCTCCTCCACCGCTGCCCGGATCTTCTCCATGGCGGCCTCCATGACCGGTAAGTCCTCTTCTGGGCGCTTCCTGACGATCACCTTCGGGCTCTTCACGGACAGGTCTTGGGACTTCGGTCTGCGGACTTCGGTCTTGGGACTTCTGTCTGGGGTCTTGGGACTTCTGTCTGGGGTCTTGGGACTTCTGCCTGGGGTCTTGGGACTTCTGCCTGGGGTCTTGGGACTTCTGCCTGGGGTCTTGGGACTTCTGCCTGGGGTCTTGGGACTTCTGCCTGGGGTCTTGGGACTTCTGCCTGGGGTCTTGGGACTTCTGCCTGGGGTCTTGGGACTTCTGCCTGGGGTCTTGGGACTTCTGCCTGGGGTCTTGGGTCTTCTCAACCTCTTCCCTCTTCTTCCTCGTGGCCTCCGTCTTCTCCTTCTGCTTCTTCTTCCTCCGTTGCCGCCTAGGGATGCTCCTCCCCCTGCTGTTCCCGCACTTTCTCCCTAACTTCCCCCTCTACTCCCCCCTATACTACACCCCCCCCCCCTCTTCACCCTTCAATTAACCCTGGCCTCCCCGTTAACCCTGTCATGGGCTGCCTCCATATATATCCCCGGGGGCTACTATTCCGGCGCCTCTAAACTTGTGGCAGTGTATATAGGGGCAAAACATCTTCAAATCCTTATCCCTCCAGATGAATGCCACGTTCCGGCCTTCATTCAGGTCTTTGTCGAGCTTCATCTATTATGAAGGGATAAAGATTTGAAGATTTTTTGCCCCCATATACGCTGCCACATGTCTTGAAGCGCTTCGCTGTTTGTCACACTATTCCCAAGCTGGAACGGGGACACTAAAATGGTCTCGTTTTTAAGTGTGACCTGGCAGGAAGGAGCGTTCCTGCCGGAACTTCTAAATGCGAAGAGTAAATATTAATGTTCAGAAGACCATTCAAAATTGTATTATGGGGCCCAGCCTCCTCTAGCTACCCCTCTGCTTCACATGTACCATAGTAAGCCACTCGCCTATTATTCCATGTGCTTTGGCTTTACGATTTTTAAAGTAAAACATGTTTTTTTAAAACTTATTTCACTAGTAAACCACATGTGGTTTTGCCATCATAATCCCCCCACGGCGTTCTGCCAGTACAGGTCACAGTAACCGCTGCTATCTTTTGATATGTGGGGTGGTTTATGTGGGGTTTGTCTGGCAGGGCTGCTTTCTAATCCCAGTCCGGCCATGACGTTTGTCTATAATTATGACTTAGTTAACAATCAGACTGCATTTTATTAGTAATTAATGCAAAACTCCAGGTAGTTCCAAAAAGTTTCACTTAGTTCATCTTACAACTTCCCGGCAAGTCTGGCCAGTTTTGCAGCGCATCCCTACAATAGGCCATCGATGCTAAAGAGAACTCCTTTAAATAGTAGGAACTGCCCATCTCATTTTACCTTTTCTTGCTCAAGATTTCCATATTTCACAATGATTTGGAGACGGGGATCGGCATTTAGGGTTAGAGACTCCAAGGTGGGTTGCTGTTCCCAGTTTTGTTGAGGTAATGTGGTCCCACTTGCTCTATCAACACCTGTTGGAAATGTTGTAGTAGACATGATGATTAGTTAGCGTAAAATGTCTATTGATTTATAATAAACTAGAAGTATTACGCAGCTGTAGTGATTTAACTCTGTAGAGGCTAATGGCTGCATAATTTCATTATGGTATTTGCTGGACAATGGCATGGTGAAAGATGTGTGTTTTATAACTTTAGACTAATACAAAGTTTCACAGCAGCCTCTAAGAGTTAAATCACAATACTATATGTATTGCTTGTATTCATTATTGTGTGTTTCCCCAGCTCTACCTCCCCTACACCGAAACTCCCCCCCCCCCCCCCCCACACACACAGAAACTTCTCGAACAAAGACTGCCACGTACACGGAAATTCCTTCAGCTTGACCGCACGCTGAGAGGACAAAGTCCACACTACACTGGACTTGAGAGAAGGTGGGCAGGGAGGCAGGGAATTCTATATGACCCAGCGAATAAGAATATGTATACATTACTGATGTAATCTGTTATACGCCCATAAAGAGCAGGCATTATGTGTTTCAATAAATTAGGGCTCTGAGGATTATAACTCAGAGAGAGCTGGTTGAAATTCAAGGCTGATGACTTGTGTCCGATTGGTTTCTTTCATTATGTGTGCACACTATACAATTAGGAAGCTACAGAATACCCTGAAATCTGCTGGAGGAAAATATGATCCAGTTCAATGTATACGCATTGTATATAAGTAATGTGCAGAGAATTACTCAGGGAAGAGCGATAGATTTATAAACAATGAAAACATTTAATGTCAAGCATAAGGCAGAGAATAGGACCCTGTGGAATTCTGCAGCGGAGTCCGTCACGGCGTCCCCCCAGAGACCCCATACTCACCTCCGGATACGCTACCCGATGACGCGCATCCCGTGCCGGCGTGCATCGCAGTACAGCGCATGACGCGCCGGCAGCGTCATATGACACACCCACTTCCATTGACTGCAATGGAAGCCGTCCGCGCGTATGCCTGTGGCATGTTCTATTCATAGAACCTGCCACGGGTGATTACGGGTGATTTCACGGTGGAATTCCGCACCGTGAGCTATGCGCTATTAGGTTCAATAGAACCTAATAGATGCAGGGCAACGCCGCAGATTTCTGCCGCGTGATACGCCCTTGGGAAGACATCCGCCCGTGGGAATTAGGCCTGAGGCCGGCTGCACACGACTGGGTTGGATTCTGGATGTGGGATTCCGCATTGGAATCTGACCCTGTCCCCAGCCAGTGACCGCGCCTACCTGTCATTTTCTTCTTTCTTCTGTACTGATGATGGTCTGTCCGGCGAGCCGCCAGACAAGCGCAGTACAGATTTTCCTGCACTGTTGCTAGGTGATGACGCAGGTCCTGCGACCTTTACACAATGCTAATTGCAGAAGGGCCGCGGATCGGACGGCTTCAATTGACTTTAATGAAAGCTGTCTGTGCGGACACCGCACAAGAATAGAACATGCTGCAAGGTTTCCTTCACGAGCAGAAAATCGCAATTCATTTCCTATTTGTGCGCAGGAAAAAGCACTTCTTCACTACATGCTATGGACGGTATTAGCTGCGGAATGCGGGGGCAGATGCCCGCTCCATATTCTGCAATGCATATATGGCCGTGTGCAGCCGGCCTAGATGTTATATTATTGGAGGTTCTACAATAAACACATAAGGGAAGCTGTAAAGAGAACTGAGGACATGCGGACGGGCCAGTTTCACATCTGTGTTGAAGCCTCCTGCCAGAGTTTGTCACAAATTCAGCTGCTAATGCTGGAAGAAAAGAAGCCCTGCATGAGGTCTGACATCTGAGCCGCTCTCACAGGCCTCCATGTATTTCAATGGGGCTTTTTAGACAAGCGTTTTAGTGCAGCATCTATAACGCACACTAAAATGGACGCTGTAAGATTGACATCCTGCATCGCCCACTATAATGTATGAGGTGCGTTATCGCTGCTTACTCCGCCACCGCGACGGGGAAAAATGGTGACGTCAAAATATGCAGTAAAAACGTAGGCCAACGCTCACAAAAACGTTATAAGACACCGTTCTCAATGCTGTAAAACATTTTTACAAACGCTCGTGTGAGAGCGGCCTAAAGACTCTCCTTGATATATTCAGACACGGCTTGAGTCTCAGGAATAGACAGATTGTCTGGACCTCTAGGAGGAGATGCGCCCGGCAGAAGGTCGATTAGGCAATCTTATGGTCAATGTGGTGGCAGGGTCTCCGCCTCTTCCTTGCTGAACTCGAAGCTCAGGAAGAACTTGTGGCTTGAGGACTGGAGAATAAGAATGCAGACAATGGGTATAACAGCAGGCGCTTCAACGTGAGATTTCGCAAGAAGGCCATTGGATGACTGGAGAATGCAGAGGAAGCCAAGGAAGTCCCAAAATGCCGAGTCAATGGCTCTGGGTAGAACCAGTATAGACTTTTTTTCTTCGTGCAGAACTCCAATTGCAGATCCAGTGGCACGGGGACACACCAGACCCTGACACCCATTTCTGTTCTGTTTAATGTAATCTGTGGGCAGTGATGGGGTCATGGCACAATGGTCTCGACAGGTAGGCTGGCTGCACTGTTCCAGTCTGTACGACAGGTTGAGGTTTATGCTTTTGTGGTTTGCCATTTCTCTAGGTGTTACTTTGGTGGTTTGCCTTATTGCCTCAGGGTATCAATTGTCACTGATTGTTCTCGTGTTTCGTAGGTGGATTTTACCTTGGTCTTTGTGGAGCTCTGTGTCCATGTGCATGGTCTCATTATTTAAGTCTACTTCTGGGTCTGTCTCTTTCTGATTATTTCCTCAATCTCTGTGGAGAGGACGTTTGTGGTGGTCGGAGTTCTGCTGTGAAGCTAAGTGCTGCTTGTTTGTTCATTAAGGTTTTCCTCTTTTAGCTGATAGTGGCTGAGGCACGAGTCGTGGGGCCGCCTTTACAGAGGCGATAACCTCACTTAGGCATGGCGGTTGTAGTCCTAGTAGTCAGGGTGGGATATCCCTTCCTCTTTTTCTTTAGATTATATGATATTTTACTATAAATATGCTAATTGTTTTTGTTAGCATTTTAATGATTTCACATGTCATGTATTAATCATATGATTCATGCTGTCATACCCCAATGCTTAACCCCTTTAGCGTACAAGTACACCCCCAGAGTTGGGGTTTGTATGAAGCAGGATAGGGAGCTGATCCCACTCTATACAGGGCGGCTGCCAGCTGTTTCTGACAGCTGACACCTGCCGGCAAAAGTTGCGATCAGCCCTCACGTTGATTGCGGCTGCTAACCCTTTAAATGCTATTGTAAATGCCGAGATTGTAACGTGCCGTTCGATTGCCATGACAGCCTAGGCCTTCTGAAGGCTCCCAGGGCGGCCATGGCGGATTGCCTATCAAAAGATTTCAGTTTGTTTTTCAATGGAATTGTAACGGGTCACATCGAAAGTGGGAATAAATCTGAAATAATTTATCAAATAATTTATAGAATTTTTTAACATGACAAAACCATGGCATTTTAACAGGGGTGTGTAGGCTTTTTATATCCACTGTAGTACCATTTAAAAATACAGCTCGTCCCACAAAAAACAAACCCTCAGACAGCTAAAGTTGTGATTTTTTAAAAGTGGGGAGGAGAGACCGAAAACAAAAAAAGGGCAGCATCCTTAACCCCTTAGTGACTGCCGATACGCTTTTTGACGGCCTCACTGAGTGGGTCTTATTCCACACGGTCCTCAATTGATGGCCTCCCTGTGGAATAAGGCCCTGGGGTCTGTGCGGGTGACAGCTCCCTGGTAACAATTAAAGTTTCAGCTCCCCTCATGGAGCGGATCCATTAAGGGAGCTGAAAGTACTCGCCTCCATCCTCCATAATATCCCACGGCATTCTGGTCCTTCTAGGACCTGACGCCTGCTTCTGCACATGCGCGCCATACGGAAAATGTTAGGTGCATGCGCAGAAGGCCGGCAAGCCTGGGAGATTTAAAATCTTCTTGCTCCTGGGTAGCATGAGTAGCTGAAAGCAGGGAGATGTCCAATGCATAACGGCAATTGTGTAGTGTAAAAAAAAAAAAAATAGTAAGTTTCTTCTCCCCTTACGGATTATATCCATGAGAGAAGATGAAATTACGTACCTAAGGACCCCGGCCCATACACCGGTTTCTGCACACGCGCCTGTTGCCAAAATGACGGACACATGTGCAAAAGTCGCGGATTGCTTGGGTATTTTAAAATCTCTCTGCTCCTGGCTACCATACGTAGCCAAGACCCTGGGGATTTCATGGGGGCCCGCGGACATGGATCGTGGATAACAACTATCATTATCTGCGGACCTTCCTGCAGCTTCGACTCATGAGCCCATCAGCAAGATGGTAGACGCAAGCGCAGAAGCTGGAGAGGGCCCAGGAAATTTAAAATCTCCTTGCTCCTGGCTACTAAAGGTAGCTGAGGGCCTGGAGCAGTGACCGAGGGCCACAATAATGTATACGTTGAAAAAAGTTAAGTTTAATCTCTCCTCCTTTCTGGACGCCTCAACATTTGAACTCCGACGCGATCCTCCTCCACAAACCTTCTCTGGCTTCTGTGCATGCACCTGCCAGCAAATGCACGCCGCATGCACAGGAGCCGGGGAGGGCCCTGGAAAATGTAAAATCTCCTTGCTCCCGAGTACCAATAGTCACCGAGAGCCTGGAGCAGTGGCCGGTGGCCTTGTTGAGCGGTCCCTGGTCACGTACTAAAATAAACTAGTGATCTAACATTAGGCTGATCTAATATGACCGGATAGAAATTGCGGATTCCTCATGCAGTTGATCCGCGGTAATACGTGGATCAACCAAATGCATTGATTTCCACAATTTCGCTCACATTAGGTCGGAATAACGTAATCCACTCGCAGAAAACAGAATGCAGCATGACCGCCTGTGTAAGTACGCAGTTAGTACATTGCACGGCTGTTAAGAAGTCAATTTTCTTTCTGCACCAGTGTGCAATTGGGCCTGGAATTTATTCAGTTGTGCCCTGAAATCCAACGGGTGTTCCCTCCATTAGAGGCCTAGCTATGTGTCCAGTAAGCAGATTAGGGCCACAATGGGTATGTTTCTAAACATGGGACAAACGGGGTATTATGGTGTGAAAGTCTTCATTCATATGTGTGCTGTACAAAAAAACTTTTTAAAATGACACAATTGCCCAAAAAAATGAAAATCGTAATTTTCTCCTTTTGCTTTGCTTAGATTTATTCAAAAACTGTGGCCTAAAAATACACAGTAGACCCCTAGATGAATTTATTAAGGGGTCTAGTTTTCAAAATGGGGTGATTTGTGATGATTCTCCATTGTTTTGGCCGCTCAAGGGCTTGGTTTTCTGTTTTAAAGCCAGTTTTTCATGCAGTTTTTTCTTTTGTCAAAGCCAGAAGTGGATTCCTATGGAATGGGAAATAAATGACGGACTTACACTTCTTGTTCTCTCTGGATCTGGTTGTTGCTTTGGCTCAAAGAAATTGCATTAAAAACAGCAGTTTTTGCAGAAGACACAGTGTGAAAGCACCCAGAAGCTCCAAGATGTTCTTAAGGAAATGATTCCATGCAATGTACTGAGCATTAGCAGCATTGTTGTTACACAGTAGCTCCGCCCAAACTGAACTTCACATTCTTCCTCCTGAGTAATAGATTTCCCTGTCATTGCTTTTGTAAATATTAGTATATGTGGAATCTAGGAGAACGCCTTGGAACACTCATCCCAGTCATTGCTTGATGCAAGCAGCTGTGCTACTAAAAGGTGACGGTAAAGGACATTGATAACACTACGCAAAACTCAGTTTCCAATTTTCTATACAGTTCCACTAAGTAGTCAATGGTAATCAGCATGGGGGAAACACATGTATCAGGAATAGATCATGCCACTGCTCAAATCATATGTTAAAGACTAAGTGTTAAAAAATGTACCTCCTGTTTCTTCCACGCCATATGGGATTGCTTTATCCATCTGCATACAAGTAGGAAACATTGCTTCAGTTACCAAAACAGGAGGAGGACCTTTTAAATGTACATTACATCAGAATGCTAAAAGGCTTAATACTACTAATACAATATTCTAAATAACCTGTGTCCTGGATGAAGTAGTGCACCCTGTACTCCAACCCCCTCCGCAGGCTGCGCCAACCCTGACACACACCTCACATTAGCTCCAGCGGGAATACCCGCAGCCCGTACACAATGTAGTTGTATGGGCTGCGGGTATAGCCGTGATCATAGAGCACAACAGGCTTTATATCAGGCATTCAGCGGTAAAATAGAACATGCTGGAAGAGTCTTGGACTCAACCCTTGTGTCTTACTGCTGGGAAATAAACCTGTGGGCATACGCAATGCCCCCTTTAAATTGCTGCAATATATTACTATGGCGGCACGTATTTCGATGGTTTCCGCCATAGCTGTGCTAAGACTCCCATTCGAACCTCTCATATCCCGCATAAATAAAATTCTTTTGAATGAAAAGCTCCTAGCTATACCCAAGACAAAACCTCGCAATCTGAAAAGACTTTGTGCCCCTGGATAACCTTTGTTAATGTCCCTAATAGAGATGAGCAAGTAGTGCCTTAGACGAGTATCTCCCCGCTCGTCTCTAAAGATTCGGGGGCCGGCAGGGGGCGGGGAGCGGCGGGGAGGAACGGAGGGGAGATCTCTCTCTCCCCCTCTTTCTCCCCCCTGCTCCCCGCCGCAACTCACCTGTCACCGGCGCCGGCAGCCGAATCTTTAGAGACGAGCGGGGAGATACTCGGCTAAGGCACTACTCGCTCATCTCTAGTCCCTAACTTACACTATTTCGTGAGACTATAGAAGGATGATGAATCAGATAGTCTTCTAGCAGATCCAGGCCCCTATGTATTATGTGATTAGAAACACCATAAACAATGTACACCTTGCGCTTTATCCCTTCCCTGTGCGATGGATGGAGAGATCATCAATATTCCCTGAATACACTTACAATGTTACCTTGTTTGTTTGTTCTGCTAGTCTAATAATGGAATCTCTGCACTCCAATATAGATTTGGCTGCCCCCCCCTCCCCCGGTGGGGTCTACGCGGCAGAGTGTGGCCAACTTTATATTGAACTCAAATAAAATCTTTTGAAACATAAAATAAACCTGCTGCGTTCTATTTTCCGGAGGTGGATTACGGAATTCCAACTTGCTAAAGTGAGCCGAATTGTGTAATCCAATGCATTTGATTGATCTGCGTACTACTGCAGATGAAACGCCCGCGGAATCTGGAATTACTATCTCAATGATATTTGCAGAAGTCGGCCATTAAGTCCGGACTAAATATTTCACATGTGATTTATTGTTCCTGCAAATATTTTCCTTCTATTCATGTGTTAAACATTTTCATGCTTTTATACCTGGGCTTTTTAGGCCTCCTGCAGACGGCCAGGTCAGATGCCGCTGCGAGAATTCTCACAGCGGGGCCCGACCCGAACCCCTGCAATGACCAACGCAGCTCACCTATTCAGGCAACTCCCCGGATGCGCAGAGCGGAGCCGGTGCATCACTAGTGACGTTTCTGTGCGGGCCCCTGCGAGGCTCGCACAGACATAGGACATTTTGCAATTTGTTTTCAAATCATGTCTGTCTGCATTGTCTAATGCGATCCTATGGCAGCGGGTACGGGCAGAAATTTTGCGGGAAATGCCAAAGCGGAATTTCCACCCGTGTGCAGGAGGCCTTCAGTAACTCAACTGCACCGAACTGAAACAGATGGAAGCAGCCAACCTTCTGCATATCTCTTAGGGTGCTGTCACAAGACAGAACATTCTGCTGTCAAAATCCCCCCCCCAAAAATCTGCCTGTTTTGTGGAAGAACTTCCTTCTGAATTAAGCCATTTTCAATTTTGTATCAAAATCCACATTTGGGCCACTCACACGTGTATTCTGAAATGCCGCTCGAAATCGCAGCAATTTACTGCAATTCTCAGCTGCGTTTTTGAACGCACGTCAGTGTTTTGCAGTGCTTTTTAACGCACCCCATCATTGTGATGGGTGATTAGGGGCGTTAAAGTGCTTGAAAATCGCAGCGTTTTTAAAATCTGAAATCAATGGCGGCGTTGTATCATGGTTAGCACAGCGCTCTGGATGCCGCACTAATGGCGGTAAAGAGCGGCATGTGTGAGAGTGGCCTTAGACATGCAGAATTTGGCACAGATTTTTCCAAATGGTGGAATATTTATAGTAACATAGTATGCTAGGCTTAAAAAAAAACATATGTCTATCCAGAGGAAGGCAAAAAAATTGGGTTAAGCCAATTTTCCTAATTTAAGGGGAAACATTCCTTCCTGACTCCAATCTAGTAAACAGAATAATCCCCGGATCACCGACCCTTCTGAAGTTATTAATGATTATAACATATAATATTGTAACGCTCAAGAAAGATATCCAGGCGCCTCTTATACGCTGATCGAGTTCGCCATCATCACGTCCTCAGGAGACAATTCCATAGTCTCACTGCTCTTACAGTAAAGAACCCCCTTCTGTGTCGGTGTAGAAACCTTCTTTCCTCTAGACGGAGAGAGCGCCCCCTTGTTATAGTCACAGTCCTGGGTATAATAGATGATGGGAGAGATCTCTGTACTGACCCCTGATATATTATACATAGTTATTAGAGCGCCCCCTTGTTATAGTCACAGTCCTGGGTATAGTAGATGATGGGAGAGATCTCTGTATTGTCCCCTGCTATATCTATACATAGTTATTAGAGCGCCCCCTTGTTACAGTCCTGGGTATAATACATGATGGGAGAGATCTCTGTACTGTCCCCTGATATATCTATACATAGTTATTAGACCGCCCCCTTGTTATAGTCACAGTCCTGGGTATAATAGATGATGGGAGAGATCTTTGTACTGACCCCTGATATATCTATACATAGTTATTAGACCGCCCCCTTGTTATAGTCACAGTCCTGGGTATAATAGATGATGGGAGAGATCTTTGTACTGACCCCTGATATATCTATACATAGTTATTAGACCGCCCCCTTGTTATAGTCACAGTCCTGGGTATAATAGATGATGGGAGAGATCTCTGTACTGACCCCTGATATATTATACATAGTTATTAGAGCGCCCCCTTGTTACAGTCCTGGGTATAATAGATCAGGGGTCCCCAACTCCAGTCCTCAAGGACCACCAACAGGTCATGTTTTCAGGATATCCTATGGTAAGAACACCAGTGGCAATGTGTGAGGCACTGACAATAATTACATCACCTGTGCAATACTGAGGAAATCCTGAAAACATGACCTGTTGGCGGTCCCTGAGGACTGGAGTTGGGGAACACTGTAATAGATGATGGGAGAGATCTCTGTACTGACCCCTGATATATCTATACATAGTTATTAGAGCGCCCCCTTGTTACAGTCCTGGGTATAATAGATGATGGGAGAGATCTCTGTACTGACCCCTGATATATCTATACATAGTTATTAGAGCGCCCCTTGTTATAGTCCAGTGTATAAGAGATGATGGAAGAGATCTCTGTACTGACCCCAGATATATTATACATAGTTATTAGAGCGCCCCCTTGTTACAGTCCTGGGTATAATAGATGATGGGAGAGATCTGTACTGACCCCTGATATATTATACATAGTTATTAGAGCGCCCCCTTGTTACAGTCCTGGGTATAATAGATAATGGGAGAGATCTCTGTACTGACCCCTGATATATTATACATAGTTTTCAGGTCACCCTCTTTTCTAAAGTGAGTAACCCCAGTATCTTGAAGAATATTCTGTTGTGTAGGTTGCTGCCCTTCCTTAGGCTCAGGTGGAGGAACTGCTCATAAGAGAATTTTGAGATAAGACAGCACTAACTCCAGTGTATAGACATAACCACGTAATATAATCTAACTGTGATAGATATAACTTACAGATTCTGGCTCTTCTGAGAAGTGAATGGTTCTAGTTCCATTTGCCATGGTGTGCCTCGATAACCAATAAGCTCACTAAAAGAGAAGCAATTATCAAAGTCTTAGACAATGACCCAACAGACATACTATGTATAAGCATGTCCTTGGTGGATATTACTTGCAGAATATGAGGATTTATAACTTGTTTTAAAGTTGCTGGCCATTATTTAACATATGCGGACATGTATATAGACAGGCATGTATAATGAGACAGACATGGAACATTGCTTGATAAACTACAGCTCATGACTTTCAACACACCACCCAAATTGTCAACTTTTCTGAACTGAGCAAAATAAGGTAGTTTGTGATAAATCTGGATGTATTCAGGCACATAAACGCTGCGATCACCGATAAGAGCGGATACTTTGATGAGAGAAGAATTTAAGGTAATCAAGGCTCAAAGGTGCGTTCACACAGGAGAGTTTAACATTAGGGATGAGCGAGTATACTCGCTAAGGCACTACTCGCTCGAGTAATGTGCCTTGACCGAGTATCTTCCCGCTCGTCCCGAAAGATTCGGGGGCCGGCGCGGGGCGGGGAGCTGCGGGGGGAGAGCAGGGAGGAACGGAGGGGAGATCTCTCTCTCCCTCTCTCCCGCCCGCTCTGCCCCGCTCACCGCCGCAACTCACCTGTCAGCTGCGGCGGCCCCCGAATCTTTCGGGACGAGCGGGGAGATACTCGGCTAAGGCACATTACTCGAGCGAGTAGTGCTTTAGCGAGTATACTCGCTCATCCCTATTTAACATGCAATTTCTGACCTATAGCAATATGGAAGGAAATCACATACATTAAATGCAATTGCACCCAGTAAGAGAAACCAAGATACGATACATTTTAATAGTTAACAAATATACATGATGTTAATGTGCGCTTCCAAGCCTCTCAGGGTCCTTCCTCAGGCACAATTGATTGCAAAGTGTTAATTCACATGAGTGATTTTTCTCTTGTAGCAATGCTGCAAGATTGAAAAATTGCTGCATGTCCAATTTTGGGCAATTCCTTACCATTTCCTATGGGATCTTTAAAAAATTAGTACCGTACTTGCATGGCATGATATTTTTACCATTGAAAACTATTGGAAGCACTTGGAATTGTTTAATGCACGTGAAAAAAATGGATTATACCTACCTGATAATCAGGTTTCCAGTAGTCTCCACGACAGCACCAATTGAGATCGCCTCCTCCTGGTAGGACAGGAACATACTGAGAGGTTAAAAGCTCCCCCCCCTTCCCCACTTTCCTCAGTGGATTCTAACGAATTGCCGGGGCAGGAGCTAAACTTAAATTTCTTCCCCTAACCGGGGTTTTTTTTTTGTTTGTTTTTTTTTGAATTTATATATTATATTACTTTCTTAGGGGGGGGAAGGTACGGGTGCTGTCGTGGAGACTACTGGAAACCTGATTATCAGGTAGGTATAATCCATTTTTTCCCCCAGTCGTCTCCACGACAGCACCAATTGAGACGTACCAACTAAAGTTTATTAGGGTGGGATTGCTGCCGAGAGGACTTTACGGCCAAAGGCCATGTCCTCGTCCTGCTGCACTTTTACCCTATAGTGTTTAGTGAACGTGTGGGGTTTTTTCCAGACTGCGGCCTTGCAAATCTGCTCGACCGAGGCTGAACTGTGTTCGGCCCATGAGGACGCTACTGCCCTTGTGGAATGGGCTTTAAGAGCTAACGGGATCTCCTTCCCGAGGGCCTTATAGGATTCTATGATAGCCAGGCGGCTCCACCTGGCTATGGACCTTTTTGCTGCTTTGTTACCCTTATTTGGGCCACTGAACTGGACGAACAAGTTGTCGTCCCGCCTCCAGTGGCTCGTTGTATCTATGTAGGCTAGGACTGCTCTCCTAACGTCCAGACAGCTTAGGGTTCTTTCCTCCTCGTTTTTTGGGTTACTGAAAAATGAGGGGATTATTATATCCTGGGACCTATGAAAATCTGACACTACTTTTGGCATAAAGGCCGGGTCTGTTTTAAATATTAGTTTGGTGTCTGCGATTTTCATGAACGGGTGGCGGATGGACAAGGCCTGTAGTTCGCTAACCCGTCTTGCGGAGGTGATGGCTACTAGGAAGATGGTCTTGATTGTAAGTATTCTTATAGGTAGCGCCTCGATTGGTTCGAATGGTACCGCTGTCATGGCCCCTAGAACCCAATTAAGGTTCCAGTCTGGAAACAGGTTTATGGGCCTAGGGCGTAGTCTAGCTGCCGCTGTTAGGAACCTGTGGACCCATCTGTCGTCTGCGAATTTTGTGTCGCAAATGGCGCTAAGGGCTGAAACTTGGACCTTTAGGGTGCTTGGGGAGAGGCCCATCTCTAAGCCCTCCTGCAGGAATTCTAAGATTAGCGGAGTGTCGGGGATAGAATCCCCACGATCCCTTCCCTGTCTCCATGAGGAAAACCTTCTCCAGACCTTCTGGTAGATCAGGTGGGTCGTCTTTTTCCTACTGGACATTAGGGTTTCTACTACTTTCTCTGAGAATCCTTTCTTTCTTAGTGAGGATTCCTCAAGAGCCATGCCGTTAAATGGAGTTTGTCTAGGCCGGGGTGGTTCAGTGGCCCCTGCGATAGAAGATCTGTCCAGGTAGGGAAGGTGACTGGGTCCTGGACGCTCAGTGTTGCCAGAAGACCGAACCAGCTTCTTTTCGGCCAGAAGGGGGTCACCAGGATTAGCGTGCATCCCTGGGTTCTGAAGTGCTGTAAGACCCTGGGGATTAGTGGTATGGGAGGAAAGGCGTAAGCCAACCCTTGTCCCCAGTCCTGGCCTAGGGCGTCTACTGCTATCGGATGATCTCCTGGCCGGAGGGAGAAAAAGTTGCCTACTTTTGTGTTCTCCCTGGTTGCGAAGAGGTCCAACTGTGGGGTCCCCCACCGGTTGGTTAGGATTCTGAATGCCTCTGGGGAGAGGGACCACTCTCCTGGGTCTATTTGCTTCCTGCTGAGGAAGTCTGCTTTTCCGTTTAGTGTCCCCTTCAAGTGGGTTGCCGTGATCGAGAGGATCCGGCCCTCCGCCCAGTGAAAGATTTTCTGTGTGATGCTTTGCAGTGCGGGAGATCTTGTGCCCCCTTGGTGTCGTATATGGGCGACCGCGGTGACATTGTCTGACAGTATCTTTATGTGTTGGTTCTGTAGCGAGTTGCCCAACTGCTGTAGAACCTGCCAAACTGCCTGTAGTTCTCTGTAATTTGAGGACTGTTCTTTTATCCTCTGAGGCCAGGGACCCTGAAAGAACTGGTTCCCCACATGCGCTCCCCATCCACAGGCGCTTGCGTCTGCTGTGATGTGGATGGCTGGGTTTTGTAGCCAGTGAACCCCTCTCCGCAGGTTCTCTGGGGATGTCCACCAACGCAGGGATGTTTTCGCCCTGTTTGGGATGTACATCCTTGCTCCTAACGAGGACTGCCTTTTGTCCCACGAGGATAGGACTACGGCCTGCAGGGCTCTGGTGTGGGCCTGGGCCCATGCTACTCCTGGAATGCATGATGTCAAGCTCCCCAGGAGAGACATTGCCTCCCGAATTGTGCAGAATCGTCTTCGTAGGAAAGTTTTGACTATTCTGCGGATTTTTTGTATTCTCTCCTCGGGTAGGTAGGAGCAGTGCGATTCTGAGTCGAGAGTTATTCCCAGAAACGTCTTCTGCTTGTCGGGATCTAGGCTGGATTTTTCCCAGTTTATGATCCATCCCAACGATTGGAGAAGTTCTAGTACTGTCTCCAGGTGTTTTGTTAGGAGTTTTTTGGACTCTGCTATTAATAGGACATCGTCCAGGTAGGGTACTACTAGGATTGATTTTTCTCTCAGGTGGGCGGCCACCTCCGCCATAATCTTGGTAAAGATTCTGGGGGCTGAGGATATCCCGAAGGGCAGGCATCTGAATTGGTGGTGCTCTATTCTTCTGCCCATGTCCACTGCGAACCGCAGGTATTTCTGAGACTCTTTGTGGATCGGAATGTGAAAATAAGCGTCCTTTAGGTCGATGGACGCCATGTAGGCTCCTCTGGGGATTAACTTTATTGTCGAGGAGATGGTTTCCATTTTGAATCTCCTGTATCGGACGCAGGTGTTCAGGTCTTTCAGATTTATTATCGTCCGGTGTTTCTTGCCGGGTTTTTTTACTAGAAAGAGCCTGGAATAATAGCCCTGGGTTTCCTCGTTTCGCGGTACGGGAGATATTGCGTTTAATAGTTGCAAGTCGCGCACGCTTTGCCTTAGTAGATGTAACTGTTTTTTTGATGCTTCCGTGGTAATAAATTTCCTTCTGGGGACGGACACTAGCTCTATCTGGTATCCGTACTGTAGGATCTTTGGGATCCATGGGCCCCCGCAGATTGCGGCCCATTGATCCACAAAGCTCCCCAGCCTTGCCCCTACGGGGATGGCGTCAGGGTCTCTGCTTCGGCTCCCCCTGGCGGGGGTTGAAGAGGATATTCCTTCCTCTGCCCCCCTTGGGGTAACTCCAGCGGCCTGTCTTGCCCTTGCCTCGGTAGGCCTCGGGCTGCTGCATTGGAGCCCGGGAAAAGGTCTTCCCTCTCTGCGGCTTTTCTTCAGGGAACCCTTTTTTTCTGTCGGCCGCTTTTTCTAGAATTTTGTCTAGGTCCGGTCCGAATAGAAATTGGCCGTAGAATGGAAGGGCACATAATTTATTTTTTGAGGCCAGGTCGCCTGACCATGATCTCAGCCATAACACCCTTCTGGCTGAGTTAGAGCGGGCTGTGGCCTTTGCTGAGAGCTTGACGGTCTCGGCCGCGGCGTCCGCTAGGAAGTTAGTTGCCATGCGCAAGATGGGAAGGGAGTTAAGGATCTGATCCCTCGGTGTTTTGTTGGTCAGGTGTAGTTCCAGCTGCTCTAACCATACCCCCAGAGTCCGCGCCACGCAAGTGGCTGCGATCCCTGGCCTAAGGATGTTTGCCGCTGCCTCCCATGATTTCCTTAGGAGTCCCTCTGCCTTGCGATCCATGGGGTCTTTTAGCTGTGCGGCGTCCTCAAAGGGAAGAGTCGTCCTCTTGGCTACCTTGGCCACCGGGACGTCTACTTTAGGTATTTCCTCCCAGCTTGCGCAAACTTCCTCTTCCAAGGGGTATCTCCTTTTTACGCCTCGAGCGGAGAAGGAACCTGCGTCTGGTTTACTCCACTCTTTCTGAATTATTTTAGTAATATTTTTGTGGACCGGGAAGGTATGTTTACGCCTCTCCCCAAGTCCACCGAATATTTCGTCCTGTAGAGTCCGCGGCTCTCTGGGCTGTTCCATTTTTAGCGTAGCCCTGACTGATTTGATTAATTCCGTCAACTCGTCTTGATGGAACAAATATTTCCTGTAGTCCTCATCGTCTGAGGACTCCTCGGCCGCCTGTTCCTCTTGCTCTGATCCGATGGAATTCTCGGAATCAGAAGGCTCCTCGGGAACATACGCCTCTTTCTGGCGTTTTGCTGGCGGTGCCGGCTGTGACGTTAGAGCTGATCGAACCTCCTCCTTCACCAGCTTCCTAACGTCATCCAGGAATCCCCCCGATTCCTCTCTGACTAGCCTAGCCACGCATGCCTTGCATAGAGGCCTCTGGTACGTGGCTGGCAGTCTCGTCCCGCATTCCACGCATTTTCGCAGTTTTGTTCTGGGGGGGGATGTCTTTTTTATCCCCCTGACAAACAAAGCATTTTTGCGGGTAAACATGCAATTTTTCCATATACAACATACTGGATATTTGCATTGTATTTTTGCCGCACTGGCTACTTACGGCCGCTGAGGCTGAGGTTTCAGCTGTCTCTGGGGCTGGAGCACTCATTTCTATACCGGTGCTGCAGACACCCTGCGACCTGTAGTGCTGGTGTTCTGGCTTCTCTCAGGTTCCTATTTGAATTTTCGCGCTCCTGCGCTAAGCCCCGCCCCCTCCGCTCCTGATGCAGACGCGATGACGTCATCGCGCTGGACACGTGACGCGGCGCCCCGCCCCCTGCCGTCAAAGGGCTTCCTGGAGCGCCGCGCTGTAATTTCTGCCGGAGGACGAGGGGGACTGAGACTCCCGCTTTGTACCCCCCATGGACCGCCGCGGGAGGAACCTGGCCCGGGGGTTACCACCCCATGTGGCGTCCCGGGAGTCATCTGGCTGAGAAGGGAGGACAGGGTGAGCCACTGCCTTCCGATCCGCCTGTATGTAGAATTTCGCTGGCTTCTCCACCAGCTCCTCTCAGCGATCCTGCCTCCTGGCAGGACAGGAAGACACTGAGGAAAGTGGGGAAGGGGGGGAAGCTTTTAACCTCTCAGTATGTTCCTGTCCTACCAGGAGGAGGCGATCTCAATTGGTGCTGTCGTGGAGACGACTGGGGGAAATTGTAAGTACATAGATCTCTCTCACTCGTGTACAGTAGCATTCTACGCGGATGACCTCCTTATGTATCTCAGCCTCAGAGGTCCTTTCCAATGATTCTTTGTGAATTCACAAGATTTGGACACTTAAGCAATTTTAAAATAAATCTCAGTAAAACTGAAGTTCTGAACGTACCCCTACCAGCCAGAGAGGCTCTACACCTGACAGATCAATACGACTTTAAATGGCGATCTTCCTCTCTCCAATATTTAGGGGTGCACATATCTGCAGATTTATCTTCCCTATGCAATATGAACTATATTTCCCTGTTTGAACAGACAATGAGAGACCAAATAATCCTGCCACACCATGATCACATATTACCACCACATAGTGATTGATACCAACAAACTGTCACTGAATAAAGACCACTACAAAAATCAATATTACCGATAACTGTTTAAGGGTCAAATAATACTCCCAGACCATGACCACATAATACCACCATTGCCTTCACTCAATAATGCTCCTCTTATGCCCCCACTCACTAATGCTCCATATAAGCCCCCACTGAGTAATAATGCCATATTTAGGCCCCTACTCAGTAGTTATGCTCCTAAAGTAGGTAACAAAAAAAGCGTTTAAACTACTAAAACAAGAAGGCAGCAAAGTACTAAAAACCTATAAGGAAAAAAAAATATGTAAAAAGCAGATAAAAGAAAGTTGGAGACAGAAAGACTCATTGCCAAAGAGTAAAACTAACCCTAATCTGTTCTTCAATTATATAAATAATAAAGAGATCAATACTGAAAGTGTTGACCCTTAATGTAGAAAAAATTGTAGAGGCTGATGAGGAGAAAACAAATCCAATAAATAGTTTTTTTCTCCAATGAATTCACAGAGGAAAATGAAGTGTCAGATGAGATGCAGAGTGATAGAGTAAACTCTCCACTAAATGTCACCAGTCTAACCCAGGAAGTGCAGAGTAGTCTCAAAAAGATTAAAACGGACAGGTTGACGGGTCCCGATGGCATACACCTCTGGGTTCTAAGGGAATTAAATAATGTGATAGACAGATTGTTGTTTCTTATACTTAAGGACTCTATAGTGACGGGGTCTGTTCCACTGGATTGACGCATAGCCAATATGGTGCCAATATTCAAAAAGTGAACCTGGAAACTGGTAAGTTTAACTTGTATTGTGGGTAAAAAGTTTGAAGGGTTTCTATGAGATGCAGTCCTGGAGGACCTCAAGGAAAATAACTGTATAACTGCATATCACCAAGGGTTTATGAAAGACCAAATCAACCTGATCAGCTTCTAGAAGAAGTTCTAGACTGGACCGGGGAGTCACTGGATCTTGTGTATCTGAACGTTTCCAAAGCATATGATACTGTGCCCCATAAAAGGTTGGTATGCAACATGAGAATGCTTGGTCTGGGGGAGAATGTAAGTAATTGGCTCAATGAAAAAAAGCAGATGGCACTTACTAATGCAACATACACTAATTGGGTCACTGTTACCAATGGGGTACGACAGTGGGCAGTATTGGGCCCTATTCTTTTTAATATATTTATTAATGATTTTTTAGAAGAATTGTGCAGTAAAATATGAATATTTGCAGATGATACAAAACTATGTAAAATAATTAACACAAAACAGGACAGAATATGGTGGCAAATGGAGCTGGATAAGTTAAGGGCTTGGGCAGAAAAGTGCCAAATGAGGTTTACCACTGATAAATGTAAGGTTCTGCACATGGGCAGAGGAAATACTGAAAAACACTGAGATGTAGAAGCACTTGGGGGTTTTAGTTAAATGTAAACTTAATCAAAGCAACCAGTGTCAGGGAGCTGCTGCCAAGGCAGATAGGATCATGGGGTGCATCAGAAGAGGTCTAGGGGCACATGGCGAGAACATTGGTCTTCCTCTTTACAAGTCACTGGTCAGACCACACAGGGAATATTGTGGACAGTTTTGGGCACCGGTACTCAAGAGGGACATATCAGAGCTTGAGCAAGTACTAAAGGGGCAACTAAAGTAGAAATGGAATGGGCGGACTACAATACCCAGAGAGGCTATCAAAATTGGGGTTATTTAGTTTAGAAAAAAAGACGGCTGAGGGCGACCTAATAACTATATCAGGGAACAATACAGAAATCTCTCGCATCATCTATTATACCCAGGACTGTAACAAGGGGGCACTCTAATAACTATGTATAGATATATCAGGGGTCAGTATAAAGATCTCTCCCATCATCTATTATACCCAGGACTGTAACAAGGGGGCGCTCTAATAACTATGTATAGATATATCAGGGGTCAGTACAGAGATCTCTCCCATCATCTATTATACCCAGGACTATAACAAGGGGGTGCTCTAATAACTATGTATAGATATATCAGGGGTCAGTACAGAGATCTCTACCATCATCTATTATACCCAGGACTGTAACAAGGGGGCGCTCTAATAACTATGTATAGATATATCAGGGGTCAGTACAGAGATCTCTACCATCATCTATTATACCTAGGACTGTAACAAGGGGGCACTCTAATAACTATGTATAATATATCCTGGGTCAATACAGAGATCTCCCCCATCATCTATTATACCCAGGACTGTAACGAGGGGGCGCTCTAATAACTATGTATAGATATATCAGGGGTCAGTACAGAGATCTCTCCCATCATCTATTATACCCAGGACTGTAACAAGGGGGCGCTCTAATAACTATGCATAGATATATCAGGGGTCAGTACAGAGATCTCTCCCATCATCTATTATACCCAGGACTGTAACAAGGGGGCGCTCTAATAACTATGTATAATATATCAGGGGTCAGTATAAAGATCTCTCCCATCATCTATTATACCCAAGACTGTAACAAGGGGGCGCTCTAATAACTATGTGGAGATATATCAGGGGTCAGTACAGAGATCTCTCCCATCATCTATTATACCCAGGACTGTAACAAGGGGGCGCTCTAATAACTATGTATAATATATCAGGGGTCAGTATAAAGATCTCTCCCATCATCTATTATATCCAAGACTGTAACAAGGGGGCGCTCTAATAACTATGTGGAGATATATCAGGGGTCAGTACAGAGATCTCTCCCATCATCTATTATACCCAGGACTGTAACGAGGGGGCGCTCTAATAACTATGTACAGATATATCAGGGGTCAGTACAGATCTCTCCCATCATCCATTGTACCCAGGACTGTAACAAGGGGGCGCTCTAATAACTATGTATAATATATCAGGGGTCAGTATAGAGATCTCTCATCATGTATTTATACCCAGGACTGACTAACAAGGGGGCGCTCTCCGTGTCTAGAGGAAAGAAAGAAGGTTTCTACACAACATAGAAGGGGATTCTTTACTGTAAGAGCGGAGAGACTATGGATCTCTCTGCCTGAGGATAGGGTGATTGTGAACTCAATAAAAGAGTATAAGAGGAGCCTGGATGCCTTTCTTGAGTGTTACAATATTACATGTTATATCACTGATTACTTCAGAAGGGTTCTTTATCCAAGCAGCATTCACAATGCCAGACTGAGTCAGGAAGGATTATTTTAAAAATACTATGTTACTCAGTAATAATACTCATCATAAGCCCCACCCAATACTTATGGGCCATATAGGCCTCACTCAGCAATAATGCCCCATATAAACCCCACTCAGAAATAATGCCCCATATAAACCCCACTCAGAAATAATGGTCCATATACAACCCACTTAGTAGTAATGTTCCTCATAAGCCCCAACGCCTGCACTCAGTAGCAATACTCACACACATATATATATATAACATGATCGCTCTACCCATAATTCACTGGGTGAGCTGTATAGGTGCGAACTGCAGAGGCCCGGGAGTGGGAGGAGTTACCTGCCCGTACAATGGAGTATAACTTTTTGGTTTTTCACATTACACCAAATAACTTCCTCCCCTCCACTGGCCCCGAGACTTGACCGGCCTATCAGGAATTTTCCCAGTGGGTTGCACAGCCAGTCTGTCCCTGGATATGAGTCATCCTGAAAAGGCGTGAGGTTCTGCAGAGCTGCCTCCCTGTCGGCGGTGTAATTGTGGAGCTGGAGTCATGCTACCTCCTTACCAGTGGCAAGGTGTGATTGTGGAAGGAGAGAGTGGTCCATTAAGATCGCCGGGAAGAGGGGTGTCAAATCGTCAAAGAGGAGGGGCCTATAGAGTAGATAGACTTCCTGTCACCTGGAGAGTAGAGGATGATGCTTCAGCATGACAGGGGCCTGAATCTAACGGAGAGCTGCTCTGTAAAATGGCAGGACAGCGCCCAATAGCGGATTATAATATGGACGGTTTGGCTGGCAGTGGGTCCTGTTGCATACTATCGTTATAATGCTCCTCACAGGCCCCCACTCAGAATTAATAGCTCATACACACCTCACTTAGTAAAATGTCCCTCATATGCCCCAACCCCTGCACTCAGTAGCGGTGCCCTTTAAATATAGGTCACATGATCGCTCTAGCGCCAGCTCCAGTGTTTAGGTCTATAGAAAGAGGTGTGGTTAGATAATTGCATGCGATGTGGGCCTCAGGTGAGTGCCATGGCCTCTTCTCAGGTACAGAGTGTCACAATCATTGGTCACACTGCCTGAGAGCAGCTTAGTCCCATCCAGGTAAATGGGATTGAGCCGCTATATCAGGCACAGCCTCTCTACAAAGTACGATGCTATGCCTGGTATGGACTGAGGTGACCGCGGCGCTAACCCGAGCTACTGTCAACTCCATCATCTAATCGGCAAGGATCCTGAGCAGTAGACCCCCGCTGATCATCTATTGATGACCTACCCTGCGGATCGGTCATTAATAGTTTAGCACCAGAAACCCCTTTAAAGTATCGCACCATTTAATAAAACAGAACAGGGCCTACGAATAGGATGCTGGGCTAGACCGCTTCAGAAAAACAAAAAGTTTTATAAATGTTTTTAAGTCTTCTTTTCTTAGTGCAGTTTCAGATCATTGCACAATATGACAATTTTAGTGCCCCTCACTGTCGTGACATTGTCGTGTCGTGACATTGTCGTGTCGTGACATTGTCGTGTCGTGACATTATCTTGTGGGCAGGCTGGCAGAGAAAGGACATTGAGATCAACGGGGTCACAGTGTGGATTGCAAATGGCTGTGACTGCGACCCACGGCTCTCACAAATCCAGACGGGCGGAAATTCCGCGGCGGGATTTCCCGTGGAATTTCCACCCTTGGAAGCTGCCATAGGATTGCATTAGCAAACGCAATCCTAGGCAGACGGCCGCGGTTTGTCCGCACGAACTCTCGATTGGCAAACAAACCGCGGCATGCTCTATTTCTGTGCGGGGCGCAGAGCCCTGCACAGAAACGTCACTGCCCGGGGGTGAGTACGTGCCGCTCTCTGCAGGCGCTCGGGTCGGGCCCTGCAGCGAGAATCCTCGCAGCCAGATCCGACCCGCCCGTCTGCAGGCGGCCTTAGACTTCACATTCAAGGCCCTGGAAGAAGCCGAATTTAGCAAACCTCCAGTAGGGCTAGTCCACGCCATGGCGCTGCCTTCCTTCCATTCTATCCATGATAAACAGAACAATGATTTAACTTAGTAGTCCTAAGGTTTATTGCCCGGTCTGCCGGGGCTGACACTGAACTGTGCAGATACAAGGGTCTTGGTTTCTGGACAGCGCTGGGAATGTGCAATCTAAACACGGAAGACGGACCCATATCCCTGGAAGAGCTGGACGCTTCCTTCCATGAGGTTTCGGGATTGTAGGTGGGGTACAACCCAAATGACTTCTACCCGGGTAGAGATCTGTCATCTGAAGACGCCCTTATATCTTCTACTCCAAGTTATAAACAGGAACAATCCTCCCGCCTGGATAATAGAAGTTTTCCTGGAAGTTATACATCACCGTTACATCTGCTCTACACGACACGATATAAAGCACTGAGTACCTACCTGTCCGCCAGGTGCGCCTTAGTGGACTTGATGGTCTATTAAATCTTCTGTTTAAAAGGTCTGTGGAATCTATACGACAGCCGGGCTGTAGGAGAAGCAAGTGAAAGCGAAAGCAATTCACTCCAAGCGGGAAATAACAGATCTTCAGATACTGGCAAAAGGCGCCAACTTGTGGCAAATAGTGGAAGCATCATGCATTGATTTAAAGGGGTATTGCCAATTCAGACATTTATAGCATATCCACAGGACATGCCAGAAATGTTTGATACTTACGGGACTTGCACCTATCTCCAGACTGGGGGTCCCCCGGGCCCATCGCAGCTCACACCGTGGTGTACAGTTGAACTGAATGTGTTTTCCAAAGCCCCCATAAAAGTAAATGGGAGTTAGGCTAATTTTACAAGTACGATATCAAAAATCTCAGCCCGATATTGCACCCATGCACATGTGATTTGCCCATGGACGAGGATCCGCAGCAGAGGATTGTGGAGTGTTTCCTATTGTTTTCAATGGGAAACCTCGCACCACATTCACGTACACCTCGCACACCGTGTGATGCTTTGCCGATCCTATTGAAAACAATGGGGGATGCGTTCTGAGGGAACGCCTAAAAGTAGGACATATGAATGCTGAGATGGGAAGACCCATTTAAGCCCCTAGGCCGCTCTCACACTAGAGGTTTCTGGCACATACCGCGCACATAAATCCCGCGCACGGAGCACACAGCGGTACGGAGTACATTACATACTGCTGCCTGCTGACAAATTCACATACACTATGTTAATACGCAGCAAGATAGAACATGTCGCATTTTTATTTCTGCACACATTTTGCGCCCTGCGTGTGAGAGGCTATACCCACACATGTGATCGGCGGTAAAAAACACCAGTGTGAGTGAGAGCCGCCCCAAAAAAACTGCAGCTTGGTATTTAGGGAAAAGGATTATTTTTTCCATCTGCACATTGCAAGGGCCATGACCGTTTTAGCTTTTCCTTAACCTGGCCATATGAGGGCTCATTGTTTTGCAGGATGACTTGTTTTTTCAATAGTACCATTTTGGGGTACCTGTAACTTATGGGTTAACTTTTAAAAGCTTTTTATTGGGTGGAATAGCAACAAACAAAAACAGCAATTACATAAGTGGAAAATAGTTACAAGGATCGGGGGGGGGGGGGGGGGGGGGGGAGGGGGGAGAGTAAAAGATCCAGCAAAATAAATAGTGTGTGCACATGATAAATGTATTTGGATTAGGGGGTAGTGAGACCCAACAACGACCCCCTTCCAGGATCTACCATCAATTTTTGAAATCCATGTTTCAGAATTCTCAGCACCCAGTTTGTCTGTAAGCAGTAGTAAACCATGATGGAGAGCAGTACAATAATGAGTGTCTGCAGGAAGTAGTGAAGCATGGTGGAGAGTGGTACAATAGTGAGTGACTGCAGGCAACAGTGTTACGTAGTAAAGAGCGGTACAATAATGAGTGTCTGCAGGCAATAGTGATACATGGTGGAGAGCGGTACAACAGTGAATGTCTGTAAGCAGCAGTGAACATGGTAGAGAGCACTACAATCATGATTGTCTGTAGGCAACAGAGGTACGTAGTGGAGAGCGGTACAATAGTGTCTGCAGGCAGCAGTAAAGCATGGTGGAGAGCGGTACAATAGTGAGTGTCTGCAGGCAGGGTAGTACAATCATAAGTGTCTGCAGGCAAGGCGGTACAATCATGAGTGTCTGTAGGCAGCAGTGAAGCATAGTGCAGGTTCTTTGCAAGTTTCGGGCTGCGTTTCAGCAGATGGAGTTGGGGATTTGGTTAGGATTAATGATCCCCTCAATAGTGAGAAATCCATGCAGATACTTAATCATGCAGTTCCATCGGGGACGCATCTGATCGGCTTCCAAGGTATTCTGCAGGAGGACTACCCCAAAATACAACCAATAAAAACTACCAAAGACAACATCCTGGGTGTATTTTATAAAATCTTTTATAGGCCTGGCTCACACAACCGCCTTTATTACGTAGCGCATGACCGCTGAAGCGAATTGTGTGTGGGCGCATATACATACATTTTTGCGCATGTATGTCTGTGCATGGACAGCGTATCATATAAATGCAAGCAGGAAATAACATCAGAAAGATGCCCAACCACATGAAAAAACCCTTGTATCACTCAGGTGACTGCCCGGGCGACTTAATGGCATTGGCTTGATGTTTGGGCTAAATAAAAAAAAAAAAACCAGCAGGCAGCACTGCTTTGTAAAGGTTTGTGGGAACAGATGCCAGTCCATGCAACCTGGAATCCACAGTTAGGGCTCCTACCCACTAGCGTTTTTTTTACTGCGAAATTCGCAGCGTTTTTTTTTTTTCTGCAGGCGTCTTTGGGCTATGGGAGTTGTAAAGCTAAAATCGCGATTTTGCGGTAAATCGCGATTTTGCGCGATCGCGATTTTAACATTACAAGTCCCATAGACCCCCTGTAGAAAAAAAAATCCTGCGAATTTCGCAGTGAAAAAAAAATCGCTAGTGGGTAGGAGCCCTTAGATCGCAGTCCAGAATAACTTTCAAAGACGGCATCCTGGGAGAATTTAAAACATCAGCTTTATTCCTCCATAATGCAACATTATGAGTATCATATTCTTGAGAAAGACTAAGCCTGGGGTCACACTGGGCGGATTCCCGCCGGAAATCCCACGGTTTGGCCGCAGAAAAAATGCGAGATTTCTGCCGGGAGAACTGCCGCGGAAAAACCCGCGGCTGCTTTGAAGCGGCCCGGCCGCTCGCTCTTCCGCTGCGGCTGGCGCTCCCATAGAGGAGAGCGCGGCCGCAGCAGAAAGAAAAAATAAATAGACATGCTGCATTTTGTAAAGCCTGACATGCTGCATTTTGGTTCCTGCCTGACTTACCGCAGCGGATTGGCCGTCCCGTGTGGACAAGATTTCTGAGAAATCTCGTCCACATGGCTGGCTAATACCAAGATTAGCGGCCGCGGGCGGATTTACCGCGACGAAATTCCGCACGGAATTTCCGCTGCAAATCCGCCCTGTGTGAGCCCAGCCTTATACATTCGAAACATTGCATACGGCTGCTCCCACACATGCGTTCAGGAAACGCCCTTTGAAACCACGGAATTTTACAACGATTTTAAACGGTGTTTTTGAATGCATTGTACAAAGTTTGACAGCACTTTTTAACGCCCCCCCCCCCCCCCCCATCACTGCGATGCGTTATGAGGTGCATTAAAAACATGAAAATGCAGAAAAACAGGAGACGGCACTTGAAAATTGAGGCGTTAGAGACTGTTCAAGCGTAAGTCTGCGAAGCCACATTAAAATCAATAACAGTTGTACTGGAGTTGGTGCGGCATTCGGAACACGTCGCTAATCGCGGTAAAATTGGTGAGCAGCCTTATGGAGGATGAACTAAGAACTGTCTTCAGAGTACAGGAGAACAAAGAACTGGAAGTGATGATGTCACTGGTGGTGAACACAGCAGTTCGCAGGTAAACAACACGGACCAGAGGACAAAAGATATATATTTATAAACAGGGATATATAAGGAGCAGTCCGGGTAATTCTGTATTATTCAACGATTCCTGGTTTACAATCCAACGGCAATACCTGCAGCAAGCAAATAAACTCCGGATACTATTTAACAAACACCAGAGGAAGAAATCGCTAACAGGTATTTTATATTACACTATTAACACTTTGAGGCTGAACATGAGGGCATGGAGCCTCTAGTACCCTGTTGTACCGCCTCTAGCTTGTATACAAGATGTGATATGGGGAACATGGAGGCTCTAGTACCCTGTTGTACCGCCTCTAGCTTGGATACAGGATGTGATACGGGGGGACGGGGGGGGACATGGAGGCTCTAGTACCCTGGTGTACTGCCTCTAGCTTGGATACAAGATGTGATACAGGTATGGAGGCTCTAGTACCCTGTTGTACTGCCTCTAGCTTGGATACAAGATGTGATACGGGTATGGAGGCTCTAGTACCCTGTTGTACCGCCTCTAGCTTGGATACAAGATGTGATACGGGTATGGAGGCTCTAGTACCTTGTTGTACCACCTCTAGCTTGGATACAAGATGTGATACGGGTGGGTATGGAGGCTCTAGTACCCTGTTGTACCGCCTCTAGCTTGGATACAAGATGTGATACGGGTATGGAGGCTCTAGTACCCTGTTGTACTACCGCTAGCTTGGATACAAGATGTGATATGGGGAACATGGAGGCTCTAGTACCTTGTTGTACCGCCTCTAGCTTGGATACAAGATGTGATACGGGTGGGTATGGAGGCTCTAGTACCCTGTTGTACCGCCTCTAGCTTGGATACAAGATGTGATACGGGTATGGAGGCTCTAGTACCCTGTTGTACTACCGCTAGCTTGGATACAAGATGTGATATGGGGAACATGGAGGCTCTAGTACCTTGTTGTACCGCCTCTAGCTTGGATACAAGATGTGATACGGTGGGCATGGAGGCTCTAGTACCCTGTTGTACCGCCTCTAGCTTGGATACAAGATGTGATATGGGGGGCATGGAGGCTCTAGTACCCTGTTGTACCGCCTCTAGCTTGGATACAAGATGTGATATGGGGGGCATGGAGGCTCTAGTACCCTGTTGTACCGCCTCTAGCTTGGATACAAGATGTGATACGGTGGGCATGGAGGCTTTAGTACCCTGTTGTACCGCCTCTAGCTTGGATACAAGATGTGATATGGGGAACATGGAGGCTCTAGTACCCTGTTGTACCGCCTCTAGCTTGGATACAAGATGTGATACGGTGGGCATGGAGGCTCTAGTACCCTGTTGTACCGCCTCTAGCTTGGATACAAGATGTGATACGGGGGGCATGGAGGCTCTAGTGCCCTGTTGTACTACCGCTAGCTTGGATACAAGAGGTGATATGGGGAACATGGAGGCTCTAGTACCCTGTTGTACTGCCTCTAGCTTGGATACAAGATGTGATATGGGCGGGCATGGAGGCTCCACTACCCTGTTGTACCGCCTCTACCTTAGATACAAGATGTGATACGGGAGGGCATGGAGGCTCTAGTACCCTGTTGTACCGCCTCTAGCTTGGCTACAAGATGTGATACAGGAGGGCGTGGAGGCTCTAGCACCCTGTTGTACCGCCTCTAGCTTGGATACAAGATGTGATACACGGACATGGAGGCTCTAGTACCCTGTTGTACCGCCTCTAGCTTGGATACAAGATGTGATACGGGAGGGCATGAAGGCTCTAGTACCCTGTTGTACCACCTCTAGCTTGGATACAAGATGTGATACGGGAGGGCATGAAGGCTCTAGTACCCTGCTGTACCACCTCTAGCTTGGATACAAGATATGAATCAGGTAGGCATGGAGGCTCTAGTACCCTGTTGTACCACCTCTAGCTTGGATAGAAGATGTGATACAGGCGGGCATGGAAGCTCTAGTACCCTGTTGTACCACCTCTAGCTTGGATACAAGATATAATAAGGGTGGGCATAGAGGCTCTAGTACCCCGCTTTACCACCTCTAGCTTGGATACAAGATGTGGTACAGGTGGGCATGGAGGCTCTAGTACCCTGTTGTACCGCCTCTAGCTTTTATACAACTTGTGATACAGGTGGGCATGGAGGCTCTAGTACCCTGTTGTACCACCTCTAGCTTAGACACAATATGTGATACAGCAGGCATGAAGGCATGCCAATTCCACATGGTATCCTGCAGCATATCTTTCCACATTTTCTGAAAAGGAGCCTGCGGATTATACAAATTTGTAGGCTGTCGAAGTTGGTGTCCCAGATGGCCCCATACATGTTCTATGAATCTGGTGACCAGGCAGCCACAGAAGTGTGACAATGTTGTGGGGGCTCCTGTGACCCCTTTGTGTGTGCGGCCGAGCATTATCCTGCTGCCTCTTAGAAGCCGCCATGAGAGGAACACATGTGTCTGCAGAATGTCCTGAACATATCGCTGAGCTGTCATTGTCCCCCGTACCACCACTAGTGGGGACCGACTCTTCTATGCGATGGCCCCCCAGATGTCCTGAGCCCGGTCACCTTGTGTGTCCTCACACATCCACTAGTCCCAACACCCTCTAACAGTCTGGTCAGAACGGCCCGGGGGGGATGTGAAGATGTAGAAGGTTTTCTTTGATTAGCATTATATGTATGAACATAGTTGTGATGCATACATTCCTTCACTTAGGCTTTATTCCCACGAGCGCATATATGCCACGTTTTCATGCCTGGGCGTATATACGCTGCCCATGTGAAGCATTGGTTCGCAATGCATTCGTTCACATGGGTGATTAAACGGTGTGTAAATGTGCCAGGAGCGTGAAAAATAGAACATATACGCGGCCAGAACATGTACGGTCAGCCAAAGGATAGTTCTGGAACCATCTTTTGGTTAATATATGCTGGCGGGTCCTATATACTCCTATGGGAGCAGGGAAAGATAAGTGAAGGGGAAGCAGTTTAGCAGCACCCAACGCTGCGAAAATCTTACAGATGCCTCTATATAGGTATTGGATGGCATCCCGAGGATTTTTGCAGAGCGAGGGTTTTCTGGAGTGCGGTGTATTTTTCGCTAAAAACTATACTCGCGGTCGTGCCAATGGATGAGAAAACGCTGGCCCTGATCACGGAAAAACGCCCATTCAGGCGCTAATATAGAGCAGTCGAGAAAACGCAAAAACTCCCTCACCGTATATCCACTCATGGGAAAGAGCCCTTAGACAACACTTCTGTGTGAATCAGTCAATGGCTTTTCTCATCCGGCCGGCCACCTAATACTTGATCTATGCTTTTATTTTCCTTAGAACCAGGTACTACAGCTAAGGGACATGTCTGAGTACAGGGCATTCTGTTTTGTCTGCACTTACCTGCACTGGTGGAGCTGCAGCAGGGTGTCTGCTCTGAGGACATAGGGGCAGACCAGCAGCAAACAAATGACTTTTATGACTCCTGAAAAGGCTTGTGGGCGCCGCTCACTGCTATAAAGGCTCACCTGAGCAATTAGTGCAGTTGTTTTTGTTAGCTAAGCCAGGACTGTGTAAGGGCTATGGCTGTCTGCTTTTTGGTTGTTCGTGTAAGGCTAGACTGCTGTGAATAAGTGTACTATATATTTTTGGCAGAACTGGGTCCGACTCCTTCAGCTACCCAATCCTTACAGGGAACAATTAATTGATACGTCCATCAGGCTCCTCACATCCCAATAATGCGCCCCTCTCAGACTCTGGTAACGGGGTGACATCTCTTCTCTGCGTTGTAGAGGCGTCTAGTGGTCAACAAGCTCTACAAGCGGAAGAAGAGGTCACTACACACAAGGGGCCTCCGAGAGCCTCTTATAGGCCAAGCGGGAACCACTTTTAGGCCTCATGTCCACGGGCAAAAGATTATTTAAAATCCGTAGCGGATCACCTGCATGCAGATCCGCACCCCATAGGGATGCATTGACCACCCGCGGGTAGATAAATACCTGCGGATGGTCAATAAAAGTGATTTAAAAAAAAAATGGCGCATGAAAAAATCCAGACTTGCTCCATTTAGGTGCGGGTCTCCAGCGGGGACGGCTCCCGCAGGCTTCTATTGAAGCCTATGGAAGCCGTCCGGATCCACGGGAGACCTAAAATAGAATATACTCACCTGCTGCGGATCTTCCCTTCTTCGCCGCTTCATCTTCTCTCTGTTGCGGCCGGATCTTTTTTCTTCGGGCCGGCGCATGCGCGCGGCATGCAATGACGTGCCGTGCACATCTGCCGGGCCGAAGAAAGAAGATCCGGCTGCGACGGAGAGAAGATGAAGCCGCGAAGAAGGGAAGATCCGGAGCGGGTGAGAGGTGAGTAATAATTGTTATTTTATGCCTCATGTCCGCGGGGCAGGAGGGACCCGCTGCGGATTCTCCATGGATACGCCCTCCCGTGGACATGAGGCCTTAGAGCCTCCGGTGACAAGACCGTTCATCTAATCACCACAACTCCCATCATTTACAGATCTGCCTGAGATGGAAGCGCAGGACGGGTTTTGCAATGTGCAGTAAAATGACAACTTCTAGGCGTGGGATTGTTTTTTTCTAACAGTGTATTTATGGGAATGATGAGTGGCATTGTGGGGTGTTGGGGCCCGACGACGCAGGCAGTCAAACTCCACAGTGACTGTAATTGGATCGTTGGCTGTACTGCACAGACTCAAGTTTGGTGCTTGAATATACCTTTATTATACGAGCCTTGAGCTGGCTTCATTCCCAGTCCAATGTGCTAGGGCAGCTGGGGTGATGCCCACAATTGGCCCGTAGGGCATTATAGCCTTCTTGACTCAGAGGACGCATAAGGTTTCCTTCCTCCCAGACTTACAGCACCCCACTAACTCCCATAGGGAGACACAAGTCCGCCAGTCTGATGTCATTATGCTTCCCCAATCACCTGACCCTGCTCGTCCAATCAGCCAACACAAAACTTTCAACAGGAATGTTACAATTCAACCTAAAGCCAGTAGGTGGCAGAGTCTCCCCAGTAATATCTCCTTCCAGGAGTTTCTAAATAAAGCGATTGTCCAGTTCTTCTATAAAATTACAAGTTGTCACCCAATCACTGGATAGAAAGTAAAATACATCTTGTTTTTCGTTTAGCGCCAACGTATTCTGCAGCACTTTCAGGTAAAATGAGTACCAAGCTGGGTACTCATTTTACCAACCTCGGAAGGATGGAAAGCTGAGTTAACCTTGAGCCAGCTAACTTAACCAATGCCGGGATTGAACTTGCAACCTTCAGGTCGTGAGCAAGAGCTTAGGAGTGCATTTCTGCTGCCTTAGCACTCTGCACCACACAAGGAAGTGTGAAAGCTGATAGCTCGGGTATTCATGTATCTTGACGCCACCAGGAAGTCTTTGTGGAGTCAAGATTGACAGGGATGACACCCCCTGAACGTGATTGGCTGCACAGCTTTGTTTCCTCAAGGTCCTGGAAGCCCACAATAATAATACTGCAGCTGGAAGTGCCTTAGTAAAGGACGGCAGACTGCACCTCTGTGCGTTGACGGCCACCTCTGCTGCTTAGGATTTCCCCTGCAGAAACCCTGATTCCCCGGCGGCGAAGCAGATGCCGGCACCTCTCTCTGTATAGCTGCGCTGAGCGCCTTGCCCATTACTTGCTGCAGATAGAGTGCTGTGAAGGCTGCTTGCCACCAGCGGCGCAGAAGGCACTCCACTGCCCCTCGCCACATGTGTGAGACATAGCGGTACCCAGCAGGGAGCACACAGTGCCGGCACTCCCGTAAGTCTCACACGCCGTGCAGACATACAGCAACATGGCCAGCGGCGGCATACACTCTGTGCGTCCCCAGCACAATGCATCAGGACAGCAGAGAGCGTAACATACAGCGGCATAGAGCAGCAGGAGGAGGAGACCTGGCAGGGCACTTCAGGAACCCAACTGCGTCCCCCACAGCGACTGCCAAAACTCCCAGAACAGCGCCCACTGGACTCCTACTACTGTGGGCCAACGGAGCTTCTACACGCTGTTTAAGGACCTTCAAGCTCCTTCACCAATGCCATCAATCAGGAGCTGGGGGTGTGAGAGTAGTGTTCCCCCTGTCAAACACCTAGCTTCTGGTGGCGTCAAGGTACACTAATACCGATAGCTCGTGGGAGACTGACCTGTGTCCCCCTATAACTTAGTGCAGTATGCTTATTCCTATTTTCATAATGCTAAAGTGAATGGACTGCTGCTTGCATATGCGCTGCAGCGGCTCTATTCATCCCAAGGGTGCAGAGAGATGGCCGAGCGCTATTTTCGTCAGCTCCATTGAAATGATTCGAGCAGCAGGGCACAGATGCAGCAGGGCTCCATGCATTTCAATGGGACTGATGAAAATAGCTGAGCATAGCGCTCGGCTATCTGTCTGCACCATTGGGATGAAAGGAGAGATCGTGCATGTAGGATCAGCAGCCTATTCGCATCAGTGTTATGAAAACAGGAATAAGCCATCCCAAGAAGTAACAAGAACACTTGTCCCCCATTCTTAGAATAGGGGGGTAAGGGGAGAGGTATCAGCAGTCGGACCCCCACCTATCCGTTTTCACCCATCCAGTAGTTATATATGGTGAGGGGCACCGTGCTGGGCTACTTCCCGGTTTAGGTGTTATGGTGGAATGCTTCCCCCAACAAAAGTCCATGGAGTGAGGAAAAGCAGTTCAACTTACGCTTACTTGTACAATGTGCTTGGTTGGTACAGAGCATCCAAAATGGAGGTACATTAACTTCTTGACGTGGAAACAGTCTTTAATCGGAATGATGGCTGTATTTCCTGCCTACCATCAGACATGAGGCTGTACTGTGAGTTTTCCCTTATTACATTAAGGGACTCTTTTATTCCTGCTTTCCCCTGTTTTTTAGCACCCCCCCCCCTCCCCTCCCCTCCCCTCCCCTCCCCTCTGCTTACATATTATCCTCTTCTATTACATCGCCAGGCATTCTCCTCTCTGGGCTGACTCAGGTATACTGCCCTTGACATTGCTTTTTCCCTGACCCTCATATACTGTGTGTACCATTGCTTGCTCTCTGACTCCCATACTCCCCTGCATGTTGTTGCTTTTTTTTGCCTTAGCTCCTCCCCTGCTTCACTCTGAGCTATTGTTGGAGCACTCCTTTAAATTTAGAATGGGCAATAAGGCTACCAGAATCTGAGTTCTCTCGTGTCAAAATTAATTAACCGTGATCATTGGAGAAAGATCAAGAGACAAACTGTGTGAAGTCACCAGTGTGCTCTTAAGGCCCATTTACACAGCCCGATGATAGCTCAAAGATCGCTCAAACGACAGTGACAGCTTTGAGCGAACATTTTGCATAAACTATTAAGTAGCTACTTAAAAGCAATTAAGTGTGCAAATGAAGCCTTTAGCTGAATGCAGTTAGTAGCCCGAGGGCTCTTATCTGCATTCAGATCCTTTGTGCTCCAGGGGAAAAGAAGGCTATCAGCACTCCCCACGAACTGCTGATAAGGCTGAATGAGGATTTTTAGGTTGGACTGAATTTTAACAATCAGCTAGCAGTGCATGAAAAGTGCACGATGGGCGCGCGTTTAGACGCAACAATTATCGCTAAAATGATCGCCTTTTAGCTATTTTGTAGCGAACATCGCTCCATGTAAATGGGCCTTTACTGAGGAATCAGCCCAATGTTAGCTTTATTAATAGTGCGAAATAGAACAAAGAAAAGGTATAATGTCCAATCATGGTAGACAACTCCTTAAAAGCAACAAATCATTAAGTACTGAGAAATTAATTCATAATGTTAAGTATGAGTACATTAATAACACTGATAAAAAGTAAAAGAATGTGGATACAATGATTAAACTACAAATGAAAGATAGAACAATGTCTTTACAGCGCCACCTATTGGAAGGCAGCATTCCTGCAAGTCGATGTCAGACCTTTCAACAAGCCTTGTAACAATGATTGGGAATTATGAGCCAAAGTCAGAATCTTCTCCAATATGACCATGCACGGACAGCTGTTTAGGGGTGATTACCCATTATAAGTGTAGTTTTCACATTTATAGGCCTCTCACTAGCCAAGCCAGAGAACTTTGATCCTCGATGTTAACCCCTTACATGGTGCAATCAATGTTGATGTGACCTCACTAGTCCTCTACCACCCAACCGTGGATGGTCAATAGGTTGCCATGGCAGATGGATGCCTGACAATTGCCTCTTGTTCTGCTACAAGATAGATGCCTACCATGGCCTGTGATCGCTATTGTGATCGATAATGCATTATCATAGCATTCAGAGCTTTATTGGTTCAAGTCCCTTACAGGGATATAAGAAATATAAAAAAAATGAATATAGCGTAAAAGAGAAAATGCAAAAAAAACTTTGTGTACGTTCCCTATTTGTAGATAAAACTGTAGGCAGAGAGTTCCTATTTTGTATTTGTTCTCTCTCAGAAAGTTGATGGAACATCAACTGATCTTCCCTGTGCTATTGAGGGAATAAAAGAATGCAGGCCATCTATAAGCAGAGAGATGGTGAGAGAACACTTAGCTAACTTACATGAATCCAAGTCTCAAGGTCCAGATGAATTACATCCTAGGATACTAAAGGAAGCAGCGGAGGTAATTGCTGAACTATCGCTGGAATCTATGAAAATTCCTGGAGAACAGGAGAAGTCCCAGAAGAATGGAGAAGGGCAGGTGGAATCACTGTGTCAACGTACAGGGTAGGCGATGATCCAGTCCAGCACGGCTGACAGCAGACCCCAGCGTGGGATGTAAAATACCAGATGTATGAACCCCGTACGCAGATGGTAAGTAGGGAAGGTATCTTACCCTGAACTAATAACCAGGAGAGGAAAACCCCTGCCTATAAGCGGAGCACTCGTCCCGATAGGGACAACCCTACGGTCTTCCTCTAGGCACAGACTGACCCTAACAGGACCAAACAACTATAAAATAAACGACAGAACAATACCGGGGCGTACAGGAACAAAGGAGGTACGGACTGACAAGGATAAACAGAGAGGCAGACTCACGAGGATAACGGGCAGCTGGATACATTAACGGAGGACACAAAACACGAGCAGAAGGCAAAGTAGCAGGGAACCTGTCGGAGCAGCGGCTAAACATGGAGTTATGGACACAAATCACACAACAACACTACAGCACTGTCTGAAAGGCTCAGGGCAGCTATATAGGACAGTGATTAGAAAAGATGCATCAGCTGAGCAGGAGGCCCAGAAGCAATTGATCCTAGGAGTGCCGGAAGAGAAAAAAATGAAAGTTCAATGAACAGGGAAAGCAGGACAATGCACTCGCCTGCCAGACACAGAAGCAGAGGATTGTGTCTGAACAGTGCACCTAACATTACCTCCCCCTTATGCCCCTCCTTCCGATTCTTCGCAGAAATTCCTAAATGTGACAAGGGGCGTTGATGTTCTCAGATGGCTCCCATGACCTCTCCTCCAGTTTGTAACCCTTCCAATCCACTAGGTAAAATGTTTTGTTTCTGACCTTCTTAACATCAAGAATATTTTTCACCTCGAAGATGTTCTCCGAACCAACCCGAGTGGCATCTGGTCTGGGATTTTTGGAAAACCTATTGAGCACAAGTGCTTTGAGGAGACATGGAAGGAGTTGGGGATACACAGGGAGGGGTTCGCAGCCTGTAACAAGCAGAATTAATTCTCTTCAAAACTTCAAACGGACCCAAAAACATGGGGAGAGCTTATAAAGATGGAACTCTCAGCCTGATATGTTTGGAGGAAAACCACACTATATCCCTGGGACAAACTGTGGTGAGGACCGACACCTGCAATCAGCAAACCACTTCATGGAAGCAATTGACTTCTCCTGATTCCTGATTCACCTTAATCTCCTTCCAAATCTTGGCAAAGCTCTCTGCTGAAGAGGCTGCGGCTGGAACCTCAGAAGTAGTGGAGACTGGCAGGGGAATTCTGTGTTGATGCCCATATACTATGAAGAAGGGAGAAGTCTTCGTGGAGTCGCTGACATGCTGGTTATGAGAAAACTCCACCCAGGACAGTAGACTGACCCAATGATCCTGGTGTCTGGTCAGGATTTGGTTGGTACACGCCACCTACCCATTAAACTGTGGATGATAGGCCGAAGAGAAGTCTAATGACATATCCATCAATTTACAAAGAGATCTCCAAAATTTTGATGTAAATTGCACCCCTCTATCTGACACAATGTGCTTAGGAAAGCCATGGAAGCGAAAAATGTGATCAATGAATTTCTCGGCAAGTTGACTGGCGGACGGTAAACCGGGCAGAGGCACAAAATGGTCCATTTCAGAAAATCGGTCCAATCCTACCCATATAACAGTACAGCCACTGGATGGAGGTAAGTCTGTAATAAAGTCCATGGCAATATTCTGCCATGGAGCCTCAGGTATGGGTAATGGACACAAGAGGCCTGCGGGTCTCAGTTTCTGTGGTTTACACTGGGCGCAGGAGGTGCAGGAAGACACAAAATCATGGATATTCTTTATCATGGATGGCCACCAGTACCGATGACGGATTAACTCGCTAGTCTTGCATTGCCCAGAATGACCAACTACTTTGGAATAGTGATCCCAGGACAGAATACTTTTTCTCTTTGCTTCAGGCACAAACATCTTCCCTGGAGGGATATCCTTTACCCGAACATGAGCTACGGTCACCAATTTGGCAAGTTCAATAATAAATTGCGGTACCTCTTCAGTGTGGTTACAGTCAAATGCTCTGGATAGTGCGTCAGCCTTAATATTTTGGTCGGCAGGCCGAAAATACTATATAAAATCAAACCGTGCAAAAACAAGGCCCACCGAGCTTGACGGGGGTTAAGCTGCTGTGTGGTCTGCAGATACGTAAGTTTTTTATGGTCGGTGTAAATTACGATGAGATGAGCAGCTCCCTGCAGCAGATACCGCTGAAATTCCAGAGCCATTTTGATAGCCAGTTACTCGCGATCCCCTATAGAGTAATTCCGTTCTGCCGTGGAAAAAGACTTCGAGAAAAAAGCGCATGTCACCTTCCTGCCAGATGCACCTTTTTGCAGTAGGACTGCCCCTGCACCCTAGGAGGAAGCATCGACCTCCAGAAAGAACTGCTTCATACCGTCTGTTAGGTGCAGCAAGGAGGCAGACGATAAGGCCACCTATGAGGCTTGAAAAGCAGATTCTGCCTCCGGAGACCACTGCTTGGCATCAGTTTCCTTACGTGTGAGAGCAGAGATGGGAAAAGTCAGGGAGGAATCGTTGAATTGCCCAAAAGGCCGGAGGGACCGGGCCAATTTAGCACTGCAGAAACTTTTTCAGGATCTATCTCCAACCCCTGCTTGGAAACAATATACTCCAAAAAGGGGAGTGATTAGTGTTCAAAAGCATATTTTCCAATTTAGCAAACAGATGATTCTCCCTGAATTGCCGGAGCACCGTGCGAACCTGTCTCCGGTGTGAGAGTACATCCAGGGAAAAAATCTGGAAAATCGTCCAAGTATACGACAATGCATTGCTGCAGGAGATCTCTGAAAATGTTGTTAACAAATTCCTGATAGACAGCTGGAGCGTTAACCAGACCAAATGGCAACATCAAGTATTCATAGTGTCTGTCTCGAGTGTTGAAGGCTGTCTCCTACTCATCTCCCTCGCGGATGCCGATCAATTTATAGGCACCCCACATGTGGTTCTTAGTGAAAATCGCCACACAGGTGATCAAATAGCTCATGGATCAAAGGTAAAGGATATTTATTCTTAACCGTGGTCACGTTCAGACCACGATAGTCAATACAGGGCCATAGCGACCCGTCCTTTTTAACGAAGAAGAAAACAGCACCGGCAGGAGACAAGGACTTACGGATGAACCCTTTGGCCAGGTTTTCCTTAACGTATTCGGCCGTGGACTTGGTCTCGGGTAGTGAAAGAGAGTATACTCTCCCGTGAGGGGGAACAGCACCAGGAATGAGCTCTATAGGACAATCATAGGGGCGATGCGGTGGCAGACATTCAGCCTCTTTCTTGTTAAAGACGTCTGCAAAACCATGATAAGGTTCCGGTAGACTGTGGAGGTTAGATGCTACCCATTGAGCAGGATGCAAGCACTTGGTATAGCAGGTGGTACCACAAATTAATACCTCACCAGTACTCCAGTCCAAGGTGGGGTTATGTAAATCGGAGCCAAGGTAAACCTAAAAGAAGAGAACTGGTCGCCCCAGGCAGCACTAGCAGAGAAATCCTCTCAGAATAGAGAGAGACAATCCTCAACTCCAGCGGCTCTGTGACAAACTGAATTGTTACAGAGAGGGTACTACCATTAACTGTGGTTACCACGAGTGGTCTCTAGAGATGGCGGACAGGAGTCAGGTAGCAGTCCACAAAAGCTTGTTGGAGGAAGTTGCCGGAAGAGCCAGAATCCAAGAAGGCTGCCACGGGAACCTTGACCCCGGTAAGAACCATGGTTATGTAATGGCCCAGTACATAATCCTGGTCCCCTCCATAAAGGTCATACATGTATGTCTCATGTTGATACACTGTGCAAAGCTGTCTTGTCATTTCCAGTATGTGTGTTGCACTGCTGCAGCGCTTGAGAGGTTAACTTTTAATAAAATCCAAAGCCTGCATGTGAATGTATCAACTCTGTCAGGTCACATGGTATGAGAGAAGGTATAAATGTAAGTGCTTGAAAGCGGGAAGGGAGTAGTCTTCCGTCTTGTCTGCCGTCTGAGTTCCACCTAACACAGAGCCACATGGAGGCACCTTCAGCCTTCCTGTGGTGAAGATGGAAGAGGAGGAGAGATTTCCCGTTTTGCATGAGATTGGATGTTAATGGAGTGAGCCTCCAAGAGTAAGAGAGAGCATCTGTGAGTAATAACTTCCTTCCAAGGCCAGTGCAGAGGTACTAATTAATTCTCTAAATGTCCTATGTGGACGTCTGAGGTCTGGATCACCGCGTAGAGGTACATCCTTTAATTGTCACATCCACGCATCTCCAAGTCGGGGTGGAGGTACTGCAAGATAATAATCTCTGTTCACATGTGCATCATTGAGCTTATGAGAGCCGTGTGGAGGTACTAGGTTCTGAACTCATTTGCCTGCACTGTAAAGTCTACCACTGAACTGTCTTGTATTGTCTCTTTTCAAATTGCAAGTAAAGTTTATACTGGGCTCTAACTGTTCCTAGAGACCAGTGGTACTCAGAACTGTCTGTGGCTGAATTTATTCTCCTCCAAAGGTCATACTGGCATGTATAGAAATGGTGGCATCATCCGTGACAACTGCAACCCCTGTTCCATTTAGTGGGCATTTCCTATCCTAGGGGTGTCTCGGGTGGCCTGCAGTGATACTCTGGCCTTGGCTGCGTGTGTCCCTCCGGGAAGGAGTTTGGTAAGTGCCGCCATGACAAGCTAGCACTATACCCTCCCAGTGCCACACATATGTCAAGTGTCCGGGGTCTCCCTATGGGACACTGCAATTACAGGTAAGTTCAGCCTGGGAGAGGAGCAATCCTCACTTAGGGTAGCCTCTCCAACTGGCCCTAGGTGGAGAATTTCCCGGTTTCAGGGGACAAGCGTGAACAAAGTGACTCAGAGACCCACAATAGATGCAAAGGTTCTTAGAATGTCTATGTATGCACTCCTCCTAAGGCAATCCACTTGCATAGGCTCAGGATAGCGGTTGGTGGGGTGAGAAGTGGTCTCTGAAACTGGGGAGCGAGATGTATAGATCTCCTCTCTTGCATAACCTCCCTAGATCTTTCTTGGAAACGCAGATCAATCCTCGTAGCCAGAGAAATCTGGGTGCCCAGAGAGGTAGGGACCTCACGACCCGCCAACTCGTTTTTAATGCGCCCTTCATTGTTCCACCCTAGCTCTGAGGCCAATGTTCCGAACTGAATAGCATACTGGCCCATAGTGAGGTTGTTTTGACAGAGACGTAACAGGGCAGAGGCAGCTGAAGAGGAACGACCAGGCTCGTCAAACACCTTCCGAAAAGACTCTATGAACAGACCAAGGTTATTAACCAGTGGATCACTGCACTCCCAGAGAGGATTGATCCACGCCAAAGCCTGGCCAGAAAGGTGAGACATTATGAATGCGATTTTGGTGCAGTTTGACAGGAAAAAAATGTGGCAAAAGCTCAAAGTGCAAGATACATTGGTTAACAAAACCGCGACATTGTCTGGGATCTCCATCATAATGAGGCGGTGCCACCAGGCGAGGACCAGAGCCAGAAACAGAAACGTTATGGCAGGGGAAATATTACCAAGACGGGTACATCTCACGTTGATTCATCATCTCCTGGAATAATTCAGGAAGACCTCCATGGTTGGAGCTGGAAGGGTCCATGGCTGTTGTAATACTGTAATGACTGTAGATGGAACCACTGTGTCAACCTACCGGGTAGGTGATGATCCAGTCAAGCAGGTTGATAGCCGACCCCAGCGTGGGAGGTAAGGTACTGAAACGAACCTTGTATGCACATGGAAAGTAAGGAAGGTATCTTGCCCTGAACTAATAACCAGGAGAGGGAAACCCTTGCCTATAAGCAGAGCACTCATTCTGACAGGGACGAGCCCATGGTCTTCCTCTAGGCACTGACTGACCCAGACAGGACAGAACAACTATAAAACAAACAACAGAACAATACCGGGGGAATACAGGAACAAAGAAGGTACAGACTGACAAGCATAAACAGAGAGGCAGACTCATGAGGATAAAAAACAGCAGGATACACGGAGGACACAGAACATGAGCAGAGAGCAAGGTAGTAGGGAACCTGCCGAAGCAGCGGCTACACGTGGAGTTATGGACATGAATCACACAACAACACAACCGCACTGACTGAAAGGCTCAGGGCAGCTATATAGGGCGCTGATTAGAAAAGATGCATCAGCTGAGCAGGAGGCCCAGAAGCAATTAATGCTAGGAGTGCTGAAAGAGAATAAATAAAAGTTCAGTGAACGGAGAGTGGGACGACGCCCTCGCCTGCCAGACACAGAAGCAGAGGATTGTGTCTGAACAGTGAACCTAACAAAATGTTGTCCCTAGCTTCAAAAAAGGGAAGAAGGTGGATCCAGGAAACTACAGGCCTGTGAGCCTGACTTTTATACTGGGAAAGATCTTTAAACAAATTATTAAACAGCGTGTATGCAAGTACTTTGGATGAGAATGGAGTAATTAACCAAAGCCAGCATAGGTTTGTAGCAAACAAGTCATGCCAGACTAATCTAATTTCCTTCTATGGCAGAATCCCAGACTGGGTCAATCATAGAAATAGTAGATACAGTTTATCTTGACTTTACTAAAGCATTTCACAAAGTTTCTCATACCATCCTTATTAAAAAAATGACCAAATATGGGATTGACATGACAACTGTTAGATGGATTCACAACTGGCTGAGTGATCGTACTCAAAGAGTGGTCATAAATGGCTGCACATCCAAGTGGAAGAATGTGTCAAGTGGGGTACTTCAAGGCTCTTTCTTGGGCCCAGTGTTGGTCAACATTTTTATAAATGATCTAGAGGGAATTGAAGGGAAACTGATTGAATTTGCTGACGACACAAAGCTCTGAGAGATAGCTAACACTATGGAAGAAATAGAGGATTCAAAATGATCTAGACAAGTTTCAATAGTGGGCGTCGACTAACAGAACGACAAATTAACAAGGAGAAATGCAAAGTCCTACATCTGGGCATGAAATATCAAAAAAGCACATACAGAATGGAAGGAATTGGGCTAAGCAGCACATATAAAAAAGACTTGGGTTTACCTTTAGATCACAGACTGAACATGAGTCAACAGTATGATGCAGCAGCAAAAAAGGCAAACACAATTCTGGAATGTATTAAGAGAAGCATAGAGTCTAGACCATGTGAGGTCATTATCCCCCTCTACTCTTCCTTAGTCAGACCTCATCTGGAATACTGTGTTCAATTTTGGGCACCCCACTTTATAACAGACATAGACAAACTGGAGCAAGTTCATAGAAGAGTTACCAAGATGGTGAGCGGTCTGCAAATCATGTCCTATGAGGAACGGTTAAAGGATCTGGGAATGTTTAGCTTGGAGAACAGAAGGCTGAGAGGAGACATAATAGCTGCCTACAAATATCTGAAGGGCTGTCACAGTGCAGAGGGATCAGCCCTATTCTCATCTGCACAAGGAAAGACTAGAAGCAATGGGATGAAACTGAGAGGGAGGAGACACAGATTAGATATTAGACAGTGAGGGGGATCAATGAGTGGAACAGGTTGCCCCGGGAGGTGGGGAGTTCTCCTTCAATGGAAGTCTTCAGAGGCTGACAGACATCTGTCTGGGATGATATAATAATCCTGCATTGAGCAGGGGGTTGGACTGGATGACCCTCTAGGTCCCTTTCAACTCTACCATTCTAGGATTTCTTCCTGTAGTGTGGGCTTTAAACAAGATTTTACATACAAATAAACCTATCCTCCTTTCCAGTTTTACCCTTTTGAACAAACAAACCCTGTAAATTCACCACCCAGTCACAGCTTTTATGCAGCCAGGTTAATCAAAGCAGGCGTAGTGTCTTAGATTAAGATGTATACTAATGCACAATGCATCAAGCAGTCAGAGAATATGGTGTGGTCATCTGTGTTTCTCCAGACTCAAAGGGTTGCTTTAGGGCTAATGCCCACGGCATAGAACCTAATAGCTCAATGTTCATGCTGCGGAATTCCACCACGTGAAATAACCCGCGGCATGTCCTATTTGCGGTGGGAATACGTGCAGATGGCTTCCATTATAGTCAATGTAAACCGGCTGACACGCTTTACTTCCGCTGTAGCACAGTGGAAGTATAGCATGAATACAAGCCCCGCCCACCACCGGCCGCGTCATATGACACTGCAGGAGCTGCGCAGCAGATCCAGAGGTGAGTATGGGGTCTTTGGGGGAAAGGGGGGCACCGTGATGGACTTCGCTGTGGTATTCCGCTTGCAGAGACCGTCATGGCCATGGGCATGGGCCCTTAAGGGCGCCATTACATGGCTGCATTTCTTCCTTGAAAAAATGCAGGCAGAGATTCAGATTGCAACCAGCACCTGGACTCCTTTCTCTTTGCAATATTGCAGGTCTCCACCCATATTTCTGGTGGAGACAAGATGCACCAGTACCGACTACTTTAACCAATGAAGACAGGTAAAAGTAGCCTTAGACTGCCCGCCATAAGATGACTGGTATTTTAATTTGCCCATATCATGCCTAGATTAGGTGGTAATTGGCTGATAACCGGATATGTAAGTACACACATACCAAAATGTCAAAAGGTAATGCTGAAAGACAGAGGTGTTGAGGAAAAGGAATACTTGACAGAAGGATTAACAGCATAGAATGATTTATTTGAAAGTTGTCGAGGCGCAGCAGACACATTCCATGTATGAGGAGGGTATTTGCCATTGATATATCACATTTAGTAGTGACATAAAGCCTAAACCTATCTGTCGAGGCAATTAAGAAAGCCTTTAGTTGTCTGTTAGCATGTCTGTGTCTGTCTATCCATTTCTAGCCAGGGATCCTATCACATTGTCTACTAGAAGATGCACAACCCTCCTGAGAATGTGAGGCTTGGCGTGAGCAACTGATCGTCCAAAGTCCTACTCTCAGCACCCCTGGCTAACAGGGCAAACAGCTGAATACACCAGGGGAAGCCGCGGGCAGCCTGACACTCTCACTGCAGCGGACACTGCATAGTAAATGTAATGTTAAGGAGATGGCACAAGCCGTGATGAGAGCGCTCCTAATGAGTGCCCTTCCATTCTGGGACATAGAGGGGGTCCCAAGCTGGAGAATCCACTTTATGATGTTGTTATGCCCTAACAGGGTGTATACATAGGGTGCGCCATCTGGACAAAACTCTCTTTAACTATTAGTCACCCAACCATTTTAAGCCCTAATGGCCAACCAATTCTTCATTTTTTTTATCGCCATATTTCTAGAGCCACAGATTTTTAATTTTTCCATTGACATAGCAGCATGAGAACTTTTGTACTTTTGCGGTACAAGTCACTGTTTTTCATGGCATCATTCTGGGGCACATATATCGTATTGTGTAACTTATATTAATTGTTAATGGAGGATTGGGGAAAATGAACTATCACCGAGGGAATCACTAAAATATAACTTTTATTAAATAAAATATATATAAGGCGTGATCCTTTAATTCTATTAAACTCCCAATGGGGAAATTGGCATTCTACAAGTAGGTAAGTCCATGCATATACTATGTGTTGATGCCCAAATTGTGATGCACTGAAATATGGTACCACAACTACCGTGACCTGGCATATAAAGTTTGTATGCAGCCAGGAATCAACACAGTAGTTGTATACAGCTCCACATATATCAGTCACTGCTTGGGCTGTCCATGCCTGATATAAGTAGCAGTGGTTTTATATTTATGTTGGAGTTGACAAGGAGAATATAGCACTGTTAGATACGGGGCGGTAATGGAGCACACTTGAAGCGTGATCCCTGTCTGATATAGTGCTTGATTCAAAGCATATACTGTATATCAGTGCCCAGGATATGTGGCATCAATGTCAATGTGGTATACCAGCTGATAAACCCTAAATTGTGATGCACTGAGGTATGGTACCACAACTACCGTGACCTGGCGTATATAGTTTGTATGTAACCAGGAATCAGCAAGTTGTATATAGCTCCACATATATCAATCACTGTTTGGGCTGTCCATGCCCGATATGAGTAGCAGTGGTTTTATATTTATGTTGGAGCTGACAAAAAAGTCTAACACTATTAGATACAGGGCAGTAATAGAGCACACTTAAAGCGTGATCCCTATCTGTTATAGTGCTTGATTTAGAGCATATACTGTATATCAGTGCCCAGCATACGTGGCATCGATGTCAGTGTGGTATACCAGCTGATATAGTTGGCTATAGCCTAGTATGGTATGCAGCTCCAATCTACACGGTCACTATTACACGTTTATAGTGACTAACGGGACTAATGACAGTCTTGATGTTATATGTTATGTAGTGGAGCTAGCAAACAGACTTCACCGCAGAATGGTCAGAGGTACATTGTTAAGTGGTGTATAGATATAGCGCAACACTAACTCTCTGCGATCTTATTGCGGGGGGCCATATGGGACCCCCAAAAATTGTCCGGAGGATTTAAATGCTGCTGGTGCCCACGTTGTATGGAGGAAGATTGCTTTTATGCGGCACAGTATCAAATGCTTTGGAAAAGTCAAGATGCACAAGATCTAGTGACTCCTCGGTCCAGTCTAGAACTTACCTCCTCGTAGAAGCTGATCAGGTTGGTTTTACAAGAACGATCTCGTGTAAACCCATCCTGATACAGAGTTATACAGCTATTTTCCTTGAAGTATTTCATAATAGCATCTTTTAGAAAAAAGAAGTAGAGAAGCTCACCTGTTCTAGGAGCCCGCACTTCACCGCTATCACAGACACACTTCCCGTGTCAGATTCACCCGCCCAGTCCTGGCGGTTTCCAGTAAGGCAATCTACAGAACAAAAAACTTGATTTGACTCTTGGGAAAAGTGTGTTCTGCTTTATTAGAAAAGTGCTATAAAACCAGTATACACAGAACGAGTTTCGAACTCTAAGCTGAGTTCTTGTTCACCTCCAAGAGGCCTTAAATATGGTCTATAGAAAGCCTCTATGAGGATTATATTGTTGTTTAAGCCTCCATATATTTCATACAGACTCCACATGCTCATCTCCCTCCCATATATTTTCCTGTAATGGGGGCTTTAAACATGATTTTACATAAAGACAAACTCCTACCCCTTTCCGTTTCTTATGATCCTGTCTGAATAGACTGCAACCCCATAAGTTCACCGACTGCTCAGAGCTTTCATCCAACCAGGTCTCCATTACTCCCACTATGTCTTAGTGTTCATCAGATGTTATTACTTTTGGTTTGTTAACTTTATTGGTCAGACTTGTAGCGTTAGTCACTATACAGTTTAAAAGGTTTTGTTTTCTTTTTATTTTAAGTGTATCCCTATAAACTATTCTGCCAGTTCTAACTGTACTAAACCCTCCCACCCCCATTACTTAGTCCCAGGTAACTGTCTTCCTCTCTTTCTCTCTGGTTCTCCTAACCCCCAGTCTCTAATTTAAATATTCCTCTAAAGCCCAATTTACATGAAAGATGATTGCTTAAAATTCATTCAAAAAATAGGGAGAATCACAGTTTAAATGATCATTTTGCATAAGCTGCAAATGGGCTCTAATGCCATTTAACAGCTTACTAGCTTCATTTGCATGTAAATGAGCCTCCCTAAGCTGTATGCAAAAACAGCAGGTGGTCTGTTCTCTGCACATAGCCCCTTTGTTCTGCCAGGGGACTGCAGCTGAATACAATGTTATCAGCGTTCTCCTGGAGAATCACAGTGTGCAGTCGCTGCTATTAGCTCTCCGTTCAAAGATGGATTTTAAAATTCACTAAAAATCATTGTTTGGACAAAAAGCAAACTATGGTAGCATTTACATGCAACGATTATCGCTCAAAAGACATTGTTTGAGTGAATTTTGAACGATAATTGTTACGTGTAAATGGGGCTTAACCTTCTAGCCATCTTCTCCCCCAGCACAGCTACACGCTCCCCATTGAGATGCAGCCTGTCCCTACGGTAGAGCTGGTAGCCGACAGCAAAGTCTGCACAATTCTCCAGGAACCTGAACCCCTCCTTCTTACACCAACTCTGGAGCCACTTGTTACCTCCCTAATGTCTCGCTGCCTTACTGGTTTGGCACATGTTACTGGTAGTATTTCAAAAAATACAACTTTGGAGGTCCTTGCCATGAAATTGCTTCTAAGCACTTTCCACCTACCTCTAACTTTGTCATTGGTGCCGATGAGTATCATGACCGCTGGATCCACACCAGCCCCTCCCAGTAATCTGTCAACCCGATCCGTGATGTATCGATCTTAAGTGCCGGTAAGACAACACACCGTTCGATGATCCCAGTCTTTGTGGCAGATTGTCCTGACTGTCCCCCTAATAATTGAGTCCCCCACTATCAGGGCCTGTCTCACCTGCCCTGCGCTCCTATTCCCCTTCTTGCTGGAGCAGTCACCTCCCCGGCGGTCAGAGGGCATGTTGTGCTGCAGCGGTGCTAATCCTCTAATGGCATACCCCTCATCTACCAACTTTGCTAGTTTGTTGGGGTGTGCCAGTTCAGGCCTAGCCTCCCTGGATCTCTTCCCTCTATCCCTCCTCCTGTCACCCAACTAGCTGTCTGATCATCCTGCTCTCCCAAACTACCATCCATCCCCTACATCTACCCCAGCGAGCGCTCAGTGAGCAGCTCCTGTCCATGGTGCCAGTGGATCTCAGTGTTACAAGCTGCTCATTTAGATCCAAGATCTGGGCTTCCAAATACATAACACGCCCACATCTCCTACTGCAGTATGCAGCTGGCTGGTCAAGGATCGCATACATGGCACTAGATGTACACTGGACGGCACTGTCAGCCATGGAGCTCATTCTAAATGAGGATCGTACCGATAGATTAGATTAAAGTAATATATGCAAAAATTTCAAATAAGCAGTAATTAAATAAATAACCATTAGAGCTGGATTCGGGCTTGAGCACCCACTCCTCTTGGCACAGGACACCCATGCCGGCCTTATTCCGATGCACTATAAAAAGGCACATGTATCAGAGTAAGTCCCCTTAGTGACCTCCATCCAAATGCACATTAGTGGTTACTAGGGGGTTAAAAAAACACTTACTTTGATGGTGGCCATAGTGCTACAAACCATCTTATATTTATTCAAAATCTGAACATTCAGCAAATGCCTACAAACAAAAAGATACTATGCTGTAAATGGAATGATGTCACCCATGGAAATATGTTCCACACATGCTAAGTGTTCATTGACAAAGAATAGCAATCATGTGACGAAACCACATATAAATACACTGTCATACCTCAGCCAAAAAGTCTGCATAGTTATATCCAGGGCCGGGACTAGGTGATTTGGTGCCCTCAGCAGATTAGGCAAATTGTAACCCCTGGAATCACTTAAAAACCACCTTAAGCCAGTGACACACTTTGTAATACGGATGTATGTCTGGTTGTGATCGCGGGTCTACTGACCCGAACTCCGAGCATCATAAGAGCACTAGGACACTCCTTCTGTCCTGGCGCTGCTGCCACCACTCTGTGCATGCTTTGTGTGCCATCGTTGACGCTGTTCCAGTCCTCTGGGCTCTCCTCTGCTGTGGGCACTGCGCCACTATATCCTAATGTGGGCGGCATCAGAACTCAGTGCAGCGCTGGTGCCTACAGTGGAGGAAGACCAACTGGGAGCAAGCTGTGGTGAGAATTATAAACCATGCCCCCTGCTTCCTGGGACTCCTGTAACAATGAGTACCTCCATTACTGATGGAAGCACTCATTGTATAGATTGTTAAAAAATAATAAAAAAATTACAATTCAGATTGTGCCTCCCTCTTAAGCCCCATTTACACGCAAAGATGATTGCTCAAAATTAGTTCAAAAGATAGGGAGATTGACAGTTTGGGTGATCATTTTGCATAAACTGCTAATAGGCACTAATGCCTATTAGCAGCTTATCACCTTCATTTGCATGTAACGTAACCTCCAGGCCCTGTATGCAGAGAAGAGCAGGTGCCTGTTCTCTGCATACAGTTCCTTTGTTCTGTCGTGGGCTCTCTGCTGAATACAATGTTATCAGCGCTCCCCGTAGAGAACACAGAATACGGTCCCTGCTATCAGCTCTCCGCTGAACAATGAATTTTATCCTCACTTAAAAATTATAGTTCAATCAAAGAGTGAAAGATGGGAGCATTTACACACAACCATTATTGCTCAAACTATGGCTTTTGAGCGATAGTCGTTGCATGTAAATGGGGATTTATTTGTCATAAGGTTGCCACTAGGCGGTCACCTACCCTTTGTCCCAGTCCTGGTTCTATCCATCTGACATTGCCTCCCATTAGAAAAAAATGCCTGCTGCAGTTGTACTGATAATCCCAGCTGACTACATAATTACAGTATATATAAGGAATAATGGTTAGTGGCAGAGGCGTAACTTGACCTTTCTGGGACCCAATGCAAAATTTGTAACAGGGCCCCCAAATATAATGTTTTATTCCTAGTATTGGGCTCCCTATATGGAGAAGAGAGGCACCATGGGCCTCTGCATCCCCTATAGTTACACCCCTAGTTAGTGGCATAATTAGTATTAGACAATCAGGGTGCATGTTCTGGATTTTTGATGTGGATATTGTTAAATACTATAGCAAATTAAGGAGCGGTCGTCTCTGTACTCCACCACTTTTTCTTGTTAGGCCTCATTCACACAAGCGTGGTTTTAGCGCAGAATAGTGTATATTCAAATGAAGGAATTTTAGACATGTAAAATACTCACACCTAATAAAGATAGGGCATGCGACTGCAATGCTCGCATCCAGGGGCGTAACTAAAGGCTCAGGGGCCATGATTCAAAAGGTGAGCTGGGGCCCCCCCCCCTCTATCTGTATCTGTACCCGTACCCATACCTAAACCATGCTGAGTTGCATCTAAGGTCCATGGTGTGTGAAAAGATACGACCCTACCTATCTTTGGTGTTTGATGCGCAGAAGTCTCCTTAGACTCCTATGGGAGCTGAAGTTTAGCTGTGTCCGACGCTCCAAAAAGAAGATGACAAGTCATTAGGAAGATTTCTGCCGATCAATGAAATTTCCAACAGCAGTGGCGCTGCTACACCCAGAAGCACATTTTAAATGTCCCACTGTAAACTCCTGTTAGTCATCATGGGGATAAGGGGAAGCCCTGAGGGTACCGTTCATCACCCGGGGGTTCGCTTAATCCCTGCGGGGACTGACAGGAGTTTACAGCGGGAAATTTAAAATGTGCTTCTGGGCTGCAAGTTTTAAATGTCCCACTATAAGCAGTGGGGAACTCCTCCAGCCCTGCTGCTGGGGAATTCCCCAGCAGCAGGGTACCGTAGCAGACTCCCTCCACCTTTCTCCCCAGCATGGGGTTCCCCAATGGATTTTCCCATAGTAAGGAAAGAGAGAGAGTGGCAGGGTTAGAGGGCTTGCCCTCTAGCCCTGCCCCTCTAGCTCCACCCCCTCTCAACTTGCAATGGGAAAATCCCAGGGAGGAGACCTCTAGCCTCACTCTCTCTAGCTCCACCACCTCCCTCTGGGCTATTGGGATATCCCTCGGGGATCCCCATAGCACAGAGAGAGCAGGGCTATCGGTCAATCCCCCATAGCCCTGATCTCTCCCTGCTATGGGGAAATCTTAAAGCCCCACAGGGCTTCATCTCTCTCTCCTCCTGGAGCAGCTATGCTTTTTTTAAGCAACACGCTGCTCCAGTGAATGCAAGATTTTCATGCGCATGAAGCTCAGGTCTTCGGCGTGTGAAAAATTGCCAGTTCACATGATTTTTAATGCAGTAGGAACACAATTTTTTTACACGCCTATACTGTGCTAAAACCTTGCTCGTGTGCATGAGGCCTGAGCTGCAGCCCACTTTAGACCTGAAGTCTACAAGATGCAGCAACCTGATGCAGGCTAAGCAGTGCCTGCCTTCTTGACACCCCGACAACACTGACAACTTATCGGGGTGAAGGGAGGTTTGAAAAGAAACAGACAGAGTCAGCAGAGTCCCATCTGTAGAGCCATGCAGCAAGCGATGCTGTTTTTATCTGTCCTATCATTAGATTATGCCATATGGATCATGTTGGTTATCTGCTCTGATACTAAAAGACCTTTGCTATATATTTCCACTTTTTTGTCTTGATAACCGTGAATCTGCTGAAAAGTGGGGAGCAGAATAGTTCTAACAATGCCAAAATGAATTATTAGGCCCATCTAGACAATAAAGAGTAAGGATCCTTTTCATTGGATTCCGTTACAAAGATATTGTAATAGTAGTAGACATATTTGCAAGAGAGAGTGTGCTAAGTTCAGTTATCGCGGGGTTAAAGATATAACTACTACAGAACAGGTCTAGGAGTAATAATTAGCTGGGCGCTGCCAGGCGGTGCTGTTACTGTTAGCTTTCTGTCTGCGACTTGATGACATGCACCACTTCCATCTGAAAGGGCAGCTGATCACACTGGACAAATATACCAGATATGCTAATAAGCCTTATCTGTGGCATGCGGCCCTTTGTCAGGGTGCTTGCTGTTGTCTAAAGGTTAAAAATGGAAACCAAATCTTTTCTTTTCTCCTTTACAGCAAAATCCAATCCCAAATAAGGTGACTAGTTTAGGGTTGTGGATTTCAGAGTTGAAACGAGTCCAAGTCTCTCCTCAGAAAGGCTGTAAGTGAAAGTCTTGTGGTGTCTCGGGGGAGTAGACCATCCAATGATGTTCTTTGCAAGTTTGTAGCTGTTTGTAGATTATCCTCCTTCAGTCGCGCTCCCTCGCTTCAGTCTTCTTCTGCATCAGGTCCTGCTCCTCTCCTCTCCGCAGGCAGCCAGCAAACTCCAGCCACCATGGAGGCCATCAAGAAGAAGATGCAGATGCTGAAGCTAGATAAGGAGAATGCCATAGACAGGGCAGAGCAAGCCGAAGCAGATAAAAAGGCAGCAGAGGACAAGTGTAAACAGGTATATATTCTAGTAGAAACTGGGAGTTACATACCGTGTTTCCCTGAAAACAAGACAGTGTCTTATATTAATTTTTGTTCAAAAAGGTTTAACTTTTTTACATGTATAGCTGCCTGGACACTATTTAAATTGACTTTTTAAAATCAACTGTTAGCAGGGCTTAATTTTGGAGTAGGGCTTATATTTCAAGCATCCTCAAAAAGCCTGAAAAATCATTTTGCATCCTCAAAAATTCTGGAAACTCATGCTATGTCTTATTTTCAGGGTATGTCTTATTTTCAGGGAAACAGGGCAGTTCTCAGCCAAACGGCTTAAACACAAACTCCTAAAGGCATTTAGGAATCGAAGAAATGTATTAGATGTAGGGGAAGCGACTCAATGTACGATATGTTAGAATGATTCATTACTTCAGGAGGGTCGGTGAGCCGGGGGTTAATACAAATGCCACATTGGAGTCAGGAAAGAATTTTTTTTCCCTAAATGAAAAAAGGGAAATTGGTTTCTACCTCATTAGGTTTTTTTTGCCTTCCTCTGGATCAACATTGCGGGATAACAGGCTGAACTGGATGGACATGGGACTTTTTTTCAGCCTAACATACTATGTTAGTAAATATGATTCTAGTATTTGAGGATTAGATTTACTTCACACCACTAATGTATAATACATAGATGCTAGGACTGTAACACGGGAGCAGGTATTTGTACCATACTGTTTGAATCTAGATCTGGAGAGTAAAAGTGAAAAGGGTTTAACAGTGAATGCAGGCAATCTGAACTGCTCAACAACTACCCGTGTTTCCCCAAAAATAAGACAGTGCCTTATATTAATTTTTGTTCAAAAAGGTTTAACTTTTTTACATGTATAGCTGCCTGGACACTATTTAAATTGACTTTTTTTATTAACTGTTAGCAGGGCTTAATTTTAGAGTAGAGCTTATATTTCAAGCATCCTCAAAAAGCCTGAAAAATCATTTTGCATCCCCAGAAATTCTGGAAAATCATGCCATGTCTTATTTTCAGGGTATGTCTTATTTTCAGGGAAACAGGGTAACATACTGATCTGAAATGTCATCTTTGATCTTATGGATTGTGGGACTCCGACAAGATTTTTTGTTAAAATGCAACAGTCTGCTCTGGACATAGAAATCTATGTATCTGGTCGATAAAGCAGGCGGTATACAGTATATGTAAAGAATACAGCCCCGCATCCAGTGCCTCCATGACTAGAGATAGGAACAAATGTTAATCATTTTGGAAAGCTCAGTCATTGTCTCGTAGGGGTTTTTTTTCTTCTTCTGGATCAACATGCAGGATAATAGACAAAACTGGATGCACTAATGAGTTTTTTTCAGCCTTACAAACGATGTTATTAATTTGAATTGGAGATGTCATAGTTATTAATTAGCACATAGGTAGTATCAGTGGATATGTCATTATTAGATATCCTGTTTGTACTTTACCAGTTGTACTCTTGCTTCACCAACCTGACAAGACTATCTATTCTAGCTCCCTATGTTTTCAGTAGACAGATGTTTTTAGATTGTGTATTTGAACTTTCAGCTGATAGATGCCAATTGGATGTGCAGTGCAGATCCTAGATTTAACTGTACTGTTGTCTTTTTGGAGAATAGCCATGGCTGTACTTGCTATTACATTAGTACCTGCACCCTTTTGATGCTTTTATCCTACAACCCTTGCCCATTCCATAATAGGTATTCTGAAATGTGGACAGCTTCTACAATGAATTTAGAGTCAAAAAACCTGCTAAAATATAAAAATAATGCACTAAAATACTAAAAAGGCTCAACGCTTTTTTTTATAACGGAGGAACCGCACAACTTCTGTTGTTGACGTAGATGAGTAGCGATATGTTGCTTTTGACCTACATTAGATATATACAAAGGACATCTGCTATAACATTACCATGACCTTCTATTGTGCAGCCCGATGTCCAATGCATCTTACATATATATAATGGGATGCCTTTTACTTTCATAGTAGTTAGAGAATGCTTTACTAAAGAGCATTGTCCTTAGCGAGTACCTGCCCGCTCTGGAGCAAAGATTCGGCTGCCGGCGGTGGGTGGGGAGCTTCCGGGGGAGAGCGGGGAGGAACGGAGGGGAGATCTCTTTCTCCCTCCTGCTCACTCCCGCAACTCACCTGCCACCCGTGCCAGCAGCCAAAACTTCTCTGCTGAGCGGGGAGATACTCGCTAAGGACAATGCTCGATCGAGTAATTGTCCTTAGCGAGTATACTCGCCCATCTCTAAAAATTACCCCTTCACTGGTTCCTTTAAAAACACAACAGATCCAGCCGGTGGCTGTTGGCGACAGTGAGACTAGAGACTTTTTGTTTAGGATGAATTTGACAGATCTATCAAACAATAGGCTGTTGGCATACAGTTGCATACCGTTCTTCACGAACTTGGCATGGCCAATCCTTGGCATCAGCTCTCAGGCACCAAGTGTTATTGCAGCACATATTAAAAGATTGTTATTTGTTACCATTATATTAAAATGAATTCAGATCTCTATTGTTTGCCAGGGCCGGGGAAAACCCATTCTTCTGTTATTGTACACAAATGCTTTTCAATAACCCGGCACTGCAAGATACCAGGTCTAATAACCCAAATAGTCTATACCTAATTCTAATACCCCTTAGTGAAGCTAATCCCAGTATTGTCTATGATGTGTCTATCCTCTTGTGCTGCTACATGCCACAAGACTTAGTTTATGCCTGCTTGAAAGAGGAATAGAACATTGCCTTCCTTATTTGGTAAGGAAGCTTGATTAAACTAAAGGTTGATTTTAGGCCAGCTGTTGAAATCTCAGCAATGTGATCTCGGAATTCAGTGAAAGAAATATGGGGGGGTTAGATCAATCAGGTTTTACAAGTGTGTCTGTTCACCAATCTGGGCAAGAAAACTGCTTCAAAGCTCGTGGGATCCTTTGCTTTCATGTACAGAATTGCAACACCCGCTCTGTGCACCAAAAAATGGCCATAAGGTTCAATTGTCCCACCTTTGTTACACCGGGATTACAGAGGATCAGGAAGCAAGGCTCTGTAATGAAGCAATATAGTTACCACATGTGACAGATAATCAAGTCTGCCCCTTATGGGAACTAGATAACACAATCAGAGATGAGCAAGTAGTGCCTTAGCTGAGTATCTCCCCGCTAGTCTCTAAAGATTCAGGGGCCGCCACAGGTGACAGGTGAGTTGCGGCGGGGAGCAGGCGGGAGCGGGGGGAGAGAGGCAGAGAGATCTCCCCTCTGTTCCTCCCCGCCGCTCCCCGCCCCCTGCCGGCCCCCGACTCTTTAGACACGAGCGGGGAGATACTCGGCTAAGGCGCTACTCGCTTGAGTAATGTGCCTTAGCGTGTATACTTGCTCATCACTAAACACTATGTAGTCTGATGGTCCGAGATTGAAAAATCGTTGCATTTCCTATTTTTGAGTGACTCTGTTTCTGAATCACCCATTATTTCTTATGTCAGCGAAAAAAAAAAATCGCATTGCACTCACATGTGGATGCGATTTTCATGCGATACAATTTTTAAATTTCTCCTATTGAAACAACATGCCATTTTCACGCACGCGAAAAATGTGTTGCAAAGATGCAATGTGTTATTTTTTCAAAACGCATCACACAGAAATCACAAGTCCAGGGAAAAAACACATGGTGCATGCGCTAATACACTTGCTGCTCTTGAGCATATTAGCGGATGAACAAGGTTTTGTTTTTTTTTCGCACTATTCAAGCTCCGCTCTAGTGTGCGCGAGTTTGAAAAAAAAAGCAGCATGAAGATAAGTTCTGCCAGATCTTTCTTGCACATAGTATTATTAACGTGCGATAATACCGACAGTGGGAACAAAACCGTTGAAATCGCAAAACAGAATAAAAATGACGCCCATCTGTTTAAGCCCTTCGTTTTGAATAAGCAGTCTGGAGTGCTAAGATGAGACTTGTAGCTAGTTGACATGTTATCTTTCTTGTGCCTTCACACTATGTAATAAACGACTGTATACTCTACAATACAGAGGACTGATAATTCAGGTAGGATTCTAGGATCTACGTTTATACTTGTTGAGGGTCGAAGAGACAGGGGGGAGGCTCCTGATTATGCTGCTCACGTGCCCTCATGCGATTGGCAGCGCCCCCTCCTGTAGACTGTGCGGGGTGCCGTGTCAAAGAGTCTCCCCGTTTCAGATTCTACCAAATCCAGAAGCATAGAACTGGACAGAACACACTTGAATTATTTTTATGCTGCTCCTAAGGCTTATTGAAGTAATCCAGATAGCCACAATAGTTTGGAAAAGTTTTCGGCTAATGCTCTTTGTCAAGGGTCCCTTTCGGTCCCTTCTGCTACCTTAATAGGAATTTGATGCTCATACTCCTGTATTGGAGTGTCGTTTGTAACATAGTATGCTAAGCTGAAAAAAGACAATTGTCCATCCAGTTCACCCTGTTTCACCTCCGCTTGTTGATCCAGAAGAAGGTAAAATAAAACCCAATGAGGCAAAAGCCAATTTACCCCACCTTGGGAGAAAAAATTCCTTCCCAACTCCATAATGTCAGTTAGTGTCCAAGCAAACCTGTGGATCTGATGTATATTTACTTCTGGCTCTATTAAATGCTTGACGAAGGATAAGTGCGCTCATGCATCTGGAGGCAAGAGCCCTGCTTTACAAAATGACCGGGGAAAGAGTCATTATAATGTCTTTATACAAGTCACCTTTATCTCATCCGTATAATTAGACATTCTGTGAACCATAAGCAATTATTATCGGTAATGCCTACTAATCTGAAAAAGAATCTGGATGTAAATGTAGCATAGATTTACAGAATGAGTATCAGGGACATATACTGATAATGCTTAATTACAATTAGATTAAGAACATTAGTTAATCTATTGGGATATTAGAAAGTTCTATTTGACATTCTGGGTACAATACAGAGCTAGAATCATTGACGCCTTCCAGTAGGGATACTCGATCCCACTCACCATCGTCGGGGATCATCCCAGCTGTGCCGCAGGACGGGGTATCGCTGTCCCAGATTCTCCAGCCAGTTAAGTCATCCGGCTAATTTCTGCCACTCACCCTCCTACAGACAATAGCAGGAATTAAGTGACCTCTGAGCGGAGTTTGGATGGTATTATGTGGCCGCCCAGGGAGATTTAGAGACAATATAAAGTGAGGTCATTGCTCCCTTTAATACCCCGGGATTAGTGCTCCGGGGTCGGCAGTTGCTTCTTCTAAAGGAACGATTCTATTTATACAGTAACAATATTTTAGCTTATAAAAAGAGAGATTAAAAGGATAAAACTCAAACCAGGAGATCACTGCGTTGGTACGAAAGCTCGCTATTATAACATCATGTATTTTTGTTAGCCATTAAAAGGTATCATATCTACAAGATTACGTCGTTTCTCTTGCTGAGAACAATCACATTTTGCTCTACTGGCTAACACGGTACCAGATCTTTGTTTTCATTATATAGATGACGTGTGACGCTATCATAAGCATGGCAGTGTGTGCCGCAACTAATTACCCACTATATAATATATACTCTCAGCTCACCGGGATCTCTGGACTCGGACGGTTGGCACTCATAGGACTTTCACTCCAAAACACTGGATTTCTGGTTAAAACTGCTTGCACCGACTTTTATTGTGCTTCAGGGCTCCTGCTGCCGAGCGCTTCTGCGCACGCAAAATCGCTTGCGCAAACTGCAGACGATAGAACCCATTGATATCTATCTATATACTGAGGAGAATCTACCTCACCTCTCTGTGTATATACAGGGGAGAATCTGCCTCACCTCTCTGTGTATATACTGAGGAGAATCTGCCTCACTTCTATGTGTATATACTGAGGGGAATCTACCTAACCTCTATGTGTATATACTGAGGAGAATCTACCTCCCCTCTATGTGTATATGCTGAGGAGAATCTACCTCCCCTCTATGTGTATATACTGAGGAGAATCTACCTCACCTCTATGTGTATATACTGAGGAGAATCTGCCTCACCTCTCTGTGTATATACTGAGGAGAATCTGCCTCACTTCTATGTGTATATACTGAGGGGAATCTACCTAACCTCTATGTGTATATACTGAGGAGAATCTACCTACCCTCTATGTGTATATGCTGAGGAGAATCTACCTCCCCTCTATGTGTATATACTGAGGAGAATCTACCTCACCTCTATGTGTATATACTGAGGAGAATCTGCCTCACCTCTCTGTGTATATACTGAGGAGAATCTGCCTCACTTCTATGTGTATATACTGAGGGGAATCTACCTAACCTCTATGTGTATATACTGAGGAGAATCTACCTCACCTCTATGTGTATATACTGAGGAGAATCTACCTCCCCTCTGTGTGTATATACTGAGGAGAATCTACCTACCCTCTATGTGTATATGCTGAGGAGAATCTACCTCCCCTCTATGTGTATATGCTGAGGAGAATCTACCTCACCTCTATGTGTATATACTGAGGATAATCTGCCTCACCTCTCTGTGTATATACTGAGGAGAATCTGCCTCACTTCTATGTGTATATACTGAGGAGAATCTACCTAACCTCTATGTGTATATACTGAGGAGAATCTACCTACCCTCTATGTGTATATACTGAGGAGAATCTACCTCCCCTCTATGTGTATATACTGAGGAGAATCTACCTACCCTCTATGTGTATATACTGAGGGGGAATCTACCTCACCTCTATGTGAATATACTGAGGAGAATCTGCCTCACTTCTATGTGTATATACTGAGGAGAATCTACCTCACCTCTATGTGTATATACTGAGGAGAATCTACCTCACCTCTGTGTGTATATACAGGGGAGAATCTGCCTCACTTCTATGTGTATATACTGAGGGGAATCTACCTCCCCTCTATGTGAATATACTGAGGAGAATCTGCCTCACTTCTATGTGTATATACTGAGGAGAATCTACCTACCCTCTATGTGTATATACTGAGGGGGAATCTACCTCACCTCTATGTGTATATACTGAGGAGAATCTACCTCACCTCTATGTGTATATGCTGAGGAGAATCTACCTCACCTCTGTGTGTATATACTGAGGAGAATCAACCTCACCTCTGTGTGTATATACTGAGGAGAATCTACCTCCCCTCTATGTGTATATACTGAGGGGGAATCTACCTAACCTCTATGTGTATATACTGAAGAGAATCTACCTCACCTCTGTGTTCATATACTGAGGAGAATCTACCTCACCTCTATGTGTATATACTAAGGAGAATCTACCTCCCCTCTATGTGTATATACTGAGGGGGAATCTACCTAACCTCTATGTGTATATACTGAGGGGGAATCTACCTCACCTCTATGTGTATATACTGAGGAGAATCTGCCTCACTTCTATGTGTATATACTGAGGAGAATCTACCTAGCCTCTATGGGTATATACTGAGGAGAATCTACCTCACCTCTATGTGTATATACTGAGGAGAATCTACCTAACCTCTATGTGTATATACTGAGGAGAATCTACCTCCACTCTATGTGTATATACTGAGGGGGAATCTACCTAACCTCTATGTGTATATACTGAGGAGGAATCTACCTCACCTCTATGTGTATATACTGAGGAGAATCTGCCTCACTTCTATGTGTATATACTGAGGAGAATCTACCTAGCCTCTATGTGTATATACAGAGGAGAATCTACCTCACCTCTATGTGTATATACTGAGGAGAATCTGCTTCACCTCTCTGTGTATATACTGAGGAGAATCTGCCTCACCTCTATGTGTATATACTGAGGAGAATCTACCTAACCTCTGTGTATATACTGAGGAGAATCTACCTCCCCTCTATGTGTATATACTGAAGAGAATCTACCTCACCTCTGTGTTCATATACTGAGGAGAATCTACCTCACCTCTATGTGTATATACTAAGGAGAATCTACCTCCCCTCTATGTGTATATACTGAGGGGGAATCTACCTAACCTCTATGTGTATATACTGAGGGGGAATCTACCTCACCTCTATGTGTATATACTGAGGAGAATCTGCCTCACTTCTATGTGTATATACTGAGGAGAATCTACCTAGCCTCTATGTGTATATACTGAGGAGAATCTACCTCACCTCTATGTGTATATACTGAGGAGAATCTACCTAACCTCTATGTGTATATACTGAGGAGAATCTACCTCCACTCTATGTGTATATACTGAGGGGGAATCTACCTAACCTCTATGTGTATATACTGAGGAGGAATCTACCTCACCTCTATGTGTATATACTGAGGAGAATCTGCCTCACTTCTATGTGTATATACTGAGGAGAATCTACCTAGCCTCTATGTGTATATACAGAGGAGAATCTACCTCACCTCTATGTGTATATACTGAGGAGAATCTGCTTCACCTCTCTGTGTATATACTGAGGAGAATCTGCCTCACCTCTATGTGTATATACTGAGGAGAATCTACCTAACCTCTGTGTATATACTGAGGAGAATCTACCTCCCCTCTATGTGTATATACTGAGGAGAATCCACCTCACCTCTATGTGTATATACTGAGGAGAATCTACCTTCCCTCTATGTGTATATACTGAGGAGAATCTACCTCACCTCTATGTGTATACTGAGGAGACTCTACCTCATCTCTATGTGTATATACTGGGGAGAATCTACCTCACCTCTATATGTATATACTGAGGTGAATCTACCTCCCGTCTATGTATATACACTTAGGAGAATCTACCACACCTCTATGTGTATATACTGAGGAGAATCTACCTCACCTCTATATGTATATACTGAGGAGAATCTACCTCACCTCTGTGTGTATATACTGAGGAGAATCTACCTCACCTCTATCTGTATATACTGAAGAGAATCTACCTCACCTCTATGTGTACATACTGAGGAGAATCTACCTCACCTCTCTGTGTATATACTGAGGAGAATCTACCTCGCCTCTATGTGTATATACTGAAGAGAATCTACCTCCCCTCTATGTGTATATACTGAGGGGAATCTACCTCCCCTCTATGTGTATATACTGAGGGGAATCTACCTAACCTCTATGTGTATATACTGTGGAGAATCTACCTCACCTCTATGTGTATATACTGAGGAGAATCTACCTCGCCTCTATGTGTATATACTGAAGAGAATCTACCTCCCCTCTATGTGTATATACTGAAGAGAATCTACCTCCCCTCTATGTGTATATACTGAGGGGAATCTACCTCCCCTCTATGTGTATATACTGAGGGGAATCTACCTAACCTCTATGTGTATATACGGTGGAGAATCTACCTCACCTCTATGTGTATATACTGAGGAGAATCTACCTCACCTCTATCTGTATATACTGAGGTGAATCTACCTAACCTCTATGTGTATATACTGAGGAGAATCTACCTCGCCTCTATGTGTATATACTGAGGAGAATCTGCCTCACTTCTATGTGTATATACTGAGGAGAATCTACCTCACCTTCATGTGTATATACTGAGGAGAATCTACCTCCTCTCTATGTGTATATACTGAGGAGAATCTGCCTCGCCTCTATGTGTATATACTGAGGAGAATCTACCTCACCTCTATGTGTACATAATGAGGAGAATCTGCTTCACCTCTCTGTGTATATACTGAGGAGAATCTGCCTCACCTCTATGTGTATATACTGAGGAGAATCTGCTTCAGCTCTCTGTGTATATACTGAGGAGAATCTACCTCACCTCTATGTGTATATACAGAGGAGAATCTACCTCCCCTCTATGTGTATATACTGAGGAGAATCCACCTCACCTCTATGTGTATATACTGAGGAGAATCTACCTTCCCTCTATGTGTATATACTGAGGAGAATCTACCTCACCTCTATGTGTATACTGAGGAGACTCTACCTCATCTCTATGTGTATATACTGGGGAGAATCTACCTCACCTCTATATGTATATACTGAGGTGAATCTACCTCCCGTCTATGTATATACACTTAGGAGAATCTACCACACCTCTATGTGTATATACTGAGGAGAATCTACCTCACCTCTATATGTATATACTGAGGAGAATCTACCTCACCTCTGTGTGTATATACTGAGGAGAATCTACCTCACCTCTATCTGTATATACTGAAGAGAATCTACCTCACCTCTATGTGTACATACTGAGGAGAATCTACCTCACCTCTCTGTGTATATACTGAGGAGAATCTACCTTGCCTCTATGTGTATATACTGAAGAGAATCTACCTCCCCTCTATGTGTATATACTGAGGGGAATCTACCTCCCCTCTATGTGTATATACTGAGGGGAATCTACCTAACCTCTATGTGTATATACTGTGGAGAATCTACCTCACCTCTATGTGTATATACTGAGGAGAATCTACCTCGCCTCTATGTGTATATACTGAAGAGAATCTACCTCCCCTCTATGTGTATATACTGAAGAGAATCTACCTCCCCTCTATGTGTATATACTGAGGGGAATCTACCTCCCCTCTATGTGTATATACTGAGGGGAATCTACCTAACCTCTATGTGTATATACTGTGGAGAATCTACCTCACCTCTATGTGTATATACTGAGGAGAATCTACCTCACCTCTATCTGTATATACTGAGGTGAATCTACCTCACCTCTATGTGTATATACTGAGGAGAATCTACCTCGCCTCTATGTGTATATACTGAGGAGAATCTGCCTCACTTCTATGTGTATATACTGAGGAGAATCTACCTCACCTTCATGTGTATATACTGAGGAGAATCTACCTCCTCTCTATGTGTATATACTGAGGAGAATCTGCCTCGCCTCTATGTGTATATACTGAGGAGAATCTACCTCACCTCTATGTGTACATAATGAGGAGAATCTGCTTCACCTCTCTGTGTATATACTGAGGAGAATCTGCCTCACCTCTATGTGTATATACTGAGGAGAATCTGCTTCACCTCTCTGTGTATATACTGAGGAGAATCTACCTCACCTCTATGTGTATATACAGAGGAGAATCTACCTTCCCTCTATGTGTATATACTGAAGAGAATCTACCTCCCCTCTATGTGTATATACTGAGGGGAATCTACCTCCCCTCTATGTGTATATACTGAGGGGAATCTACCTAACCTCTATGTGTATATACTGTGGAGAATCTACCTCACCTCTATGTGTATATACTGAGGAGAATCTACCTCACCTCTATCTGTATATACTGAGGTGAATCTACCTAACCTCTATGTGTATATACTGAGGAGAATCTACCTCGCCTCTATGTGTATATACTGAGGAGAATCTACCTCGCCTTCATGTGTATATACTGAGGAGAATCTACCTCACCTCTATGTGTATATACTGAGGAGAATCTACCTCACCTCTATGTGTACATAATGAGGAGAATCTGCTTCACCTCTCTGTGTATATATTGAGGAGAATCTGCCTCACCTCTATGTGTATATACTGAGGAGAATCTGCTTCACCTCTCTGTGTATATACTGAGGAGAATCTACCTCACCTCTATGTGTATATACAGAGGAGAATCTACCTTCCCTCTATGTGTATATACTGAGGAGAATCTACCTCACCTCTATGTGTATATACTGAGGAGAATCCACCTCACCTCTATGTGTATATACTGAGGAGACTCTACCTCATCTCTATGTGTATATACTGGGGAGAATCTACCTCACCTCTATATGTATATACTGAGGTGAATCTACCTCCCCTCTATGTATATACACTTAGGGGAATCTACCTCACCTCTATGTGTATATACTGAGGAGAATCTACCTCATCTCTATGTGTATATACTGAGGAGAATCTACCTCACCTCTATCTGTATATACTGAGGAGAATCTACCTCACCTCTCTGTGTATATAATGAGGATTATCTACCTCACCTCTCTGTGTATATACTGAGGAGACTCTACCTCATCTCTATGTGTATATACTGAGGAGAATCTACCACACCGCTATATGTCTATACTGAGGAGAATCTACCTCACCTCTATGTGTATATACTGAGGAGACTCTACCTCACCTCTCTGTGTATATACTGAGGAGACTCTACCCCACCACTATATGTCTATACTGAGGAGAATCTTCCTCACCTCTATGTGTATATACTGAGAAGAATCTACATCACCTCTATGTGTATATACTGAGGAGACTCTACCTCATCTCTCTGTGTATATAATGAGGATTATCTACCTCGCCTCTCTGTGTATTCACTGAGGAGACTCTACCTCATCTCTATGTGTATATACTGAGGAGAATCTACCCCACCTCTATATGTATATACTGAGGAGAATCTACCTCACCTCTATGTGTATATACTGAGGAGAATCTACCTCACCTCTATGTGTATATACTGAGAAGAATCTACATCACCTCTATGTGTATATACTGAGGAGAATCTACCTCTCCTCTCTGTGTATATACTGAGTTGACTCTACCTTACCTTTATTTGTATATACTGTGGAGAATCTACCCCCCCTCTATGTGTATATACTGAGGAGAATCTACCTCACCTCTCTGTGTATATACTGAGGAGAATCTACCTCACCTCTCTGTGTATATACTGAGGATAATCTACCTCACCTCTCTGTGTATATACTGAGGAGAATCTACGTCACCTCTATGTGTATATACTGAGGAGAATCTAACTCACCTCTATGTGTATATACTGAGGAGAATCTAACTCACCTCTATGTGTATATACTGAGGAGAATCTAACTCACCTCTATGTGTATATACTGAGGAGAATCTACCTCATCTCTATATGTATATACTGAGGAGAATCTACCTTCCCTCTATGTGTATATACTGAGGAGAATCTACCTCGCCTCTATGTGTATACTGAGGAGAATCTACCTCACCTCTATGTGTATATACTGAGGTGAATCTACCTAACCTCTGTGTGTATATACTGAGGAGAATCTGCCTCGCCTCTATGTGTATATACTGAGGAGAATCTACCTCCCCTCTATGTGTATATACTGAGGAGAACCTAAGCGACCCTGTTTATGCATATACTAAAAGGCTGTAAAGTACATAAGGAAGCGGCCATGAACTTCATGGATGGAGCTTTTAAGGCTAAGAAGGAGCTGCAACCTCTAGTTTGGGGGTAAATTTGAATAAAAAAATTGTGTTACTTTTAAGGTTAAAAAGTGATGAGAGTGGGAGGGGCGGTACATTCTGCAGAGGGACATTGGTGCATGCAGCCTGAGGATAATCTAACACTACACTATGTGTATACATATTTTATTCATCGGTCCCTCTTAAGTAACCATGACTTCATAAAATTTTCCAGGCGAACAACCAGTAAACACCTGCACCAAATTAACTCGAACGAAGCCGGGTATATCAGCTAGTGTATATATATATATATATATATATATATATATATATATATATACACACACACAGTACAGATGGGGATTGTCTTAATGGGGAAAGAAACTTTTTGAAAATATCTGCAGTGTAATCGCACCTCTGGTCACAGTTAGTGAATATGAACTGAAAAGTATTTAGTCTTCCCTAATCCTTTCCAGTGAAAAGTGATTTTACTTGCATGGTTGATGCTTAAGGGTAAAAACGCATGGAGTGTAATTGCGCATGAACCATTTTTTTTTCTTTGGACTATTAAAACTCTGCGCTATTGTGCGTGGGTTTGGAAACAGAAAGCAGAAGATATGTGCTGCCCTATCTTTATCACATGTAGGAAAACTATGTGCAAGAAAGATAGGGCAAGTCCTATATTTTCTCATAGTAATAACACGCTAGAAACCCAATAGTGAAAACGAAACCATTGAATTCAATGGTATTGTTTCATCCCGTTATGCAGTCGTGAATTTCACGGCCACAAACCAGGACAAAATTACGCCCGTCTGTTTAAGCCCTAAAGACGATGAAGACCTTTTGTGTGTTTAAATCCAACAATCTTTTACAGCATGTAAGAACTTGTTAAGTAAATGCTGTAGGTGGTTCTTTAATAAGACATATCAGCCTTCACTGCCTACTTCAACTCTATAAAAAAAGAATTGCAGAAATCTCACATCCCTCTAGTATACAGAATACCTTATGCACAACACTGTTACAACCATAACCACAATGCAAGGTTTGTACAGCCGGAAAAAGATAGGATCTGCCCTGTAGTGAATACAATGTGCAGGGAATGCCGCAAGCAGGAGTCGGCAGGTATAGCTTGAGTGGGTGTGTCAACTCTGGCTTGGTCACGGTGGTGGCTACTCTCCCTAAAATAGTGGCTCGTGCGGCAGGAGGGGTTTCCAATAGGGATTCGTGGCAAGAGCAATTTGTCATTAGTCTGTTGTGACGCCAGTGCCTTTGAATGAGTGCATTTTCGTGGTGATGAAATAAAGAGACAAGTCCATAGAGATATCAGTAAAACCAAAGACACACAGTTTACTTAAACTTGGAATCAGGGTACAAGGTTCACATTTTTTATTTAGCAAACAGTAAAGTCTCCAGCTAATTCTTGGACCATATGCAATTATTCCTTGATTACCTCCTGAAGAGTGAGGCTGCCAGGCTGAGTTGAGTGGGCACTGTACTGGGAGGTCATTTGTGGAGGAATGGAGGAAACAGTACCGGCTCCCCTGTGAACATGCTGACCTCTGACTGAGCAGGCACACGTTAAACTCACAGTTTCGATGCCTGGCTCAGATTACTTCTGGCAGGGTTGAAAAAGACCCCTCTCTGTCCTCCTGCTCTCCCCCCCTGCTGACTCCATGATTAGACTTCCTCCATGACTGGGCTCCAGGACTGGCCCTCCTCTCTGGCTGACCTCCAGGACTAGACTTGCTCGCAGACTCTCTCCAACTCCGACCAAGCTCTGTCTTTTATACCCTCCCCACTAACCAATCCTGAGCTAAAGAGAATCTTTCTACCCAATTTAAGTCCTAGGTACGGGTGAATGACAAGTAACAGAGCAGGTTAGGGTGAATTCTGCACACAGTCATGCAGTGTTAGTTATGGAGAACACCAGATATTAACTCTTCAATGACTATTTAAGGCCAATACAAATAACTCAACATTAGCACACATATATACTCTTCTTGAGGTAGCTACGAAAGTGCTGTGGGACCCCTACTCTGGGGTATTACAGAAAAATCTGGCGGCACCTACCTTCCCGCGGTTATTTTCAGACCTTTACGCTCTGGCGTAGAGTTTGAAGAGCCTGCAAAGGAGAAGGGATGCCCCTTGTTCAGGCACAACTACGCCCTGTACTGCTGAGCATAGTTTTGCCTAAGGCCATCTGAATGGGCCCTGAATATGATAGCATTATGCAGCACAAGGCTGTGTAAGCAATGAAGGGGACATGGTACTCACCAAAGCACCTTCAAACAGCTGATCAGCGATGGTGTTTGGAGTTGGACCCCACCCATCTGATATTGATGGCCTATACTTGCCCATCAATTTTGAATAACCAGATAGGTGAACAGGAGAAACTCAGTGTGGTTAAATAAATCTGTAAAGGTATGTTTGAATGGTGGCTATTCACATGAATGATCCTTAAAACGAACCTATGGTTCTTGTGAAAGAAAATGTTGCTTCTACGATTTTTGACTGTGAAAAAGGAAGAGAGTAGAACATGCAATGTGCAATGTCCATGGAGATCTGTGTAAGGAAGGGATGCAGGCAATGTTCGGCAAATCCATGTTACTCTGTGCTTTTTTTTTCTTATAATGTACAGGGGGTGGACAAAAAAATGGAAACGCGATATGAAATGCATAGAATTTTAATCATTAGCACTGATCTGCCCTTTTGCCCCCTGCTTGGCTGAGAGCTTTTCCACCAAATTTGTGTTTACTTCACCTCTTGCACAGCTCTGGGTAGTTTTGGGAGCCAGCTGGTAACAGCAGCTGAGTGGTTCCAACCCCTGACCCATGGAACCTTGTTGCTCGGCAGATGTAGACTTCTGTCTGGCAGCATCTGTGTCATATTACCTCCACTATAAAATCTGTGTATACATGTCTTATTGAAATACTAGTAATTATTAGAAATTATAGTACCAGTGTTTCTGGTGGCGCAACGCGCCACACAGCTGTGCTACATGGTACATCGATTATGATCTCCACACATCATCTATCCCGATTCCCACACATTAAACACACAGCACACTATACACACAGCTCTACTACATGCATGCTGACCTCACACATTACACACACAGCTCTACTACATCCATCCTGACCCCACACATTACACACACAGCACATCACACACACAGCTTTACTACATCCATCCTGACCCCACACATCACACACACGGCTCTGCTACATCCATCCTGACCCTACACATCACACACACAGCTCTGCTACATGCATCCTGACCCCACACATTACACACACAGCTCTACTACATGCATCCTGATCCCCACACATCACACACACAGCTGTGGTACATCCATGCTGATTTCCAGAAATTACCAGCTCAACAGACTCCTGGAAACAGTGACTAACCCCTGGTCAGATGATCCTTGACGCCACTCACACAGCCGATCACATGACAGTGACATCATCACAGGCTCTGGTAGCTTCTGTTGTCTAATCCAGTATACAGTACTTTCTACCAAACTGCAAAATGGCTCCTCCCACAGTAGTGACATCCTTACAGGTCCTTCAGCCAACTGGATCTCTGTGGTGACGTTAGGTCGGTGTCTTCTGCCAGGAGTGCTGAGTTGTGTGTTCTGAGATAATAAAGATTTAGTTGTATTCTGTGTGTTGTTTTTGTTCTCCCCTTCCAAGAGCCCTAACTGTGTTGTTCTTCTGTCGGTCAGGCTCTGTGTTTTATATATGTTGTTGGACCTGCGATGACATTAGGGGCAGAGCGATGACATCACCAGGGGTGGAGCATGAGAAGCACTCACACACAAACATACATACTCACGGTCAAATGGTTGTTAGTAGTTTGATCATTTATAATCCCATGTAACCTAAGACATGTATTTTGTATGGTGTTTCCATATTTTTGTCCACGCCTTGTATGTTTTGCAGTATTCTGATGGAGACAAACAGTTTAGAGGCATTTACAATTTTCTTTACATCCTTTTTATTTTTTTATTTAAATTGAGTTTCTGGGGGAAAAATTCAAGGCATACACAACATAACCAGTCTGCTTTTAATGTACTTAGGTAGAAGATGAACTGGTTGCATTACAGAAGAAGCTCAAGGGAACAGAAGATGAACTGGATAAATACTCTGAAGCTCTGAAAGACGCTCAGGAGAAACTGGAGCAAGCCGAAAAAAAAGCAACTGATGTAAGTCTGCAAAGTACAGTACTCTGTATCCTGCTCTCATCTGACATACATGGCACTAACCCCTTGTAGATGAGATATTTCCTCTAGGTTCTTTCCCAACACAAAGAGTAGTAATGGATTTCTTTATTATACTTAATCTAATCCAATACCAAACTGCCATATATGTGTGTGAGGTGTAATATCCCTGCAGCTGCATACTGTGGAGCCATCGGCACTGCCATATATGTGTGTGAGGTGTTATATCCCTGCAGCTCCATACTGTGGAGCCATCGGCACTGCCATATATGTGTGTGAGGTGTTATATCCCTGCAGCTCCATACTGTGGAGCCATCGGCACTGCCATATATGTGTGTGAGGTGTTATATCCCTGCAGCTCCATACTGTGGAGCCATCGGCACTGCCATATATGTGTGTGAGGTGTTATATCCCTGCAGCTCCATACTGTGGAGCCATCGGCACTGCCATATATGTGTGTGAGCAGGGGCGTACCTAAAGGCTCAGGGGCCCGGGTGCAAAAGTTCAGCTCGGGGCCCCCCCACCCCGGGCCTCCACCCCACACGCCCCTGTACCCATACCTAGATCGTGCTGCATACATGATCTGCCCCTTGGCGTAATCTTTCCAAACATGATGCATTTCCTGCACTACATGAAGATTTGTTTGTAGCCCCGCAGGCCACTCTCACACATACCTCTTTTTACCGCTATTAGCACAGCGCCCCGAGTGCCGTACTAACCGCGGTACAACACTCCCATAGATTTTAATGAGGTTACTCAAATTTGTGCTCAAACATGGTGTTTCTAATGCTGTGATTTTCGAAAGCTGTCTGTTCTGTTCCTGCATTTTTGTGGTTTTTAACACACCTCCTCACCCATCACAATGATGGGGTGCATTGAAGAGTGCTGTCAGACGTTGTAACCTGTGTTCAAAAACGCTGCTCGAAATTACGGTAAAAATGCCACGATTTTGAGCTGCGTTTTCTGAACACGTGTGCGAGCGGCCTCAGGGGGTCATGTTTTTGTTGCACTTTAGAACCACAATTAAGACACATAAAAACCTGCATGCAGTATTTAGGGTGACTGCCTACTACAGGTTTTTTTCACGACGAAATTTGCAGCGTTTTTTTTTTCTGCAGGGGTCTACGGGACTTGTAATGTTAAAATCACGATCGCGCAATACCGCGATTTCACGGTAAATTGCGATTTTGCGCGATCGTTATTTTAGCATTACAAGTCCCATAGACCCCTGCAGAAAAAAAAACGCTGCAAATTTCGCCGTGAAAAAAAAATGTAGTGGGCAGTCACCCTAAGGCCTCCTTCCCACGAGCGTGACGGGCTCCGCCGCGTAATATTACGCAGTGAAGCCCGTCACGGCGCCCCCCAGAGCCCCTATACTTACCTGCGGGAGATAGCGTGAAAACGCTTCCCCGCCCACCGCCGCCGCGTCACCGCCCACCGCCGCCGCGTCACCGGCCGTGTCACGTGCGCGGCCGGCCGTGTCACGTGACGTGGCCGGCCGCGTCATATGGCGTCATATGACGCGTGGCGGTGGGCGGGAAAGCGTTTTTTCACGCTATCTCCCGCTGGTTACAGCGGGAGATAGCGTGAACGGACGGCTTCCATTGACTGCAATGGAAGCCGTCAGTGCGTACAGCCCGTCCTCACCCGCAGAAAATAGAGCATGCTGCGGGTGAGGACGGGAGAAATCGCGGTGCGTAATTCCGCGGTGGAATTACGCATCGTGAGCATTGTGCTATTAGGTTCAATAGAACCTAATAGCTGCGGGCAACGCGGCGGATTTTCGCCGCGAATTACGCGGCGGAAATCCGTTCGTGGGAAGGAGGCCTAAAGGAGCTGCAGACACTATTAATAACAGCATGCGGTTTTGATGCGGTTTTTAATTGCATGTAAAGGGTGCAAATAAATACAGTAAATCCAGGGAAAAGGAGAGGGAGAGATACACACACACACACATACACACAGATATACACACACACACAGATATATACACACACACACACACACAGATATACACACACACACAGATATACACACACAGACATACACACACACACACACAGATATACACACAGATATACACACAGACATACACACACACAGACACACACACACATACACACACACACACAGATATACACACATACACACACACACACAGATATACACACATACACACACACACACAGATATACACACACACACACACACAGATATACACACACACACACACAGATATACACACACACACACAGATATACACACACACACACACAGATACACACACACACACACAGATATACACACACACAGATATACACACACACAGATATATACACACACACAGATATATACACACACACACAGATATATACACACACACACACACAGATATACACACACACACACACAAATATACACACACACACAGATATACACACACACACACACACACACACACACACAGATATACACACACACACACACACACACACAGATATACACACCCACACACAGATATACACACACACACACACACACAGATATACACACACACACACAGATATACACACACACAGATATACACACACACACAGATATACACACACACACACACAGATACACACACACACACAGATACACACACACACACACACAGATATACACACACACACACAGATACACACACACACACACAGATATATACACACACACATATACACACACATAGATATACACACACACACACACACACACACACACACACAGATATACACTTACCCCAGGGCTCGGTCCACTTCTCCTCCATGTGACAGCAGCAGCAGGAGAGGTAAACTCAGAAGCTTCACCGTTCAGCAGGAAGCAGGGGGGGCAGCACATGATCACTGTGCCCTGCCGTCTCATATGACTTCCTCCCCTGCCGGCCCATGTGACCTCCTCCCTCCTCCCCTGCCGGCCCATGTAAGTACCTCCCTGCTTTTCCTCTCAGGCTGGCTGTTCTGACTGCCGCATCATGCGGGGGAAAGAACGGTCAGCCATTAATGCACTGAATGTGCATGGGGGTATGTCGGAGGGCGGCTCCGGGGCCCCCGGAGCTCATGGGCCGGGTCGCCATGGCGACCCCAGCACCCCCTGACGCTACGCCTATGTGTGTGAGGTGTTATATCCCTGCAGCTCCATACTGTGGAGCCATCGGCACTGCCATGTGCCTCTCTATAGTGCAGAATTACAAAGTTATTCTCCCCTAAAGCAAATGCTTCGCATTACTGCATCGTATGTACAAAGGCCAATTCCAAATAGTTGTGTAAAATGTAAAGAAAAAAAGAATGTGATCATTTTGAAATCTCATCTAACCATATTTTATTCACCATATTACATATCAGAGGGGAAAGGAGAGATTTTTACATTTCATTTGAAAAAATTAACTCATTTAGAAATTGATGGCTGACACATCTCACAAAAGTTGGGACAGGGTAACAAAAGGCTGGAAAGGTAAGTGGTACTAATGGAAAACAACTGCAAGGTGAATTTCCTACCAAGTCACATGACTGTGTATAAAAAGATCATGTTAGAGAGGCCGAGTCTCTCAGAAGCAAAGATGGCCGGAGGTTCACCAATCTGTGAAAAACTGCATCTAAAAAGTGTGGAACAACTTCAGAAAAATGTTCCTCAAAGTAAAATTATTAAGACTTTGAATGTCCCACCATCTACAGTATATAATATCATCATAAGATTCAGAGAGTCTGGAGAAATTCATGTGCACAAGGGACAAGGCCGACTGTCAATATTGGATGCTCGAGATCTACAGACCCTCAGGCATTAAAACAGATATGATTCTGAAGTGCAAATCCCTGCATGGGATCAGCAATACTTCCAGAAATCATTGTCTGTGAGCACAGTTCGCTGTGCAATCCATGAATACAAGTTTAACCTGTATCAGGCAAAGAAGAAGCCATATATCAACACTATCCAGAAACGCCGGCATCTTCTTTGGGCCAAAGCTCATTTAAAATGGACTGAGTCAAAATGAAAAACAGTTCTGTGGTCAGAGGAATCAAATTTTGAAAATATTTTTGGAAACCATGGATGTCTTTGTCTATGGACCCAAGAGGTAAGAACTAGAGATGAGCGAGCACACTCGCTAAGGACAATTACTCGATCGAGCATTGCCCTTAGCGAGTACCTGCCCACTCGGAAGAAAACGTTTGGCTTTCTAGTAAGAACCCATCCTGATAGTTACCAACGCACAGTTCAAAAGCCAGCATCTCTGATCTTATGGGGTTGCATCAGTGCTTATGGCATGGGCAGCTTACACATCTTGAGAGGTACTATCAATGCTGAGCAGTATATAGAGGTTTTTAGAACAACATACGCTCCTTTTAGGGAAGGCCTTGCATATTTTAGCAGGACAGCGCTAAACTACATACTGCATCCATCACAACCGCATGGCTTTGTAGAAGAAGAGTCCGCGGTGAACCGGCCGCCTGCAGTCCAGACCTTCCACCATATACTGCATCCATCACAACAGCTTCACAGAAGACTCCGGGGTGAACCGGCCGCCTGCAGTCCAGACCTTCCACCATATACTACATCCATCACAACAGCAGGGCTTCACAGGAGAAGAGTCCGGGGTGAACCGGCCGCCTGCAGTCCAGACCTTCCACCATATACTACATCCATCACAACAGCAGGGCTTCACAGGAGAAGAGTCCGGGGTGAACCGGCCGCCTGCAGTCCAGACCTTCCACCATATACTACATCCATCACAACAGCAGGGCTTCACAGGAGAAGAGTCCGCGGTGAACCGGCCGCCTGCAGTCCAGACCTTCCACCATATACTACATCCATCACAACAGCAGGGCTTCACAGAAGACTCCGGGGTGAACGGGCCGCCTGCAGTCCAGACCTTCCACCATATACTGCATCCATCACAACAGCAGGGCTTCACAGGAGAAGACTCCGGGGTGAACCGGCCGCCTGCAGTCCAGACCTTCCACCATATACTGCATCCATCACAACAGCAGGGCTTCACATAGGAGTAATTTGGGGTGAACCGGCCGCCTGCAGTCCAGAACTTTCACCAATAGAAAACATTTTGCACATTATGAAACGAAAAATCCAGCAAAGATAACCGAGGACTGCGGAGCAGCCAGAATCCTTCATCAGTCAGGAATGGGGCAGCGCTCCTCTCCCAAAACTCCAGCAATTGGTCTCCTCCAAGAAGAGGGGATGCTACACAATGGTAGTCACGGCCCCGCCCACCTTTTTTGAGATGTGTTGCTGCCATCCATTTTATAAATGAGTTAATTTTTTAAAAGAAATGCAAAACTATCTCCCTTTCCCCTCAGATGTGTTCTATTGTGAATACAATCTGGTTAGATGAGATCTCCAAATCCTTGCATTCATTTTTTATTTACATTTTACACAAATCTTTTGGAATTGTAACATGGCACATTTTTTTTCCATTGGAATAATATGGAATTTGACAATAAAAAAACAATCTCTGTACAGAACTGTATGAAGTCCGACAGAAGTATTGTAAGGCCTGTAATGGGAATTTGCTGGGGCTCCCCCAGGCTGGGTACCGCAGGGCACGCGTCACCTCTGTACAGCAGCCGTTTCAGTTGTATTTTTTTTTATCCATTTATTTTTAATGGCTCCTCTCGGCCACATTGACCCCCCCCCCCCTATCCCTTCAGAACCTTCAACCTAATCCCAACCCACACAGAGGTTCTTGCAGGTTGTGTTTCACACATAGAGCTCCTGCCATCTTTTGTCTCCGCCTTACCTAAGGTCCCTAGGTCTCTCACCTCACCTACAGAGTGCCCCTATTATTAATAAGGCCAGCAGAGTGCCCCTATTATTAATAAGGCCAGCAGAGTGCCCCTATTATTAATAAGGCCTGCAGAGTGCCCCTATTATTAATAAGGCCTGCAGAGTGCCCCTATTATTAATAAGGCCTGCAGAGTCCCCCTATTATTAATAAGGCCAGCAGAGTCCCCCTATAATTAATAAGGCCAGCAGAGTCCCCCTATAATGAATAAGGCCAGCAGAGTCCCCCTATTATGAATAAGGCCTGCAGAGTGCCCCTATTATTAATAAGGCCTGCAGAGTCCCCCTATTATTAATAAGGCCAGCAGAGTGCCCCTATTATTAATAAGGCCATCAGAGTGCCCCTATTATTAATAAGGCCTGCAGAGTGCCCCTCTTATTAATAAGACCTGCAGAGTGCCCCTATTATTAATAAGGCCTGCAGAGCGCCCCTATTATTAATAAGGCCTGCAGAGTGCCCCTATTATTAATAAGGCCTGCAGAGTCCCCCTATTATTAATAAGGCCAGCAGAGCGCCCCTATTATTAATAAGGCCTGCAGAGTGCCCCTATTATTAATAAGGCCTGCAGAGTCCCCCTATTATTAATAAGGCCAGCAGAGCGCCCCTATTATTAATAAGGCCATCAGAGTGCCCCTATTATTAATAAGGCCTGCAGAGTGCCCCTATTATTAATAAGGCCAGCAGAGTGCCCCTATTATTAATAAGGCCAGCAGAGTGCCCCTATTATTAATAAGGCCTGCAGAGTGCCCCTATTATTAATAAGGCCTGCAGAGTGCCCCTATTATTAATAAGGCCAGCAGAGTGCACCTATTATTAATAAGACCTGCAGAGTCCCCCTATTATTAATAAGGCCTGCAGAGTGCCCCTATTATTAATAAGGCCTGCAGAGTGCCCCTATTATTAATAAGGCCTGCAGAGTGCACCTATTATTAATAAGGCCAGCAGAGTCCCCCTATAATTAATAAGGCCAGCAGAGTCCCCCTATAATGAATAAGGCCAGCAGAGTCCCCCTATTATGAATAAGGCCTGCAGAGTGCCCCTATTATTAATAAGGCCTGCAGAGTCCCCCTATTATTAATAAGGCCAGCAGAGTGCCCCTATTATTAATAAGGCCATCAGAGTGCCCCTATTATTAATAAGGCCTGCAGAGTGCCCCTCTTATTAATAAGACCTGCAGAGTGCCCCTATTATTAATAAGGCCTGCAGAGCGCCCCTATTATTAATAAGGCCTGCAGAGTGCCCCTATTATTAATAAGGCCTGCAGAGTCCCCCTATTATTAATAAGGCCAGCAGAGCGCCCCTATTATTAATAAGGCCTGCAGAGTGCCCCTATTATTAATAAGGCCTGCAGAGTCCCCCTATTATTAATAAGGCCAGCAGAGCGCCCCTATTATTAATAAGGCCATCAGAGTGCCCCTATTATTAATAAGGCCTGCAGAGTGCCCCTATTATTAATAAGGCCAGCAGAGTGCCCCTATTATTAATAAGGCCAGCAGAGTGCCCCTATTATTAATAAGGCCTGCAGAGTGCCCCTATTATTAATAAGGCCTGCAGAGTGCCCCTATTATTAATAAGGCCAGCAGAGTGCACCTATTATTAATAAGACCTGCAGAGTCCCCCTATTATTAATAAGGCCTGCAGAGGGCCCCTATTATTAATAAGACCAACAGAGTGCCCCTATTATTAATAAGGCCTGCAGAGTGCCCCTATTATTATTAAGGCCAGCAGAGTGCCCCTATTATTAATAAGGCCTGCAGAGTGCCCCTATTATTAATAAGGCCTGCAGAGTGCCCCTATTATTAATAAGGCCAGCAGAGTGCCCCTCTTATTAATAAGACCTGCAGAGTCCCCCTATTATTAATAAGGCCTGCAGAGTGCCCCTATTATTAATAAGGCCTGCAGAGTCCCCCTATTATTAATAAGGCCAGCAGAGTGCCCCTATTATTAATAAGGCCAGCAGAGTGCCCCTATTATTAATAAGGCCAGCAAAGTGCCCCTATTATTAATAAGGCCAGCAAAGTGCCCCTATTATTAATAAGGCCAGCAAAGTGCCCCTATTATTAATAAGGCCAGCAGAGTGCCCCTATTATTAATAAGGCCTGCAGAGTGCCCCTATTATTAATAAGGCCAGCAGAGTGCCCCTATTATTAATAAGGCCTGCAGAGTGCCCCGATTATTAATAAGGCCATCAGAGTGCCCCTATTATTAATAAGGCCAGCAGAGTGCCCCTATTATTAATAAGGCCTGCAGAGTGCCCCTATTATTAATAAGGCCAGCAGAGTGTCCCTATTATTAATAAGGCCAGCAGAGTGCCCCTATTATTAATAAGGCCAGCAGAGTGCCCCTATTATTAATAAGGCCAGCAAAGTGCCCCTATTAAGAGCGACAGCACAGTAGGTCCATAATTAAAGAGGTTTTCTGGGCAAAAGTTGATCAGCTGGGGTCTGCCGCTCAGGACCATGGCCGATTGGCTGTTCGGCACCTTCTGTCAGCATCACAATACAGTGTACGGGGCAGAAGCAGTTAGCTCCGACCCTTGAGTAGTGGCCAGCACTGGCATTTGCAGGAGCATCCCCCATTGATTTTAATGAGCTGCCCCTGTAATTACCAGCACTGGTCACTACACAGGAGTCGCAGTGACCTGCTTCCGCTCCGTACACTGTGCTGACCACAGATGCCCAAACATCTGATTGGCCATAGTCTCGAGCAGCGGACCTCAGCCAATAGAAATCGCCCAGAAAACCCCTTTAATAGTTTGATCCTTAGTACCCCGTTGAAAAAGCTAGCCAAAAAAAAATAAAAATCTAATGATGCTTTATCCATAGACCCTACAGATCCGTAAACTTGAAGCATCCAAAATGTTATAGCAGCCCCTTAGGGTAGCATCATTTGACAATGCAACCCTTACACAAAAAAGGTGATGAAGTTAGACCTGGTGATTTTGATTGGACCAACTAAGCATTTAATGCGCTGGCGGGGTCATTATTGTACCCCGCTAGCAGATGTTGGTGAAAAGAAGGGTCAATCATGTTGAATTTCAACATGTCTCAATCCTTTGTCCTCAAGGGAGACAAGCCACCTATCAGCTTCATGCTCCCCCCTCCCTATTGAGAATCCATGCACCACTGGCCAAGCAAGCATGTCTATAGCCGGAGTGTGTGCGTTCACTGCAGATCACATATCAAGTTCATGGACAGATGAGGTCGGCTTACACAGCGGCTGCTATAGACCTTACCTGGGTAGAAGCGGTTGGAACAATGCTGATTTATGACTGGAAAGCATGGGAATATGTGGGACAGATAAAAAAATCATCAGAAAATAAACATTTACGTAAATTAAAACTGTATTTGTGGTGATTTAAAATATTCTAAAAATTCTTCATCTGTCCAGCAGTGGGCGCTACTGCTGAGAGTAATAGTCCACTACTCTGCACTTTGGAAGAGGTGTAGAAGCACTCTTATTTATGGCCATACAGCGATTCCTGAATACAAACACCTACATATGGAATCGGTCCTGATCCCAGTGTGGAGCGGGCGGACGGAGGGAAGTCATGTTCGGAGCAGCGTGCTTGTCTGATTAGTGGAAACACGCAGCTGCTGGATCACAGGCCGCATTGTGCCGACGAACTCCCAAGATTTCCTAATTATTGAAACTATGTGCCTCGTTTGTAGCAGCCAATGGGCCCAAAACTGCATCACTAGAACGGAGGGGGGTCCCAAATAAAGGGATAATGTGGTTCCAGACAGTGTCTTTATAGTTAATAGAGATGAGCGAGCGTACTCGGATAAGCACTACTCGCTCGAGTAATTTGCTTTATCCGAGTATCGCTGTGCTCGTCCCTGAAGATTCGGGTGCCGCTGCGGCTGACAGGTGAGTTGCAGCGGGGAGCAGGGGAGAGCGGGCGGGAGAGAGGGAGAGAAAGATCTCCCCTCCGTTCCTCCCCGCTCTCCCCTGCAGCTCCCCGCTCCGTGCCGGCACCCGAATCTTCAGGGACGAGCACAGCGGTACTCGGATAAAGCCAATTACTCGAGCGAGTAGTGCTTATCCGAGTACGCTCGCTCATCTCTAATAGTTAACATATACTTCAAAAACACTGCAAAAAGCAGCTAGTATTTTTTTTTGAGGGCTCCAGTGTTATTAATAACGGAAATCAGAGAAAGGACGTGAAATGGAAAGCTTCTGTAAATGTTCCACTTACATCCTTTTTTTCAGTGGTTAGATGTGGTGGCTCAGTGGTTAGCACTGCTACCTTGCTGTGCGGGGGCTCTAGGTTCAATTTTCATCAAAAGCAACATCAGCTTTTAAAAACTCCAAACAGCCATCACCCTTGGGCTACATTCATACGGATGAGAATCTCACACAAGCTTTGTGCGCTGCAGGACGCCCAAAACTCGCCCAAATATGAACTGCATTCTTTTGAATGGACCTATTCACATGATTGATCATTTTTCATCACAGCATGTTCTATCTCTTGGTGTTCCCTCAGAACGCCTCACCATTGTTTTCAGTGGGACCTTAAAAGAGACTACAAGGCACTAGCATGCGAGTGCCATGTGACATTTCCCATTGAAATCAATTGGAAACATTTGCGCTCCTCTGACGTACGTGAAACGCCTCGCATCCGCATGAAAAACACATTTGGCAAGCACAACATCACGCTCGCTAGTTTGAATCCAGCCTTAGGCCCCCTTCACATGGGCGGAAATTCCGCGGCGGGATTGCCGCCCGTGCTCGCCTGCATAGGATTGCATTACAAAACGCAATCCTGGGCAGACAGCCACGATTTGTCCGCGTGAAAATACACACGGAAAAGAAACCGCAGCATGCTCTATTTTTGTGCGGGTCTCGCAGAGCTCTGCGCATGCGCTGGCTGGCAGCCGGCACATCAGAAAGCCAGAGCCGCGGGAGCAGGTGAGAGCCGCGCTAGTCCCTGCAGGGACGCGGGTCAGATCCCGCTGCAAGAGTTCTCGCAGGGGATCCAACCTGGCCGTCTGCAGGCGGCCTTAGTCAGGTTTGAACTTCCAAATCTAACAGTGCTAACCACTGAGCCACCTCACAAGTCCTTTCATTGCCAGAGAAATAGAAGAGCAAGAAGAATAAACACAAAGAGAACATAAAAAGCCACCACAGATACAGATACAGACACCCCCCTTGGTCAGGTTTGAACCTACAATTCTAGCACTGCAAGGCTATAATGCAGATGACTGACCTACCATGCTTGAGAAGAACAAACACAATGAGAACATACAATCTCTATGCAGATGTTGTCCAGTCAGACATGAACCAAGAGCCCTAATGTTACAAGGCAAGAGTGCTAACCACTGAGCCATCAAGCTTTTTCCTGCTTCTCCCTTTTCTACAAGAGGAGAAAATAGAAAAAAAATAAGCACAATGAGAACATACAACCTCCATGCAGATGTTGTCCATAGTCAGATGTGAAACTAGAACCCCAGTGTTATACGGCAACAGTGCAAGCTCTTCCTTCTTCCTCCTCCTGCTTCTTTCTTCTCCTTCTTCTCCCCTTCCCCTTTACCTCCACCTTCTCTTTATCCTTCTTCTCTGGAGGAGGAAAAAGAAAGAAAGAGGAAGAAGCAAGAAAAAGCATGGTGCCTTAGTCATTACCACTGTTGCTTTCAGCATTTTGGTCCTAGGTTCAAATTTGACCGAAGACAACATCTGCATTGAGTTTGTATGTACTATTTGTGCTTCATATTCTCCTTCTCCAGAGAAGAAAGAACAGCATGGCGGCTCAGTCCTTAGCACTGTTGCCAGAACGGAGCTGCACGTTCTCACTAGGGGACTTTCGTTTTGCCCTACGCCTGACCCTGATTGGTTTTAATATTGATTGGGATTGAGTTCTTGCGCATGCGCGGTAATGCTCTTGATGCGAGTACTGACGAGTACATTGCTGAGACTGGCTGTCTGCCGGTGCATGCGCGTTTGTTATGTGTACGGGAGAGAGACCGTTGTTTCGTGAAGTCTCCCGATGAGCTGTGTGTTCGCGCATGCGCGGTAATGTCTTGGATGCGAGCATTGATGTGATTGGCCAATTGCCGGCGCATGCTCTCTTGATATATCAAGGTGCCGAAGAATGGCGATGTATATACCTACAGGGAGGCCCTCTCTGCACACCTGTTTACTGTTCTGTCTAGATGGTGGGGGCCCGTACTGCAAGCTCCGGATCCAATTGCATGTGTGGTAGGTGGGGGGGGGGGGGGGTCTCTGTCTGTCTTTTCTATTCGTGTATGTATATATATATATATATATATATATATATATATATATATATATATATATATATATAAATACATGTAATGTTAACATGTGCTGCATGCTTGATAAAGTCCCTATCTGGGTCGAAACGTCGCAGCGTTTTTTCTGCTGAGGAATAAAGATACATCTGACTTTTAAGAAGCCTCTGAGTGCTGGTCTATCTGCTAGATTGTTTGAAGTTCAGTCATGTAACCTTGTCTGTTGCAGCTTGCTGTGACTTTGTCGGTTCATGTCCGTTTGTATGTTTATTTTCTGTCAGTTTTGTGTCAGTTTGTTCTCCTGAGTTTGTTTGCTATTTCTCCGCTAGGGTGGCCCTTAGGGTCCTCTAGTAGATGTGTCTTGCTAGTGTAGGGACCGCAAGACATGAGTAACCTTGTCGTGGCCTTGCGGCTCAAGTTCACTGGCCAATGTACGAACCAATACCTCGTACGTTTATAGCTATATCATCTACTTATGTGTGCTAGTATGCATGGCGAGAGTTGTGGTCATTTGTCAGTCCCTAGGTTGTGTCTGTCTGTCAGTCCAGTCTGCAGTATTCAGTGCTCTGTCCTGTTGGTGTCTCCGTTAGCACATCCAGTCTGAATTCTGTCTGAGGTTTCCTTGTTTGTGTTATACCCAGCCTGTTTTGGGCACGTTCGTGTGGGCCCAGGCTTATTTGCCCACACGAACGTAACACTGAGGTTGTCAAGTACTTGTGTGTGGACTCTATTATTATTCTTCCCGTTAGACATCCTGCAGAGTAAGGAACGGTGGCATCACCCGTGACATAATTCTTCAGGTCCACCTGGAAGAGGCCTGGTGGCGCCTTGGCCTAGGTTGCATGCATCCCACCCAGGGAGGAGTTGGTAGTAGAGATGAGCAAGTATACTCGCTAAGACACATTACTCAAGCGAGTAGTGCCTTAGCCGAGTATCTCCCCGCTCGCCTCTAAAGATTCGGGGAGCTCCCTCTCCCCCCCCCCCCCCCGCTCACCGCTGCAACTCACCTGTCACCGGGGCCAGCCCCCGAATCTTTAGAGATGAGCGGGGAGATATTCGGCTAAGGCACTGCTCGCTCGAGTAATGTGCCTTAGCGAGTAAGCTCACTCATCTCTAGTTGGTAGAGCCACCGTGACAAGTGCCATCTCTACCTCCGCCATCTCCTCAGCGTTGGGCCTTGTGTCTCGGTTATTGCAAAGGGTGATGGCTGTATGGAGTCAGTCCACAACTAGTGCAAGTAGCAGTCTGAGAGCCCTCGTACCCGTTGGCCAACTGCACTGCGGCTCACACCACAACCCCATTGACTTCAATAGCAGTACAAGGTCGCAGGAAGACAATTCGCTGTGTAGTCCTAGCCTAAAAGATATGAGCCTAGGTGCAGTCTGTCAGAACATTTCTGGAATGCCAACAACCCAACATCCTGGAGCTAGATTCAGCATCTGCATTAGACTTTGTGGGACGAACAAATGTACCTGCGGTTACATTCCCTCCGGCTTCAGAAATACATGTTCTTCCCGTTGGGGTGCAACTGGAGTTAAAGTGCATCATTGTAGACTATTGCTGCACAGGAGCCACACAATAGTGTCTGGATGTGATGCTGGTAGTGGCTAATGTCAGAGGAATGGAATGCTCAGGAGGGGGAGCGCAGCCATGTCTTCACCTCGGGTGAAGTCATAATCTCAAACCAAACTCCCTGCCAGCTACTTATCATGTCCGCCCGCTCTTGGCTCACCCACCTGACAATTATTAATAGACTTCTACATTCTCTGACTGTTAATCTCTGTATTGCATTGTCGTATTTGCAGTCTTCTGCACTTTTCCGTTTGTGTTTTTTAACCACCAACAGCCATGTTAAAACTGGAAAAACCCTCCCAAATATGTAACGGTCTTTTATTGTAAATTTTGAATTTAATTAAGTCCCATGTAAATATAGTTGGCAAAGAACTAAGTCCCATTTTTAACTCCTTAGTGACATAACTAATTTAAGTCTTAAGAGCCAGTAAATCGTATCCCCTGTGTTCCAGTGGTTATAACCAGAGATAAGCGAGCATTGCCCTTAGCGAGTACCTGCCCGCTCGAGAAAAAAGGTTCGGGTGCCGGCGCGGGGGAGCGGTGAGTTACGGTAGTAAGCAGGGGGGTGCGGCGGGGAGAGAGGGAGAGAGAGATCTCCCCTCCGTCCCTCCCCGCTCTCCCCCGCAGCTCCCTGCCCCCGCCGGCACCCAAACCTTTTCTCTCGAGCGGGCAGGTACTCGCTAAGGGCAATGCTCGCTCATCACTAGTTATAATGTATTTATGTTTCCGTCATTGTAGCTGTATGAGATCAAGCATTTTGCAGGACAAGTTCTACTTTTTCTAGGAACCAAATTCAGATATAAAAAGGTATTAAATAACTTTTATTAATTTGGTTTTGCTACAGAAAAATGGAGAAAAACCTATTTCCCCACAGTTTTTTGCTATTTATTTTCATATCGATCGCAGCGTGGTATAAATAAGTCACCTTTATTCCATGGGTAATTACGATTATGACAGTAATAGAAGAACAAACTTGCCAAAGCGCAACCAAGAGCCCGTCGGTTATGACCCCCACCAAAATAAAACATAACCTTTATCATATAAGTGGAGTAAAAAATACCTAGCAGGATATTGAAATGACAAGACTCTCGCAGTTCATATGGATTAACCTTTTGCAATCCAATTTTGGATTCAGGGTTTCCTAGGGGGCTTTCTGTTTCTGCCTTTTTACAATGGCGCCATCTGCTGGCTAGAGCCAGTACTGCAGTATATGACATGCTGGAGAGGCCCCCGACAACAGAGCGGCCAGTAATATACAATAAGAATACCCTGCCGGGCGTCTTCTGACATCTGAGCTGTACAGGCTCAATCAAAATGTTGGAAAACATCAGACAGTGGCTTGGAAAGGGTTAAAGTATTCATGGATCGGTGATCATGCCGTCGTATGGAAATGGGTAGCCGCCACACTAACTGCTATCATGCTTTAGTATGAAGGGATTGAAAGCCGGCCACAATCTCCCTACATGGAGAGCAGAAATAAAGTCCTGAGATAAGATGTAGCCGCTGGCTCTCCACTTGTCTAACTAGGTGTTAGAATGGGCTATAATGAGAGCGGCAGCGCAGTGACAGCTCCTAAAGGTCATATAGCCGCGACACAGCAGCCAATAGGATCGCAGACGAATAAATGGACTTTCTCTGTGCCTGTCACTCATGATAGGCAGCACAGTCCACCAACTGAGATCATTTCCTCATGTCCGGCCTAGAAGCACCGCCGGCGCATGCCCAGTATACACTAGATGTGTCAGGAACCAGTGTTAAGTGACGCATGCGTGTCAGATCAAGCCAGGCATGCGCGATAGAGAAAAAACTAGATTTAGAAAAAAACAAGCTAACGGACGGCTCTACGGGGAGAGAAAAAGTATCTAACAGCTCAGAGATAAAGGATCCTACAGCTCCTCAAATCCACTGATAACCCCAGATAGAGATGAGCGAGTATACTCGCTAAGGCACTACTCGCTCGAGTAATGTGCCTTAGCCGAGTATCTCCCCGCTCGTCCCGAAAGATTCGGGGGCCGCCGCAGCTGACAGGTGAGTTGCGGCGGGGAGCGGGGCAGAGCGGGCGGGAGAGAGGGAGAGAAAGATCTCCCCTCCGTTCCTCCCCGCTCTCCCCCGCAGCTCCCCGCCCCGCGGCGGCACCCGAATCTTTCAGGACGAGCGGGGAGATACTCGGCTAAGGCACATTACTCGAGCGAGTAGTGCCTTAGCGAGTATACTCGCTCATCTCTAACCCCAGATCAATGCTAACAGAGGTACTTCTACAACAGCCAGAACCTGGGAGAATGCTAGCTTTTGTTCTGTATTCCCGGACGTCTGTAGGCAGAAGATCGGATCACTTACACAAATTTGAGGGATAGCGTTTAATGCAGTTTATATGTATAAACCATTTTTTCCTTCTTTTCATCAAGATGTTATTCAAATATGCCTTAAAAATGTTTTAAAAAAGTTAAATAGAGTTTCAGCTCCCCTCATGGATCGGATCACCTCCGTCCTCCGCGATGTCCTGAGGCGTTATGGCCCTTCAAGGACCTGATGTAGACTTCTGCGCATGCACGCCATACACAGATGTCGGGCGCATGCACATAAAGATCGGGGAGCCCGGGGGATTCCGGCTAGCATAACGGTGATCATGTAAAGTTTAAGATTCATCTCCCCTCACAGATCATATCCATAAGGGGAGATGAAAATACGTACTGAAGGCCTGTGGATTTATCTGCAGATCTTACCCTGCCTGTCCCGTCGCCAAAATGGCGGACGCATGTGCAAAAGCTGAGCATTGCCGGGATAATTTAAAATCTTTCTGCTTCTGTCTACCAAATATAGCCGACAGCCTGGGGATTTTACGCAGTCCCTGGTCACGTGATCGCCGTTATCCAATGGATAACAGCGATCATGTAAAAGTTAAAAAAAGTTAAGTTTCACCTCCCGTAATGGATACGATCTGTAAGGGGATGTGAAATTACTTACCTAAGGCCTCCGGCGATGTCCCTTGACGGGATCTTTATCCACGGACCTTTCCCGAGCTTCAGAGCATGCGCCCTTCGCCAAGATGGTGGATGCAAGCGCAGAATCTGGGGAGGGCCCGAAAATTTTAAATCTCCTTGCTCCTGGATACCTAAGGTAGCCAAGAGCTTGGAGCAGTGAGCGGTGGCCTCATTGAGTGGTGTCCGGTCACGTGATAAAAAACAGAGATCTACCTTAGGCCGGTCTCACACGACTGGATAAAAAATTGCAGATTGTGTATGTGATGGTGCGGGAAATCTAAACAAAAAAAGGTGTACTGCACATGACCGCCTGTGCGAGTACGCAGTTATGCGCAGTACATTACGTGGCTGTATGCAGTGCCACGGCCGGCTCACATCTGGGATCCGCTGCCGGCCTCTGCATGTGGATTCCACCTACGTCCGTGTGAGCCCGGCGTTATTCAGATCACTACCTGTAATACGTAATTTACAAGAAACCCCGGGAACGTTCACCTTCCAGCAGTTCCAGGAGCAGCTCGTTGAGCGCCTTCTGTGTGAGACCGCCGCACCTCAGCGAGGTTACGAAGCCTCACCCCATCCCTGCCACTGGAGGAGGTTCTGTGGGGGCGTTTCTGCTGGCAAAGACTTGGACCATTGGTTATAGTGAAAGTCCACCCTCAACACTAATGTGTACAGAGACATTCTAGACAATGTGGCATCACCTACACAGTGGTAATACTTTAGTACAACTCCATGTGTTAGGGTGTGCTGCTAGGATCTGTTGTTCTGCATGGGTTTCCAGCAGTGTGGCCTCACAGGTGGGGTTGATTGAGCTGGCTGGGCGTGGAATTCCCTAGCTAGCCAATCCCCCAGGTCTGTTGCTCATATGTACCAGCTCCTCTGCTGTGGCTGGTGGTCTGTCCTCTGTTTGTTCAGTGGGACAGTGTCATGTTCCTGCATATCGGTGCATGTGCCGGACATGTGGTATGAATAGTCTTGTTCAGGGTTGTATGCAAATCCCTGGTGTGTTGGTGTGAGCTGCGTTCAGTCCTGCTGTGTTTCGTTTGTCATCTAGGTCGGTCCCTAGGTTCCAGCATGGGGCCATCACTTTCGGGATGATCGCTCCGCTTTGCAGGCATGTTTCATGTGGAAGTTGTCTTGTTAGAGTAGTGACCCACGAGATGAGGGCCCTTGAAGTGGGCTCGCGGGCTTAAGTATCTTGGCCAATATATGAACTAATACCTCGTACATTCTATAGTTATTTCATCTGGCTGTGTCTGTAGGTATGTAGGTGAGTGTTTTTTATAGCGTTTGTTAGTCATGAGTTATGTCGATTTCTTAGTTATGTCCGCTGTTTCCGAGTTCTGCCAGAGTTTCACCAGTTCGTGTGAAAGAAGTAACACTGTGTTTCTATTAACATGACGGAGCACCATGTCATTCAGCATGCAATGTTGAGGTTTGCTTTTAGAAGCAGAACATCTGCAATCTTTATTGCTCAGCCCAAAGTCTGAATCTCAGTCCCATCAAGCATCTCTGTGATGAACCAGAATGCCGTATCCGTGCCCCCTGAACACACCCATCATTCCCTGCATCCCTATCTGAAGCTCTCCTCGAGGAATAGAGGCAAATCCCTCCACCCCTCTATGGGAATTTCATCACCTTCTGTGATCGTCCCAGTACTTTCGTCAACATAGTGTATTTGTGATCATGCAAGCTGTATGGCCAAAGTATCTGGACGCTGCATGTTCTTCAGCACACGTGCTTTATTCCCCTATTTAGTGGTCGGCCGTCCTTCTGCTTGTATTACACACTTCCACAAGTTCTCTAAGTCGGGGCAGGAATAGCTCGGCTGTGAGAAGAGATTGTTGTGAGGATGGGCGTGGGTGGCGGTGCCGTACCCGTCGCTCCAGTCTGCCCCACAAGCGCTCGATCCGATGAATGGTTATTACAAAATGAGCAGCTTTGTATTTTACGCATGATCTTCCCAGCATGCCGTTCGGCAAACTCAGTTAAATGACAATGTAAGGCCTTAGTCAGACGGGCGTTTTTTCGCGCGATTTGCGGATCGCATGACGGATGCGCATCCGCAAATCGCGTGACCGGTGCGCGCAAGTCGCCCGCAAATCGCCCGAAAATCTGCTCCTAGCCGCGTTTCATTAGAAACGGGCCGGAGCTGTCCAGCGCATTGCATTCAATGGAGACGGCAATACAGCCGTCTCCATTGAAAGCAATGCGCTGCGGGCGAGCCCGGGATGAATTGTCGGTAAGGGCTTAAATATATAAGCCCTTCCCTGCAAATCATCCTAAAATGTGTTAAAATAAACAAAATTTGTATACTCACCTTCTGCCTGCAGCCGGAGCTCCGTGTGGCCATCCTGCAGTGGGTGTGAAGGGGGTGTGAGTCAGACCTGCCCTCTGATTGGCTCAGCGCTGAGCCAATCAGAGGCATGCCTCACTCACACCCATTCATGAATTCATGAATGGATGTGAGTCAGACCTGCCCCTGATTGGCTCAGCGCTGAGAGGCAGCAGTCACTCACCCATTCATGAATTCATGAATGGGTGTGTGAGTGTTTTCAGCCTCTGATTGGTCAGGGCTGTGACTAATCAGAGGCAGATCATTCAGCAGGCGGGGATTTTAAACCCCCGCCGGCTGAATAGTGCCGAGAAGCAGTTCAGGAGAACTGACAGCGGCCGCGGCTGGACTCCGGCTGCAGCGGAAAGGTGAGTATACAATTTTTTTTTATTTTAACACATTTTAGGATGAATTGCCGGGAAGGGCTTATATATTTAACCCCTTCCCGACAATTCACCCCGCGCACGCCGGCAGCCCATTGCTTTCAATGGAGCGGCTGTATTGCCGCTCCATTGAATTCAATGGGCAAACATCGTTTTTCTCTGCCACAGCTGTTACAGCTGTGGCAGAGAAGAATGATTTGTCTTCTGTATGTTCTCAATGGGGTCGGCGCTGCTGCTGCCGGCCCCATTGAGCGCATATACAGAAGAGAACAGGAATCGCAGATCGGTGCGATCTGCGATTTTTTGTTCTATAATTTATCGGACGAGCGCATAAAAAGCACTCATGTGTCCGATACCATTGCAAAGCAATGGTTTTTAAAAAAATCGCCGGACGCATGCGCATGCGCAAATCGCGGCAAAAACGCCCGTCTGACTAAGGCCTAAACATGCAGTAATTTGTATCGATGATAGATTTAACCCTTCAATGCCAAGCTTTTCGCATATCTCTGATGGGCAGCATTTGAAGTTACCTACACAATCCTGCCAAGTCTCGTTATAACGTAGATCACATAATGAGCAATTCCTTCACCACCCTCGTAACTATACATTTTTGAAAAGGATAACAATTGACAAAATGAAGCAGCATAGTAATGCCAATGCCACAGAAAACCAAACTCCAAGGATCCCATCCAATCCAGACCAAACGACGAGCAGCGATTTATTTTCTCGTGTCACAATGCAAGGGTTCAGAATGCTGCTATTTTATCATTTGCTATATTAAAATGTAAGTAGCTTTGTGGATTTAAATCTGGCATCCCTCCCCTGGTACGCTACACTACAGTTATGTCTCCTTGTGGAGACCACAGAGTTAGAGTAGGGAGTCTTATGGGTCTGGCAATGCTCCAAGAAAAAAAGATATGCAGATTAGGTCTCTTCCAGTAGAAAACCATCTCTCTACTGCCACCTAGTGGATTCAGCTACCCAATAAGGTCCATGTTTAACTCTTTAAAGGGGTAATTCCCATGTGAAACTTTCATGGCATAGCCACAGGAAATGCCATGAAACTGCCACCTCTGTGACCCATACTTATCTCTATGTCTGGCCTCCACTTTCCACAGTCCAACAGAATATGGTGACCGGGGGTGGTCAGTACTTACAGAAATAGTCAAGTGAGGAGGGTTATATGGGAACATAAATTTTTTTTTAGACCTGCTTTCTGGGCTTTAAGAAAAGCTCCCCCAATACTGTTGTGTCCCTCTAGTCTTCACTTCCAACTGCAATGCATCAGCGATGATGACACTGAACCAGGAACGTGATCACTGCAGCTCACCACTGACATACTTCAGCCAGTGAGTAGGAGCAGTGGTTGCATGTCCGTGTATCAGGATCTCATCGCTCTGTAGAACTGCTCACTAGGCCATTTAAATAAAAAAAGGGTGTCCTAGTCCCGTCACCGGGTCCTTTACTATTTGCCACTGGTGCCCAATCTCCTGCTGGTATTCACTTCCAGATGCAGGGAGTTAGCGATGACATCACCAACACCAGGGACTGCTACAGCCAATCACAGGCCTACTATAGCTGTTGATTACCTGCAGCAGTCACATGTCCTGGTGTGGAGACATCTTTATTCTGCAGCTGGAGGTGAAGTCCAGCAGCAGCGCCGGTGAGGGGAGTATGGCCCCTTTTATTTAGCGTCCAGTGAACAGCTCTAAATAATATATCTGCTCCAAGATAACCATTTTCACAGGCCTTGCAACATAATATTAGCTAAATCAAAGTCTTCTCAAAGAGGAAGAGAGATTCAGCTATTTTGGGGGTTCTTGCCCCTTGTCGGTATAATGCATGGTGATTGGTTGGCTGGTGACAGGTATTTAATGTCGGCCTTGAGGTGTACATTTTCTAATAGTAGAGGCCACCAGAGAAATCTAAAAAAGGAAAAAGTTGCAAATTATTATGCAAATCTGGCATGTACCAGGATGTGCAGCGTCAACATTCAATCATAAATTTTCCCTAAATTTATATAAATTTTGCCTCGAATGTATCAGCTTCATAAATTACTCAAACATTCATATTACAATCTGAGCTCATTATAAGGGTAAGCACATTCATCGACCAATGAAATGTCTTCATTCAATTACGAGATAAATCCAGAGCAATGAAAGTGTTAAAGAAAGAAAAAAAAGTGGTGCAAAAAATGCGATGACACTCCAAAGATATCTCACTGCATGAAGTGCGGTGATGAATTAGTATTCTATCCATAGATATTAGCAGATATCATTCAATATTAGTATATACTCCGAACAGAAGCCTTCCACCCCACAGGCGGTCCCATGAGGGATGCTGTTACTGTACTACTGCTTGTCTTCTCACCCATCTTGCAGCAGCCGGCCCTCCGTGCTGATTGCTACCATATGCCTTCCCAGCTTACATATCAGCAGCAATGTGCACAGCAGGGAGTATATGAGCCGCTACATCCTCATAGAAGCCGGGAATGTAAAGAATGCCAGCTATGCAAACAAGCGGTTTTGTCTTCCACTCCAAAATAAGAAGCCTTGCAGTCTGGAAACTCGGAAGACGAGACCCTCCACAGCAGCACGTAATCCCCAACCGGGAGCCGAGATTGGCATGGATGTCTTCTTCATCTCACAAGTGTTTTACCCAATTGGACGATACATATATTGTGTAACGGCGGGTTTACACGTTGCGGATTGTCCACAGGTTTTGAAGCCCGTTCGCCCCATTTGGTGCAGATTTTCTGCGCATTTCACCCTTTCATTTGGACGTACATTGAAGGGGTCAAATCTGCTGCAGAATCAAACCATTTTTCCCAGGATTTTAGTACAGATCTGCTGCAGATTTTTTCAGCAAAATCGGCTACATGTGAAAACATCCTAAAAGTGAATTTGTATCGGCCTTCTTTTCAAAGAGAAATTGCAAAAAACATGTCGGCGCAGGGAGCAAAAATACGACATAGAGAAGAGCTTGTAGATATCAGCTTAGCAGTAACGGCTCTGAATAGACTAAAGGGGGGAGAGGGGTAACAAGGATCCTTATAGAATTGTGTTGGAATCTAAGTATAAGGGTGAAGTCACACGAACGTATATTGGCTCGGTTTTTACGTCAATTTTTTATGGGGGGGGGGGGGGTGAGGATGGAAGAGCCAAGTGCAGGAACTGAGCTCCCGCCCCCCTCTCTGCCTCCTCTCCACCCCTCTGCACTATTTGCAATGGGGAGAGATGCGACGGGGTCGGGGCTAATTCTCGGAACTTAGCCCCGCCCCCGCCCCTTCTGATTACAAATAGTGCAGAGGGGCGGAGACGGGGCCGGGAGCTCAGTTCCTGCTTCCGGCTCTTCCATCCTCCCCCCCCCCCCCGCACACGAGGACAACATATATCGGCTCGGCGTAAAAAACGAGCCGATATACGTTCGTGTGACTTCACCCTAAGGGCTCCGGCACACTTGCGTTTTACTTGCACGTTTTTTCACCCGATTGTCAATGGGACTTTCTAATGTTAAAAACGCATTGCGCAAAAATCACAAAGCGCCAACTTGTGATGAGTTCTTAACATTAGAAAGTCCCATTGACAATGGCGTGAAAAAAACACAAGTGTGTGCGAGCCGGAACTCAAGTAATTCAGGTCAGTATAATTATCAGGAATCTGTGGATAGACGTTACATTTAAGGCCCATTTACACGGCCGTAGGCGCGCACCAGAGCCCCCGGCACACATGGGGGCGCGGCCGAACGGGGTTTGAGATCTGCTGTCTACGGGTTTTGCTACAGAGAAAATTTTAGCAAGAAATAGTAGATTTATTTTATGAATTGCAGAATGAGTAAACAGGAAGTGATGGCGAGCGCGAACACCTCACTGTAGATACGGGAAAAGTGTTAGTAAGTGGAAGTGCATGTAGCTGGAGTCAGGGAGTTCTGATGCAAACGCGTTAACCCTTTAAGGACCAAGCACAGTAAACTTGCAGCACTTGGTCCCAAAGTACGACGCAGGATTAAACCTCCTGCAATCTTGAAGGAGCAGGTCAGGTCCTCAGCTGCTAGTCACAGACGAGGACCCAGGGGAGAAGGAAGAATTCTTTTTTAATTGCTTCTGCCTTCACCTTTACAGGCTACATAGCACTGAATGAGCGCAATGTAGTGCAGAGAGAAATCGGAAATGTTACTTCCACTATGCGAATGGGCAATCACGTGGTCGTCGGGTACCCTCTGTCACAGCAGAGCTGCAGGGTCCTGGCAGACTCAGATCATCTCTGCCAGTGACTACTGTCACTACAGGGGGGTGTTTACCCTGTAACTGCGGCTCCTATGGAAGCCCCAGTTACAGTGAAAGGGCTTATTCACATGGACGTATATCGGCCAGGTTTTCCCACCCGGCCGATATATGCTGCCCTTCTCTGCAAGGGGAGGAGGCAGGATGGGGTGGGAACTAGTGTGCCGAGCTCCAGCCCCCCGCCACTGTATGCAATGGGAGGTACGGGGAGGGGCAGAGCTTAGCTCCACCCCACCCCTCCCATTGCAAACAGTGGCGGGGGGTGGGAGCTCAGCACACTAGTTCCCACCCCATCCTGCCTCCTCCCCTTGCAGAGAAGGGCAGCATATATCGGCCGGGCGGGAAAACCTGGCCGATATACGTCCATGTGAATAAGCCCGAAAAGTGTGAAATTAGAGAAAAAAAAAGACCAGGTGCATGTTCACCAGAGGTCTTATAAGACACCCGCCATGGGGGACATAGATGCTAAGAAAAATAGTTACACAAATTTAAAAAATTAGAGAATAAAATAAAAATATATACATAAAAAGTAAATGACCCCCCCCCCCACGCCGACAGCCAAAACCGTTGCCGTATGCGCCCTGTAATTTGAAACCATACATATTACATATTAAAACATCCAAAAATGCAGAACCCGATCCTGTGCTTTAGAGTATAAATACTAATTTTAAAAATACCTACATTTTAAAAAATCTTTTTTTTAGCTTTTTACCCCCAATAAAACTAAAAGATGGAAAAAAGTCAGTGAGAAAAGATATAATAAAATAGCGCTATGTGTCACGGAAAAAAGGCAGTAAAAATAATTTTGGTAGCTGAAGAAAAAGAAATAGGACAGTAAAACCGTCACCATTGTGATCACGTTTCAGCTTTTGGCATGTCTGGCATAAACAGTGAATTTTTTTCACATACAATGATTTGTGTCAATTTTTGGGTCCGTTTATGCCAAAAACTGTCACAAATATACAGAGAAGTGTGGGGCTGTGTAGCTTTGAATGTGTGGATGTGAGTGCCTACTGTTTAAGCACAGACACCCACGCTCAGCGATGGACTGCGGTAGTCAGAAGGCACGGAGGACTAACAATGTATCATCACTAGAAACAAAAGGTTACTTTGTAGCTAAATCATTGGCTCCAGCAGCAAACGATCTGTTCTCAAACCAAGTGCAGACGGATCTGTCTTCTGCTAGACCCTACAGGGTGTTGAGGGCTCGTTATCACACCAGAACCTAGTTTATAACTTAAATTACATTAAGCCACGGGCTTGGTCGTAGCCGGCATGGACTTCTTTTTAGTCCCAGGATGCTCCTCTTCATACTGTAGGCACATTTTGTCCCTGCGGGAACTAAATTAAGACCGGTGTTAGAAGCCAGCCTTAATACACCCCCCCCCCCCCTTTATTTAAAGTGATTTTCCACCTCCAGGGACAGTATTTGTCCTGGGACCAGAGGGGGGCGTAATATTACCTACTGTCCATTCTTTGTGGTGTTCTACTCTATATCTGCCGTTTTGCTTCTCAGATGGCAGCATGGGGATGAGATGATGCTGGTAGAGCGTCCCCGTATTTGCATGTCAATCTGCCACTTTTCTGGTCTGGGGAAAGTTGAATGGATCTAGGCAGATGGCTAGAAGCCCTTTTTACAGGGAATAATAACAATTGGGAACAAAAGAATATGCCCAAGACAAATGTGAATAGCAAACGGGACTTGTGAGCGGGCATCCATCAATGGCTGGCAAACGTTATAACACTTACCTGGAATACCAACACACATAGGCAGATGGAACAGCTTAAGAACGTACAAGGCATTGATTCGGATTTTGGCAAAGATACTTAAGCTTACAAGCCACGACAAGGATCCTCGTTGTCTCGCGAGTCCCTACTCCAACAAAACAACTTAAACTTAGGTCCTGGCTACAAGGGGGGGGGGGGAGGCGATCATCTCAATAGGGAGGCCCCATGCTGGAACCTCAGGGCCTGGCTCGCCATAGATGGTAAACAGCATGCAAGCAGAACAGGACACTGTTCACACCAACAGACGAGGGAATCACACCCAGAACCTCATGCATGCAGCAACACATGCATGACTGCATACACCAGGGCTCTGGGAGGGAATGAGGAGAAAGATAAATGACCAGCGCCTTCTAGCAAGAGCGGCCGGCATTTATATGCAGCAGACCGGTGGGGATTGGCTGACTGGAGCAATACACACCCAACCAGCTCAATCAACCCACGCCTGTGGAAGTGTGCTGCTGGAAACCCACAGAACTACAGGTCCCAGGAGCACAACCTGGCACACACTTTTGATCATGTTTTGTGATTAATTATACCTGTGATGTGGCTTCATAGGAGTTTGTGTGCCATCTTGTGCACTGCAGGAGTTTTCATAATAAAGTTTGTGTATTTTTTAGAGATGAGCGAGCACGCTCGGATAAGGCAGTTAGTCGAGCGAGCATCGCTCTTCTCAAGTAACTGCATTCACGTCCGAGCAGGCTCGGGGGCACGGCGGAGGCAATGGGGGGGGGGGGGGAGTGAGAAAGATCTCTCTCTCCCCCCGGCCGCCCCACTGAGCCTGCTCGGACGAGAATGCAGTTACTCGAGAAGAGCGATTCCCGCTCGAGTAACTGCCTTATCCGAGCGTGCTCGCTCATCTCTAGTATTTTTACTTTAGTGTTGGAGTGTTTGTAGGTGTATAGTGCAGAATTTAGGTCACAGTATATTTTTCGCACCTACATGTTTAATTGATGATCAGGTTACATTTCTTGACTAACAAGTCTTCTGCATCTATATGAGTATGAACAATATAATGTGCCAATCATTTCCAAACAATGATTGATCAACAGAAGCAGCCCGTACGCACTGCACAGGTCTCTTCTCATCGTTCCCATAGAAGTTAACCTTGGATTAATCTGCCTTAAACCTCCTGTTCCAGAACTCGGGGTCTTTTTCGAAGTTTTCTAGTAAAATTGTATCTGTCCTTCCTGCTCCTGAGTGTTACCTGAGGTTCCGGTCTTGTGATAAATACTTGGTATATTCTTGCATTTAGCAATTGTGACTGATAGTTGTCCCGTATAAAAGCGCGACCCGACCGGGCAGCGAGCGAGAAATCACTCATTAGCTGAAACAAAGTGAGTGATGGGCGACTTCTCACTCCGTGTATACAGGACGCTGCTCATGTTTGAGTGACTGCCTGTTCACAGTGACTGGAGGTGGCCGGAATATACATCCAGTGCGCTCCACCTCTTTTCCCTGAACGACTATGGCCCCTGAGCATACAGCCATTGTGATTTCTGCTCGTGGAAAAAGAAGCGCAGCATGTCCTATGTTTGTGTCCTGTGCGGACAGCTTCCGTTGAAGTCAATTGACATTGCAGAAATGTCGCAGATTCGGCATCATCGCCTCGTGAGGAGCAGGAAAAGCAGGGATTTAAGATATATCACTGATGAATCAGCAGGATGGGAGGGAGGAGGAGGAGGACGGGCCACCGTTTGGGCTCAGCTATCATGAGGACGGCCGGGACAAGAAGGTTTTGCTTAGCGCCTCGTGTGACATTGTGAAACCTTTTGTCTGGTATTGCAGCTTATTGTCATGCCAGAGAATGAGATGCAATACTACAGCCAACCTGTCAGCAGGCGTGGCACTGTTTTAGGTGAACAGCAGACATTTTTCTCTGGTCCTGAATAACCCTTCAGTGTTTCTATGGGAAGATCTGTGTTTTGTCCCAACTTGTCACTATGGCAGAAAGACACCCAAAACACGTTTAGCTGCTTCCCTTTGTTGCAGGTCAATAATGAGCAACGAGAAGTGTGGAGATGCAAACTGCTTCCCCCAAACCAGCGACTCCCTCCTGCTACATGGGACAATTCCATCTGAAGAGCCCGGAGGTCAGCATCCGAGGCGCCGCAGACAATGGGAACTTCTATCGCACACCCTTGTACATCGCAGGTCCCAGTCAGTCTAAGTGCGACCAAAACCCAATCCCGTAGAATCTGTAGATCGTCCTGATGGAAAGATTAGGAGCAAGAAATGTGAGAAAGCAAAAAAGTTACAATTTCTGCCCTGTTAAAGCCCCACCGATCCGGCATCGCTGCTTGGATGGGCTTTTGAACTTTCTCTGCAGTGATGACATGCTGTACACTTATGGGACTACAGCAACCAATCACAGACCTAAGTGCTGCTTGCGTGTACCCTATGAGGCTGCAGCAGCCAATCACGTCTCACTGCTGCTTGCATGTACCCTGAGACTGCAGCAACCAATCACAGGTCTCACTGCTGCTTGCATGTACCCTATGAGGCTGCAGCAGCCAATCACAGGTCTCACTGCTGCTTGCATGTACCCTATGAGGCTGCAGCAGCCAATCACAGGCCTCAGTGCTGCTTGAATGTACCCTATGAGGCTGCAGCAGCCAATCACAGGCCTCAGTGCTGCTTGAATGTACCCTATGAGGCTGCAGCAGCCAATCACAGGTCTCACTGCTGCTGGCATGTACCCTCTGAGGCTGCAGCAGCCAATCACAGGCCTCAGTGCTGCTTGCATGTACCCTATGAGGCTGCAGCAGCCAATCACGTCTCACTGCTGCTTGCATGTACCCTATGAGGCTGCAGCAGCCAATCACAGGTCTCACTGCTGCTTGCATGTACCCTATGAGGCTGCAGCAGCCAATCACAGGCCTCAGTGCTGCTTGAATGTACCCTATGAGGCTGCAGCAGCCAATCACAGGCCTCAGTGCTGCTTGAATGTATCCTATGAGGCTGCAGCAGCCAATCACAGGTCTCACTGCTGCTGGCATGTACCCTCTGAGGCTGCAGCAGCCAATCACAGGCCTCAGTGCTGCTTGCATGTACCCTATGAGGCTGCAGCAGCCAATCACGTCTCACTGCTGCTTGCATGTACCCTATGAGGCTGCAGCAGCCAATCACAGGCCTCAGTGCTGCTTGCATGTACCCTATGAGTTTTGTAACAGTTCCACGAGGTCTCGCTCACGCTGTATGCGGCCATGTAATGTGCAGGTTAAATCTACATAGTATCAAAAATGCACCAAAATAGAACATGCTGCGGTTTTTTTCCACATACGTAAAAATGCAGGTCGAAGAGGCCCATTACAGATCGGCACCCTTAGGCCCCCTTCCCATGGGCATACGTGCGCAACTTTTTTGCGAGCTGAATGAGGATTTTTTTTGCGTGTTTAACTCTACTTTTTGCTCCCACAAGGCCGTTCATTTGCGCACAGCAAACAGAGACACAAGAATGTAAATGGCTAATTAGTCTAATGAGTTCCAGATGTGATCTTTTTCCCGGGCAATTGCGCAGTTTCATGCATCTTTTAGCGCACTGCGCGCACATTTGCGCGTCCCCACTGACTTCTATGGGGACTTTTGTTGTCAGAATTGAGCATGCTACTTTTTGGCTTGACCAAAATGTAAAAAAAAAAACCCCCACTGAAATCGATGGGTTCCTTGCACCAAGTATTGCGCGCACATATACGCCTGTTTGAAGGCGGCCTTAGGCCTGATACCCAGGGTCGTAGCGGTAAATATGCCACGTTTTTGTTTATAAGTGTACTATGCAGTAAATACAATCTGCAGCCCGTCCGATTTTGGTGCATATTAGGCCATGTGAGTGAATGGGACTGCGCACACAGCGAGCAGGCGTGATACGCGGTAATTGTGCGTGAAATTAATGGCCTTTCTTGCGTTTTTTCTGTTGTGTGCATAAATATGCAATGATCGCGCTCATAGCCCAAAACATGCGGGAAATAAACACGTTTGTGAAAACACTGCATTTTCACAGAATTAAACCGCTTACGCCACGTAAATCAGCCACTGGCAATGTTTTTCCACGACGGGCAACATGATTCATGGGGTGTGCAGCCATATTCCCGTTACATACGGACTTCCTGCGGCTTCGCTCACATCACATCCGCTCTCCTTGTGATACAATATTCAGATAGGTCACACATGAGGCCAATGCAGTCCGAAGGGGCAAACTCTGTTTGAACTGCTTTCTGTTTTTTTGGCGCACACAGTGTGATAGACTTCGCTATTGTCTCCAAGGAAGACAAACAGGAGACAGGAGCAGGTCAAGAGGGGTCCAAGGTTTCATCCTTTGCACTTTGCCTCATTCTAGAGCTCGTCCCACTAAACAATGTATCATAAAACAGGGAATGAATGTAGCGGGGGATGCCCAGGGACCACGAGATCAATGCCTGGCATCACTCCATTCACTAACGGGGATGTGGGTGGGCGCCATTCTCGTGATCTCTGGGAGTCCCGGTGGTCAAAGTGCCAACAATCATCAGTTATTCTGCAGACAGGTGAGAAATGATTTTGGGAAGTGAATAAACAGATCCGCAGTGAGATACAGTGATAATATCAGGTAATCCCTGCTGGGACGCTCAACATGTGGATCACTCCTTACTAAGACGACGTGTCTGCGTCTTCATCAGGTCTCCCTTCAACCAACAGGGCTCCGTTTCAGCTGATTTCTGAACCATTCTGTGCTGGCATGAAAAGCATGGTGGACTGCGCTCTTGATTGCAGCATAGAATGGTGCAGGGGAACCTGCCGAAGTGGAGACCCCTTGTGGGACCACATTTCAGCAGTTGTCCATAATGGCCAAGATACGTTCGGTTCAGGTCCTGTCCCAGGGATCCGATCTCGGGATTTTAAAAGATGACTGGGGAAGGCAATGGCAAAAACGGTCTGCCAAGAAAACGTCACGATGTCGCGTGTATCAGGGGTCCTTACCTTTACTTACCTGAATTCAGGTGATAGTCGTACGTGTACATGCGGGCACCAACAGTGAATGGAGTCAGCTGGAAGAGATCTCTGCTTGCTGTGCCTCCATTCACAGAACTATCGCTCCCGTGCACAATCGCCCTACTGCTGCGGTAGTACTTATGCACCCGGCAGTCGTCCCACCTAAAGGTACCTTATATCTATGCGTTTGGCCAGGTCACACCAGCAGGTTTGCTTCCTGTCTGGCTGTTCAGTCGGGGGAGCAGCAAGGCAGAAAGGAAATTATTCAGTCTCTCTGCCCTCATTCTGTGGTCGGGCAAGCCCGGTCTTCATTAAAAGTCGCCATCTAGCCCTAGCCTAATTCTTACATGGGTAAAGGTGAATTTATTGGTCGTACTGTATCCAGGTAGTAAGATTGGTTCTGGTATCGTATCTATCTAGTAAGCTCAATTCTGTTATCGTATCTATGTAGTAACTGGTACTGTTGTATTATGTCACCACCGGAAGTTAGGGGTGGTGACATAATACAGGTGTCTTAAAATTTTGTAACGCCCCCAGCTTCTGATTGGCTGGGGGCATGTTTTATCTCCCAAGTGCCGTTCTGAGATGGCAGCAGCAAGACTGGGAGCGGTGTTGGTGGTGGCAGAGTAGGAGGACAGTAAGAGTGAAAGCGGCGGCGGAGCACAGCGCCAAGACAGGGAGCATTGGTGGCGGCAGAGGAATGGCAGGAGGACAGCGCAAGACTGGAAGCGTCGCTGGAGGACAGTGGCAACACAGGGAGCGGCGGTGGCACAGGATGTCAGCAGACATGCCATCTAGCTCTTGGCCAGGGGGACGGCTGCTCCAGGCGGCAGCAGAGCCTAGCAGCGTGTGTATTGCTTGTGTGGCTGCCCTGGAGGGTTAGGGGTTCCTAGACTTACATAAAGTCTTCTGCATTTACACCTAATAATGTAAGCCTAACAGGAAAACGAATCCTAACCCTAACCCTCCAGGGCGGCCGCACAAGCAATACACACGATGCTCTGACCTTCCATTATTCAATACGGAGCTAGGGGTGTGACAGGGGCGTTCCTCCATCCAAGCCCTGTCAATCCCAGAGCTTCTGGTGGCGTCAAGGTACAATAGTACCATAGTAACCTTGGTTCACTCATTGTATGTATGTAGTTAGCTTGGTTCTCACATCATATCTGTGCAGTAAGCTTGGTTCTGGTACCATATCTATGTTGTAAGGTCATTTCAGTTATTGTGTCTATGTAATTAGGTTGGTTCTCGTACCGTACCTGTACAGTAAGCTTGTTTCTGGCACTGTACCTATATAGTAAGCTTGGTTCTATTATTGCATCTATGTAATTAGCTTGATTTTTGTATCAAATCATGTGTAGTAACCTTGGTTTGTTATTGTATTAATTTAGTAAGCTTGGTTCTGGTACCATATTTATATAGTAAGCTTGGTCCAGTTATTGTATCTATGCAGTTAACTAGATTCTCTTAACAAACCTGTGCAATAAGCTTGGTTCTTGGCACTGTACCTAAATACTAAGCTTGGTTCTGTTCTTGTATCTATGTAGTTAGCTTGGTTCTTCTGTCATATCTGTGTAGTAATATTGGTTCTTGTACCGTATCCATGTAGTAAGCTTGGTTTCTCTATTATAACTGAGCTTACTGCATAGATAAATCTATGTAGTAAGCTTGGTTCTGGTATTGTATCCATATAGTTAGCTTGATTCTTGTACAGGATCTATGCAGTAAGCTCAGCTATATCTATGTAACAACCTTGGTTGTGGTACTGCATCCATATAGTAAGCTTGGTTCAGTTATTGTATCTATGCAGTTAGCTTGGTTATATCTATGTAATAACCTTGGTTCTGGTGCTATATCCAGATAGTTAGCTTGGTTCTTGTACCGTATCTATGCAGTAAGCTCACCTATATCTATGTGATAACCTTGATTCTGGTACAGTGTCCATGTAATAAGCTTGGTTCTGGTACTGTATCCATGTAGTAAGCTTGGTTCTTGTATTGTATCTATGCAGTAAGCTCAGTTATATCTATGTAGCAAGCTTAGTTTTGATACTGCATCTATGTAGTAACCTTGGTTCTGGTATTGTATCCAAATACAACAACGTTTCCATCCCTGCACCCTGCCTGACAAATAGCCTGGTGCTGGGATCGTAACGTTGCTGTATTTTGATGTTTTGGGATTAATAAAGAAGCTTCTCATTGGATTGAGATCCTATTTGGATGCTGTTGGACATCTTCCTTTTTGCTTCATTTGAATCCTGTGAAGAGCTGGGATCCAGCTCTCGGTCCTGACCTGCATCCACGCTATATCCATTTGTTGAGATATCCTGGTGAGTGCTGCCAATCTCTTATCCTGAGCTTACTGCATAGATACAATACCAGAACCAAGCTTACTACATGGATACGGTACCAGAACCAAGGTTACTACATAGATAGAACTGTGCTTACTTCATAGATACAGTACCAGAACCAAGGTTATTACATAGGTATAACCAAGCTTACTACATGGATATAACTGAGCTTACTACATTGATACCGTACCAGAACCAAGCTTACTACATGGATATAACTGAGCTTACTACATTGATACCGTACCAGAACCAAGCTTACTACATGGATATAACTGAGCTTACTGCATAGATACAATACCAGAACCAAGCTTCCTACATGGATACGGTACCAGAACCAATGTTACTACATAGATAGAACTGTGCTTACTTCATAGATACAGTACCAGAACCAAGGTTATTACATAGGTATAACCAAGCTTACTACATGGATATAACTGAGCTTACTGCATAGATACCGTACCAGAACCAAGCTTACTACATGGATACAGTACTAGAACCAAGCTTACTACATGGATATAACTGAGCTTACTACATAGATACAGTACCAGAACCAAGGTTATTACATAGATAGAACTGAGCTTACAGCATCCAAATAGTATCTATGTAATAACCTTGGTTCTGGTGCTGTATCTATGTAGTAAGCTCAGTTCTATCCATGTAGTAAGCTTGGTTCTGGTACTGTATCTATGTAGTAAGCTCAGTTCTATCCATGTAGTAAGCTTGGTTCTGGTACGGTATGTAGTAAGCTCAGTTATATCCATGTAGCAAGCTTGGTTCTAGTACTGTATCTATGTAGTAAGCTCAGTTCTGTCTATGTAATAACCTTGATTCTGGTACGGTATCCATGTAATAACCTTGGTTCTGGTACGGTATCCATGTGGTAAGCTTGGTTCTGGTACGGTATCTATGCGGTAAACTCAGTTCTATCCATGTAGTGAGCTTGGTTCTGGTATTGTATCTATGTAGTAAGCTCAGTTATATCCATGTAGTAAGCTCAGTTCTATCTATGTAGTAACCTGGATTCTAGTACCGTATGCATGTAGTAGGCTTGTCTGTAGTACCGTATCCATGTAGTAGGCTTGTCTGTAGTACCGTATCCATGTAGTAGGCTTGTTTGTAGTACCGTATCCATGTAATAGGCTTGGTTCTGGTACTGTATCTATGTAGTAAGCTCAGTTCTATCCATATAATAACCTTGTTTCTAGTACCGTATCCATGTAGTGGGCTTGGTTCTGGTACCGTATCTATGTAGTGGGCTTGGTTCTGGTACCGTATCTATGTAGTGGGCTTGGTTCTGGTATTGTCTCGATGTAATAAATACACTTTCTTTGAGTCCTGTACATTGGTCCGGGGGACGCACCATCTTCTTACCGCCCCGGGCCGTCAGCAGGACTATGTGGAGGTGTCCGACTAGAGGACTACCTCCTCCGCAGCGGCCGCCGGGAGCCGCCCGCACCCTCCACGAGGCCGCATCACCGGCGGGGCGGGAAGACCAAATCCACATTTTCTTACCCAAATAAGTCGAAAAAAGCCGCATATTTTAAGGTGAGCCGCCCTGCAGTGACGTCACGGCCCCGCCCACGGTAGACACGCCCTCCCGTGCTATGACCTCACCCTAGAATTCCTGGCCGCACTTCTCCCATTCCGCTCCCGCATCCCGCAGCCTCGGCGATCCCTCCGCAGACAATGGCCGGACTCAACTCCCTGGAAGCCGTGAAGAGGAAGATCCAGGCGCTGCAGCAGCAGGCCGACGATGCTGAAGACCGAGCGCAGGGGCTCCAGAGGGAGCTGGACACTGAACGGGAGATGCGTGAGAAAGTGAGGCGCAGCTACTCCAAGCTCTACGGCCTCGGCTTCCTGTCCTCCTCCGCTGCTCTCTGCTCTGTGCCGGGCTGCCGGCGTCTCTTCTGTCTCTGGACTCTTCTTCTCTCCGAGCTCTAGCTCCTCCCACTAGTAGTGCCACCTGTGCCAGGCACTGATTACCTGATAGCGGGGCACTGCCCGGTCTCCCTGGAAACAGGCCTGTGCAGGTAATGCTGGAGCCGGGCTCTTGTGCTCCCTCTGCTGGACGCCCCAAAACAGTGCATGCAAAACTGTAGACACCCCTATAGAGCAGGCTGTGCTGAAAGACCCAAACCTATGGCGGCTTCATGTCAGCGGCGGCGGTTCCATCAGCTGGAAATGGCGCAAGAAAAAGTGCTTCTTACGCCCAAAAGCTGGGCGGACCCCGTTATAGTCAATAGGGACCGTCCAGAGATGTAACTGGTCAGCTGTGGGGATTCCCCTTTCCTTAACCCCCCAACGGAGCAGGAAAGTGGTATCCCTGCCGCATGTGTGAGACTCCCCCCTAACAGTCGGCTGCAACGAAAACTCCCCCTACACCTGATGACCCGACTCAAGTTGCGAAAACAAACCCACAAAAATGGGGTATTTAAAAAAAAAAAAAGAGAGAACCCCTTTTTGGTCTCACATCTGCGTTGGTGGTTCCGCCCTCCTGCACCGTTTGTGGGGAATCCCCGCGGGTAAGCGGTTCTGTGTCTGGCGCCGGGCTGGACTCGGGGGTATATTTCCCAGTTGTGTTGTAATGACCCAGCATGCACTAGTTTATTGGTGTTTGATGGAAGCTCCGCCCACTTTAGTCTATGGAAGTGATTGGCGCGGCGTCGGTGTCTGAGCTGTATTTGCATCCATTGCTATTACTTTATATGGACCCATATATAACTCTCGGCACAGCAGTAGGGGGCGCTCCAGCTGCTCTCTGTACTGCAGCCACAGCTCTTCACATGTATCAGTTATTTTCAGAAACGTTTCCTTTTCTTGTTATTGATTGTGACTCCTACAAGATGTATCTGTCCACCTGGGATGCATGCCTTCTGTCCTGCTGCCGTCCATGCTGTGTAAGGAGAAGCCGTTCTGTCCTGCAAATGGCTTCTCTCCTTCACAGCGCCTGTTCCCCGCCGGACCCCCTGTACTGACGTGTATCGGGCACTCAATACACTGAGATGCTGCCCGTGCTCTGAACCCTGTGGGAATGGGTGCTGTGAAGGGGAGAAGATGTTTGCAGCATGGAACAGCTTCTCCTTACACAGCGCCCGGCCTTTAGACTGCACACAGACCAAGCAATATGCTCATGTGAATTAGCCCTTGAAGGGTTATTGACGACTGATTGGGATGCACGCCTGTTAGCCGATTGCCGGGGCTGCTGTCACTGCAATTAGCGCAGGAATCATGTAGCCTGCACTACTGTGATCCAATCTGTGGAGAGACTGGCCTGTTCTAGTCAGTCAGTTTGTCTGCGTGTTGTCTGGATTTCATGGATTTATTGCTGAGAGATGCAGAATAATGAATTGTGGTGGATGTGAAAAAAGATCCAGCAGTAACAAGGCAGCGGGATGACCAGCTGACGGACGGGGATCCCGAATGGCTGATTACCGTCGATCAACTACTGATGACCTATCCAGAGGATGGGTCATAAATTGTAAGAGCTGTATGAATGGCCGCGGCGGTCAGCGAGCCCTGTGGCCCCTTCACACAGAACACTGCACTTTCACTAGTGGCTATTCTGGGTATTGCAGCTTTCTCCCAATGGAGCCCAAATGGTGGGACCCCCTTCATTCCGCTGATCGGTGAAGGTCCAACTCACAGGACCCCCAACGATGTAGTATTGCTGGCCTTTCCATAGGATAGGCCATCAATTTTAAGACTGAATAAGGTTGTCTCCTTATGAGATGTAATCTTGATGTAGCAGAGGTGACATCTTGTATTTGGGTATTGATGTAGATTTCGCCCTTGGCGATCCGTGCCAAATCCCCATCGGTGTCTGCATGTAAGCGTGCCTCCTGCAGTGGATCTGTATGAGGTATAAGCTTCGCCTTGTAAGGTCGCCGGATGTGGCCACAGACGGATTAATACATCTATGGGGAAGATCCAAGACTTCTGTTTAAGTCACTTGGTTAGAAGACATCGGGGGTCTTGGGTAGACCCTGCAGAGTGCAGCCGCTGTCTAGCCACCAGATGCCGGCTGTCTTCATGAGTTGAGGAGTCACTTGTTCTCCATAGGAGTCCTGGTTTTGACGGATCTTCCCTTCTACCAGAGATCTTGTTTTATTAAAAAAGTTTGTTTAAAAAAGTTATGGTTTTAAGGAATGAGACTGCTGAGCGTCGGCGGGGCGCCCTTGTATCGTCGGCGGGGCGCCCTTGTATCGTCGGCGGGGCGCCCTTGTATCGTCGGCGGGGCGCCCTTGTATCGGCGGTGGAAGGAATCCTTTTTCAGCAGGAAATGGACTATTTTTCCATGTTGTGTTCACCGACTTTCTAGAAGTTGCTCTTTCTGCATGGACTCCATAGTTTGCCTCGATGTATCTTCTACATTGTATTTGTGGGTTTCTATCTCTCCAATACGGCTGCATTGGGAACTGTGGACTCATCAGCCCAGATGTGTGACGGTTCAGCCAGATACTCTGGGCCTTCTTCAAGCACTGAAACCTTTTCCCTCTTGTGTATTTTATGTATATGTTTGTCTTTGGCCCGGACCCTCGAGGGGCTTGTTGTATCCAGATATTAGAGGGGTTGGCCAGCACTTGGCTATATCCTCTCCAGAGGATGGGAATACAGTCTGACTGCTGGCATCCCCCCGATCCTGACCATGAGGGTCAGTCATCTCTGGCAGTGCTCAGATGAATGGAGCACCGCAGGCCTGACTTGTTTGTGGCACAACTCCTATGTTTAGTTAATAAAACCTCCTATGTGTTTGGCACTTTTTTTAAAGGGTTTTCTCTGTTTCTGAGCTCCCATTGATTTTAGTGGGAGCCACGGAAACAACGCTGCGCTGAAGCGGTCGGCTGCCTCTGTAGTCACTGGCCAGGTGGCCACTAACTATAGCAGTAGTTTGTCATCTCTGCTCTGAAAAGCCCATGTGGGAATACCCCTTTAATGTCCTGGAGGGCAGAAGAGGAATGGGTTATGTTCTGGGTGTCCTTTGCCCCAGTGTCTCTAGGAGGCGCCATCATGTCCTCTTTCTGATGAGTAATAACGTAGCTCTTTCTAATATATGAACTTCCCACTTACCGCGGGCTCTTAGAGTTGGACCGACTTGGTATTCGGGACTTAAGACCATTAACCATGCGCCAGTAATGACATCAATGTCCCAACATACCTGTCTCGGCATTCCTCTGTGACTCACCATGAGCTCATGCCGAGGTGTCTCAATCCTCCGAGCGCTTGCTCATATCCCAGCAGATGATGATTCAGCGTCCGGGCAGGTGAGACTGCAGCGTGTAATCCGCCAGACAGTGACTTATGTGCCCAGTGAGTGCAGCTCTGACAGACGGGCATTGCTTCACCCTACGCATCGTACCGCGCCTCAAGTGGCCGTAGGAGGGCAGACGTGTTGCCTGTTGGAGTCTGGAGTGCAGATTTGGCCAAAATCCAATAGGTATTAGGAGCCATTTTGGCCGCTTCAGGAGTGGTGACGTTCGTAAAACTCCAAAAATGACCTAAAATGTAGAGGTTGGGCAAGAAACAGGAAGCTGTATTTATACGGGAGAGTGGGATTATCTGAGGAGGCGTGTCCGTGCGTGCGTGTGTGCAAAACCGGCAAGTGATCCAGTAGTTTGAATGGAAAATCACATTTGGATACAAGTACGGTGCATTTTCTTTCTTAGGCTGCCATAGCAGATAATGGGCAATTCTTAGTGAAATCACCCAGACGTGCGACAGTGCGAAATCAAAAACCGCCGCCATAACACTTTGTGCGCCCACACTTATTTTCTGGCATTGATATTTCGCTTTGCCCCCCGTTTTCGGGTTAGATTTCCTCGCTCACAAGGTATCATCTGTGCGGGCCGCTTGTTAGTCGTCTGGGGTTTCCACAACAATCCATACGGTGCTTCGGGGGCTTCACACTGCAGGAGTCATGAAATGCTATAGAAATAGTTTTTGTCTGTCGCTTTTCCTCACTTTTTGGGTGTCGGTGGCATTTTTTATTATTTTTTTAGACAGCGTGCCGATGGGCGGCTTTTTTTTTCTTCTCATTTGTGTTTTTTTTTTTTTCCTCTCCGGGTGGAAATGCGTATCTATGAAGGGGCTTCACACCGAGCGGGATGTCTATGCAGACCCTCCACAGAAGCTCTGCTGCATTTACAGTACTAGCGAAATGGACCAGATTTTGAAAGTCTCGTCCACAAGCTGCGGAAATAACCCGTGCGGATACTGGTGTACGGCGCAGAATTAAAATCAGCAACTCGTTAATTATGTCAGCATTTCCGCTGCGGAGCTCGCCTCCTCTCAATGACTGGGTGAACACACAGGAATTCACTAGCGGACATTCCGCTGGAATCGGCCCCGTGTGATCCTCTGCTTCGGCTGACCGCTGCGGTGGAGGATCGTGGCAAAATGGCGCGTTGGCGAGCGTGATACTGGGCCGCTATCCACAGCCCAATATGGCGCTCGCCCCTCTGATGTAAGCCTAGGGCCGCTCTCACACAACCTGCTTTTCACTGCGATTAGCATGATGTTTGGAATGCTGCGCTATTTGCGGTACAACGCCTACATTGACCTCAGTGGGCCTTCACAGATCGGCGCTCACATGCCGCGTTTCTAACACCACAATATTTTTGCACGCTGTCTGCTCTATTTTCGTGTGTTTTTAGCGCTTTTTAATGCCCCTCATCACCATTAAAATGATCGAGTGTGTTTTTATGAAAAAAACCTGCCAACCGCTGAAGCGTGCGTCCGAAGACGAGGCACAACATGGTGGTAAACGCACTGGTTTGGGACCTGCTGTCTTGTGCCAGCCGCGGTACTTGTGGCTGCTCTGTACCAGCTGTCAGACTCTTCCCCTCGCTGCCTCTCGGCTCGTGTTCTGGGAAGCGTGTTCTCGGCAGGGCTGCGCCCGGGGACACAGTATCCTGCGGACACTCCCTTCCTGCTGTAACCGTGTAGTAGGTCATTGCTCACTGCTGTGCGCTGTATCCCAATCTCTGTAGTAGACGGCGGCGCCGCCGTTCCAAGTTTCACGTCTTTCTAGTTGCCCACTTGATGATTTTTTTTTCCCACCAGTCTAACAAACTCCAGCGCCGCCTGATAATCCAGATGCGGCGCCGAACCTCCTGCAGCAGCTCAGACCGTAAAGGATGGTTTATTACGTCCGGTTAGTAGTGGGGGATGTCGGATCCGAATATTTCCTGTAGTTGGGAGAGTATCTGATCAGACTGCGGGCAGCACAGGTCTGAGAAACCATTCGCTCCGTAGACATCAATGGCCTACATGAATACTGATAGGAGCCATTAGCGGTAAAAGCCGAGGCGGCAGGCGGCCGTCCGTTTACAGCTTTGTTTCTTCGCTAAGTCCGGTTCCACGTGATAAAATCAAGCGATGCGAGAGTTGGTGACAACGTGGAGTGAGGAGACCCGTGCCTCTCGGTGGTTTCCTTCACACTTGCAATGTTTTCTCTCCTGCAATGTTGCGTGTTTAATTAATAAATGACTTGCGGCAGCTCTATTCGCTCTTTATCACCCATGTCTTCCTATCCGCCTTCGTACTAACGATCCAATGCACCAACTTGTGACTTAACATTAGAGAGTCCTATTGTCTTATGATGAAATCGCAAGCAGCAGCGATGGTTCCTGCGAGACGAAGCGGCGCTGCGCTCAGAAATCACAAACAAAGGGGCAATTTTTGGCGTGAATTTTCTCGCAGCAATATCGCGTTCAGTCATGTGAAACGACCCTGAAGTGATGACCGCTATGGTAAACTCTAGGAGGGCCTACCTCCTGACTTCATTATATTTGGATTCTGTTGGTGTTGGCGAAGGATAACTTCACATGGCGAGTGCGATATCAGCCCCCCCCCCCCCCCCCCCAGTGTCATAGAGGACACCCTTGTGACCAGGCCACCTCCGTCATGTCCCGGTGGAGCCGGTTGGTGGCTTCTGCTCTTGGGTTTTTCAGTAATTTTGCTTCTGGAAATGCTCTCCTCTCACTTATACATGATGCGCCCAGTTGAGTGGGACTTTGTGTCGGCATCTTCAGGACTTTAGTTTGTAGGTTTTTCTTCTTAAGGATGGAACGTTTTGTTAGATGTGTTGCTTAATCCGTCTCCTCTGACAAATGCATTTATAAATTATTGAAGCCCCCAGATATCTGTGGTATATTTTTGGTATATATGTGTACACCACCTGCGCTAGCAACCCTCTCCCCTTACACATCCTGCGCTCCCTCTCCCCGATGGACATCTTCCATCTCATCACCATATTCAACCTCTCCCTGACCTCCTGACATTTTCCCTCCTCTCAAATACTCCATTAGATCCTCCCTGCTAAAGAAAAAAAAAAAAAACTCTTGATGCGACGGATGCTGCCAACTATCAACCCATCTCTAATCTCCCCTTCATCTCCAAACTATTGGAATGACTGGTTTACTCTCGCCTTCTAAGCTAGCTATCAGAAAACATTCTACTCGACACCCCCCCCCCCCCCTTCCCCCTACAGTCCGGCTTCCGACCCCCTACATGCAACAGAAACTGCCCGACCTCCTGACAACTAAATCAAGGGGTGATTACTCCCTACTGATCCTCTTGCATCTCTCTGCAGCATTAGACACTGTTGACCACAATCTCCTCCTCAGTATGCTTCACTCAATCTGCCTAAAGGACACTGCTCTCTCCTGGTTCTTCCAACCTATCTGACCGCTCCTTCAGCATCTCCTCTGCTGGCTGCACCTCTTCCCCTTGCTGTTGGGGCCTCCCAGGGCTCGGTCCTCGGCTCTCTCCTCTCCTTGCTGTTATGGCCCCCTGGAGCTCAGTCCTGGGCCACCTCCTCTTCTCCATCTACACAGCCCCCATTGGACAGTACATCAGGAGTTTTGGCTTTCAGTACCATCTCTACCCTGACGATACACAGTTATACACCACCTCCCGTGACATCACAGCGCCGGTCCTCCAGAATGCCACCGACTGTCTGCTGTCTCTAACACTATGTCCTCTCTCTACCGAAAACTAATCCTCTCAAAAACTGATCTACTGGTGTTTCCGCCCTCTGCTAACCGACCTCATTCTGACATCTCCATCTCAGTGTGTGGCACCATAACTCCCAGCATGCCTGCTGCTTTGGGTGATATTTGACTCCATAACCTGGCCCGAACATGTCAGCTGCACCTCAAGAACATCGCAAGAATCCGCTCTTTTCTCACTGTAGACGAGCTAAAAACGCTCACTGTTGCCCTCATCCACTCCCGGCTCGATTATTACAACTCGCTGCTGATCGGCCTTCCCTGCACCAGACTCTTCCACCCCCCCCCCCTCCAATCCATCCTGAATGCGGCAGCCAGGCTCATCTTCCTGTCCAGCCGCTACTCAGATGCCTCTGCCCTGTGCCAGTCACTGCACCGGCTGCCCGTTAAATACAGAATTCAATTTAAACTCATTACCTTCATCCATAAAGCTCTCAACAGTACCCCACCACCCTACATTGTATCCCTCATCTCAATCCACCACCCAGCCTACGCCCTGCGCGCCACTAACAAAATCAGATTAAGTGCCCCTTTAATTCGAACCTCTCATTCCCGCCTCCAACACTTCTCCAGAGCAGCACCGGTCCTCTGGAACGCACTACCAAAAACTATCCGGGCAATCACGGACACACTAAACTTCACGCGTGCTCTAAAAACGCACCTCTTCAGGGAGGCATACCGCATCCCCCTAAACAAACCCCTCCGTACCCCCCTGATAACATGCTTCCTGACCTACTGACTGCAATCCCTGCTATCCACCATAAACCGCTCCTGCAGTCATACCGATTCAACCCCTCTATGGTCTGACCATTGTCTGTGTATAGCATCCCTCACTCTCCAGCCCTTTACCTTCTGTATCCCCCCATTACTTGTAGTATGTAAGCTCGTTGGAGCCGGACCCGCACCCCTATTGTCTCCATCAGCTGATTACTATGTAACCGTGGTTTTTGTATCTTTGTTTCTTGTATCTCTCTCCCCTGTGTTGTAAGCGCTGCGGACTATGTTGGCGCTATATAAGTAAAGGTTATTTCTGCACTCTCGCAGGACGTGTGCCGGTGGTAGCGCTCCACGGACTGTAATGTATTGGTAATCTCCCCAGGGATCAGCAGTTTTCCCACCGCTGACATCCTGCAGCCTCACGCTGTGTTCTTCCTGCCGCCGGCCTTCCTTATTACCGTTACCATATAAGGAGAATCCTCACATTCTCTGAAGGGAAAGGTGGAGTTTCCATGATGACGGCTCTCCCTTTATCCGGCTCCCACAGTGATGGAGCGCTCGGCTGTCCTCTTCACTTCTCTGCTACTTTGTCTTCTCTTCAGTTTCCATTGGTTTGCCCTATGTTCTAGATGCGACTGCCCATTATATTACATGCGGAGCACTAAGGATGTGCTGCTGCACGTAACATTACATAAAGCGCCTTCTGGAAAGAAGGGGGAGACAGAAAGCTCTTTGAGCCTGATGGCCGGAGGTGATTGGCAATCGACTCTTAAGCATATTGCAACAGCAAACTAATTTGTCTCCATCCTCCTCCAATAAATGCAGCCTTTAGGCCACGTGAAGGTTCCACATAAAACTGAACATGCTGCAAATTTTTGCTTTTTTTTTTCTCTCTGTCTGCTCGTGGGAATCGCAATTAGTTTCCACAAACGTGTAGGAAAACGCATTCTTGTAGCATGTGCTGAACTGTGTTTGCTGCAGATCTGCAGTGCGGACGCCAATTGTGGATTCTGCAATGCAAATCTGTATGTGTGCCGCCGGCCTAAGTATCTGTATTGTGGATGGTGGCGTCGAGCTTCCGGCAAACATGCGCGGTACAGATTATTTTTTTTTATCTTTCTTTTTCCCGTGCCATCGCCAGGTGATGATGCGGGTATCCGCAACCTATTCGCAATGTCGATTGCGGGTCAGACAGCTGCCATTGAGTTCAATGCAAGCCGTCCATGCGAATACACCCTAAAATAGAACATGCCACGACTTTATGTCCACAAGCGGATGACGTGCGGGTGACGATCGCGGATTCTGCATGCGGTTGTGATAGACCGGCCTTCCTCGATATTCCGCAGTGATTAATATGTCGATCGTCTCGTCTTCTTCCAGGCTGAAGGGGAGGTCGCTGCACTAAATCGTCGTATCCAGCTTGTGGAAGAAGAGTTGGATCGAGCTCAAGAGCGCCTCGCTACGGCTCTACAGAAACTGGAAGAAGCAGAAAAGGCAGCGGATGAGAGTGAAAGGTATTTGTGGAGATGGATGTGGAATATCCGGTGACACGGGAGACAGGAATGAAGTCGCAGTTCATGGAACCAACGCTGCTCGCTCCCCATCATCCTCGTTACAAAGCTTAAAATCCGTGTACTCGGATGCTGGAAAACTTATAACCCCATACATTGTTTCTGGGAAAACTTTTTAGTAAGAGGGGAGCCGTCACATGGTGAGCGCAGCCTGCGGGCGGCATATTGTAGGTCGCGATGAGCGGCGCAGACCGGGGTAGTTCTGTCGGATAAGGTTTAGTATAACTTGTTTGTTGATGTCCAGCGGGCGGTCGTATCGATGATGGCCGGCTGTATGCAGGCTCCTACGGGGAAGGCTTTCAATCAGAGTAGGAACGCCCACTGGACTCCTAACCACAGGCTTCGCCAAGATCTAGGCTCCTCCTGCTCTACCACAGGCGGCCTGTAGACCGGACCGCATGTTAAGCTGATACATTTCCTTTTTCAAGGTTCTAGTTATAACAATGACAACAAGAATCTAACCCCTTCATGCTATGGGACATAAGGGTACGCCCTGTGGATAGTGCAGGATCAGAAGCGCGCCATCCTGTGGCAGGAGCCAGCTGTTACTGATAGCCGGCCTACAGCTGTACCAGCGGGGATAGATGAGAACAGCGATCCCCGCTGTTAACCCCTACATAGATTTTGGCATGTAAAGGGTACCCAAAGGCACTCCCTCTGTGTGACGTCATTATCTCTCCGCCATGACATCGGGTTGCCATGACCACAGGGCGCCAGACACTGATATCCCGGTTTGCTATGAAAGGCGATAGAGCATTGCAGTACAGAAGTCACACAATGCATTATCCTAATGATGATGGCTCTTATGGTCCAAGTTCCCTACAGGGACATAAAATATGGGGGGGAAAAAGTGTTATAAAAGCCCTGAACGCTTTTTTGTGCATTCCCCCTAATGTGTATAAAAATAGAGTACAAATCCCCCATATTTGGTATCATCGTATCTATAACGACCCGTACAATAAACTGAACCCACTATTTATCCTGCTTGGCAAAAACTGTATTTAAAAAAAAAAAAAAAAAAAAAAAAAAATTGAGTCAAAATGGTTATTTAGTTTTTGCCTCCCAAAAAACGCAATAAAAGTGATGAAAAAAGTCGCATGTATGTCAAAATGGCACCAATAAAAATACTGCAGCTCGTCACGCAAAAAAGCCCAAAGCGCCGCCATAAAATAAGAGTTATGGGACTTTGAATGCAGCGATATAGAAAAAATAATTCCCCCCCCCCCCCCCCCAAAAAATCTTTTTATTGTGCAAAAGAGGAAAAACCTGCAGGATAATATAATTTGGTACCGACCCGCAGAAAAGTGTGTTGTCATTTATGCTGCATGATTAACACTGAAAAAAAACAATGGCAGAACTGATGTTTTCTTTTCCTGTTTTTAAGGAAAAAAAAAATATTTTTATTATATAATATAATTTTTTTTTTTGTACAATACATCATATAAACCCAAACGTGGTACCAAGAAAACAAAAAACAAAACTACAGCTTGCCACGTAAACGAGCCTATATATATATATATATATATATATATATATATATATATATATGTGTGTATGGCCGTGCCAGCAAAAAATGGTTATGGAAAACTAGAGCTGAAAATCTTCAAAAAAGTGTCTGAGTGGCACCAAGGGGTTAACCCCTTGAGTGGCAGGTTTCCTACCACCCTGTCGTGCCCACCAGGGCAGGTTTTTTAAAATGGTCTAATCATTGAATTTCAACTAGTTTTGCAGTTGCGTCTCAAGAGCCATAACTTTTTCATTTTTCCATTGACATGGCCATATGAGGGCTTGTTTTTTGCGGGACAAGTTGTGATTTTTTAAACAGGGGGGAGGAAAAAAAGAAAAAAGGAGCTATGTCATTAAGGGGTTAAATAATGTATTAACTTCCTTCTCTGGGTCATTATGATGCATGGATACCACATGTGTGATTTGTATTTTTGATTTTTTTCAAAGTAAAGGGAGACAAGTGTTTTTTTAATTTTTTTAATTTTTTTACTTTTTTTTTTTTTAAATTTTTTTTTTTTTTTTTTTGTCCCTTTAGGGGACTTCCACAGGGACCCATCAGGACCCCTGATCACATTCCGGGGGTCCGATGGTGACAGCCCTTTACATGCTGCAGTGACAGCCCTTTACATGCTGCAGTCACATAGACTGCAGCATGTAAAGGGTTAACACAGCAGAGATCGGAGGTTTTCTCTGATCTCTGCTGTAAGAGCTAGTACCTAGCTGTCCTCTGACAGCCAAGCACCAAGCTCTCCCTGCCACAGAGACCATCGGCTTGCTTCTGACAGGCCGATGGTCTCTATGGCAACCTGTAAACAAAGCAGGACATTGCCGACATGTCGGCAATATCTTCTGCTGGTTTTTCAAAGCCCTTGCTTTGTTCTCTCTGGGTCTGTGCAGGCAGAGCACACTGTCACAGCTTGTGGCATTGTGCTCTGCAGCTCCCATAGTGATACATAGCCCGGAAATCTTCCGGGCTATGTTGCTATGAGCAGTGGAGCTCGTCACGGAACTTTTCCGGGCGTGCCACTCAAGGGGTTAATATACTCTCATTCTCCTCTGTCTAAGGAACCCTTCATCCAGGAAGTGTGTGTTGTAGGCATCGCACTCTTTCCTGTGTTGGAATAGACTTTTTTTTACTGAAGTTAAACTTCTTTTTGTGAACAAAGCCTTTCTCTTTCTTTCTTCCCCGTTTCTTGGCCGATGGTCCTACTGGCCGTGGAGGCAGTTCTTCCGGTTTATAGGGTGATCGAGCTGTCAGGCCGCCCAGAGACACATTTGTGTCGGTGGATTTAGATTTTTGATCAGCAGATAATCTGAAGTTTGAGGCCTGTCAGATCTTCTTCAGGCCGATTTCACACGGCCGAGAATCTTCTGTGACTTTAGCGTGTTGAGACTCGCATGACTATGATCCCCATTAATGTGAATGGAGTCACATGCATGAGCGATCGTGGCAGGTCCCATCCTTTTTGCATTCCTCAGAAAAAAAACTCAGGAGGGATAACGTCACTTCTCAGGGAGAGCCCCAAGAAAGTCAGTGGGGAGACTTATAAGGCCATGCAAGCTCCTCTGGGTAATATGCAAATAAGGAAGATGGAACAATACCTCTGCAGCGCCACCTACTGGACGGAAGCATTCCTGGCCAATAACATTGGATGGGTACAACTGGAAAAACAGATTGAGGAGACCTAACGCATGCGTGTACACCAAGGTCCAGAAGTCCGAATGTTTGCCACTTAGTAGTTATTATAGAGATGGTTATACAAGGTGCAGATTAACACCGCGTTGTGGATATATAAAGGGTCCGTCACCCCCGGCTCACGACTGGGCGGCTTCTAACATCACAGATGGATTCTGGGGCTTCAGAGATACTTGGCCACACTTTGTTTAGGACCGCCAGGAGGATGGGGAACAATCTAGCATTCTGTGTAATGTTAGAGGGATGATCACAGGGAGGTCTAGAGGCAATGCTGATGGGTGTCGTCCGGTAAACAAGGGGGATCGGAGGACGGAACGGTAAAAAAGGCCTTTCATATAAATTGAACTTTCTGTCTTGTTTGCAGAGGAATGAAGGTAATAGAGAACCGAGCAATGAAGGATGAAGAGAAGATGGAAATCCAAGAAATGCAGCTCAAGGAAGCTAAACACATTGCAGAAGAAGCCGACCGTAAATATGAGGAGGTGAGGAGCAATAAATGGTTAATTCTGCCACATGGCGATTAATCGCAGTACTGAGATGTAGCTGAAAAATGGCTGATTGGACTCTGTAGCCGGGCGATTGCCTGTGGGATTAGCGGACTACTGTGTATTGGTGGCCGCCCGTCTCGCCCTGCTCTTACATGGCACAGGTCCGGGCACACCGGATTATAAGGTAGACCGCTGCTGCAGTGTGCGGCTTGTTCTCTTCCATCTGCAGGAAGCTTATCGTCTGCTTCGTCACATAGAAATGGCCAAAGTCATTAGATTTCTACCGGCAGGTCCTGCTGTTCTTCAGTCACCCCTGCAGATGGGGAAATGGCAAGGGAAAGTTAGTTGCCTGTTTGCGCTGTGCGGCCAAACCAGATGTCCGTATCAGAGATGGACTTTATGAAAGATGTGGGGGTGCGACAAAACCTGAGACGGGACCTGAGCAGAACTTGTCTTGGCCATTATAGAAAACTGCTGAAATGGGGTCCAAGAGGTCTCTGCTTCGGCAGGTTTCCTTCCTTTGCACCATTCTATGCCGGAATTAAGAGTGCAGTCCACCATGCTTTTCATGCCAGCACAGAATGATGCAGGTATATTTGGCATCCTGAAGAAGAGAGAGTTTCTGCAGAGCTGCCTCCCTGTTAGTGGTGCAGTGGCGGAACTGGAGTCGTGGGAACTCCCTGCCAGTGGTGTGGCTGTGGAAGGGGTCCCACTGCTTTCCTGTAAGATCGCCGGGAGGTGGGGTGCCATATCCTTATTAAAGAGGAGGGGCCTATAGAGTAAAAAGGGGGGCGAGTCTTGGGGGGGGGGGGGCGAGTCTTCGCTCTGCAGGATGGCAGGACAGCAGCTAATGGTGGATTGGAATATGGGCGGTTTTGGCGGCAGGTGGGCCGCCCCTAGAGCGCCTGTGGTGGGCACCCCTATCATCATCCACCACTGGTCACATGAGTTGTATGAATTTCACAGCTTCAAGTATTTTCAATGCAAAATATGTGTCTCATATAAATGCGTTTTCTTGATGCCACACAGATGAAGCCCGGTCCCATTGTTTGTTTGTTTTCCTATTTAGGTCGCCCGTAAACTGGTCATCCTTGAGGGAGAGCTGGAGAGGGCGGAGGAGCGCGCAGAAGTATCTGAACTGTAAGAATTCACTTTTACATCTCGCTGACATACAAGAACGGACTTCTTTCCAGAAGTTTTGCCATAACGCCTGCTCTCTCCTTTTGGGGTTAAGGCGTTGAGCTGTGCAGAGGGAGGTGGCTGAAGGACAGTCTGTGAGAGTTGGGGATTCTTGCTAAATGCAGGATTGGGTCCGGTCCGTGGAGTTCTGCAGGATTTATTTATACCTTTCTGCCAAGATTCTGTTTGGAAGTCGCAGATCGGCGCGCTCGTATTTATTTCTATTGCTCCACACTTCATTAAAGTCAGTGGGCCTAATGAACGGAATGGGGCGTCCTGACAAACTTCCTGTAACTTGTGCCAGAAGTGGGCCTAAAAATCCTTGCTGACTTCTCACTGCATGTAGAATGTGAAGCGGTCAGCGAGTAGTTGGGGATAGTCAGGGGTGATCTGCCTGTTTAAACATTCCGCATGAGCACGAACTACTAGTCGGCACTAGTTTAGCCGACAGTCCTCCCATGTAAATGGGGCATTAGTGTTCTGGGATTACGCTATTGATGACCTGAGGATAGATTATCAGTTGACTGGCGGATTCTGCCATTTAAGATCCCTGCCAATCAGCTGATTGAACAAGTACTATGCTGAGGTCTGTGCCATGGCCTCTTCTCAGGTCTGTTGTGTCGCATGGCCTGTGGGCAGCTCAATCTTAGTAGCTGCATTACCAGACACAGCTGCTATACATTGTCTGGCGCTGTGCCTGGTATGGACTGAAATGACCGTGGAGCCCTGCTGCTCAACTAGTGATGACCTATCCTCAGAATAGGTCATCAGAGTGTAGTGCTGGAAAACCCCTTTTTAACCCTTTCCAATCAGTTTCTGAATTGAGTGTTTCCTAGGGGGCTTGCTGTTTGTCGTTATACAACAGCACCACCTGCTGGCTAAAACCAGTAAGTACATGATGGGACGTGTCTGAGTGGCCAGCGGTATAGTATAAGACACGTCGTCCGACGTTGGAGCTGTACAGGCTTCAGTGATTGTCGGAAGACGTCTGATAGTGGCTTGGAAAGGGTTAAGAACCTGCAACACAGATGCAAGAGTATGTCCTCCGGTCACAATACTGACTTCTACTATATTCAGTGTCTTGTATATTCTAGTGCCCCCATAGCCTGCTCTCTTGTTCACCGCCTTCCTTCCCCTTTCCCAAACTTTGCTTATCTAAACTTTTTTCTTTTCTTTCTCTTTTTGCAGTAAATGTGGTGATTTGGAAGAGGAATTAAAAAATGTCACTAACAATTTAAAATCTCTGGAGGCGCAGTCTGAAAAGGTAAGGGGGCTGCGACTCTAGCGGGGGTAATGGCAGAGCTGCCTCTCTGCGTGGCGGGCGTGTTGATGCTCGGTTCATTGCAGAACTAGATACAGCCAAAAGAGAAGACGCTCGCTGAGCAGTGTCCATGTTCTTCCAAGGTCTCTGGCAGTTCTGCGTCCTCCCACATCATTTATAGTCTATCTCACAGGAATGGCCTGAGATCTACGGCCCACCTGCTGGAAATATTCATCGGAATACCCCTTTAAGTAACTAAGCTTCTGTTCAGATGGCGCTCTTGCTGTACTCTCTGGTGTTCGATTTGAGCCCCCAAAAACAGAATTAAGATGGAACCCCGGGACAGGAAAAAGTCTCTAGTCGGGGGGGGGGGGGGGCGGCAGTGAGGGTCTCATTAGTCGGGTGTGGGGGAGGGGGGGGGGGGAATGGTGGGGGTCTCTCTTAGTCGGGGGGGCGGTGGGGGTCTCGTTACTTGGGTGGGGATGGTGGGGGTTCTCGTTAGTTGGGTGGGGATGGTGGGGGGTTCTCGTTAGTTGGGTGGGGATGGTGGGGGGTTCTCGTTAGTTGGGTGGGGATGGTGGGGGGTTCTCGTTAGTTGGGTGGGGATGGTGGGGGGTTCTCGTTAGTTGGGTGGGGATGGTGGGGGGTTCTCGTTAGTTGGGTGGGGATGGTGGGGGGTTCTCGTTAGTTGGGTGGGGATGGTGGGGGGTTCTCGTTGGGTGGGGATGGTGGGGGGTTCTCGTTGGGTGGGGATGGTGGGGGGTTCTCGTTAGGTGGGGATGGTGGGGGGTTCTCGTTAGTTGGGTGGGGATGGTGGGGGGTTCTCGTTAGTTGGGTGGGGATGGTGGGGGGTTCTCGTTAGTTGGGTGGGGATGGTGGGGGGTTCTCGTTAGTTGGGTGGGGATGGTGGGGGGTTCTCGTTAGTTGGGTGGGGATGGTGGGGGGTTCTCGTTAGTTGGGTGGGGATGGTGGGGGGTTCTCGTTAGTTGGGTGGGGATGGTGGGGGTCTCTCTCGTTTTTAATGGGGCCTCGCAGGCATGTGCTCAAACACGGTGTTTTCTAACGCCATTATTTCCGAGCGGTCTGTTCTATTTTTCTGCGTTTAGCGCACCTGATCACCCATCACAATGGTGTGCGCTAAAACCCGCTGTCTGTTGAAATCTGTCGCCGAGAACGAAAGCAAAATCGCAGCGTTCTGCCTAGCGCATGTGAGTGGCCTAAAGGTCCGGCTGCAGAATCCCCAGTAATGTAGCTGATGTGCAGTAGAACTCTGTGGCCGTATTTGAGGAGCCGATGTGATCCGGACCGAGGAGGAGATATTCTGCAGACTGCCTTATATGTTGCCACTATGTGCTTCAGAAGCAGCAGGCGGGCCGCTCCTCGCGGAGCTGTCACTGCGACGTTGCAGGCTTAGACTGTATCCTTGTAGTTGGTGTTCATGAAACTGCAGAACTGAAAAACTGATGGCGGCTTTTTATTCTTTAGTATTCTGAAAAAGAAGATAAATATGAAGAAGAAATCAAGATCTTAACAGACAAACTGAAAGAGGTAACAAAGCGGGAGCCCCTGTGAGGCGGTGATGGGCGCTTGTATACTCGGAGTGCAGAGGTATTGATCTACCACTGCTTGCTGGCTACATTATATGTCTCTGTGCTTTCAACAGGCAGAAACCCGGGCTGAATTTGCTGAAAGAACAGTTGCCAAACTAGAAAAGACTATTGATGATCTTGAAGGTAAGCCGTGGGTTAACATTGTGACCCTTTTTAGTTTGTTTTAAAACTTTCCCCCCCCCCCCCTATCTGACCCGACACAAAGGGTTGTCTGTTTGAAAAAATCAGCACATTGGGAACTCTGCCCCCCCCCCCCCCCCCCCCCCCCCCCCGTCTGCTGACATTGTAGCCACCACTGAACCGTCACCATGAAGGGGTGCTGCTCTTCTCTATATGCGCTATTCACTGCTTTCAGTAAAAGGTGTTTGACCAATGAGCATTAATATTCTTAAAGCAGTAAATGGTGCAGCTTTGGTCCGAAGGTGAAACCTCGTGGTCTTGGGTTGTGGGGATCCTGGAAGCGGCAAACCAAAAGTGTCTGGCTGACATTTGCAGAAAAATCTTGGAAGGCACGCAGTGGAATGTAGCCGCCTTTGTAAAAAAAAAAATAATTCACTTTTTTTTTTTGATGTGTGGGTCCCAATTAAGCTTTCAGTTTTCCCTCTTGGGGTGGAGGATGGGTTCTGTGAGTTTTATAATTAAAGCAAGCAATAGGTAGGTTCAGGTGAGAAGATTGCTTACATCAGTGTTCCCCACCTCCAGTCCTCAGGGACCCCAACAGGTCATGTCAGGATGTCCTCAGTATTGCACAGGTGATGTAATCCTGATCAGTGCCACATGGGGTCTCTCTATTGGGCAACTTCAAATCATGACTTGTTGGGCGGTTGTGAGGAAAGTTGGGTAGTTATGAGGGAGTTTGGGAAACGCTGGCTAACATAAAGAACCCGTGCCACTGCTGTATGTGGACTGTGTGGCATTTTCTTTAATCCTTGGTGGCACTGTCTATAAAACTCCTCCTTTAACGTCCTACTTTTCAGCTCAGCTGTATATTTTCGGGTGGTTTCATGGCTGCCTCCGTTTGGGTAGCAGGAAAGGGGAATCCCTGCTGGCCGAATGACCATCTTGGGATGGAACCGATCAGCCCCTGGTGGACCCCATTGACTATAATGGGGTCTGTTCAGTTTCCGCTCAGCTGCCCGGCTTTTGGACAGAAGGTGCTGCATGCAGCAGTTTCTCTACCAGTATTTTTTGCTGGCTCTGCAGTGGAACCATCAAGCTGAGCTTCCGACTCAGATGTGAAACCGGCCTTAGTGCGTTCTCTTATTCCTTCTTTTTACAACATTTGGAGCGCTGCGTTGTTAATATAAAGCCACATTCTAGCATTGCAGTAACCAGATTTCTTTCTCTTCTTCCTTTCGCTTTCTGCATCTGTCCGCGACTCTCCGCCTGTCCTCCTCCTTCTGATTGACTCCTGCTAGATGAATTATATGCCCAGAAGCTGAAGTACAAGGCTATCAGTGAAGAGTTAGACCATGCCCTCAATGACATGACCTCCTTGTAGACCGGTTCCATGTCCTGTGGCTCACGGCTTCTGTCGGCTACTATTCTTTGTCTGTGACTATATGCACTGCTTATTTTCCTGAAATAAAGATCTTTATTCTTCTCTGTACCCTCTGATTTCTTTCTTTTACTTGGCCTGTGTTTACTGTGTCTAGTGCTTGTATGAAGGAACCGCCAGACACTCCTGTGATATCCCAATACAAGAGTAGAGCTCGCATGTGGAAGCCAACACAGAACCCTCCCAATCTGAGCTTGTGCTTGGTGCCCACCACTCTCGCGATCCCACAGATGTTCTCAGACTGTCGCTCTATACTGACATTCTATATGGCGCCCACGTCGGGCTACACACTGCCGGCAGTGGGAAATAAAGATCCTTCCTCTTGTAAATAAGCAGAAACTTCATTTTTATATTTTTCTTTCAGACAAACTGGCAAATGCCAAAGAAGAAAACCTGGGCATGCACCAAGTTCTGGACCAAACCCTACTTGAACTCAACAACTTATAATACAAAGTGAAGACTGTTCTGCACACTTGATTCCTTCCTTAAAGTCTTACAGTCACTTTTTTAATTCTTAACATTCCAGGGGAAAATGGCAATGACTACAACCAAATATTTTATTTTATTAAACGGTTCGCAGCGATGAGCTTAAAGCCCGCCGGTAACTTGGTGCATTGTTTGTTTTTGTCTTTTTTTTAAAGAAGCCTTTTTATACGAAGGTCCCATGTACATTTAAATCTAGAATAGTCACATGATGTTCAGTGTTTGTCTTACGGTATTCTGTTACATGACCACAAAGTGTTGGTATAAATGTTCTAGAATGTTGAATGTCATCAATAAAATACAACTAGTCAAAGTGTTCTCTCTTTGGTTGTGAAGGCTTTATTTTTGCAGTGTACAGGTAGTTTTAACTTTTTTAAGCCATTTTGCCCAACTTGATAAAAACCATAACTGCTGATTGCCTGTTTTGCAAAAATAGCACAGCATGCTTTACTTTTTTTTTTTTTTCTACTGGCCTTCATGATGAACCCCCAGACAGAATGAGCTGATGGATGTCTGAACAGAACCCAAGTTCCTTTTTTTTTTTTTTAAAGCTATAAGGAAAAGGAACCAAATGGCATATGAGAACATTGCAAATTTTGTAAACGAGCCAAAATGGATAGGGTGGTTCCACAGCTCAAGGAAAGACTCATGGTGGGAAGCGTCGCATCTGCACCCTTCCAGATTTTCTAAAACCAAGAGCAGTAACCATAAGGGAGCAGGTGATAAGAGGCTGACCTAGGATAGAAGGAAGAGAAAGAAAGGAAAGGGGGTGGAATGACCAGAGCTAAAATGACATTTTTGTATCCGTGAGTAGGAATCTTGCAATGGAGAAAGAGCAGCCCAAAATCTACAGGAAGGCCAGTAACCTCGCTGGTCACCTGAATGACCACCTCCCAGAAAAGTGAGAACCCTAGAAGGCAAAACCATTTGGAGAAGAGTTCGCTCTTCACCACATGTCCAGCAGACAGGATCTACATGTAGCATGAGTGAGAGAAGTCAGAAGGGGACCCTTTACTGATGGCATAGCAGCCTATATCCAGCTTCCTGAGAGTATGAGCTGATTGAGGCCTTATGTGCAAGCATAAATGTGTAAGCCAGGTTTTCGCACTTCATTTCCTGCTGGATCAATCCCTCCACCTGCAGTCCCAGGGCACATATAGAACAAGGTAATAAAATGATAATGTGTCAAATATGACAGAAACTGATACAGATTTGTTCAAATTCAGCGTGAAGAAAACAAATCTAGGTGGGAGCAAAGACCTAAAATGGCAGGGCTAAAATATTCTCCAATTTCCTAAAGGCTCTAAGAAGGCCAGTTAGGACCATCACCAAAGTGAGTAACCTGGAGTTGTTTTGCTGAAATCCAGGATCTAAAAATTGGGTCCTCCAAACCCCTTTCCTCCCCACCCCTTGTAAAGGGTTGTGAAGGTAGAGAAAGGATGTAGGAGCGGGCGCTCAGGTTGGCACAGCACAGGATCATCTCGCCAATCATTGGATTAGAAAATAAAGGTGGTGGTAGTAATTTGTTGAGCCAGGAAACAACTGACAGAATCTGAGCAAATGATTTGATGGACACCCATGGTTTGAGTCTGTCATGGCAGCACCAGTCAATTACATGAGCCAGGTGGGGGTGGAGGGGAGGGGGATATTTAAAGTTGCGCAAGCCCAAACCCAGTCCGTCTTGGACTGACTTAACAGCCTCATCAGTTTATTCCAGACACGTTTTCTATGGAAGCAATAATCTTGAAGGAGATGGATGTTCACTGGCCGGGCCTGGAAAACCAACTTGGGGGAGAATGTTCACTTAAAAGAAAAACTCAAGGCACCAAAACGGGCCCCGCATTCAACATGGAGTAGCATCTTGGATAGATTAAGCCGCTTTAGAAATTTCCTTTGATATGTGAACTGAGGTCAGAGGGACCTGTTACTTCAATGAAAATTAAATTAGATTGAGCAAAAGTAATGTCTGTGTATGCGGTTACTTTTTCAGGTGTCTCTTCAGTGTACGTCCTATGTCTGTAGTCACATGAATAACTTGTAAAAAGGCCTCAAGTTAAAATAAAAATGAGGAAAAATAGAAGAGCAACCCTATCGCATACCTTTTTATAGATGTTAAAATCTTTAGATGGGATGCCATTTACCTGGACTATGGCAGGAGTGGAATACTGGGACATACTCTAGTGCGATAAGTGCTCTTCAAACCTGTCCTCCATAAACAACCAACTGACCCAGTCAAGGTCTTTTCAGCGTCTCCAGATCAAAGCATCTAGTCTTGCTCTTTGAATATAAGACTAGATGCTTTGGTGCTCTAGTTGAAGAGCCTTGGTAGTGTTATCGATAATCGATTGCAACGGGCCTGAGATCAAGAGACAGATTACACTTGGTAGGATTGCAATGCAAGGAATGGAAAAGATCTGGAAAAGCAAGGATATTAGCATTGTAACAACAACCAAGACTGGTCAATGAAATTGTCTTTCCCCTAACGACGTTCGGCTGCGAAAGTTGGACACTGAGGAAAACAGACAAGGAAAATTGATGTTTCAACTCTGGTGCTGGAGGAGAATGCTACGGATACCTTGGTCTGCCATGACCATGAACAAGGTAGTGTTAGATGGCCTCAAACCGGAAATATCACTAGAGGGCAAACAGCGGCTAACTCACTGAAAACAGTACTGATGCTTGGGAAGAGAAGATTAGGACGATAAAGAACAAGATGGTGAGATACAATCAAGGCACCACCAACATGCCAATCACCGAACTGAAGGAAGCCGTGAAAGACAGGAGTGCGTGGAGAACATTGATCCATGGAGTGTCTGAAGGTCGGACGCGACTGAACGGATAATCATCATCAGTGTTATCATATGCTTCTCTGCCTGACCTAAAACCTGTCTGGGGCGGGTGAATGATGGTCACAAGAAGAGTAGTCTAGGGGCTAAGATCTTGGCAACAATTTTTCATTAATATTGAGCAAAAAAAATTGGCCTTTAACTGGAGCAACTCAATGGGCCCTTACCCTGTTTGTATACAGGCGGGCAAAAGGTAGGGAGACAAATAAATGGAAACCAGTGGTTGTAAATGCCATCCTGTGTGTGGCATGTTTCTAAGGGCATAGGGGCAAATCTGAGAGAAGCCGTGTCCAATATGGTGGCCATTTTGAAAGCTGCCATCTTGGAGCAAAGATGATTTTTTAAAATGGGAAAGAGTGCATGTGACCTATGCATCTGACAGAAAATTTAATGAGTCCAGATCTGGAAATGCCATGTACCTTTATTCCTGCCAAAGCCATTAACAATTTAACTGTAACGTGGAACACAACAGCAGTCTACTACAGGAAATGCTCTATGTGCTCTCCATTGTTAGGAATAGTCAAGGCTATTCTCTTCTCCCATCCACGCTGCATTAAAAGAAACACCTCAGTATAAACGCTTGCACAGGCATCCTGGATCTGCTGTTGCATATGTGCCACACTCCGAATTTTCACTGCGTAAACCCTGGACTTGACATCACCCCACAGGTAGAAGTCCAAGTTAGTGAGATCCGGCAAGTGTGCGGCCACAACGCCCAATGGAGTTCCATGGAAACTGCTGATTCAAAAACTTGTGAGCACTACGTCCATGATGTGGGGGGCACCATCCTGCTGGAAGAACACTGGCAATGTGCCATCTTCGTTGCACAGTGACAGGGACACCTTATGACGTAACAATTGCAGATAGTTGGCAGCAGTAAGGTTGACATCATTGAAGAATAGGCCCAATAGCTTTCTACCCCACACACCGCATCCCACTATGACCTTCTGTGTGCCAACCATTTTGGAGGGATCTGTCCAGTACACTTTTGTGTTGGACCAGGAGAGGTTTTGTTGGTTCACGTAAAGGTTTGCTTCATCACTGAACAGTACCGGCTCTGTGACGTGTGGGTTCCTTTTGCACTTGCTGTAACAACTTCTTTCACAAATTCAACATTGCAATTGGGATAGTCCTTATTGAGATGCAGCAACTGGATCTTGTACGGGTGCCATGTGTGTGTGTAGCCAGTATCTGCCCAATGGTGGTTTAGCTCTCCTGCGACAAACGTTGGGTGCTACAATGTAGGCTCTTGTAGAAGGACGCCAGGATGGCTATTGTTGCTTTGTCTGTTGCAGTTTTGTTATGTCCACTGTTTACCAGATCCATCACAGAACCTGTTTAGTGAAATTCGGCAAGCAATTTACCCAACTGTGCCATGATGGATGGGTGGTCCGTTGGAGTGCCAACCATTCAAATCTGCTGCAATGTCTCAGCCGCTGCACTCCCCGGAGATCAGCACAAACGTTGTCCTCTCCTCGTGTGTTAATCTCGCAGCCACATCTGTGTGTGAACCATCTGAGGTCAATGCTTGGGGAGAGAAGATCTAAACATTTCCATTGGAAAACTGAAATCTGTTGGAGTGGAAAAATAAAATAACAAAACTGAAATAACGTGGTGGCATAAGTGTTCACACCCTCTTGTATTTGGGGCTGTAGTTGTGCTTAGAATTAGCCAATCACATTTACACTTCTGATAACTTGTAGTCAGCAGTCCGCTGCCATCATTTAAAGTGATTCTGATTCCCCCGTATAAAGTTCGGCTCTTCTAGGAGGATTTTCTTAGTTGGTCCGTAAAGATCTTACAGCCCATCAAAGGGGTCTGATTCTTCGAAAGTGTCAGTCAGGAAAATGGGGCCAAAACCTCTCCAAGGCATTACATATACTATGGAACACAGTGAATCCAGTCATCAAGAAGTAGATTAGATATCGCAGAACAGGGACATCACCAAGACCTTGGACATCCCTCAAATATTAATGAAAAGACCAGAAGAAAATTGGTCCAGGAGGCTGCGAAGAGGCCAACAGCAACATTAAAGGAGCTGCAGGAGTTTCTGGCAAGTACTGGTTGTGTAAAGTATGTGACAACCATCTGCCATATTCTTCATATGTCCAGGCTGTGGGGTAGGGGGGCAAGGCAGAAGCCTTTTCTAATAAAGAAAAACATCCAAGTTCGGCTATGGTTTGCCAAAACCTACATCAAGTCTGCTGAAAGTATGTGCAAAGCCAATAACCTCATCAAAAGACCAAAATTACCCCAGTGATGATGGTGGGGGCAGCATTATATGTTGGGCTGCTTCACTGCTGCTTGTGAACAGTCCTGAAAAATTAGTCCATGTTGGCACAAAACCTTCAAGCCTCGCACGATTTTGTAGCGATGCGACATAGCTATAAAATGCATGTATGTGAAGCTCATGGTTTCCTATGGGTTCTTTTAGGCTACAAACATCTCTCATGTGAAAGAACCCATTGGAGACCTTGGGCCTCACATACATGCGTTTTTGTAGCGATGTTGCATCATTACAAAGTCATGCGATTTTGTAGTCCGTGTGAAACAGGCCTTAAAGGGGTTGTCCGGCGGCGAAATCCCCAAAAAATTTTTCTACCTACCCCCACATTGTGCCCCGTTATAAACAATCCCTTTGTTATTTTTAAAACAAAAAAATCGCTTACCTGCATCCCCGTTCGGGCAGTTTCTTCTTTTCTTCTTTTAAAGATGGCCGCTGGTCCTTTCCCAGTAATGCACCGCGGTTTTCTGCCATGGTGCACCGCGGGTCTTCTCCCATGGTGCACCGTGGATGTCTTGCGTTCCACTGCCGATTACAGCCACCTAATTGGCTTATCGGCACCACGTGACGGGGCGGAGCTACGATGACGACGCGCAGACCAGCTCTCCGGCGCGAGCACACAGCAGAAGACCGGACAGCGCAAGCACGTCTAAAGAAGCTAGAAGATGCAGAAATTAGTCGGAGCCATGGAGACAGGGACGCCAGCAACGGAGTGGGTAAGTGAATAACTTCTGTATGGCTCATATTTAATGCACGATGTACATTACAAAGTGCATTAATATGGCCATACAGAAGTGCTTAACCCCACTTGATTTCACAGGACAACCCCTTTAAGCACAACGACCCAAAGCATACCGCCAAATCACCAGGAGATCAAAGTTTTGGAATGGCCCAGTCAGAGCCCAGACCTTAATCCCATTGAAGATCTGTGGGTGACCTGAGGAGGACGCTACACATGTGATGCCCTCATAATCTAACACAGGGGTGTCAAACTCATTTTCAGCCTTATGTGGACGAGGAGCAAAAAGAGGGGTGGAGCAAAATCCGTACAGTTGTGTTTGTTGTGAAAAATGATACTGTAAAAGTGGTGAAGAGAGTGAAGTGGTGCCTTCAGTAGTGGAGGTGCTGCCTGACCAGATGACACACCACCGGGGGGCGTGATAGAGTAAGAGGATAGAACTAAAAAACTGGCAGTGGAGAAGGCGCAACACTCCAGGTTACAGCAGGTAGGAAGTGACCAAAGGTTTGGAAAACTTCTCCTTTTATTTAATAAAGTACGTGATCAGCTTATGAAAATGCGTTTCGGGGATAACCCCTTCATATATACACACAGACGCATACTATTCTACATATATACACACAGACAAACTATTATACACACAGATGCACACTATTCTACATATATACACACAGATGCACACTATTCTATACATATATGCACAGATGCACACTATTATATATATATATACACACACACACACACAGGCGCAACACTATTTTAAGTATCTATTCACAGACGCACACTATACTACACATATACGCACGCTATTCTATACACAGATGCACACTATTATACATATATACACACAGACACACACTATTATACATATATAAACACAGGCACACACTATTATTATACATATATATATGTGTGTATACACAGTCGCACACTATTCCAAGTATATATGGACAGACGCACAGTATAGTACACATATACACACAAGCGCACGCTATTCTACATCTATAAACACAGACGCGCACTATTCTACATATATACACACAGACGCAAACTATTATACATATATACATACAGATGCACACTATTATACATATATACACACAGACGCACACTATTATACATATATACACAGACGCATACTATTCAACATATATACACACAGACGCATACTATTCAACATATATACACACAGACGCATACTATTCAACATATATACACACAGGCGCAAACTACCGTATTATACACACAAATGCACACTATTATACATATATACACACAGACGCACACTACTATACACATATACGCACAGACGCACACTATTATACATATATATATATATATATATATATATATATATACACACACACAGGAGCACACTATTATTATACATATATATATGTATACACAGTCGCACACTATTATAAGTATATATGCACAGACACACACTATTCTACACATATACGCACAGGCACACACTATTATACATATATACGCACACTATTATACATACAGACGCACACCGTTCCACATATATACACACAGACGCACACTATAATACACATATACGCACAGAGGCACACTATTCTACACATATACACACAGACGCACACTATAATACACATATATGCACAGACGCACACTATTCTACACATATACACACAGACGCACACTATTATACATATATATACACATATACGCACAGATGCACACTATTTTAAGTATATATGGACATACGCACACTATACTACACGCACAGACGCACACTATTATACATATACACACAGACGCACACTATTCTATACATATACGCACAGATGCACACTATTATACATATATACGCACAGACGCACACTATTATACACACAGACGCACACTATTATACATATATACACATATACGCACAGATGCACACTATTTTAAGTATATATGGACATACGCACACTATACTACACGCAGACGCACACTATTATACATATACACAAAGACGCACACTATTCTATACATATACGCACAGATGCACACTATTATACATATATATGCACAGACGCACACTATTATACATATATATATATATATACACACAGGCACACACTATTATACATATATATATATATATATATATATATTTATGTGTGTATACACAGTCGCACACTATTCCAAGTATATATGGACAGACGCACAAACGCACACTATTATACATATATATACGCACAGACGCACACTATTATACATATTTACACACACGCACACTATTCTATACATATACACACAGATCCACATTTTCTATACATATACGCACAGACGCACACTATTCTACACATATATGCACAGACACACTATTCTACACATACACACACAGATGCACACTATTATACACATATACACACAGACGCACACTACTATACACATATACATACAGACGCACACTATTATACATATATACACATAGACGCACACTATTCTATACATATATGCACAGATGCACACTATTATACATATATACACACAAACGCACAGTATTATACACATATATATATATATATATATATATACACATACACACACAGGCCCACACTATTATTATACATATGTATATATATGTATACACAGTCGCACACTATTCTAAGTATATATGGACAGACGCACACTATTCTATACATATACACACGCTATTATACATATATACGCACAAACGCACACTATTATACATATTTTTTAAAATGACAAAAACAGGGGCGTGTAGACTTTTTATATCCACTATAAATACTAGGCATAAAGCACCCAGCGACAACAACCAATAGGTATATACATATATACACACAGACGCACACAATTCTATACATATACGCACAGATGCACACTATTATACATATATACGCACAGACGCACACTATTATACATATATATGTATACGCAGTCACACACTATACTACACATATACACACAAACGCACACTATTATACATATATATGCACAGACGCACACTATTATACATATATACACACAGACGCACACTATTCTATACATATACGCACAGATGCACACTATTATACACATATACACACAGACGCACACTATTATACATATATACACACAGATGCACACTATTCTATACATATACGCACAGATGCACACTATTATACATATATACGCACAAACGCACACTATTATACATATATATATATATATACACACACACAGGCGCACACTATTATTATACATATATATATATATATATATATATATATATGTATACACAGTAGCACACTATTCTAAGTATATATGGACAGACGCACACTATACTACACTACTACCTCGCCCCCCCTGCTGGCCGCTCTGTGAGCGAGACAGCTCTGCCAGCTCCCGTGCAGGAGCACGGAGACACAGGTATGAGTATTGGGCATTGTTTGCCCGACTGTCGCCCCATGTAAATGGACCTTTAGATAGAGAGTTTACTTTATCACTCTGCATCTCATCTGACATTTTATTTTCCTCTGTGAATACACTGGAAAAAAACTTTTTAATAGATTTGCCTTTCCTCATCACAATTTCTCCTATATTATTCATTAATGAGCCAATACTTTCAGTATTAATCTTCTAACTATTTATACAATTGTAGAACAGTTAAGGGTTAGTTTTACTCTCTTTGGCAATAAGTCTCTGCCTCCATCTGTGCTACTTTTATCTGCTTTTTACATAATAAATTTTTTTCCTTATACGTTTTTAGTGCTTTTTCGCTGCCTTCTTGTTTTAGTAGTTTAAACTCTTCTTTTTGCTGTTTATTTCCCCTTTTACATCTTCCCATTTCCCATTTCTTGTGTGTACTCTTATTTTTGAGGATATTATCCTAGCGCATAAACTTAAGGGCATTTCTTGGCTGATCAAACTTTGCCTTCCTAAAGTTTAGTATTTCCGTAGCTCCCCTATAAAACTCCCTTTCAAAAGGCAAATTGAAATTTAATGAATTGTGCTCACTATTTCCCAGGTACCCCTCAGCTTGCATCCTGTCAGATCTGTTGGTTAATATTAAGTTCGAAATGGCTGTCTCTCTAGTTGGGTCCTGTACAATTTGGGTAAGGGAATTGTCACGTCCGCTTCAAGCATGCAATAACTGTAGACCAAAATACCCACTTAACAGTGTTCACACCACACTACCAGCAACCCCTGAAGTATGAGGAAAAATCAAACAAAGGAGGGAAACTTTCCCTAAGGGGAACTAGAGGGTGACAAACCCTGCTTACTAGTAGATAGCCCTACCTAATAAGGATGCATCCAACCCTCATGCCTGTGCCACTCACTAACCCTGATAAATGACTAGGGAAAACCACCAAAAGAGTAACCAAAATCACAAAGAATAAATCTCAGTAATAAATATCTTAACTTATCTGAAGAGCCAGTGAAAGAACCATGGGCAGCAGATCCAGATAGGAAGAATAGACTTCAGCAGCAGATCCAGAGATGTACTCTACCTACAGCAGAAGGAGACTGCACTGAATTGACCAGCACAGAACCCAGGCCAGGAGGGAACTAAAACCCCTTCCTAATTCCCCCCAGGCGCACACCAACAGCTGACACACCCATCAGAGTCAAAGAAGACCAAATGCACAATCAAGTTATTTGCTTCAATAATAGATTTTTCGGTAGTTTTGTAGCTTTATTTTGTATGGTTACAGAACCAATTGTTTTGCAGAGTATAGGTGACAGTTCAGGCCACAAGGCTCAGTAAATTAGAAAAAGTATTTTAGAGAATTGAAGAAACATTGCTTCCTGGTATGAAATACAATGCATTTGAAACTGTGGTTACAATGGTTGTCCAATATTGAATCCAATGTTTGTTCTAAAGACATACCATCAGAAATAAACTGTTTTCATGGATTGCCAGTATCCTGTTATCACAAGCTCTGGAATATTATTTCCACAACTGGGGTACATCATTCCCTGTATGCCCACATAGCTGCTGGCCTTCAGCCACCCTTGGGATTGGCACCTATTGGGTGAACAGGAGTCCACCAACTCCCGGCTGCTGCATTCTCCATCCACTTCATAGGAGGCATGAAAAGCAATCAGCTTCCCACTGTAGTACATAGAGAATGCTGCAGCCCACGATTTGTGAACAGGGATCAGCTAATATCTGCATGTAGCTGTACAGTGATCCCTATGGTACCCCTGGCCGACACTGACCCTAAACAATATGTACTTTGGCTATTCTCCAGATTCGGTTTCATTGAAACGTACAATTGTCAGGCTGAGAATTGTTTTGTAGGTGCGGTTTCACCATCTGTAGTACAAATGACTAATTCATCAATTAATCTTGTTCACTGATTTCACACTGGAGCTTTATCAGCTTGTAGACAAATATTGAATATTAGATAAAAGGCTTATCTAATGCTGGCAGAACTGTAAAGGAGAGCGCCATCTAGTGGTGGTAAATATACAGACTGCAGGGACACAAGCATATAGAGAGATCCAGTATCTGGGTTGGTAAGAAATGGCTAGTATTTTAAGGTCTGCATTGGGTTTGGTCACGTCATGTTTCTGAACTCTGTTCTGCGTGAAAGTGTCCTGCTTTCACCGTAGGTGTGTATATATATATATATATATATATATATATATATATATCTGGCCTCATTAACCCAGCATATGCCAAAACATAGAGCCATACGTCGCAGGTATATGTCAGAGCGATGCCCCATGGATACCTGCGACAGAATTCAGAAACACGGTGAAAACAGAGTTTAAGGCCGCTCTCACACTCCGCCTAGTAAAACACCACATTTCAAACGCACCTTTTTAATGCAATTTTGATAGTTTTCAAACACGTCACTGCATTCAACAGCGCTTTTAAACATTTATCATTGTGATGGTGATAAGGTGTGTTAAAAAGTGCAAAAACACACAAAAATAAAGCAAAAACGTTGAAAAATCAATTGAAATCAATTGTAGCGTTGTACAGCAATCAGTACGGCATTCGAAATGCTGCGCTAATGGCAGTAAAAAGTGACCTGTGTGAGAGTGGCCTTAGGTTGGCTTAACATGGGCGTATGCGCAAAAGGCACACATTTGTGTAATGTATTTGCGCCATGAACATTACGCTTTTGCGTATTTTACTGTGCTTTTAAGGCTGACATTGGCGCGGGACACACCCGTACAGTGATATAAAAGACTATGTGCTGCAAGACAACAGTGTTAATCATGGAGTCACCACGCTTTAATCCTCTCTCTCCACACTGCCTTCTAGTTGTGCACTCTGAATAATATAGAGCTACTAGTAATTATTAGGAAATTATAGTACCAATGTTTCTGGTGGTGCCACATAGCTCTGCTACATGTACATCACATACACACAGCTCTGCTACCTGCACATCACACACACACAGCCTTGCTCCATGTACATCACACACACACAGCTCTGCTACATGCACGTCACTAAACACTCCATGAAAACATCTGGTTCCATTAGAGTTTGCATGCTCTTACAGAAAAATGTTGCCTCGCTTTGTTATCTGGTAACACCTACAATTGGTAGGGATAACACAGCAAATGGTAGTGCAGTATCTTCTGCACAGTCATCAGTGGGATGTCCAATTCTCTGCTCGCTCTGATAGCGGATTTCTCAGGCCCTTGTGTGCAACTTGCACATTTACTAGTGGACACTGGATGATTTTCACTTATAGATGCAACCTTTTTCCTTAAAATTGGAGTACCAAGTTGTGCACCCGTTTGGTGGAGCTTCACCAACTTTGTTTGTAAACGACATTGGTCACTAATTACAGACTGGTAGATGTGAAAATCAAGGACACAAAATGCTTTTGTCTTCGTTTTCAGCCGATTTGTTTCATATTCCTTTAGCGACAACTACAGCAGAATAAGGGGAATTCTTCTTACCGATAGTTCCTTCTCCATGATTCCATTCTGAGGGCACACATGGAGGTTGCCCTTTGATCTCGTTGGGACAGGAAGAGGAGAGTTTTTAAGGCCTCCTCCCACCGCTATTTTCCAGTGACTTTCCAATCATCACAACAGTTCTGCAGCCAAATCCTTTTATTATTACACAAACAAGTATACTGAACATTACATATACAGTAATCACAATAGGGTGGTATGTGCTGTCATGATGGACTCATGGAAAAGGAACTAACAATAACAATAATTCTCTTTTCCCACTATGTCCATCCTGACAGCACAAATGGAGGCAATACCAGATTATTATGGACACATCAGGGGGGACAATAGCCTGAAAGACCTTCCGTCCAAACGCCAGCTCCCTCTCAGAGTGTAGTTCCAACTGGAAATGCTTGGTAAAAGTGTGGATACTAGACCAAGTAGCAGCCTTACGTATCTGTTCAGTCAGGGGCCTCCCTGCATTCGGCCCAAGAAGAAGCGAGAGCCCTTGTTGAATGGGCCCTTATTCCCTCTCAACCACCAAATGTTTAGATTTATATGCTTCCTGTATGGCTAATCTTAGCCATCTAGCAATGGTATCCTGTGTAGCTGCCTTCCCTTTGTTCCTACCTTGAAACTGAAGGAATAATTTCTCTGAATTTATGAAGGTTTGTGAGATTTGTAGATAAGCCAATACTGCCCGCCTGACATCTAGGCTATGCATGCGTTTGTTACCATAAATCGGTTGCTGGTTCCCCTGGGGCGGCAGTGTGTGGGGACCAGCGGTCGGGGCGCTTACCCCTGGCTTGTTGTCTGGCTGCCAGGGGCGCGGGTGCCTGGCCGGCGTGATGCTGGTGGCGCGCAGCACCGTGCGCGCGTGCACCTGGGAGTGCAGCTCCCGTGCACGAGCTCCCTTTTATTATGTTCTGTTGGGAGTTGGCTGTCTCTCTCTCTCTGCCCCTGGGCGGAGGCTTTTGTTTAAAGGTTGGGCAGAGACTTGCAATCACTGCCAGTTATTGGTTTCCCTCAGTGTGCTAGCTAGTCTCCTGCTTCTGTCATCTTGTCTGCTATACTTTGCTCTTATCCGCCTGTTTTTTCCATCTGCCTCAGTTCTGCTTAGTATTCATCGTGTTGGTTATTTACATCTGCCTTTTCTGTCATTATTCTACCCTTTCCATCCAGGTACGCCAGCGTCCCTTTTTCAGTCTCTAGTGAGAGTAGGGAATGCCGCTCAGTTGCCCGCCTGGGGTTAGCCAGGAGTGGAGGCAAGCAGGCAAGGACAGGGGTTGTGGGTGAGATCTAGGGCACCCGGGCTGGCGTATCAAGTGTAGTGTACTGTAACATAATAACTGGCCTTTAAAATTGCTCTCCTATGGAGGCCATGAGTACCCCCGCAAGTCACTTGCAGGATTCAGTGGTCGTGATCCAAGACCTGTCCGGTCGTATGGTGGCCCAGAAGCAGTGGTAGTTAGTGCATGTTTCCACTGCCCCTTCTATTCCCGAACCCAAGTGTCCTCTTCCTGAGGTATTTTCAGGGGAGAGGAGCAAGTTTTTTGTTTTTCAGCAGGCATATAGATTGTATTTTCGGATGCGGCCCCGCTCCTCCAGCCCAGAATCCCAGAAAGTTGGATTGATTATGTCCTTACTTCGGGGTCCCCCCCAGACATGGGCCTACTCCTTACCCGAGAGATCGGCTTGCCTGCAGTCAGTTGATTTGCTTTTTCGGGAACTTGGAGGTATTTTTGATGAGCCAGACCGCGCGGGGTTGGCGGTATCCCATCTCATGTCTCTATGTCAGGGGCAGCAGTAGGTAGAGGACTATTGTTCTAAATTTAGACAGTATGCAGGTGAAACCTCTTGGAACGATAGCGCCCTTAAAGATGTGTTTTTGTTGGGTCTTTTTGACGCTGTTAAGGATCTACTCATTTCTCATCCCGCTCCCGTGACACTCAATGATGCGATGGAATTGGTGGTCAAAGCTGACAGGAGGCTGAGATCTAGAAAAGAGGAACGTCAGGCCCGTAAGGCTAGGGAACCGGCAGACCCCCTCCCACTTCTCCCATGCCAACTTCTGGTGCCGAGCCTATGGAAGTGGATCACCTAAGTCCCGAGGAACGGCGACGGTTTCGGATGACTCATCACCTCTGCCTCTATTGTGGAAAAGCCAGACATCGTGTAGCGACCTGTCCTCAGGAACGTCTACAACATCAGTCTGAACTGGTGGAAACTTCAGATCCTAGGCGATTTTTGGGAGGATCGCCTAGGATCACAGGTACTCCTTAAGTTGTTAGTGCCTTGTCAGATTGGCTTCTGGAATTTCACTCGGTCCGGTCAAGCTTTAATTCGGGGGCTGCCGCCAATTTGATTAGTTTAAGTTTTGTCAGGCCTCTGATGACTGAATTCTTGGAGTTAAAGATTCCCATTTGCTTCACTAGTATTGATTCTACCCCTCTGTCTGCAGGGGTTGTACAATGGAGGACTCCCATGTTACAGTTCATGGTGGGTGTTCTCCATTCTGAGAATCTGTCGTTCTTGGTAATGGTAAGGATGTCTGTTGATGTAGTACTTGGTATGCCCTGGTTGGTACTGCACAATCCCCGATTTGATTGGTCCACTTGGGAATTGACCCATTGGGGGTTGTCCTGTCATAGTCACTTAGCTACTATATCCATGTGTTCAGCAGATACCATACTTATTCCTGAGTGTTTGTCTGATTTTCATGATGTATTTTCCAAGAAACTGTCTGACACTTTGCCTCCCCATAGGGAGTGGGACTGTGGTATTGATTTGATCCCCAACAGTCCCATCCCTAAGCGAGCCATCTTAAATTTGTCTGGCCGTGAGCACAAAGCCCTTAAGTCCTATATTTTGGAGTCTCTGGCCAAATGACTTATCAGGCCGTCCAGTTCCCCTGCCGGGGCAGGTCTCTTCTTTGCAAAGAAGGATGGGACATTGAGGCCTTGTGTGGATTATCGGGCTTTGAATAAAATTACAGTGAAGAACCAGTGCTCCTTGCCCCTGATTTATTGAATCAAGTGGTAGGGGCCCACTGTTTTTCCAAATTGGACTTAAGGGGGGGACTTACAATTTAATTTGCATCCGAAAGGGAGATGAGTGGAAGACCGCGTTCAACACCTGTTTCGGACATTTTGAATGTCTAGTCATGCCCTTCGGACTTTGTAATGCCCCCGCTGTGTTCCAGGGATTTATGAACGCGGTCTTCCACAACTTCCTCGGGGTATTTATTGGTCATATATCTCGATGACATTCTGGTGTACTCCCCAGACTGGGATTCTCATGTGCGGCACCTGAGGCTGGTTCCGACCCGTTTGCGTGAGTAGCAACTTTTTGTCAAGTTGGAGAAATGCATTTTTGGTACTAAACTAGTGTCTTTCCTTGGTTATGTGATTTCACCCACGGAGATTCAAGTGGAGTCTGATAAAGTGGCAGCAATCTCTCAATGGGCCAGACCAGATAACCTGAAAGCTCTCCAGCGGTTTTTAGGTTTCGCAAATTTCTACCATAGATTCATTAAGAATTATTCTGTTATTGCTCAACCCCTGACCGATCTTACCAAGAAGGGTGCCGACTTCGTAAGATGGTCGTCAGAGGCCCTAGAGGCTTTTCATCGTCTCAAAAGGGCGTTTACTGCTGCCCCAGTGCTAGTACAGCCTGACGCGCGGCGACCGTTCTTCATTGAGGTCGATGCGTCTGAGGTGGGGGCGGGGGCTGTATTGGCTCAGGAAGTCAGCGGAAGACCTGGGTATAGTCCATGTGCGTTCTTCTCGTGGAAGTTCAGTCCAGCGGAGCATAACTACGACAAGGGTAATCGTGAGTTGTTGGCAATTAAGTGATCTCTAGAAGAGTGGTGTCACCATCTTGCGGGGGCCTAGGCATCCCATTACTGTATATACTCATCATAAAAAATTGGTATATCTCGTCAATGCTAAGAGACTCACAGCTTGTCAGCCCAGGTGGGCGTTGTTTTTTTTCGCCAGATTTAACTTTTGTCGTTACATATATTCTAGGGAAGAAGAACGTGAAGACAGATGCCCTCTTACGGAGTTTCAGTCCGCTGGAAAGTAAGACAGTGGCTCCCGAGAATATCTCGGCACCTGGGGTGGTGGTTGCAGCTGTAGAATTTGATCTCGTTTCTCAGCTACAAAATTGTCAGCAGGACGCTCCCTCGGGGGTGCCGGAGGGCAGATAGTTTGTGCCAGAGACCTTACATCATTAAAGAGTCTCACTCATCTGTTCTTGCAGGCCATCCGGGGGTTCAGGGGACTCTGGATCTTTGTACTAGACACTATTGGTGGCCAGGCATGTCTTGGGAGATCCGCAACTTTGTTAAGGGATGCTCTGTCTGTGCACACGGTAAAAGTCAGCGTCGGCGTCCGGAGGGGGCCTCTGAGACCATTACCAGTGCCTTTTCGTCCATGGTTGCATTTATCGGTAGATTTTATCACTGATCTACCCAAGTCTCAGAAGTTCACCACTATCATAGTTGTTGTAGACTGTTTCTCAAAGATGGCTCATTTCGTGGCGTTAAAGAAGCTTCCTTCTGCAATAGAGTTTTCCAAGATTTTTGTAAAAGAAATCATTCGTCTACATGGGGTTCCCGAGAACATTGTATCTGATCGCGGTGTTCAGTTTGTTGCACAATTTTGGCGAGCCTTCTGTAGAAACCTGGGAACGTAGCTTTCCTTCTCGTCAGCATTCCAACCGCAAACTAATAGTCAGACTGAGCGGAAAAAACAGGATTTAGTGCAATATTTACGGTTGTTTGCTAGTGAAAAGGCTCATCAGTGGGCAGAATTCCTGCCGTTGGCAGAATTTGCACTAAACAACGGTACTTGTTCTTCCACTGGGGTATCTCTATTCCTTTGCGTATATGGTCAGCATCCTCGTTTCCTTACAGCTATTTCTACTCCGTCTGCCTGTCCTGCAGCTGATGTCGCCACAGATGCGCTGCAGGGGGTATGGAAAGAAGTACAGAAGAACCTGGAAGCAACGGGGCTCGTATGCAGTTGCTTACTGGGAGGAGTCTGTCAGTATCTGAACCGTACAGGGTGGGACAGAAGGTATATTTGTCTTCTAGAAATCTCAAATTGAAGGTTCCGTCTTTGAAACTGGCGCCGCGTTACGTGGGTCCCTTTGTCATCACGCGTGTAGTAAATCCGCTTGCTTATGAACTTGATTTGCCAGCTACATGGAGGGTTCATAGAGTTTTTCATAAGTCATTATTGAAACCTTTTGTCCCTTAGGTGAGAGTAGGGATCGCCGCCCAGTTGCCCGCCTGGGGTTAGCCAGGAGTGGAGGCAAATAGGCAGGGACAGGGATTGTGGGTGAGATCTAGGGCACCCGGGCTGGCGTATCAAGGGTAGTATACCGTAACAGCGTTGTTCTCCAGCATTTTTGAAGTTTTGACGAAAAGAGGTCAGGAAAATTTTCTGCTCCATGTGAAAGCTAGACACTACTTTTGAAAAAAAACCCAGGTTGGGTTTTAAAACTATCCTGTCGTCCAAGACTCTTAGATAAGATTCTCTACAAGACAGGGCCTGAAGTTCAGTAACTCTTCTAGCAGTTGTTATGGCCGTCAAAAAGGCCACTTTAATTGATAGATTTTCAAGAGAGATAGACTCAATTGGTTCAAATGGATGATGGCATAAGCTATCCAGAACTATATGAAGGTCCCAGGCTGGAATTGACTTTTTGATGAACGGTTTAAGTCTGTCCGCCCCCTGCAAAAACCTATGTATCCATTTATTTTTACTTAACTGGCGATTGAAGATCGAGCTAAGAGCTGCGACCTGAACTCTTGGAGTTCTGGGACTAAGACCCATGTCCAGACCATCCTGTAAAAATTCTAAAATTTTTGTCAAGTTAGGTTTATCCGTGTCTGGAACATGAGGTCTATACCACTGGGAAGATTTTTTCCAGACTTTAGAATATATTTTTGAAGTGGATTCTTTACGACTCTTAAACAGTGCTTCGATTACCTTGTCTGGAAATCTCTGCTTCCTCAGCCTATGCCACTCAGGAGCCAAGCTGCCAGCTTCAGAAGACTGGACCTTGGGACAGAAGGTCCTGCCTCAGGGGAAGTGCAATCGGACTATCTATGAGAAGGGATTTTAACAGCGGGTACCAAGATCTTTTTGGCCACGCAGGTGCTAATAGAATAACTCCGATTTGACTGTTGCAGATTTTTCTCAGGACTCGAGCTATCAGTGGAGGAGGGGGAAAGGTAATAGCCAGTTCCATCTCCCAATTTTGGGACAGAGCATCCAGTACCAATGGTCTGTCTCTGGTGTTTGGGGAATACAATTTCTGACATTCTGCATTGTTTTTGTCTGCAAACAAATCCGCTTGCAGGGAGTCCCACCCGGCTGTTAAAGATCAGAATATGTCCATATTCAGGGACCCGGATTTGATTTCTTCCAGCTCAGATAATCCGCAACCACATTCAGAGAGCCCTTTAAATGCACCACTGACAGCGCTCTTACATTCTCTTCTGCCCAAGCAAATATCCCTTTTGACAGGTGTTGCAGGTGAGGGTGCCTGGTTCCAAATGAAAGAAACTGCTGTTACATTATCGGATAAGATTTTGCCTCTGTCCCTGCAGCGCACCTCCTGCCTGGATTAATGTCTGCCAAATAGCTCTAAGTTCCCTGTAATTTTACGATAGGGAGCTGACGTAAGGTGACCATGAACCTTGTAAGTTACGATCAGCTATTTTCGCCCCAAACCTGATATACTAGCATCGGTAGTTATCACAATGGGTGGAGAAAAATCCCATGAAACTCCTTTCCTAAGGTTTTGCGGTGACAGCCACCAATTTAAGGATGTTTTGACCGCTACTGATAGTCTAAATTTTATGTCTAGGGAAGATTGATTTCTATCCCATGCTGACAAAATTCCTCTTTGTAGAATTTTGGAATGAACCCTGAACCAGCTGACCATGGAAAAACAAGCTGACATCTGTCCCAGAATCCCCATGGTCTCTCGCATCGAGACCCAATCTTTCCCGTGAAATTTTTTGATGGAAAGAATTAAGTCCATCCTTTTGCCAGAAGGCAAAAAAGAGTAACACTTACGGGAATCTAACAAAACCCCCCAAAAAACATTTTTGGTATCTGGCAGAAGGCTTGATGTTTCGAAGTTAATCAACGATCCCAGATCCGTAAGAAGACTCAGTGTCTTGCCTAAGTGTTGTTCCATGGTTTGGGCATTTTTTTGAAATAAGCAATAAATCGTCTAAATAAGGTACTAAACAGATCCCTTGATTCCTGAGGAATCCTATTGGCTCAATCATGATTTTTGAAAAAATTCTCAGGGCGGTTGAAATACCGAACGGCAGACATATAAACTGAAAATGGAACATTTTTGAGTTTATTTTAATTGTGAACTTAAAGGGGTTGTCCCGCGGCAGCAAGTGGGTCTATACACTTCTGTATGGCCATATTAATGCACTTTGTAATGTACATTGTGCATTAATTAAGAGCCATACAGAAGTTATTCACTTACCTGTTTCGTTGCTAGCATCCTCGTCTCAATGGTGCCGTCTAATTTCAGCGTCTAATCGCCCGATTAGACGCGCTTGTGCAGTCCGGTCTTCTCTCTGGTGAATGGGGCCGCTCGTGCCGGAGAGCTGGTCCTCGTAGCTCCGCCCCGTCACGTGTGCCGATTCCAGCCAATCAGGAGGCTGGAATCGGCAATGGACCGCACAGAGCCCACGGTGCACCATGGGAGAAGACCCGCGGTGCATCGTGGGTGAAGATCCCGGCGGCCATCTTGCTAAGGAAGTCGCCGCAGCACCGGGATTCTGGTAAGTACCAAACGTTTTTTTTTTTTTAACACATGCATTGGGTTTGTCTCGAGCCGAACGGGGGGCCTATTGAAAAAAAAAAACCCGTTTCGGTGCGGGACAACCCCTTTAAGATACTTTTGATAAGCTGAATGATTAGGTACATGAAAATACGCGTCTTTCAAGTCGATCGTACACATTACGCCTGACTGATTAATTAAAAGGAATCATAGAGTGGTGCAGAAAAGAACCATCGAATCCCGGTAATAAATCTTCCATCCTAGGCATACATGAAGACTCTCCGTGTCCTGTTGGGACAGGAAGAACACTGGAAAATAGCGAGGGAGGCATCCTTAAAAACTCTCCTCTTCTGTCCCAACAAGATCAAAGGGCAACCTCCATGTGTACCGTCAGGATGGATGTAGTGGGAAAAAACTTTTTGGGCCTCACTTAGCAAAACTGTCTAAAAGTAAGACCGTCTTTGTTGCCTAAAGCAAACAATCACAGCGCATTTTACCCCAGCAGTTTGAGAAATGAAAGCAGCGCTGTGATTGGCTGCTATAGGCAACAAGGACGGTTTTACTTTTAATTCCTGTTTCCATTTATATCAAATTTAAGTATCTGAGTGTCATTAAACGTAAGTTATGAGGGTTTTACATTGAGAAGATCATTTGTAAAAACTAGAATTGAGCAAACATACTCTGCCGAGCTTGATGCTCGTTCGAGTATTAGCGTACTCAATGGTGCTCGTTACTCGAATGAGCATGAAGTCGTGTTCGACCCTCCCCAGAGAGAGATCACGAATAGAGTTGAGCGAACGTACTCTGTTGAGCTTGATGCTCGTTCGAGTATTAGCGTACTCGATGGTGCTAATGGTGTTTGTCCCTGCCCCAGCGCGCATCATTTGAAAATTTTTGTTCTGGCAGGAAGGAGAAGGGAGAGATAGAGATAGAGACTCTCTTCCCCACATTGTAAACCAATGCTATCAAGGAAGCTTTATAGTTGGGGGCCCAGTTCCAGACTTTGCACTGGGGCCCCGCAGCTTCAAGTTACACCTCCGGGTATTTGTGCTATGCTTGAAGCGCTTCCAGCTTATTGCTTTGTCAGGATCTGGACTTTTTTTTTTTGCAATTCCTAAGTTGTAAAAAGGGTCACAAATGAGAAACGCCGTATGACTCCTCTGCACACGGCTGTTGTACGATTAGCCAGCGTGAACACCAAGCACCGATGTATTTAGTAAGAGATACAAGTGACATCACAAGTTTGTCACAACCAATGCGATCAGCTCTAATTGTAGCTCTTATGTAAGTGAGCCCGGTCCTCATCGCAACCGGAAGCTGGAGAGAACTCTACTTGGCCTCCGCAATCTTCCAATGAATGACTATATCACACGGACAGCAAAAATCTAGAAAAAAAACTGTGCTTTTCCCCAGCAGGTCTATCCCAGCATACTGAAGATTAAAGGGGCATTCTGGCCTAGTTGAAGTGATGACTTCTCCTCTGGACCAGCCATCAGTAATTGGAGGGCGGCGGTCTGCTACTCGGGATCCCCGATCCATCATCTCATTGTCCGGTCCGTTGTCATCAGCGAGTCACGGCAGGTAGTGGGAGCGAATACCGCGGCCCCCGTTAGCCGGATGTCATCATCAGCGAGTCACGGCAGGTAGTGGGAGCCCAGACTGTGGCCCCCGCTAGTTGGATGTCTGCATCGAGTCATGGCAGGTAGTGGGAGCGCATACTGCGGCCCCCCGCTAGCCGGGAGATTGTAGGGCCCCTCTCACAGACAGTGCCGTGATCTCACTTTTCCTTTCGGCTGACGGCGCAGTCTGGCCCTCCCCATCACGGATGAGGTGCGCTAAACATCAAAGATAGAAGAGACGCTGCTGGAAAGTCACGGCGCTGAGAGGCTCCGCTGGGAGCGCTATACGCCTGTGTGAGGGGGCCCCAACCTCGCGCAGAAGACGGCGGCAGGCGCTTACAGAACGCAGTGCGACATTGTGGAGATGAAACTGACTTTATGTAACTCTTATGTGATCGCCATTATCCATTGGATAGCACTGATCACGTGACCAAGGACCGCTCACCGCAGCCCCCCGTACCTGCTCCAGGCTGTCCGCCACCTCCGGCAGCCGTCACATCCACAGACCCCGCGGCTTTAACCCCCAGGACAAGCGTGTTTTTACGGCCCTGGGGATTTTTACGCCCGCTGTCGCTCGGCTGACCGGCTTTAGTATGGAGGAATAAACACGGAGCGCACGGCTGTTCCTTCGGGTATTTGGAGCGGATCCTCGGACTGAACGTGCCGTCGGCCTGATAGCCACGGCGCACGGAAGCGCCCAGCCCGCCAGACAGCAGCGAGGGAACGGCGCACGGAAGCGCCCAGCCCGTCAGACAGCAGCGAGGGAACGGCGCCCGGAAGCGCCCAGCCCGTCAGACAGCAGCGAGGGAACGGCGCCCGGAAGCGCCCAGCCCGTCAGACAGCAGCGAGGGAACGGCGCCCAGGCTGACGCAGTGATGTCATCACGGACAGCTGGCGCAGGAGCCCCTCCGGCATTTCATACACCATAGCCAACAGGTGGTCGGCGGAGCGGGACGCCCCTACACAACGGTCCGCCGATCGGATGCAGCGCTCCAGTTTGGCGCCACGTTCGCTTATCCCCATGAGCCGGGGAACCACCAGACTTTATAGCTAACATTCCGAACACAGACGCGCCGTCCGCCATTGATCACTGCCACCATCAGCCATGACACCCGCTGGTACTGGAGGTTTCCCTTAGTTTCCCCCATTCTGGGTCAGACCCCTCAGGACTTGTGCAGTCACCCCTCCTCACACCTGACTACAGAAGCCGTCAGCCTCCTCTGAGGGACAACAGGGAGGATCCCGTCAGCTGCGGCGGCGCCACCCTGCACTGATAACCCGGTGACACCGCAGCGCCTCAGCCCAACCGTCAGGGCAGCCAATGGGGAGCGTCCGCTCTGAGCCGCCCGCAGCCAATCAGCGCGCAGCTCTCAGTTTGACTCGTCCGCTCGCAGCTAGATAAACTTTACGCTGGGATCGGCCGCTCAGTCCCCAGAGATGGGAAGATTTCATGTGACGTCATAGGAACAGTGGCCAATCGGCGCTCTGTTCGTGCTTGATTGACGCCGCCGCCAGCCAATAGCGTGCAGCCGCTGGTATTTCCTGTATAGTAGTTTTTAATATGGCGAAGACTTACGACTATTTGTTCAAACTGCTTCTGATCGGAGACTCGGGGGTCGGGAAGACGTGCGTGCTGTTCAGGTTCTCAGAAGATGCCTTCAACTCTACGTTTATATCCACCATAGGTGAGAGGCGGCTGCAGTGTGGGAGCAACTAGTGGGAGTGCGGGCAGTGCCAGGGTGTGGGGGCAGTAAGTGCCCTGTGGCAGCAGGCTGGGGGGGTCAGGTCTGCCAGCTCTGTCACCACAGACACTTTATTTCCCATCATGCTCTGTCCGTGCACTTTGACCCCGCCGGGGACTGTCATGGTGGACACCTCGGCGCCCCGTGCCGCTGGTCGGTCGGCTTCTAAATCATCACCTGGAAATAAAGGTGGCGAGGACATGCAGCAAGTACCCCGTGCCCCCGCGCACACGTATGATCGTGGCGTGTATGTGCATGTAATTCCTGCCACGATCGGACGTGTTGCCACTTTTCTTACACGTATATTTCGCCCAATTTGTGTGTTCGGCAATATGGCCGCCTGTGGGAGGGCGGTACGGCGTATTCCTCGCACAATACGGTACACGGACGCGCCCGTATCAGACCGTGCCGGGTGCATTTAGAGCCTCTCTAGCTTGGAGGCCCACCAGTATGGAGACCCACCAGTATGGCCGCCCTTCAGCCCCGCAGAGGTGATCGCTCAGGTCTAACTGGATTTCAGATCTGCGCCGATACACTGCGACGCATCCCCTGCTCTTCTATGGCTGCATCACAGCACAGGATAAGCCCAGGGACTCGATGTCGGTGAGCGCCGGCGGCCGCCATATTGCTTGTCACGAGGTGACTGACATGATTAGACGCTCCAGACGAGGACGGCGCGGCGGGCTGAGGGGCGCGGGGCGCTCTGTGTTGGTCCTCTGAGGTAAACCACCTTTCCGTGAGCGGTTAGAGTAGCGTGGAGGCGGGCGTGTCCGCTGCGAGAGTAAACATGGCCGCTTCTACCTGCTTCACGTCTCGTAAAACTGGAGGAGTTTGAGCTGCTGGATGCCGACCACGCAGCCCCAGAAAGAATGTAGCCGGTATGTGTGTGCGCGCGCATGTAGCGGGTTTACATGCAGCGGGTGCGCGCGCATGTAGCGGGTTTACATGCAGCGGGTGCGCGCGCATGTAGCGGGTTTACATGTAGCGGGTGGGCGCGCATGTGGCGGGTTTACATGCAGCGGGTGCGCGCGCATGTAGCGGGTTTACATGCAGCGGGTGCGCGCGCATGTAGCGGGTTTACATGCAGCGGGTGCGCGCGCATGTAGCGGGTTTACATGCAGCGGGTGCGCGCGCATGTAGCGGGTTTACATGCAGCGGGTGCGCGCGCATGTAGCGGGTTTACATGTAGTGGGTGCGCGCGCATGTAGCGGGTTTACATGTAGCGGGTGTGTGCTGTTCTGGGGTCCCGGCTGGAGAGAAGGGGGCACGAGGCATTTACACTGAGTATAGCCCCTCAGTGTGACATCCGGCCCATATAATAGCGGTGTACAGCTGGAGCCCCCCGTCCACCCAGTGCAGCCCCCTTATCCCCAATGTGGATCCAGAGGAAGGCGAAGACCCCAATGAGGTAGAAGCCAATTTTCCCCATTTAAGGGAAGCAATTCCTTCCCGCCCCTCCTGGAGTTATTACTGACTATAACATATAATGTATCGCTGATGACAGCCGCCAGCCCCTCTTCTACTTTGTTACCAAGTCCACCATCACCGCCTCCGCAGGCAGAGCTCTGTACTCACTGCCCTTAGGCCAGGTTCACAAGGGACGGAAATCCCAAGGAAATCCCGCGGTTTGGCCGCACCGAAAAGCCACAAGATTTCCGTAGGAGAGCTGCAGATTCAAAACCCGCGGGTTTTGGAGCAGTTCGGCAACCGGCATTCCGTTGCAGCTTTCCCTCTCCATAAAGAGGAGCAAGGGCGCAACGTAAAGGAAAAAAAGAGAAAAAAAGGACATGCTGCAGCTGTCAATTCCGCGCCGCTTCCGCGCTCCATACATAGTTATTAGAGCGCCCCCTTGTTACAGTCCTGTGTATAATAGATGATGGAGAGATCTCTGTACTGACCCCTGATATATCTATACATAGTTATTAGAGCGCCCCCTTGTTACAGTCCTGTGTATAATAGATGATGGGTGAGATCTCTGTACTGACCCCTGATATATCTATATATAGTTATTAGAGCGCCCCCTTGTTACAGTCCTGTGTATAATAGATGATGGGAGAGATCTCTGTACTGACCCCTGATATATATCTATACATAGTTATTAGAGCGCCCCCTTGTTACAGTCCTGGGTATAATAGATGATGGGAGAGATTTCTGTACTGACCCCCTGATATATCTATACATAGTTATTAGAGCGGCCCCTTGTTACAGTCCTGGGTATAATAGATGATGGGAGAGATCTCTGTACTGACCCCTGATATATCTATACATAGTTATTAGAGCGCCCCCTTGTTACAGTCCTGTGTATAATAGATGATGGAAGAGATCTCTGTACTGACCCCTGATATATTATACATAGTTATTAGAGCGCCCCCTTGTTACAGTCCCGGGTATAATAGATGATAAGAGAGATCTCTGTACTAACCCCTGATATATCTATACATAGCTATTAGAGCGCCCCCTTGTTACAGTCCTGGGTATGATAGATGATGGGAGAGATCTCTGTACTGACCCCTGATATATGTATACATAGTTATTAGAGAGCCCCCTTGTTACAGTCCTGGGTACAGATAGATGATGGAAGAGATCTCTGTACTGACCCCTGATATATGTATACATAGTTATCAGAGCGCCCCCTTGTTACAGTCCCGGGTATAATAGATGATGGGGGAGATCTCTGTACTGACCCCTGATATATTATACATAGTTATTAGAGCGCCCCCTTGTTACAGTCCCGGGTATAATAGATGATGGGAGAGATCTCTGTACTGCCCCCTGATATATCTATACATAGTTATTACAGCGCCCCTTTTTACAGTCCTGGGTATAATAGATGATGGGAGAGAGATCTGTACTGTCCCCTGATATATCTATACATAGTTATTAGAGCGCCCCCTTGTTACAATCCTGGGTATAATAGATGATAGGAGAGATCTCTGTACTGACCCCTGATATATCTATACATAGTTATTAGAGCGCCCCCTTGTTACAGTCCTGGGTATAATAGATGATGGGAGAGATCTCTGTACTGACCCCCTGATATATCTATACATAGTTATTAGAGTGCCCCCTTGTTACAGTCCTGGGTATAATAGATGATGGGAGGGATTTCTGTACTGACCCCTGATATATTATACATAGTTATTAGAGCGCCCCCTTGTTACAGTCCTGGGTATAATAGATGATGGGAGAGATCTCTGTATTGACCCCTGATATATTACACATAGTTATTAGAGCGCCCCCTTGTTACAGTCCTGGGTATAATAGATGATGGAATAGATCTCTGTACTGACCCCTGATATATCTATACATAGTTATTAGAGCGCCCCCTTGTCACAGTCCTGGGTATAATAGATGATGGAAGAGATCTCTGTACTGACTCCTGATATATCTATACATAGTTATTAGAGCGCCCCCTTGTCACAGTCCTGGGTATAATAGATGATGGAAGAGATCTCTGTACTGACTCCTGATATATCTATACATAGTTATTAGAGTGCCCCCTTGTTACAGTCCTGGGTATAATAGATGATGGAAGAGATCTCTGTACTGACCCCTGATATATCTATACATAGTTATTAGAGCGCCCCCTTGTTACAGTCCTGGGTATAATAGATGATGGGAGGGATTTCTGTACTGACCCCTGATATATTATACATAGTTATTAGAGCGCCCCCTTGTTACAGTCCTGGGTATAATAGATGATGGGAGAGATCTCTGTATTGACCCCTGATATATTACACATAGTTATTAGAGCGCCCCCTTGTTACAGTCCTGGGTATAATAGATGATGGAATAGATCTCTGTATTGACCCCTGATATATCTATACATAGTTATTAGAGCGCCCCCTTGTTACAGTCCTGGGTATAATAGATGATGGAAGAGATCTCTGTACTGACCCCTGATATATTTATACATAGTTATTAGGCTCCCATAGGAAACTGATAATCGTCCCGTGCAAACTCATGCCGCGACTGAATGACAATTGTTTAGTCATTCAGTTCTTGCATGCAAAAAAACTGAATGGCGCGCCATTCTATGTAAACAGCAATCTCCTTACTGTGATCGCTCCCTGGCTGCTCAGCCTCCACGCTGGCAGCGCTGTGAGTGATGCCAGCGATAGTCCCTCTTGTGTAACAGCTCAGGAACAAGCATCACTGGGACGAGTTACCGGCCAACAGCTTGTTCCGTGTAAAAGGATCATTGCACGGCTGACATTTAGTGGAGAGTTTATTTCATCACTCTGCATCTCATCTGACCTTTCATTTTCCTCTGTAAATACACTAGAGAAAAACTAGTTAATAGATTTGCTTTCTTATCACACTCTTTTTTTTTTTTTTTCCTTACATTTAAGGACTCTTTCCCCCGAGTGTATATTGGTCAGCTGTTTTCACGGCCGGCTGATACACGCTGTGATCTGATGCATTAGATTCTAATGCATCAGATCACATGGCCGTATACCTGAGATGTAAAAGATGTTTTTATGTCGGGCCCAAAAGATAGTCCTGGATCTATCTTTTGGCCCGGAATACGTCGGCCGCTGCATGAAATCCTATGGTAGCAGTGGGCGACGTATTCCCCACCCATTCAGGCTCACCTCTTTTCTCCTCCCAGCTCGTTCTTTGCAATGGGAGGTGATGGGGGCAGAGCTAAGCAGCGGCCCATCCCGCCTCCTCCCATTGCTGGCTGTGGACAAGGGGTGGGATGTGGGTGGAGCTAAGCCTAGCTCCTCCCTGTCACACCATCTCCCATTGCAAAGAACAAGTGGGAAGGAGAAGAGGTGAGCCTGCAAGGGGAAGGAGGGAAAAGGGGCGACGGCATGGTAGTCTCAGTGTATATACGCCGGGACCCATGCCGTCTGAACGGGCGCACAGACGTTTGATTTGTGCGTCTGTTCACCAGTTTTATCTCTCCCAACATAACATATATCGGTCCACCGTGAAAACTATGGCCTATATACACTTTTGGGAAAGAAGCCTAATAAAGGGCCAACACCTTAGTATTATATTATTTATATCATTGAAGGGCAGCTTACCGCTCATACAACCATGATTCACTGTGTATTGTGCATGTGATGCGCGGCTGCGTATGGAGCCAATGAAAGTACACATGACCGTATATACGCACGTGGAAAAGATGGTAGCATGCTCTATTTCACCACGGTTAGGTTTTGCCTTTTTGTTTAAACTCTGTTTTTGCTGTTTATTGCCTCCTTGACATCTTTATTAAGCCACATAGTTTTTTTTCTTGTTCCTAACATTTGTTTCTGCATTGCACTCCCACATGTCCTGTCTTTGGGCATGCTCTCACATCGCAACTCCCATGGTCCTCGATGGGGCCGGCGGCGGCATCATGCAGCGTTAGCTAGGTGCGCGCGGTGAGATGTAATGTTTCCCCATTAAAAACCATTGGAGAAACTCCGCAACCCTGCGCCATGATGGAGGATCGCTACTTCCCCAAAGTGATGCATGGCGGTTTTGAGATAATAGTGCCTCCTATCCGTGGGGAAATCGCATATTGGTGAGATGGATATTGAGCCGTGATTCGCGGCCTGATATTGCACTTGTCCGTGTGGAGTTAGCCCCCCTCCATTGACATAACATAGCAGCCGTTCAGTACTGATTGGCTGCTATTTACACTGAGCGATCAGCTCATCGTCCAGCGTCATACACTGCATAAACCATGGACGATCAGCTGATCACTCAGGGTAAATAGCAGCCGTTCAGTATTTAACGGTCCCTATGTTAGGTAAATGGAGAGGGGTGGGGGACCGAGGATGAAATCTCCTGCAGCCGCCCTGCTGTGAGCCAGCAATCCTAACTCCCCTGCAGCAGCACCCGCAGCCAGTATGTGCGGGGATGAGGTGGCGGCATTGTTTGCCCGACACTCCTCCCATCTAAATGGGCCTTAAAGAAGTGCTTGTTTGGCTGCCAATCACACAGATTGTGGGCAAAAATATACTCCCTTGTCAGCAGCACATCTCTCCACATAAACAGTGCGATGTGCTGCAGACAAAATGCAAATGTATAGGCACAAGCAATCCCTTACCATTTATTTCCATGCTAGTGATCATCTGCCCCAGTCAGTAACGAGCACCAATCAACATGCTAAATGGTCTATTGGCACTCGTTAACGGGCATAGGATCTACCCCAATTATAACCACCCTTGGGCTGCCTTCACACGAGCCTATATATGCAGCTCTTTACCTGCATATATACACCGGCCATCAGAATGCCTTTATTCACATGGCCGGTGTGTATACTGTCGTGTGAATCCAGCCTAAGGGCTCCTTCCCATGAACAGATTTCCGCCGCGTAATTCGCGGCGAAAATCCGCTGCGTTGCCCCCTGCTATTAGGTTCTATTGAACCTAATAGCATAATGCTCACGGTGCAGAATTCCACCGCGGAATTCCGCACCGTGAAATCACCCGTCCTCACCTGCGGCATGCTCTATTTGCCGCGGGTGTATGCGTGGATGGCTTTCATTGCAGTCAATGGAAGCCGTCCGTTCACGCTATCTTCCGCTGTAGCACAGCGGAAGATAGCGTGAAAACGCTTCCCCGCCTACCGCCGCGCGTCATATGACACGGCCGGCCAGGGCATGTGACGCGGTGGGCGTGTCATGTGACACGGCGGCGGTGGGCGGGGAAGCGTCATGCCGGAGCGAGAACGCCGGATCCGCTGGCAAGTATGGGGTCTCTGGGGGGCGCTGTGACGGGCTTCGCCGCGGACTATTCCGCGGCGGAGACCGTCACGGCCGTGTGCAGCCGGCCTTAGGGCTCTTTCACACGGGTGTATTTTTCATGAGTATTTTGTGAGCTAAAACCAGAAGTGAAACACAGAGAGAAAGTATAATGGAAAGATTTGTATTTCTTTGTTTTTTGTTTTTTTTTTGGATCCAGTCTTGCTTTTTGACTCCCAAAATACTAATGAAAAATATGCCCGTGTGAAAGAGCCCCTAGAATAAGTAAAGGCCCTCTTACATACAATTATTGCTCAAAATTCGTTCAAACTGCTGAAAGTGAGCGTTAATCATTACGTGTAAAGGCAAGCAGTTGTGTACTATACATTCATTCATTAGCCAAGATTTTTGGACTGGCATAAAATCCATCATTTGATCGCTGGAAATTCTTTTAGGTTTGAATGCAGTTCGTTAAGTGTTTCCAGGGGCTAAGTGATGGCTTTGTATTGTTTTGCATATTCATTGAGTGCAGAATTTACTGCACTCACTGAATATGGAACGTGCTGCCAGATGTTTGCTCAGCTGGGGACAGTGTCTATGTGATAACAATCACCTAAACACATGCCAAGCTGAGGAAACAACTCCTGGAGGAAAACACAGGTGATTACAGCAATTAACTTGTTATTCAAAAATGTTGGTAGTTCGCTTGAAGTTCGTTCAGTCGTGTGGTTGTTTAAGTGATTATCTTTGCGTGTAAAAGGGTGTTTATGGTCCTCTTGCCACCATGTAGAACCTCACAGGAAGTGAACAGAAGCAAATGACCAAGTGCATTGTGCCTGGATTCACACTCGCCTTCCTCTTCAGACACCAACCTAGAACCCCAGTCCTACAAGGCAGCGGTGCTAGCCACTGGGCCACCAAGCTTCTTTCTCCTCTTGCTTCCTCCGATGAGCAGCAGTTGTATGGAGTCCGGGTAAAACTGGCCCAGTTCCTGCGGCAAAAACCAACTAGAAGTGGGGTGACTCCTTTAATGCGGCTCTTGAGGATCTCCACAGAAGTGATGTGAAGTGTTTCTTGAATCCAAAACTCCTCCCACGGGCGTGCCAGCCACACATGGCAAACCTGATGCCAATGTAGATAGTGTTGTTCTTGTTTGTTTCTTACTGGACTGCTTTATAAGATCTCTTTGGGGTGGGGGAGGGGCGACCGATCCTCTAACAGCTCGCTGAGGGTCCATCTCCGTTTACTGCCGACTCCTGCAGGTATTTTTCTCTAGGGCTACATCACTTTAATTGCATCCTTCCAAGCGCCTGTACTTTCCAGGGGGCGTGGCTAGGGGTGTGGCTCGTCACGACCCAATAGTAATAGCCCCCCATCTCGGTGACGTGAGTAGTAACAATGCCCCCCTTTATACTCGCATCAGGAATAATGCCCCCCTTATTACCTCGTCATTAACAAAAATGTCTCCTTGCTGCCCTCGTCATTAGCTACTTTGCTCCCTTGATGCCCCCGTCGATACAGATGTGCGCTGAGGGCGCCGTTGGGGACACCAAAAAACCAAAAATAAGGCCTCTCCGCCGCACTGGAAGCGATAACTGTTGATGTGCCGGGACTCGCCCTGGCAGAGCTGCCCCTGATGTCTGCGTGTCACCCACAGTGTCCACATCAAACATCTGTACGGGCCATTAACTCCTCAACACCACGGAGTTTGTCATGCGGTACTTGGCGGTCCTGCGCAGAATTGGCTCCAACAAAAGAATTTGAGTAATAATGGTTTAGTGTAAATGCCAAATAATGGCGCAGCATCCGCGCGCTTTTGTCGTTATCGCTGACTGTCAGCATATTAACCATCGCTGGTCTCATTACGTGTAAACGCTCCCTGCTCAGCGCTTCACATGGATGGTGAGAAGCCATGAAAACCCAGCGATCCCCTCCTACACAGCCGCTCACCTCCACATATGGCTCAGAGTCCGGGTAATCCAGCCCCAGTTTGGTTCTCCTGCTGAGTTATAGAAAAAAATGGCTTTAAATTGAAAATCTGCAAAAAAAAGGAACTGTTCTAATTTAATTCCTGTGAAACATCTAAAGGGTTAATCAACTTCCTAAATGCCGTTTTGAATACTCTGAGGGGTGCAGCTCTTAAAGTGAGTGCTTCATGGGGGTTCTGATATACGGGCTCCATCTCAGAACTGAATCCGCTTTTGAAATTTGCTAGAAAGTGTGAACAATTACTGATCAACTTCTATACGTTGTGACTGCGCTGTGAAGTAGGGCCGTGGGAAATGTTGGTTATTAACTATTTGTTGACTGTCTTACAAGGAGAAAAACTTAAAGGGGTTGTCCCGCGGCAGCAAGTGGGGTCATACACTTCTGTATGGCCATATTAATGCACTTTGTAATATACATCGTGCATTAATTATGAGCCATACAGAAGTTATTCACTTACCTGTTCCGTTACTAGCGTCCCCGTCGCCATGGTGCCGTCTAATTTCAGCGTCTAATCGCCCGATTAGACGCGCTAGCGCAGAAGGGTCTCCTCCCTTCTCTTGGGTCTCGGCACGAGCGGCGTTCTGGCTCCACCCCCTTCTACGCGTCATCGCATAGCTCCGCCCCGTCACGTGTGCCGATTCCAGCCAATCAGGAGGCTGGAATCGGCAATGGACCGCACAGAGCCCACGGTGCACCATGGGAGAAGACCCGCGGTGCATTGTGGGTGAAGATCCCGGTGGCCATCTTGGTAAGGTAAGTAAGAAGTCGCCGCAGAGTGGGGATTCGGGTAAGTACTAAACTTTTTTTTTTTTTTTAACCCATCCCTTGTGTTTGTCTCGCGCCGAACGGGGGGCCTATTGAAAAAAAACAAAAAACGTTTCGGCGCGGGACAACCCCTTTAATGTTTGAAAAGTTTCAGGAAATGATTTTTGTTTTACTTAATCAGGACAATTTATAGATGAAATGTTCACATAAACGACGGCGCTGCGCGAGAAAACCACCTCCGATCTGTCCTGTATTCACGCTGTTGTATGTCTGTTCATGCAGGAATACATCTTCACTTTTGCGCTGCTCTTTCTTTAATCCCGCTGTACAGACTTCCAACAAAATACTGCAGAATCCTTTTCTTTAATGAGGAGCTGAGATATTTAGTAAAGCAGAGCCGGCGGCCCCAACTGCCGGAGCCGGATAGAAGCCTCTACTTTACACTTCCTCCGCTGTACGCTCTTGGGTCCGCCCCTGTGCATGTAATACTGGGTGGTTACGATGCACAGAGGGCACTTCCTCAGTAGCTGCACTGTCAGCAGGAAGAGCTATGGAGACCTGCCGATGAGAGCGGAGGATGTAACGGCACAGCGGTGGCAGACCGCTCGCTGCATGGGAAGACGTAAGGAGCGAGCTGTGACCCCTGCCAGGTACATGCGATCACATCCTGCTTCCAGGCCTCAGCCATCCTGTAGGTGTTATTTGTGAGTTGCGCTTTTTGCTGGTTTCGGTAGTGTGGAGATCATTATGAAATGGGTATATTCTGCGTTCGCCGCCGCCGCGCACATCTTTCCTTTAGGCGGAAGGATATATAGCACAACTATGCGTAGACGCTGGCGGTTGTAATGCCCGTCTGGCACAGTGTAACTGCAAATAGAAGGACTGCACGGCGCTGGTCAAAGGCAGTATGTGGTCCCATTACTGCTTGGCCGGACTGGAGCGCACCCCACAAGAGGAAGGGAAGCCAGATTAATCTTGGGGGGCTTCTCCACGGAGCGATCTCTCAGAGCTCTTGTTTATACAAGGCAGATAGATCGTTCGCTCGCAGGTCGTTCAGTCGTTCACATAGAGGCAGCATTAGTTCTGATGGCGGGTCTTGTATCGGTAGCCACATCTGATCTATGTCTTCATTAACACTTTATCTTCTTACCGCAGGTATTGATTTTAAAATCCGGACTATAGAACTAGATGGCAAGAAAATTAAGCTACAGATATGGTAAGTAGTTCTGAAGTGCCCTGTTTACCCCAGTAGTAGCCCGTAACGGGCAGTGCCAACCTGTGCCACGTATGTGTCCTGTGAAATGTGGAGTTAAAAAGCGGAACTAATTTTCTAAAGCAGTTGTGGGGTTTGCGCAGTGATTTCCATGGTCAGCCAATCCATAGGGTTACTATAGGAGAAACGGACACTCCATGTTACAGAGCAGCAAAACTGCATCACTTGAGCGCCCGCGGGGCAAGACAGATCAGAACACTGATTGGTAATGCAAAGGGAAAGTTCCAGCGATGCCCGTAGCTGCGGAGAACGTGGCTGCTGTTCACACAGAACATTGGTAACTTAGGCCTCCTGCCCACGGACGGATATTTGCTGTGGAAGTCACGGCGGGCGTCCGCACCGCGGATCCGCAGCAAATGGCTCCCTTGATTCTTCCTGTACACTTGCAGAAAAATCCCAGCATGCTCCACTTTTTTTCTGCAGATTCCACGCAGATTGCTTCCATTGAAGTCAATGAGAGCTGTCTGATCCGGCTCTTGCCTAATCACATTGCAGCAAAGGTCGCGGAAGCAGGAGTTTAAAAATATATATATATTTTTTTTAAAATCTGCACTGCGCGTGTCCAAGAGCTCGCCGTGCCGGACCATCCGCGGTACAGATGGGGCCAGAAGACAGCAGGTACGCATGCACGCCGCTGCTCCCAGGGCTGGATTCCGCATGCAGGATCCAGCCCTGCCGTGTGCAGCCGGCCTTGGTCATACAGACATCCTAAAAACGTAAGTATTTCAGCGAGAGCAAGAATACTTTTTCATTTTCAACATTTTCTAGAAGCCAATTTCTTTTTTTAGTAACCCCGTACAATGAAGAAACGGCAGCAACTAAATAAGGCAGGAAGCTCTTTGATAGTAGAGGTAGAAGCCAATTTTCCCCATTTAAGGGGGAAAATTCCTTCTTGTGTCCAATCTGTCAATCGGAATAATCCCCGACCCTCCTGAGTGCTCAGTAATATAACATGTAACATTGTAACGCTCAGGAAAGACGTCCAGACCCCCCTTGTACTCTTTTATCGTATCACCATCACCACGTCCTCAGGCAGAGAGTTCCACAGTCTCACTGCTCTTACAGTAAAGAACCCCCTTCTATCTTGGTGTAGAAACCTTCTTTCCTCTAGATGTAGAGGGCGCCCCCCTTGTTACAGTCACAGCCCCTCCTCTCTTGATCTTTGCATTGGTAATAGTAGGATTGGATTTAGCGGCTGCCATATTGTAATTCACACCGGACTGTTGACAACAACTTTAATAAAGATCCAAAACCCCGTTGTCTGTCGTCCGGGTTCACCATGGCATGTGAATGCTAGCAATAGTGATGATACAATGCAGTACAGATGTACTGCAATGTATTATCCTAGCAATCGTATGATCATCATGGGTTCAATTTTCCTACAAGGACATAAAAAATGTATAAAATAAATAAAAATAGTGAAGAAAGTTTAAAAAAAAAAAAAAAGTAGCCAAAGATGGCGGGCATTTCACTGTAAAAGATGTACCCCAAAATGGTACCAGTAAAAACTACACAAAAAACCAGCCCTCGTATGGCCGTGTCGACGGAATAAAAAGTTATGGCTTTTGTCATTAAGCCCAAAATCGGCCATGTCGTTAAGGGGTTAATGAGACTGTGTTCAGGATATTGGACTCTCCCTTGTAGGTTTTATTCTCCACTTGAAAGGTCCTAATTCTACTTGCAGGGAGGAATCTGCATCCTCATCGGCTCTACCTGTCAGATAGAAGATAGTTTGGTGTTGGGATGGGGTAGTAGCTTAATGAGCATCCCGTCCCTGCAGGTCGGCATAGCCTTATCGGAGGGCTGTACCTGGGTGGGGTAGTTGGGACAGGTGTGCACAGAGGGGCTCTGCATGGAAGTCTGTAGCAGATTACAGCTGTATGGCCTCATGCACACGGGGGGATTTTAGCTACGAAATCCGGGTCTGAGGCCCACACTGCGGATCCGCAGCAATCGCCCTCCATAGTATGCTATGGTAAACGATTCCGCACACACACGAGCGGAAACCAAGTGCGGTTTCCGTTTGTGGATGAAAAGTCGCAGCGGGATTCATTGTACTGCGGTTCCCGCATGGATGGCTTCTATTGAAGTCAGTTGGAGCCTTCTGACCCGCAGCCTAGCAATGGACATTGAGGGCGGGCCGCGGGAAAAGCAGGAGTATAAAAGAAAAACTGTTCTGCGCGTGTGTGCCGGCTCGCCGTAGGACCATCCGCAGTACAGGAAGAGGAGGACAGAAGCAGGTAGGCATGGACGGCGGCTGGGCACAGGGTCGGATTCGGCTGCGGGCTCCCACCTGGGTGCATGCTACCTATGGGTGAGATTGGAACATGCGGTGACGTTTTCTCATCCGTGCTGCTTTGTTTCTGTTTTCGTTCCATATTGTTTTCTGAAATGTTCTTTTTGAATTCGTATTTAGTAACTTTTTGTTAAAGAATGAATTTCTGCTACTTGTTCCCATGCTGCAGACATATGTGTGATAACATGTTACACGTGTGACGCTAACTCTTCTTGCGGTTTTCACATCTAGGGACACAGCTGGACAAGAAAGATTCCGAACTATTACGACTGCGTATTACAGAGGAGCAATGGTAAACAATGGCGCATTATAGAAGTAGATATGAAATCTATTCAGGGAAGTGACCTGCCTCCTCTAGTATGGCTGCAGGACAGCGAACTGTGTAGTTTCTGAACAATCTCTGGCTTTCAGACTCAAATCTGTCCTTGATCCCATAAGTTATCGTAGCTTTCCATCTTCAAGGGCTTAAACACACGAATGTGGGCGCAACTACGCTCGCCGCTACGGATATTCTTCCCCTTCGCCATCTTTGCTAGAGCGCAGAAGTTCAAAAAAGTCACGAAGATAGATTTTGTTTTTCTCCCTTGCACAATGTATTCGCTACATGCGGGATGATCGGGCATGTTCTATCTTTTCTTGGCCAAGAAACCCCAATGATGAAACTGAAACCAATGAACCCCTTTTGAAATTGGGGGTTTTGTTTTGTCCCGTTATACGGCCGTAATTATGAGAGAAAAACGCGCTCGTGTGTTTTTTGTGGTAAGTCCGCCTTCACACAGACGCACGAATCTCACACATACATGAATGGGGTCAAACACATGAGCGATGCTTTTCTGCGTGGTGATGCTGTGCAGGAAACAAATCGCGGCGTGTTCTATCTTTGGGGCGCTCTCACATTGCAGCGGTTGCCTACAATGGGGCGGGCGGCAGCATGGCGCCATGTTCTAGGTGATACGGGGCTGCTTTGCCATGAAAACGTCTCTCAGCCATGAGGATTTCACATGGAGGGGGGTGGGATTGGTGGCTCCATATCGAGCTCACCTGTGTGAAGGTAGGGAGCGTTCACACAACATTCCTGCAGATGCTGAGGGTTTCCATTATGGGGTTCTATCTCAAATGCCTGAAACGGAGACCCCCTTGGTCCCTGTTTCACAAGGATTCTACTAGGGTCCAGTATTTTAGGATGAAGCGTGAACAAGAGGCAGCCATGACCAAGTCACGGCTGCATCTCCCGTTTGTGTGCCTGTGTCCAGCGAGTATACACTGAGGCCAGGATACCATCGAGCGGGGGGAGACAGTTTAGCACTGGTAAACTACCTCCCCCTTTCTGCCCACTCGCCGACTCTCGCCAGGGGCAGGGGCGGGAGCTAGTGTGCTAAATGACTCCTGTTCCACCCCCTTGTATTGCAAACAGCCGGCAAGGGGGGGAGAGAAGGAGGGAACGGGGTGGGAGTTTAGCAGTTTACCTTTTTCGGCAGCTGTCATAGGCTCCCATAGGAGTCTATGGGAGTCGCCGCTGTATTCTGGCCGAAAGGTAGTTCCTGAATTATCTTTTCTGCTGACCTAAAAACACCCAACCGGAATGCGCACCGTATGCGCTGTCTTTGAGGGCCGGATGTTTTTACGCCACAAGAATATGCCCATCTGAACTGATGTATTGTAGACCAATGCATCAGATGGGCAGCGTATATCGGCCGACTGTGAAAGCGCGACTGATATACGCTCGTATAAAAGAGCCCTTAATGTGCCAAAAAAACAAGAAAGCAGGCAACATTTGGGCTGAGACGTTGCTTGCCTTCTTGTTTTATGGAATGAACATGGAACAATAAAGATTTTTTTAGGATTTTACTTACTGTATATACTTGAGTATAAGCCTAGATTTTCAGAACCTTTTTTTTGTGCTGAAGAAGCCCCCCTCGGTTTATACTTGAGTCAAGAAGGGCTTAAAAAACCTCCATACTCCCCTCCCAGCCGGCGTCTGTGTCTCCGGTGGCGGTGCAGCAGGCTGCTTGAATTCTCTCCGCTGTCATCCCCCACTGTCCTCTTTCTCGGCTCTGCCATTCCCCGCCATCAGTGCTTTGTAAGTAAGAGCTGTGATTGGATGGAGCGTCAGCCAATCATAGCCGGTGCTCGATCATTCACAGCCAATCAAGCTGCCTTAGAATTCTCCCTGCTCGGCTTTCAAATCCCCTGCCGTCAGTGCTGTGTAAGTAAGCGCTCTGATTGGATCGAGCGCCAGCTGTGATTGGCTGGCGCTCAATCCAATCACAGCGCTTACTTACACAGCACTGACAGAGCCGAGCAGAGAGGACGGCGGGGATAACATCAGGGAGAATTCAAGCAGCTTGTTGCACAGACACAGACGCCGGCTGCGAGGGGAGTATAGAGGGTTTTTTTTTTTACCTAGTATATACTCTAGTCAATAAGTTTTCCCAGTTTTTTGTGGTGAAGCTTATTGTCTCGGCTTATACTCGGGTCGGCTAATACTCTAGTATATACGGTAATCCCTCCATGCTGCCACTCTTTGCATTACTTTGGATTGTCTATTGAGTCTGGAGGCTCTGACTTGTTTGTGACTTGCGTTTTTTCCACCTCCCCTGAGGGGGTTAATTTGAGTGCTGCTGGATCCTTTCTTCTGTGGACCCTCCTATCTTATGTAACCGTATTCCCACACTTATGGATTGTTCATTGATCTGAGTCGGGTGTTTTCCTTTGTATTGCAGGGCATTATGTTGGTATACGATATAACCAATGAAAAGTCTTTCGACAACATAAAAAACTGGATCCGAAATATTGAAGAGGTGCGTGCTCCTAATATTAATTGGGATTTGCAGTCATCCCAGAAATGTTGTTGGGTAATCAGTAAATTACTAGTTTATACTGACCAAACTAATGCTTTCACTAGACAAGACCAAGCAAAGCTGGACAACAGGTAGTTCACACTTTTTAGTAATTGCTGCCAGTTGTGCATAAGGCCCCTTTTGAATTGTGGAATCCGAAATCGTCTCCCGCGCAGACTATTTGTGGCATTCTGCGCCAATTCAAACCAGTGGAGCACATTCACACGAGCGGACAGCGATTTGTGATCCACTTGTGGAGGAATTTCTCAGCATGCTCCATTGTCATGCACGGACGGTTTTCATTGAAATCAATGGAAGCCATCCGACCGCAGCCCATCCACAATTGACATTGCAGAAAGGTCACGGGACCCGCGCCATCTCCTAGGAATGGCGCGGGAAAGATAAACATTTGAAGAAAAATTATACTGCGCATGTCTGACAGCTCACCAGCCGGACCACCACAGTACAGAAGACAAGAAATTACAGGTACCCACGGACGCCAGACAGGCACAGAGGGCAGATTTTGCTGCAGGATCCCTGATTTGGCCTTGTTATCACACTAACCCTTAAGGACGTAGCCTCTTTTTTTTTCTTTTTCTTTTAAAGGTTGTTGTTAAAATGTATCTCTTTATTAGTTCCACAGTGCAGTGTAAATTAATGCATTCGCTTTATTGTACGGAACATTACAGTTGTGGATATACAGATATATATATTAAAGGGGTTGTCCCGCGAAAGCAAGTGGGGTTATACACTTCTGTATGGCCATATTAATGCACTTTGTAATGTACATTGTGCATTAATTATGAGCCATACAGAAGTTATTCACTTACCTGTTCCGTTGCTGGCGTCCTCGTCTCCATGGTGCCGTCTAATTTCAGCGTCTAATCGCCGGATTAGACGCGCTTGCGCAGTCCGGTATTCTTCTTTTCTGAATGGGGCCGCTCGTGCTGGAGAGCGGGTCCTCGTAGCTCCGCCCCGTCACGTGCCGATTCCAGCCAATCAGGAGGCTGGAATCGGCAATGGACCGCACAGAAGACCTGCGGTCCACCGAGGGTGAAGATCCCGGCGGCCATCTTCACAAGGTAAGTAAGAAGTCACCGGAGCGCGGGGATTCAGGTAAGCACTATCCGTTTTTTTTTGTTTTTTTTTAACCCCTGCATCGGGTTTGTCTCGCGTCGAACGGGGGGGGCTATTAAAAAAAAAAATACCCGTTTCAGCGCGGGACAACCCCTTTAATGTATTTATTGATTCAGTTTTACTAATTGAAATTTTTTTTATGCACACTTATATATTCTGATTTCTCATAATATACTGCAGTACCTTTGTATTGCAGTGTATTATTACTGTACATTGTCTGCCATGGCAAGCCTGGATGCCACTGTTAATCTCTGACGGAGCTTTCTATATGCACTAACCACTTAAATACCACTTCTCAGTATTGATTCTGGCATCTAAGGGCTCATGTCCACGGGGAAAATAAGAATTAAAATCCGCAGCGGATTTTAACTCTTCTCCCGCGCGCGGATCCGCACCCCATAGGGATGCATTGACCACCCGCGGCTAGATAAATACCCGCGGATCGTCAATAAAAGTGATTTAAAAAAAAAATGGAGCATGAAAAAATCTGGACCATGCTCCATTTTCATGCGGGTCTCCCGCGGGGACGGCTCCCGCGGGCTTCTATTGAAGCCTATGGAAGCCGTCCGGATCCGCGGGACACAAAAATCATATTTTACTTACACGCTCCGGTTCTTCTCTTCGGCGCCGCGCCATCTTCTCTCAGTCGCGGCCGGATCATTTTGCTTCGGCCCGGCGCATGCGCGGGGCACGTCACCGACGTCATCATGCACATCCGCCGAGCCGAAGAATGAAGATCCGGCCGCGACGAGAGAAGATGACGCCGCCGCGAAGAGAAGAAACGGAGCGGATGGGAGGTAAGTTTATTCTCATTTATTGTTATTTTCAGCGCTCATGTCCGCGGGGCAGGAGGGACCCGCTGCAGATTCTACATGTAGAATCCGTAGCGGGCCCAATTTTCCCCGTGGACATGAGGCCTAAGGGATTACACAGCTGAATTGAATCACCTTCAATACCAGCTATTACTGCAGTGTACCACCGCTGTATAATGCAGCTGGTACCTACAAGTGATGCTCCTGGTCTCTGCCATACGCGTGCTGCTTCACCCCTTTTCCCCGCCTGACTGTACCTGACTTGGGATATGTTCTCATCACGTGTAAATGTGATTATATTGCCCTGCAGCGACATTACTTGATGATCCGTTAACAATATTGATTGCATCTAGGTGGGCTACTCTTGTATCTGTAGCATCACACCGTCTTATCTGCTGAGTTGCCTCCCTCCCCCTTTTTCTGCAGTTGTGTCCTTGTTGTAATGTTACATCCAGGCGTCCTGTACCTGTATGACCACACTGTATCCATCAGCTTGTATTTGATGCTTGGCCCTCATCTTACACACATGGACTCCCCTGTTCTGATTTCTTACACAATTCTGTTCTCTGTCAGTTTAGCGGTTTTATGACCTTTTCAGAGGCGCACTGATCGCTTATTCTAGTGATTGTGTTGTCTGAACATTGTTTAGTTTGTTTCTAAATTTGTGCTTCTATATTCATATGTGTTTAATAAAGTTTGCTACAGTAACCTTCCTTTTGGCTACATTAACCCCTTCCTGCCCCAGAACGTACCGATACGTCCTGGGAGCCTGGTACTTCCCGCAACAGGACGTACCGGTACGTCCTGGGGATAGCGCGAGATCACATATGATCCCGCGCTGTCCCGCTGCAACAGCGGGGGGACATCGGAGATGTCATCGCGAGAGCCCGGCCTGTCACCATGGCAACAGGACGCCAGGCACTGGCGTCCTGTATTGCCTATGCCTATGATCGCTGTATAAGCGATAAGGCATGGCAGAGCAGCGATCATAAGCACAGTGCTGCAAGTCCCTCAGAGGGACTCAAATAGTGTAAAAAAAAAAGAAAAGAAAAAGCCATACATTCCCCAAATGGAACCAACAAAAACTACAGCTCGTCTCGCAAAAAATAAGCCCTCATAGAGCTCCGTACATAGAAAAATAAAAAAGTTACAGGACTTTGAATGCAGCTATAGAGAAAAAAAAAAGATTTCCAAGAAAAGGGTTTTTATTGCAAAAAAGTGTAAAAACCTAAAAAAAATATAACAATTTTGGTATCGTTGTAACCGTACCGACCCGCAGAAAAAATTTAGTGTGTCATTTATGCTGCATGATTAACGCTGTAAAAAAAAAATCTGTCAGAATTGATGCGTTTTCTCTCCCTGTTATCATAAAAAAAATAATAAAAGTTTTACGATATAGTCTATGTACCCAAAAGTGGCACCGATTTTAAAAACTACAGCTCGCCACGCAAAAAACAAGCCCTCATACGGCCGCGTCCACGGAAAAATAAAAGTTATGGCTTTTGAAAAATGGAGATGGAAAAATAGCAAAAATCGCCAATTTATTTATTTTTTTGCCCTCTTCTGATAAGTTATGGTCCTGAATCGCATAGGTTCCATTTATGTCTGGATTTTATTGAGGTTTTAAAAGGGTTTTCCAATGAAAAATATTGTTTCTAGTTAAATCAAGTCCATAATTACACACATTTTTGTTTTTACACTTTCTTTTCCTATGTATTCCAGGACTTATGTTAGAATAGCGCCACCTGCTGTTTTTATTCCGTATTCACCTCTGTCATTTTTTCCAGGGTGGTGTCACTTCTGTCTGCTCCACTAGGTATGTGAAGGGATCCCTGGTGGAGAGCGGCTGCTACTGAAGTTGCTGCAGCTTCTCTGATGTCAGAAGAGATGCTGATCCATGGCGGGGATGCTGTTTCACTCTCCTGTCAAGCAGAGGAGATGTGGAAGGTGCAGAAGCTGCCGCTCATGACAACAAGCATCCCTCCAAATACCCAGAGGAGCAGAGAGAGGAGCAAGACCATGTGTGACCACCAGGGACCAATTCATTCAGGTGGACACAGAATAGAGACAGCAGGTGGCGCTCTTCTGACTCTAGTTCTGGAATATCTGGTGACTAAGAATTTTTTTTTTTTTTTTAAAGAAGTTTAAAATTTATGGGCGGAATTTGTGGATTTAACTATAAACAATATTTGCCATGGGACAACCACTTTAAGAAGCCTTCAATAAAGGAAGATTTTAAAGGGGTTGTCCCGCGCCGAAACGGGTTTTTCTTTTTTTCAATAGGTCCCCCGTTCGGCGCGAGACAAACCCGATGCATGTGTTAAAAAAAAACAAAACAAACGTTTAGTACTTACCCGAATCCCCGCGCTGCGGCGACTTCTTCCTTACCTTAGCAAGATGGCCGCCGGGATCTTCACCCACGATGCACCGCGGGTCTTCTCCCATAGTGCACCGTGGGCTCTGTGCGGTCCATTGCCGATTCCAGCCTCCTGATTGGCTGGAATCGGCACACGTGACGGGGCGGAGCTACGAGGACCAGCTCTCCGGGAGAAGACCGGACTGCGCAAGCACGTCTAATCGGGCGATTAGACGCTGAAATTAGACGGCACCATGGAGACGAGGACGCTAGCAACGGAACAGGTAAGTGAATAACTTCTGTATGGCTCATAATTAATGCACGATGTACATTACAAAGTGCATTAATATGGCCATACAGAAGTGTATAACAGCACTTGCTGCAGCGAGACAACCCCTTTAATGTTTTCTGAGTTCCAATCCGCACTTTAGGGCGCGTTCACAAGAGGCGGATTTGCCGCAGGACTCGGCACAGAACATCTGTGGCATTTACAGTAGTAGCAAAGTGGATCAGATGTTTAAAATCTTGTTCCTGCGCCGCTGAAGAAAAGGGATGAGCCATGTCTATCTGGACATGAGATAAATGTGTGTCCTCCTTTATGGAGGAGTGCTGCCAGCTGTACCCCCAGCTAGTATATTACAGATAGAGGCCCTAGATTACAGTATCCCAATATATAATGTCACATTCAGTTTAGGATTAACCCTGGATAACGTTTAATCGCTGATCACTCCAGCAGACCAAAGCCGGGCGCATGACTCCTTGAGAATAGGGCTGAGTCTTAGTTCTGCATACACGGTAACGCTTGATGTGTTCTCTTACAGCACGCCTCAGCGGACGTCGAAAAAATGATTCTTGGCAACAAGTGTGACGTCAACGAGAAACGGCAAGTTTCTAAGGAGAAAGGAGAGAAGGTAGGAGAGTGCGAGCGAAACCGATTACAGAATACCTCAAGACCACTGAGCAGCCCTGTTATACCATAGTGATAGGGGGGCTCTCTTCCCAATTATATTGGGGACAGATCTCCTGATATTCGCTTCTCTTCTATATGCGGCAAAAGAAAAATGATCACTACTTTTTATTTCATTTTAAAAACGGCAAAAAAAAATCTTTGCCATGAATTACTTAGGAGGGGGATACCTTGCAGTTGTGGTTCAACCCCATCACTGCTGAGGCCCCACCGATCTCAAGAATGGGGGTTTCTTGTCTGCTCTCCTCCTCACTGTGGGCTTACTGCAACCCTGTTGAGGAGAAGACTGAATGGGAGCACTCCATGCACTTTCAATGAGACTGCGGAGGTACTCCAGCAGGTACTGTCCGCCCCATTGAAATGAATGACTGCGTATTCGGCCAGCGCTGCATTCGCAGTGACATCACTGCTTAGGGAGAAGCAACCCCCACAGTGACCAGCAGAGGGGGACACGGGAGTCCCATTCTCAAGATCGGCAGGGGTCTCACAAGTTCTCTCCAATCCTATGGCTAGAGGATAACTTGCAATTGTGGTACGACCTCTTTAAGATTACCTTTCCTTTCCAGTAGAGCCCGGTGTTCACACATGCAGTTTGCTGCAAATTTTTTTTGCAGCAGATGAACAGCAAATCTGGAGAGGAAGCTGTGCGCCAAATCTGCACCACTCAGTGCGCAGTCCACACTGACACTACAGAGCATACATGTACATGCTGTAGATGTAATATCGGCACCGCAGGGCGGTCCTGCTGCAAATGTTGTGTAGCACTTTACTTCACCATGTGAAATCTTTTTCCTTGACCTGTGTCTGCGTGGCTCGTACGGGAAATGCTGCTGATATTCCTATGTGGGAATCTTGTGTGGATGTACTCTAAGGCAAAGTGAACTATAGGACACGGAGTGCCGGAGTCATGGCTGGAGCTTTACAACGCCCACAAAGCAGAAGGTCCGCACATGGAGCATCATGGATTGGGCACAGGAGGGGAATCTGGAATGGCCAGTGAAAAATCTTCAATGATTTTTCATGCAGTTTAGCAGTTTTCTAGCTTCCGGCTCTCTTCTATAAAGTGTCACTGTAATTTTGATATAGTCCTAAGCAATGAATGGATCGCAGCACACGTGTCACCTGTCAAACTGCAGGGAAGATATTCCTCTCCAGGGGGTGCTCGCTCTTGCAGGTCCTGGATCCTGGACCGTATTCCAATAGCGAAAAAAGAGTAAGCAAGAGCAGCACTCAGGGGTTGATTCCAAAAAACCAAAACTTTATTGCCCACAACGTTTCAACTCTTGCTCAGAGAGTCTTTGTCAAGTGCTAGGTTACATACACACATGCCAACATTAAATAGTCACCATGACCCCACCTCCACCAATCACATACATAGAGACATCATCATATTACATTAAGTCCACCTTCATTGGGTGAATCAGTTTCACATCACCGGTGCAGCATAATCAACTTAATCTAGCAATAATGTTTTTTCAACCTCACATGTGGTTCCAACAGGCACTAGAGAGGTCGCACGTTGATGACATCACTCCTCTCCAGGGCTCACATCCATAGTGTCACAGAGTTCAAACAGTGTGTTCCTCCTGCCTCCGTCAGAGTCAGCTGACAGGTCACATGATCGGACCCTGCACCGGGCTCCTCCCACATGCACCGGCCGCTGTACCCTACAGTATCGTGGGACTCCTGTAGTTTGTCTATACGATGTGCATCATTCTCAGCTGACCGGCCACGTGATCGGAGCCTCCACCGAGGAACACACTGTTTGAACTCTGTGACACTATGGATGTGAGCCCTGGAGAGGAGTGATGTCATCAACGTGCGACCTCTCTAGTGCCTGTTGGAACCACATGTGAGGTTGAAAAAACATTATTGCTAGATTAAGTTGATTATGCTGCACCGGTGATGTGAAACTGATTCACCCAATGAAGGTGGACTTAATGTAATATGATGATGTCTCTATGTATGTGATTGGTGGAGGTGGGGTCATGGTGACTATTTAATGTTGGCATGTGTGTATGTAACCTAGCACTTGACAAAGACTCTCTGAGCAAGAGTTGAAACGTTGTGGGCAATAAAGTTTTGGTTTTTTGGAATCAACCCCTGAGTGCTGCTCTTGCTTACTCTTTTTTCGCTATTGTGATTTTGATATAGGGTATTATGGAAGGATGTAGAGGGCACACTGGGTGGGACTTTGAACATTTTCTGAAATGGGGCCAAGCACACCCCTTGCATCTCCACACCCCGGATGTCATATCTGTCGGGGAAGGTAATGACCGTGACACTTAAAATATCTCCGCACCTTTCCTCCAAAATGTCACCAACCGTCTGTCCGCTGTCTCTAGCACTATGTCCTCCCTTCTTCTCAAACTTAACCTCTCTAAAACTGCACTCCTTGTTTTTCCTCCCTCTACCAGCAGACCCCCCCAACATCTCCATATCAGTATCTGGCACCACCATAACTCCCAGACAGCACGCTGCCTTGGGGTCACACTGGATTCTGGCCTCCCCGTTAGCCCCCCCCCCCCCCATAGACAATAACATGCCCACCTACACCTCAGGAATATTGCTAAAAAACGTCCGTACCTCATAACAGACACACTAAAGACACTTGTTGTCTCCCTCATCCACTCCCGACTTGACTACTACAACTCCCTGCTCGTCGGCCTTTCCCACACCAGATTCTCCCCTCTCCAATCCATACTAAATGTGGCAGCGAGGCTCTTCTTTTTATCCAGTCGCTTCTCAGATGCCTCTGCACTATGCCAGCTGCTGCATTGGCTGCCCGTCCACTACACCACTCAATTCAAACTAATCGCCCTCACCCACATGGCACGACACCAACGTACATCGCCTCCCTCCAGTCAGTGCACCACCCAGCCCGCGCGCTCTGCTAACTCACTCAGACTAAACACCCTTCTAATATGAACCTCACATGCTCACCTCCAGGGCTTCTCTAGAGCAGCGCCCATCCTATGGAACGCTCTACCCGGAAACATCCGGCCAATCCCCGACTCGCAGAACTTCAGACGGGCCTTAAAAACGCACCTCTCCAGAGAGTCATACCAATCCTCCTGATCTAGTCCCCCACCCCCACAATATGCCACCTGCCCCTCCCTATGGCTTTCCACTTTTGCCTATCATGTACCCTTCCTGCCCCGTACCTTCTGCACTATCCCCACCCCTTATGTTCTCGTCGCTTTGCTGTGTTCCCCCTTGCTCCACCACCTGCCCCTGTACCTTCTGTATCGCCTCCACCCCTTCTCTTTCTAAATAATCGAATACCACATGTAACTTCTGTAATGTCTGTAACTTTCATATTGTGTTCCCCATGTGCCTCGAGAGCGCTGCGGAATACGTTGGCGCTATACAAATACAGATGATTCTTATTTATTATATTCCTTGCACTGCCATCCGGGCTTATGTTACCCTAGAGCGCTCACACTGCGGGCGTCATTAAGGCCATCTAACTGGTTAACTGCCTCTGCTTTTTTTAAGTTGGCTCTTGAATATGGAATCAAGTTCATGGAGACTAGTGCAAAGGCTAATATCAATGTGGAAAATGTAAGTAGATGGGCTTGCCCTGACCTTTTTTATTGTGTGTGCGTGTGTGTGTTTTTTTATTTTTAGTTTTTTTTATTTTTTCCTTTTTTTTTCATTTTGCTGCATTCATGTCTTCAATCTTTCTTATATTTGAACCACAATCACACAAACCTCTAAAGTGTAAAAAGTAATGGCTTGATTTACACCAGCGGCACAACGCTGACCCTCAGAGTGTTTCCCTTTAAAGGGGTTGTCCCGCGCCGAAACGGGTTTTTTTTTTTTCAATAGGCCCCCCGTTCGGCGCGAGACAAACACAAGGGATGGGTTAAAAAAAAACAAAACGTTTAGTACTTACCCGAATCCCCGCGCTGCGGCGACTTCTTACTTACCTTGGCTGAGATGGCCGCCGGGATCTTCACCCACGATGCACCGCGGGTCTTCTTCCATGGTGCACCGTGGGCTCTGTGCGTTCCATTGCCGATTCCAGCCTCCTGATTGGCTGGAATCGGCACACGTGACGGGGCGGAGCTACGAGGAGCAGCTCTCCGGCACGAGCGGCCCCATTCACCAGGGAGAAGACCGGACTGCGCAAGCGCGTCTAATCGGGAGATTAGACGCTGAAATTAGACGGCACCATGGAGACGAGGGCGCTAGCAACGGAACAGGTAAGTGAATAACTTCTGTATGGCTCATAATTAATGCACGATGTACATTACAAAGTGCATTAATATGGCCATACAGAAGTGTATACCCCCACTTGGTTTCGCGGGACAACCCCTTTAATCCTGCACGGCAGCGATGAGTACATGTGCTGCTTCAGCACCAAAATGAAGGCAGGGCTCACACATGAAGCTACACAACGCTTCCATAGAAAGATACAAGTAGATTCACAGGAAAGAGACCCTAAAAATAACTCTTTTTGATGGCATTAAAATGGATTTGAGCAAAAAAGACTAACAAGACAAATTTGGAGACACAACCTCCTCAGAGTGAGAGGTCCACCACCCGGGAGCAGGTATAACTGAGGGCGAGATAGGAGCGTAGTATCCAATATAATATTGGCTGGATCACTGTTATTCCTACATAAAAGACCAGATCATGTGAGTCATTATGTAGAACTTGTGAATCAGTGGCATTATTACATGCCTGCCCAATCAGGTCAGTAGTGATCCAGTCAAATGTCCCCTACCCACTGCTAACACCGCAGGTAAAGAACTCTGCTAGATGGAAGAAAAAAATCAATCCGTTGCATCTGCACTCAGTATTTCCTGTTTCATTAGGGGACACAGAAAAGACCGTGGGATATAACTGCTGCCACTAGGAGGCGACACTAAGCACAAAGTGTTAGCTCTGTCTGCTGGTTATATCCCTCCTTGCCGACACCCGGCTAATCAGTTTTAGCTTAGTGCCTGTAGGAGGTGGACGGTCTCGCCCACAAGGGCTGAATGGATGGGCCAGGGCTAACAAGGAGGTTTAACGCTCCCTTTTAACCCAGCCGAGGAGGCGAACAGAAGTAGAGCAATCCCTCTGTTGTCTGCCTGGTCCCCTTTAGAAGAAAAAGGAGGACCACCCAGGTACTCCTGCGTGTGTCCCACAAGCCAAAAAGCCCCCCCCCCCTATTTGTCCGGATCAGCATGCCCTCCCTGCGCAGGGCAGCCGATGTTTGTGGTGAGTGCTCTGCTGGAAGTGATGGCTGGCTGACCCTAAGGGCACTAGGACCCGCCAGCCATAGAGCTCCCCATTTCTTTCTTTCGGGCGGTCCACATCCCCTCCCTGTGCAAAGGCAGGTGATGGTAAGGCTTGAGCTCTGCTGGAGTTGAAGAGCCGTCTTAAGAAAAAAAGAGAAGACCGGTGAGGAGAAAGGAGCAGGTAAGCAAAATGGCTTCCCTTGCTGCCCTGTCCTGTTCAGGGTCCCCCTACTGTGCCACGCTGTTGACAGGTTGTGTATTTTTCGCATGGGGTGCACACCATGCAGTGTGTTGTGGTTTGTGTTTCGCCTTCACTGGCCGCTTTGGGCCATATTAGAGCTTGCTGATGGGACCTGCTGTTTCTTAAAGGTTCAGCTTCACAGGTGGGGTTGGTTGTGCTGGCCGGGTGGGGGGCTTCACTCAGCCAAGGAAGCTCCTTGTCAGTGTTTGCTGGTCCTCTGGAGCAGTCATGTGTGGGCCAGGTGTAAGCGGGGCACTGCCTGCTATGTCCTGGTGTAAGCGGGGCACTGCCTGCTATGTCCTGGTGTAAGCGGTGCACTGCCTGCTATGTCCTGGTGTAAGCGGTGCACTGCCTGCTATGTCCTGGTGTAAGCGGTGCACTGCCTGCTATGTCCTGGTGTAAGCGGTGCACTGCCTGCTATGTCCTGGTGTAAGCGGTGCACTGCCTGCTATGTCCTGGTGTAAGCGGTGCACTGCCTGCTATGTCCTGGTGTAAGCGGGGCACTGCCTGCTATGTCCTGGTGTAAGCGGGGCACTGCCTGCTATGTCCTGGTGTAAGCGGGGCACTGCCTGCTATGTCCTGGTGTAAGCGGGGCACTGCCTGCTATGTCCTGGTGTAAGCGGGGCACTGCCTGCTATGTCCTGGTGTAAGCGGGGCACTGCCTGCTATGTCCTGGTGTAAGCGGGGCACTGCCTGCTATGTCCTGGTGTAAGCGGGGCACTGCCTGCTATGTCCTGGTGTAAGCGGGGCACTGCCTGCTATGTCCTGGTGTAAGCGGGGCACTGCCTGCTATGTCCTGGTGTAAGCGGGGCACTGCCTGCTATGTCCTGGTGTAAGCGGGGCACTGCCTGCTATGTCCTGGTGTAAGCGGTATCATTCTTCTGTGTCTCTGCGCAGTTTCTGTCCGGCTGTGACCAGTGTCATTCTCCTGCGTGTCTGATGTATCCTGGAGGAACTGATTTCCGCTGTCAGGCGGCATGCCTGCGAGTCAGTGCAGGTAGCCCCAGTTGGCTAATGGATAAGGCACTGGCATCCTAGGCCAGGAATTGTGGGTTCGTGTCTAATCCGAGGTGGTTGCTCACCTACCATCCAAAAGCATGTTGTGTTTTACTATGCAGCTTAATGTGGTCTAGTCCAGCCGCCATGCGGTTTTTGATGCATAGACTAGCTGACGTGCGTAGACCAGCCACCATGCGGCTAGGCGGCTTTTAAGGTATGGTTGGCCCAGCTGCTGGTTGGGATAGCCACTGCGCAGCGGTTTCTGTGTAGCCAGGCGTGTTCTGCATGCGGTCACATGGCTTGCTCGGTGCCGCCATGGTCATGTATGCATTGGATGCCACGCGTTGTATTGTGTTCCCCGCATCCCCTCACCAATGGCTAGGTGTCCCATTCTTGGCGCCACCTTCTTCCTGCAGGTTGATGGAGTAGTATTACTCTCCAATCTACCCCTACTCTGGAGTGCGAACACAGTGAACCTTAGCGTGATTCTGGTCCTACTGAGACCTGTGGTTCCTCCCATTGAGGGAAGAGTACCTGCACACAGTACGAGATGTACACCGAGCTACAGGTTATCTCGTGTGGTGAACAACGGTGCTCGCGTTAATTGACCTGTGGTGTCTTCTATGCCCGCTCCAGACCGGGTTGAGCCTACCCTATCGGTAGCTCCCCTATTGCCCCTCCTGCAGTTCCCTGCAGCCAGCCGTAGCGCGGTGTCGGAGCCCAGGAGGTTAAGCGGACAGGCTCGGCCAGAGCAGCATACCAAGTGCGCTCATGCCACACAACAAGAGTTGCATCCAACAGAGGATACGGGTGAGCCTCCTTGTTGCCCTCCTGCAGTTCCCTGCAGACAGCCTTAGTGCGGTGTCCGAATCCAGGATGACACGCGGAAGGAGTATTCGCACAGGGAGCCTCTGGACTCATCGCCCCTCAGATCTGTGATGGACCGGGTTGAGCCTTGCCTAGCGGCTAGCTCACTGAGGGGCGCCGCCTGCAGTTCTCGACATGAAAACAAGGGGGGGATACAGTAGCACTCCCCAAAAATATACAGGGACCCTTCCAATAGAAGTTATTGCTCACCTGAAAAAGGGATTAAATCCAAAAAATCCCAATGTATTGAATCCAAAGGAAAGCGGGGTCTGGCAGCAGATTAGGTGCTTCAAAGTTTTAATGCATAAGCATCAGTTATATACACCTCATAGCCATAAAAATAGCAACATTTCGACCCTATGAAATACGGGTCTTTGTCAAGCCTAGCTGCAGTTCTCGACAGGCAGCCTTGGCGCAGTGTCCGTGTCCATGACTGCAGGCAAGAAGCACGTGCCATGTGCGCTCTCCATGCAGTACAAGATTGCATCCAGCCATGTTCAGACTGGTTATCAGCAGTACTCCGGGCCTGCTGACATCGGTAGTTCTTTCCATAGGGAAGGAGTACTGGGCACAAGAAGTCCACAGACATATTGCTCTTTTTTTTTACACATTTCGGAATGGGGGAGCCGTACCTGATGGCTAGCTTCCCTATGGTGGCCCTATGGTCCGCAGTGTCCCTGCGGGCAGCTTTAGCACCTTCCTCACTTACAGGAGTAGATGCGGGCTATGCCGCCCTGAGCCGCATACTATGTGCACTCGTGTCGCTATGTGGGATGGACGTCCAGTCAGAATAACTCATCGTGTGTGTGTATTTATATATAGTGGTAGGCTGGGGGGTTCCTCCTCCAACAGGGAGCCGGGGGCGGTAGATCCATCTACTAGCTCCCTACCAGTCAGCTCTGACATGCTGATCCACTATGGGCCCGGCCCTTCTTCTGGCAGCCTCGGAACCAAACCAGCATCCGTGGCTTTCTAGGAGGACTGGGGGGGCAAGCTCAGTCAGCCGTGTCAATGCGGACGTGGGTCACTCATGTCGAACGAGCCTCGCATTCTCCCCTATAGAGATGTCAGGGCTGCTGCCGTTAGGAGTACTCTGTAGTCAGAGCGGTCTGCAACTTCACTCCTACAGCATTTCTCCACGAAGCCTTCCTACGCAGGTAAGAGCGCCGTCCAGGAGACAAAGCATTTAATCAGACGGCGGTAGTAGCAGGCCACTATCTTCCTGCACTATTTCCTCCTGCAGGATTGCTAGCAGGAGACCGTGGAATGGTATACACTAATACCGTTTTCAATTCTTAGTGCTTGCCCTCCCGACTCCAGAGAATTTTGGTCACCTCTCAAGGGGCCCCAGCTCTTTAGTTTCATCCCCTTTTTCTGATGGTGCTTATGTCACGTTCAGCTCGCCCGGTCTACTCGTCTCTACTAAGCGGGATGCACTATTCGTTCACCCTGGCTCTCCGCTGTGGCTCCTGACAACACTGGTGAAGCCTTGGGATTCTGTGGTGGCTTCCTTGTACTTGCGCTGCTCCGTGGCAATGCAGGGTTACTGTGCCAGAGACACCATATGTTCAGGCTGTGTTGCGGCACATATTTCTAGAACGGGTGTCTCATTGGAAGCTCCTAGTCGGGAGCCCCCCTTTTTCTCGGTGGTGGGCTGGTTCTCGGACCCTCTTTTTTGCTCTTTCTCAGCATACTGGATGCCTAGGCACCTTTTTGCAGTTAAAGGGCTGATTTGGCTTCTTCCGCATGTGGCTTCTTATATATTCCCACCCCTTGAGTACTGCTCTTGAAAGTCTCCAAGGTCGAAGCCGTGTTCCCCAATGATACGTGTGAGAAAGAGATTTTAGGTAAGCTCCTTACAAAATCTAGTTTTTTTTAGAGGTTTTTGGACCCGGTCATCCAAACGATGTTTAAGGCTAGGAAGCCGTCCTCGTCGAGGAGGTATCTCGTGTAGAGAGGGTTCGTCCTTTGGTGCGAGCTGAGGGGTTTTCACCTTATGTGTTTTTTTTCTTGGCCTGCCTCCTGTCCTTCCTCCAGGATGGGCTGGAGATGGGGCTCAGCCTCAGTTTCCTCAAGGGACAGATTTCTGCCTTGTCTGTCCTTTTTCAGCATCCAGGTCATCTGTGCACACTTTCCTGCTGGGAGTCGCTCACACTGCACCCCCGTTTTGCTCCCCGTTCACCTTGGGATTTGAATCTGGTCTTGGATGCCCTACAAGTTCATTTATTCGAATCATTAGCAAGGGTACCATGGCGGTTACTATCCTGGAAGGTAGCCTTCATGGTGGCGGTTACTTCTCTCTGAAGGGTCTCTGAGGTCACGGCGAAGCCACCCTTTACAGTGTTCCAGCAGGATGGGGTTGTATTGCGTTCAGTTCCTTCTTTCCTCTCCAAGGTGGTGTCGTCTTTCCATATCAATGAGGACATTGTGCTGCTTTTGCTCTGTCTGGTAGCAGCCCACCAAGGGGACAGGCTGTGCACACTTTAGACCTAGTGCAAGCTCCTAAGATCTATTTGGAACAGACTTCATCATTCCGACACTCTGATTCTCTATGCGTGATACCGGAGTGTCCGAGTCGTGGCCTCCAAAAGTCGTCATCTCACGCTGGATCCGTTCGGCGCTGGTTGAGGCCTACCGGGCTATGGGTAAGACACTGCCGTTTCGGATGACAACACACTTTGCCAGGGTGGTGAGAGCCTCATGGGCAATGGTGCAAGTGTGTAGGGGGCTCCTGGTCGTCCATACACACTTTTCTCTAAGTTCTACCGAACTCACACTTTTTTGCATCAGCCAACTCTTCGCTAGGTGGAAGGTTACAGACTGCTGTAAACTGACCGCGTGCGTTGGGGATTTTCCTTTTTCCCTCCCATTGGAACGTCCCATGGTCTTTGCTTTGTCCCCCAATGACAGCGAGAAAAGAGGATTTTTTTTTACTCATCGTAAAATCATTCTCGTCTCGTCATTGGGGGGCCCAGCACCCACCCTTTCTTCCTTCATATATGACACTGTGTTCTGTCCTGACCAGGACCCCAGTTCTACAAGTCGCACACGGTGCTGTGTGTTTGCATTACAGTTAGAACCTTTGTGTCATATTGCGAACTATTGTTTTTTTCCGTTCCCGCATGGCTGCTCCTACTGCTAACATACAAGCTGATTAGCCTGGTGTCGACAGGGAGGGATATAGCCAGTGGGCGGAGCTAACACTTTTTGTGCTTAGTGTCCCCTCCTAGTGGCAGTAGCTATATCCCACGGTCTTTGCTGTGTCCCCCAATAACGAGAAAGAGATTTTACGGTGATTAAAAAATACTGTTATTATATCTGTGAGGTTTAGCCCAGTTTCACACGGGTGATGCGATATCGCTGCAATTTTCTCGTTGCGACATGGTATCGGTCGTCCAAGCGATGTCACTGCATTTTCTCGCAGCAATACTGCAGTTTTGTGGCGCTACAAAGTCGCTTGACTTTGTAGCACCACATGCAAGGATTTAAAATTAAGTATTAGTTCAGCCAATCACAGCTATTAATTGAATGGCTGTGATTGGTTCATTGAGCGCTGGCTCTGGTAGGCTGAGCCATGGCGCTTGTGAACCAATTGCAGCCAGCTTTTTCTGGAGGCTGGGATCTAGATCCTCCAATCCAGGAAGGGCTGGCAGAAGACTTCAAGCAGGTTCCAGGGAGCCTGAGACTACCATAGGTATATTGGTTCAGTTCAACGCGTTTCTAGAGGACATTCAATTTCTTCAGGAACAATGTTAATCACAGATGACCTAATCTGTCCTTCAATATAAAGTCTAAGATAGGTTAAGACTTGCACTATGCATGGAGTGTGCTCAAGCAGATGCCCCTAGGCTTCACCCAGACAGTATGGCTAAGCTGGTGACTGTCTGCTCTACTGAAGAAATTGAATGTCCAATAGAAATGCGTTAAACAGAACCTATGATCGTCTGATCGATTGAACCTAGGATCGTCTGGTCGATTGAACCTATGATCGTCTGATCGATTGAACCTGTGATCCCTCTGCCCCCATGAATTCTTTAAAGTTGCCAGTATAGGTTTGCTTTGCAAACTGGTGTCTAAATGTTGGAAGCTATGTTCTAGAAACTAGATTAGAAGCTTGGTTGTGGTGCGGGCACATATGAGGTGTTGGGGTGGCATCAGCGGTATAACCCACTTAAGCATCATCACCTTCACAAGAATCTTAGATCCTGAAAAGCTTTTTGGTCTTCCTCAGGCAAGCTGCAAACTGCAGTATTTGCAAGATTTCTCTCTGTCTACATGAAGAAATTGGTTCTTGCAATCAGATTGCAAGTGGTAACTTGAGAGTAGAAGGTTATATAGTATAGTCTGTTCTGTGTCCACCCATGCAGAGAGCCGTGATCACGTGGCTCCCCTCCTCCTCAGCGAGTGGTCTCCCCTGAGTGATCCTAGCCCACCCCATCTGCAGGTTTTGCCTAAACCTCTCTCTACCCACCAGAAGATTCCTATTGCTTTTGGGTACCTCACTCGTGTATGTGTGTGTATATATAATATCCTAATTTAGGCCCCCTGCACACAGACGGAAATTCTGCGGCGGGACTTCCCGCAGAATTTCCACCTGTGGGGGCTGCAGTAGGATTGCGTTAGAAAACGAAATCCTAGGCAGACGGACGCGATTTGTCTGCGCGAAATCACGTGCAAAAAGCAAATCGCGGCATGCTCTATTTCAGAAATCGCTCCCCGGCCGCCATCTCCGATCTGCGCATGCGCCGGCAGCCAGCACATCAAAGATCTGGGGCCGCGGGAGAGGTGAGTGCCACGCTGGTCTTTGAAGGGGCTCAAGTCGGGTCCCGCTGCAGGATTTCTCGCAGCCGGATTCGACCCGGCCGTCTGCAGGCGGCCTAAAGAGGAGTTAATCTAGAAGGGCAGACAAGATGGTAGGGCTGTCAATCTTCTATGTTTAACATCTAATCCTATATTGTACCTAAAAACCTATCAAAACATCCAAGTCCAAAATAAATTCTATAAATAAGGCCGCCTGCACACGGGCGAGATTTCCGCCGCTGGAAGCCTGCATAGGATTGCGTTAAGAAACACAATCCTATGCAGACGGCCGTGGTTTGACCGCGCGAAATCTCGCGCGGCAAACAAACTGCGGCATGTTTTATTTCTATTTCTCTGCGAGGCCCGCACAGAAACGTCACTCACCCGCCGCCGGCTCCGGTCTGCGCATGCGCCGGCTGCCCGGCAGCCGGCACATGAAAGATCCGAAGCTGCAGGAGCAGGTGAGTATGCGCTGCTCTCTGCAGGCGCTCTGGGCGGGTCCCGCTGCGAGAATTCTCGCTGCCGGATCTGACCCGGTCGTCTGCAGGCGGTCTAAGCAGGAGATGTAAAATGAAGGTGACTTGTTAAGCCTCTGCAGGAGACGGCGGCCGAACATTGGGGCATTGCAGTACTTCTCGCCATCTACTGTAAATAATCCTGGATTCATCATTCACAATAGGTGATCGTCACAGCTCACCTCCTCCCCCTCCATACATACCATGGGCTGCTGATAAGTCTTTGGCTTTGTGTTCTTTTTTGTTTCTATGGTAACGAATGTTACATCACATGAAAGCCTTATGTATCTAATATATGTTTTCAAAATGTTGTGTTTGTAGCTTATGGCAACAGTGATCTCAGCACGCAGGAAAACAAAATGGCGGAGTCCAAGGCGATATTTGCAGCAAAATTTACGTACCACAATCCCAGGTTCACAACCCCATAGGTTCCTTGTCACTAACACCCACCTGGGGCGTCCAGAGGATGTCAAGCTGCTGAAGCGGCTCCTACATACCGCCATTCACTTGTCCACACGGGACCTCAGGCTAGCAGCCCTTAGCTCCACTGAGCTATCACTTTCCCCCCTGAGTCTGGCAGGAACTGACTATTTTGTATCACTTTCTGCCACACTCCATGTCAGCCCGTTATATTCCTTTTTGCAGGTATCAGAATGCATGTCTGCACTACTACAATAGTTTTTTTTATGGTGTGACTATTTTCCTGTAGAAGCTGTTTATATGCTGTGGAGCAGGGATTTAGTGGTTGGTACTGTTTCTTTTACTTGAGTCAAATTCAACCCAGAGCAACATGTTATGAAGATTGTTCTTGTATTTACAGGGGTTTAATCCCAAACGCCAATACATTCTAGTCATTATGGATTTCTGTATAATTGTAAGATGATGAAATTAGATTGTGACTCCCGTTGAGGCCGGTGACTGATGTGAGCGGGGAGAACCTTCTACGGTGGTACCGAGTAATAGGCTGGTTCTGTATAAGTCCAGTAAGGACCGCGCCGAGCCTCTGCGTTCTGCTTTCCATGTGTTTATGTAACCATAATCTACACCCTCCACCGCTGTAATAAAGGCCAACAACGTTACGCATATTTTATTATATTATTTCTGTTGTAGGCATTTTTGACTTTGGCGCGGGACATCAAAGCAAAAATGGACAAGAAAATGGTAAGCTGGGTGTTGGCATTTGTAGATGGTCATAAATGTGGAGGACGTTATACATTTCAGTTTACATTGTATTATGCCGTTTTCTACTAAAAGATGAGCCACAAATACGATTTTAATCGCACAGAACCCTCGGCTACTTCTGATTGGCCTGATTTGTATTCTCAGTGATTGTAAAGCTGTGCACTAGAGTAATTCTAGACATATATTCTTTACATCTCGGTACAGAATAGGGGGTGATCTTCAGATTGGAGGTCCGATCTTGACCTATTCTCCGGCCTATCCTGAAATGAGGACAGCGGTGGTCGCACATGGGCTCTACTGCTGCATCCAATGGGACTTTCTGCTATCTTCAGTGATCTTTTTCAAATGGAGCAGGAGCGCCCATGTACAACCACCGCTGCCCCCTTTTATAGAATTGCTGGGGTCTGAGCTGTTGGCCCCCCACTGATCTGAACATTTTCCCTTATCCTGTGGCTGGCTAGCAATCAGTGGCACAACCCCTTTAAGTCTTCTGAATGTTTTGTGGATTCTAGTACTTGGATTTAGTACCAGACTGTCTGCCGTAAGCTTCAGGGGCCTAAGAAGTGCATCTTGGTAAACCTTGGATGGTTTCATTATTGTTTATTTTATATAGCCGATTGTCTCCATTGGGCTAACATCACACTGGTGAGCGCGACATGGGGCCGTGAATCACAGCTCCATATTGCGCCCCCACCATGTGAATTACCCTGGGATGCGAGGTGGTTTAAAATCAGCATTGTTTTCAGTGGGAGACCTTACATTGCGTGCACCTAGCACGTGGTACGATGCTGCCACCGGCCCCATTGAAAACAATGGGTGCTGCGATACGAGAGCACGCTCCAAGATGGGACGTGCTGTGATTTGTCTCCTGCATTGTATTGCAGTAAAACATCGCCCATGTGTATGACCCCATTTAAAGGTCAGGAGGCGTGTTGTCTCGCCTTAAGGAGAGCACCCAGGGGGCATATTTTTATATTCCACAACACTTCTGCTCGACCCAAACAACCAATCACTGTGAATCGGCCGACTGCAGGATTTAAAGGGTCAACACAGCAGAGATCGGAGGTTTTCTCCATTCTCTGCTGTGTAAGAGCTGGTACCCGGCTATCCTCTGACAGAGAAAGCCCCCTCCCTCTGTCAGCACTTTACATGTTGCAGTCACATAGACCGTGGCATGTAAAGGATTAACACAGCAGATATCGGAGGTTTTCTCCATTCTCTGCCGTGTAAAAGCTGGTGCCCTGCTATCCTCTGACAGAGGGTGTCCCCTCCCTCTTTCAGCCCTTTACATGTTGCAGTCGTATAGACCGTGGCATGTAAAGGGTTAACACCACAGCTATCGGAGGTTTTCTCCATTCTCTGTTGTAAGAGCTGGTGCCTGGCTATCCTCTGACAGCCAAGCACCAGCTCTGCCTGCCACAGAGACGATGGGCTGGCTTCTGACAAGCCGATGGTCTCCATGGCATCCTGTAAGCAAAGCAGTGCAGGACTTTGAAAATAGAAGCCGGAGATTGCTGTCTGATCGGCAATATCTTCCTGCTTCTGTTTTCCAAAGTCCTGCACTGCTCTGTGTGGGTCTGTGCAGGCAGAGCACACTGACACAGCTTGTGGCATTGTGCTCTGCAGCTTCCATAGTGATACATAGCCCGGAAATCGTCCGGGCTATATCACTATCGGCAGTGGAGCTCGTCCCGGAAGATTTCCGGGCGTGCCGCTCAAGGGGTTAAAGGTAGGTATATAATTCTAAATGTCATATTTTTTTTTTCTTTTATAGATTTCAAATTTTTTTTAACCTATTCATTTCTTTCAGGAGGGAAATAGTTCCCAAGGCAGTAACCAAGGAGTGAAAATTACCCAAGAACAGCAAAAGAAGAGCAGCTTCTTCCGATGTGTCCTTCTGTGAGGGACATTGCCTTAAAGGAGTCATTTGCTCCATCAAACTGGACTGTATCTGTATTTGAATTCCCATCATCACAGACCTAGATCCTTAAAGCACCAGCTCTGCCAAACGTTGGCTATCTTTAAAAAGAATGACGAGCTCTGTCTACATTAGTAACGGTTTCACCTCGCGGTTCTGAAACACGTTCTAAGTTTGTACATTTCTTCATCCTTCTAATAATTAGCACATTCCTTTATGTTGCAGATTCTCCCCGGACGATCCATATTGTAAATTCCAGGCATTCCTACAAGCCATATCTCCTTCTATCCCTTTACTCTGTGACTGACCTCGAAATGTAGTGTTCCTTTCCATTTAGGAACATGTACATAATGTATACATGTTATATATAATAACACAGGCACACACATGTTTGGGTATGGTTACATACTTACACGTATGTGTGTATGTATAAATGCGCACCATCCATTTACATTCCATTATGAGTCTTCCACGTCAGATCTAACGGTGAAACCAAAATCGTTTTGTTTTTGCTTTCGTTTCGAGCAACTTTCGGTTGGCGTAGTTTATGTTCTGCTCTTCGAAGTCTGAATACATTCATAGATGTGCTATTGTTTACACTTTAGCATGGATACATCACATTACTGTATGCTATTTAATGGTATGTCCAACTCAAACTTTACAAATGGCCCTATATAAGAAGTTATATGGATGGCAGAGTTCATTCAGAATGCTGGTTTAATTTATTGGTATTTTTCCATTTCACTGTAGCTGCCTCACTGCCTCTGCTGAAATGGCAAGATCGACTTCTATTGGTTGTCACTTTATCGTCATTCAAAAATTGACAATGAAATTACACCAAAAGATAGTTTGTAATTGGTGAACTTTGGCTGCTGCTCTAGCTTCCGATTTGCTACGTTGCGTACATACATACATACATACATACATTCATTCATTCATACATTCATTCCTACATACATACTTTTTAGTTAGAAAGGCTCTTTGATAAAATGTTAGCAAATTTATAAACTAATGTGAAGGTTGACGACCTTCTTTCAAATCAATGTACAACTCACCAGCTAAGCCAGAAACCTACTGCACACTGATGAGCGGCAAACACCCCGAAACAGCTGTCTGCGTATGGCTTCTGGCTTGGCTTCCTATTCCCAATCATTGTTTTAACGACTTGTATAAAGGGTGTGACATTGATTTGAAGGAATGCTGTGAGGTCAGCTGTTTTCACTGAAGAAACCAATTGACTCCACAAGCCTTTTGTTAAAGGGGAACTTCTAGACTTTGAGATTTTTAGCAAGAAATCACGGTGATCTTACAACGTTTAGCCAATTAAATTCTCACGTGATGTATCCATCTTAGAGATGCAATGTTGCTATAAAGCACATTTTAATAAGGGATTACTTGACTGCACAAGATTTCTGGCTAGAGTATCTTGTCCTACATTTTCCCTCCGGGACGACTTTGTTGCAAGTCGTCGGCAAGAAGCCTTTAGCGGTTGCGCCCCCCCCGCATCACAGCCATATGTCAAGGAGCACAAGGACTGATTCTGGTAGTTTTTGTTTGGTAAGATAGAATGATTAGAGCCTTCGACCTGATGGACCCTCACGCAGCGGGTATTTCTGGAATATGCCAACCTTTCTCCTTAATCTGGCTCTATGGCGACTTCTCCACTACTGAACTCAAGGAAGTCTTATCCCGTTAGGTTTTAGGAGCGATCCTACATTCCTAGGTGTATCGCTAATATTTTTCTGTTTAATGCCACAGAAATATAATGTTGGCTTTCATTTTCTAAATAGTCATATTTAAAAGCTTTTTATTTTTGCCTTTTCTATAGAAATGTGATGCAGATGTAAAGCATGTCTGGCTGTGCATGAAACCAATGATCACTCCACCCTCTGTCTACGAGTAATACATGACGACACATTTTTGTAATGTCTTCTGTACAGAAAAAAAGCAGCTTATTTTGTACGGTTCACCTTAGATGGGGCTGTGTTTAGTCGATGCGATATACTGTGTACTTTGTATGACCAATGAGTGGATTTGGTGGATTTACAGCTTTTCACTTAAGGCAGATTTGCTCCTCTTTCATGGACCAATCCTTGGTTGTTATAAAACTGAGCACAAATAAATTGTAAGGAACGTTCTCTTTATATGCATATATATATATATTTCGTGTAAACCTGTCATTTATAATCCACAATTCGCCAGTACTGACCGACTCATTCCATCCCCAGCTAGAGACAGACCGCTGTATAATGTGATGTGGAGCCCCATGCTCCGTCCCGTTGGAACGCGTTGAGTTGTATAGTCTTGAGTTGATCCATCTGCAGAGCAACAGCTATGGCAATTTGGCACCAGGCAGCATACTACTTGGATTTAGTGACTGCAGCAACAACCGCCCTCATCTGAGGGACTCTACTGTCACACAATCTCCTCTTAATCAAATTACTAAACAATTGTTTAAAGGATGGCATCCTATTCAGGAAGTTGTGCCATACTGGCCCGTATCCGGGCATCATGCCACACAAGTAATAATCTGCCTCTACCATTCATCATTTCTGAATTGCTGCTTGTAGAGCATTTCTAGCCATGTTGTTGGTGTTCTTTCTAATTAATGTTAGAGACCACGTATCGAGCTCTTGCCAATTCAGTCATTGGGTGACGGTCCTTACTTTTTTAGAAGTCCTAGTTATTAGCATTCCATGGTAAGCCCAGATGATTAGCTGCCTTGGCAAAAGGATAGCAGGTTGGCAGCATTTAAACTGTACGCTTCAGTACTAAGCAGGCGGTTTAAAAAAAAAAAAATCTAAGGGTACATTTAATAAAAAACCTAATTAACAGTAATCTCTAGTTTGCAGGAGTTTCTGACATCGTATAATTACCTCAAATACATGATTGTTCGTTCTCTCTGCTGCCTATCCCCAATGGAAGGTCTCGGAGAGGCTAGCCTGCATCATTGTAGATACTCTTCTTCTGCACTATCTGTGGGCAGCATGAAGTAGTGCTAATGTGCTCGTTTAATAGCCGTGGTGACCGGTGTGTTCATGAGTTGTGGAGTACTCTGCCCTATAAATGCTGATCTGTCAACTTTCCCCCCCCCCCCCCCCCTATTACTTCACATAAGAAGAAAGCTGTCAATCAGCGACTGGAGGGTGGAGAAGCCTGCAGCTCATGAATACGTTGGACTCCTAGATCGTGGCACACTGTATCCATTAAACTACAGCAAGTGTACCAGTAGTAGAGACTCTGCTGACATCGGAGTGTCTCGCTACTTCATGCTGCTCTCACATAGGATAGCACCTTTTTAAGACTTTTTCACCTTATGAAAGAATAAGCGAGTACTCTGGTTACATTTACATATCTTCAGCATAACCAGTTGCAGTTTTTCCTAATTTCTCTTCCCTTTTAGCTGTTGGAATATTCCCTTTACGCTCTCTAATGCTTTGTGACAGCAGCCCGGGTGATACTGTTAGCTCCCTATAGCAGTCATTTTGGATTGTTAGCATTGTTCACATCCTATGTACTTCACGTTCCACGCTATATGGCCCCAAGGCAGCCAATGATGTTGCCCGGCACTCAATCTTCTGCATTTTGATGCTGATTGGGAGGGTATATGTTTTAGTGGTTGTGCAGCTCGCCTGTTGACTAGCTAATAACCAGAATCCAGCCGCCTTGACTCCAGGCTTTACCAACTACTGTTGTCAAGGATACTGCTTATGAAGCTTTTCATGGTATCCATAGAATTCAGTGGATGTCTGTGTAATACAGCGGTGTTACAAGCAACTTTAGCAGAACTGGTGCCTCATCTTGATCTAGCTAGTGCAGCGGCTTCCTAAAAGATCATGTAGAAAATCTGTCATATTGCTAGGATCTGATGTCGGCCACTGATCAGTATGGGTCCAAGACCGGGTCCACAAACCCTGGTTGAACTTTCCTTTGGCAGATGCCAATTTCTCCTGACCCCCCCCCCCCCCAAACATATGAACACTGTTGTGTGGGGAAAGCTGCAGCCAGACAGCCATGGTATGGTGGTTTATCTTCATGGAGAAGAAAAGGATTGGGCATTGAATTTCAATGCACCCGATTCCTTTCCTCCCGCTGTTGGGATAATGTTGAGCGGCTTCTATACACATTAAACAATTGTCCTGTCCTGCAGAAATCACTGACTAAGACCGAACGTGTTAGGGGGGCTAGGAATTAATCAAGTTCTGTGAGATGGGCTGGGCTGTAATTCCCTGCACAGCCATTAGCCAGAGAGGTCGTTGTAGAGGTGCTGACTTAAATCACCATTAGACCTAGACTTGTTCCATCATCTTCAACCCAATTAGCAAAATGTGGTCTGTCCAATCTGGCACTTTAAGCCCAATCAAAAGGGAAAGTCATCCTGTTCGGTTTTGCCATCTGATAGACGACTCTCTCCTGGACAAAATTTTGACAAAAGCCATTTATTAAAGAAAAAAAAATCAACCTTTTCCTTTTGTGTAGCCTTGGAGAAATGTCCCTCCTCTGTTGGCTTTAATTAGATTTGTTTACAGGTACCAGAATATGAGCTTCTCTGTCAATAAGTGTAATCTGCCCATAGGCGGCATGCAGGTAATATCACCGCTATCTCTTCTTCTCTGAGCTTGTGCTCTTTATGTGCAATACTTTCTTATGTGTTGGGTTCACAGATAATACGGCTGATCTAACTTTAGTTGGGTGCATTCTGTTTTCTTTGTCATTAGCACAGGGTCCCTTTCCCAGATTAGATGTTTACAATGAAACCTTTCTGTGAAGAACTAAAGATTGGCTCCGACCAGCAGACCGATACCTTATGTGGGGGTTCGGAAATGATTATTTTTCCATTGACTTGGACAAACGCATCAGATCCGTCTTGCTGGGCATCTGTAATAACTTGCTTTGTTTACAATGACAACTGCACTTCAGGAAGGAATACAGATTAAAGCTTATTTTAAAGTTAAACTTGGCTGTGTTTCATATGAATTTATTGAATTGATGCAACAAGTTTTTGTATTGTAGCCTCTCATTCCCTGCGAATTAACGAACTGGACGGCACAACTTAAAGGGGTTGTCTCGCGAAACCAAGTGGGGTTATACACTTCCGTATGGCCATATTAATGCACTTTGTAATGTACATCGTGCATTAATTATGAGCCATACAGAAGTTATTCACTTACCTGCTCCGTTGCTAGCGTCCCCGTCTCCATGGTTCCGTCTAAATTCGCTGGCAGCTTGCTTTTTTAGACGCGCTTGCGCAGTCCGGTCTTCTCCTTTCAGCACGAGCCGCTTCAGTGTGCTCCCCGCTACAGCTCTTCTGCGCATGCGCAGATGAGCTGTCACTGCTTGGGAGCGCGCTGGAGCGGCCATTCTGTACCATCCTCTGTTAGAGGAAGGTGCAGAGCCGCTCAGCTGTCCGGAGAAGCCGCCCAGCTGTCCTGCCGTCCAGGTAAGTGATGGGCCGGGGGGGCTGTCGTCGCTGTCGCTGCGCCGGGGGGGGGCTGTCGTCGCTGTCGCTGCGATGGGGGGGGGGGGCTGCCGCTGCGATGGGGGGGCTGTCGCTAGGCCGGGGGGGGCTGCCGCTGCGATGGGGGGGGCTGTCGCTAGGCCGGGGGGGGGGGGGGTGTCACTAGGCCGGGGGAACTAGCGCTGGGCCAGGGGGGTAAGTGATGGATCGGGGGTGATGTTCACTGACAGGTGAAGGCCCCGGAGCCCAGCGCTGGGCTCCGGAACCTAGCGCTGGGCTCCGGGGCCTTCACCTGGGCTGAGGGTCTAGCGCTGGGGAGCCGGGGGCTAGCGCCGGTTACCTGCTGCCTGGCGGTGGGTGACTGGTCGGCGGCTGCGGGGCGTCTGGTCGGCGGCTGCGGGGCGTCCGGTTGCCATGGAGATTACAAGCATTTGAATTCCCCGCCTCCAGAGATGACGTCATCAACAGAATCACGTGACTGGCGTCTCGGGAGCGCGCACGTCGGGCTGAAGCAAGGGCTGTACACTTTGGGAGAAGAACCGGCGGCCATCTTTGGAAAAGTTTTTAAAAGTTGCTGAAACGCTGGAACAGTGAGTAGAAACCGGCTTTAAAAGTCATTTAAACGGGTGCTTAGTTTTGTATGCTGAATAAGGGGGACTGGGCAAAAAAAAAAACTCACTGCTTCCTCGAGACATCTCCTTTAAAGGGGTTGTCCCGCGCCAAAACAGGTTTTTTTTTTTTATTCAATAGGCCCCCCGTTCGGCGCGAGACAAACCCAATGCATGTGTTTAAAAAAAACAAAACGTTTAGTACTTACCCGAATCCCTGCGCTGCGGCGACTTCTTCCTTACCTTAGCAAGATGGCCGCCGGGATCTTCACCCACGATGCACCGCGGGTCTTCTCCCATGGTGTACCGTGGGCTCTGTGCGGTCCATTGCCGATTCCAGCCTCCTGATTGGCTGGAATCGGCACACGTGACGGGGCGGACCTACGAGGACCAGCTCTCCGGCACGAGCGGCCCCATTCACCAGGGAGAAGACCGCACTGCGCAAGCGCGTCTAATCGGGCGATTAGACGCTGAAATTAGACGGCACCATGGAGACGAGGACGCTAGCAACGGAGCAGGTAAGTGAATAACTTCTGTATGGCTCATAATTAATGCACGATGTACATTACAAAGGGCATTAATATGGCCATACAGAAGTGTATAACCCCACTTGCTTTCGCGGGACAACCCCTTTAACCTGTAGCCCCCATTGTCCCACATCGAATACGGTTGAGTCAGGTGGCTGCCCCTAAGAGTTGGGGGCTTTTTTTAGTTGGTTCACTGGTTGATCCCCCTACATAACGTCCATCAGGAGGGCAAGCGGATGAACAGAATGTATTTAGAGGTACAGTGGCCGAGTACAACCACAAATGTAAAAGTCCCAAAATGTATGATGAAATAAAGCTTGGTCACTTAGGTCAACATATGACAAGAGGAGGAAGGGCTCTTCATGCTGGACCGTGGGAATCTGTACCATAATCGTTCAGTGTAAATGTCCACGGCCACTGAACCACGAATTCGTTCAATTTCAACAATAGGCCTGTGTGTACGGGACGTTGTTCATTCTGCCCGCTCCACCTCCCTTCACTGAGCAATCCTTGCGCCTGTGTGAAGGCACAGGAGGGATTTCGCTGGGACGACTCTCGGGCATTGACGCTCTAACAGTTGTCTCGTGTAAAAGGACCCTTTGGACATGTATGCCGTACCAGGGTGAAATGTATGTATTTACTGACCATAGTCAGAAGAACCCAAAAGTTTAATAACAGTAGCCAAATGGAGCCAGGTTTGGGGTACCTTGGAGCAGGTGAGTCGTTGGACATGAGAAGGATTTAGTAATGATGGCCAAGAAGAGCCACTTATACTCTACAATAGAGTGATGCTGTAGCAGTGTTAAACCAGACGGTCAGTATTAAAGATGGCAACCGTCCCAGCTAGGGAAATAATTGGAACTGAGGCAGTACGTTATTATAAATACGGGAGGGGTATCGTCTCTCCTTATATCATTGTTTTAAAGACTCGTTTAAAGGGTCTGACATTGATTTGACGGAAATGCTGCCATCCAATAGGTGACACTGCAGAGGTATCGTTCCAGCTTCCTTAGGCCATCTGTCCATGAACGTGATTTCGCCGGCGGTGAATCGCCAGCGAATCATGCCATCTGAAGCTTCCCATAGCATCGCTATGAAAAGCGCCAGCCCCGTGTCCACGAGGGGAGAATCATTGCGACTTTCCACTCACGGCCGGCAATTCGCAGCATTCTGCGAATTGCCGTGATTCTCCATGGACAGCCTATCTGTCAGATAGGCTGATTGGAGGAGATTCGTCTGCGGCTCCTACTCCCGGGCGGCGGCCCATGGACAGGGGGCCTTATTTGCATTATAAATGAGCAGGTTGTGAGATGGATTGTGGTAGCAAGAGCAGACCACAGTGAGGTAAGTGTCTCACCATTTCTATGCGCTTATCAACTGCATGCATGTGAGCATACGTGTGTGTGTGTGTGTGTGTGTGTGTGTGTGTGTGTGTGTGTGTGTGTACACATCGCAGCCCTGCTGCTTGTTCAGTTTAGAGAAAAATAGGGACACCGCAGGAAAAATCGTTTTGAGCGCTGAGTTTAAGTGAAAACCTTTATTCAAGTGCAACATGAATGTCCGCGTTAATTTCAAAAATGTCCGCCTTGCAACAAACAAATCTACAAGTAACGCAGTAAATTTGTTGAACCTGGTTGCTTACACAGACAGAACAGCATTGGTCAGCGACCATAAAACTGTTGGTGAGACACTCGGCCTGGAACTTAGGCCGCCTGCACACGAGCGGGTTGGATCCGGCAGCGAGAATTCTCGCCGCGGGACCCGACCCGAGAGCCTGCAGGGACGAGCGCGTACTCACCCGCGCCTGGCGGCCCCAGCTCTTTCATGTTCCGGCTGCCGCGCAGCCGGCGCATGCGCAGACTGGAGCCGGCGGCCGGGTGAGTGCGTGCCCCGCACAAAAATAGGACATGCCGCGGTTTGTTTGCCGCTCGAGATTTCGCGCGGCCAAACCGCGGCCGTCTGCATAGGAGTGCGTATTGTAATGCACTCCTATGCAAACTTTCAGCGGCGGAAATCCCGCGGCGGGATTTCCGCCCGTGTGCAGGCGGCCATCTGCTATGTTAAAAAACGTTGACCCTTTCCCCTTCTCAGCGATGTGTGGATTGTGTTATCTGTCTTTTGCAGTGTTTATAATTAAATACCCCAAATCTGCTCCTTTTTTAAATTCCCTAATGACCACCCATACATCTTTTGATGGTGATCGTTATGGGGCTTTATTCTATCGTGCCGTCTTTTGATGGTGGCTGCATGAGAAGCCCAGTGCTCGGCTGTTGGGTGACTTCCTGGCACTTGCCTTAATGGGGGACTGATGAAACATTTGATTCCACCAGTGTTTTAAACTTTTACACGTGGCAGTCAGTGAAACCAAGGAATGTTGTTGGATGATTTGGTCAAAGTTGAAGCTGCCAATCCAGCTCCTGGTCATCCAATTTTGGTCAGCCTAGAACCTTTGACTCCAGCAGCTCTACCACCTAACCTACCACACTTTTTGTTCTTTTTTTGCCCTGGGGAGGGAAAAAAACGTTATACCACAAGAAACGCTAGTGAGAAAAAAAAACTGTGAGGTTGCTGTTTGTCACAGTTGAAGCTGCTGCTCTAGCAGCTGGTTACTTTCTCTTGGTCAGCCTTTAACTTGTGACTCCAGGAGCATAAAGCAGCAGCTCTACCAACCAAGCTACCACACTTGTTAATTTAAAGGGGTTGTCTCGCGGCAGCAAGTGGGGGTATACACTTCTGTATGGCCATATTAATGCACTTTGTAATGTACATCGTGCATTAAATATGAGCCATACAGAAGTTATTCACTTACCTGTTCCGTTGCTAGCGTCCTCGTCTCCATGGTGCCGTCTAATCGCCCGATTAGACGTGCTTGCGCAGTCCGGTCTTATCCCTGGTGAATGGGGCCGCTCGTGCCGGAGAGCTGGTCCTCGTAGCTCCGCCCCGTCACGTGTGCCGATTCCAGCCAATCAGGAGGCTGGAATCGGCAATGGACCGCACAGAGCCCACGGTGCACCATGGGAGAAGACCCGCGGTGCATCGTGGGTGAAGATCCCGGCGGCCATCTTAGTAAGGTAAGGAAGAAGTCGCCGCAGCGCGGGGATTCGGGTAAGTACTAAACTGTTTTTCTTTTTAACACATGCATTGGGTTTGTCTCGCGCCAAACGGGGGGGCTATTGAAAGAAAAAAAAAAACGTTTCGGCGTGAGACAACCCCTTTAACTCAGCGGTACCTGAAAACTTCATACTACAAGAAACTTTAAGGAAAGCTCATGGTCACAGTTGAAGGTGTCACACCACCTGCAGGTTAACATGCCTTCATCAGCCTTGAATCTGTGATTCCAGCAATGCAAAGCAGTAGCTCCAACATTTGAGGTATCACACATGGGTTTTCTTCCAGTGGAGCTCTAAAGCATTAATCAGGGGCCTGCAACTAATCAACCTGAAGTGAATATGAGCCACACAGGTTGGTTGAAATGGCTTAGCATGAACGATAAATACCTGGACCGCTACGTGAAAAGATACATCATAATTAACAGCACAACGATGTTCCGCCTGACCAATGTTTCTAATTTTGGAAACAGTTGCAAGCTGTATGGAGTGTAGTTGGCATATCTTGTCTCTGGTTTTGCTTGCAATGGTACCGTACTCTGCCAACTGTAGATGCTCAGTGAATAGAACTTTTCGACCTGGGGAAAATCTATAGAATATTCCAGGGCAACCAAAGTCTAAACTCGTTCGGTAGATGAGATAGGACTCTTCCTTTCTCATAGTTTCTGCTTTTGCATACTGAAATTGGAAAGGGGGTGCACCGGTCCTGGAGGTACTGCAATACCAGGTCAATGCGCGGAGTGGACAGAGCAAGCTCTTTTTCCAGCTCCCTGTTCTAAAAATCCATTTAATATATGGTCCCCAGATAGGGGACGTATCAGATATTAAACTGATAAGAACAGATACTACACTTGATCTTCGCCAAAAGGCTGAGAAGCGATAACCTGAAAAGGTTTTGCTTGGACCTTGGCCTTCCAACAGTGCCTTCCTTCTTTAGACATTGTCAGGTTCATTGACAAGCAACAAACCCCTCAAGCCTTTTTGCGATTGCCCACAATGCTGTGCTGCAGCTTTTGAAATCTGCATAGCACCGCCTAATCGCTCCTGTTGCCACTACCATGCATCCTAGGCTTGCCATGCATACAGCGCCCTTCATCTACCTATGCAGGATGATTCAGCAGATGATTACATTGTAATCACTAGCTTGCCTCTGAAGGTGCATCGGTCAAAAGATTATTTGATTGCCACCACTGAAGTCGAGAAGGAACTTTTTTGCTAACGTTCGAGGAAAATTGGCTTCTACCTCATGCAGTTTATTGCTTTCCCCTGGGATAACATTAATAGCAATAATGATGATCATCATCAAACGGTTAAACATACAGTAGGTCTTTTTTCAGCCTTACATAACTATATATGTCTATGTATAAATTTTATGTTAGTCGTTTAGTTGTTCACGACCCTTGGTGACCCTAAAGGCGAGCTCCCTCCATGCTTTTTGGTTTTGCACTGCTTTCATGCTTTCAGTTGGTTGATATCCATGCCAGTATCGGCTTTGACAGTATCAAAGGCTGTCCAAGCATTATAGATTTTTCTAGCGACTCTGCTCACATGATATGGCCAAAATACGTGAGCCTGAGTCTGGCAATCTTCCCCCTCAAGTGATATATCTGGTCTTATACGATTCAGGACTTCTCTGTCTCTTAGGCCTCCTTCCCACGAACGGATTTCCGCCGCGTAATTCGCGGCGAAAATCCGCTGCGTTGCACGCAGCTATTAGGTTCTATTGAACCTAATAGCTCAATGCTCACGATGCGTAATTCCACCGCGGAATTACGCACCGCGATTTCTCCCGTCCTCACCCGCAGCATGCTCTATTTTCTGCGGGTGAGGACGGGCTGTACGCACTGACGGCTTCCATTGCAGTCAATGGAAGCCGTCCATTCACGCTATCTCCCGCTGTAACCAGCGGGAGATAGCGTGAAAAAACGCTTTCCCCGCCCACCGCCGAGCGTCATATGACGCCAAATGACGCGGTCCGGCCGCGTCACGTGACACGGCCGGCCGTGCACGTGACACGGCTGGTGACGCGAGAGCGGTGGGCGGTGACGAGCGGTGACGAGCGGTGACGCGGCGGTGGTGGGCGGGGAAGCGATTTCACGCTATCTCCCGCAGGTAAGTATAGGGGCTCTGGGGGGCGCCGTGACGGGCTTTACTGCGTAATATTACGCTGCGGAGCCCGTCACGCTCGTGGGAAGGAGGCCTTACTCTTGCTGTCCAGGGTATACGCAGCAGCTTTCGCCAGCACCACAGCTTGAATGAATCAATCCTCCTATCAGCTTTTTTCGCAGTCAGCTTTCAGACCAGCTTCTGTTTCTGCAAGTAGAGTTGTCCTTTTCATAACTGAGATTGCTGATGATTCTGCCACCTATTTGCACCCCCCCCCCCCCCCCCGTCTCCAATTCGTCAAGGTCCATTTTCCGCATGATCACTTACACATGTAGGTTAAACTAAAAGGGCGAGAAGATGCAGCCGCATGTAGATTAATGCAGATGCTTTCTCGCCTACAGAGCACGAGAATGGCTTACCTTGCATTTGAATTGGTTGGTTGGTGTATTGTCTTGCTTGTTCCAGTGTTGTATTAAAGATCTTTCCACATACAGGACAACGATAATCTCCATGGTATGTGGAGGGGAATTGTGCATCTATATGTTCTGTTGTCAAATAAAAGTCTCCATCTGTAAGGTGGGCTTCATCACATGAGACAGATTTCTCTTTGATGATCACAGGGATATAGTCTTTGGTGGGATGTATCTCACTATCCGAGACATTCCCTTCTTCAAGAATCTGATTCTGCCTTAGTCATTAGATGACTGCGCATGATTTGTGGTGGTACACATGACCCCAGGCGGATCTTCACATGCTGATTCTACATTGGCTTAGCCAGGCATGATCTTTGGCATTCACCCACCATGTGTGGGTGAAGATGGGTCAGTATCTGTGAGGCTATTTCAGGACTCAAACCCAGGACCTCCTGTTTGCAGACCTTTTGGAGGAATTCCCCTGCTGAACCTAGCCTTGTTTCTACTAGCTACTACAGATCCTACTATGAAGCTCTTGTTCTAAACTCTGCCTGTTCCGGATTAGTACCCACTATAAAAGCCTGGCCTTGCCACTCCCTCAGTGTGAGATTATTGTGCTCCATTGCCTTTATCCAGCTGCATCTCCTAACCTGCTTTTCTCCTGCAAACTGTGACTACCTGCTGATGACTCCTAGCTTCCATCTGACTACGCTTTCCGCCTCATCCATTTTCACTGCAAACATAACTTCCCCCATAACGACTCCTGTCTTCCATCTGACTACACCTTCTGCCTCATCCACTGCACTGCAACGTCACTACCTGCTTCCTCCTGACTACTCTCCAGTCCTGCATGGCTACTACACCCGCAGCTCCTATCCAGCGCTGGTAAGACATTTCAGGCCATCTTCATCACCTAAATTAGATTCCTCCTTAATATGGGTAGGTAGATAAAACTTTGTATATTCTTCAAGGCATTTTTTTTCAGGTTGGTGGTCTTTTAATTTGAGCAGATGTATACTGTACTTGTGTGTGATCAGTTGATGCACCTATGTGAAAGCCTATCTAATTGTCTCCCTCTGTAGACGATCCATGTCACTAGAAGTAGACACGTTCTGGGTTGAAATGTTGGAAGTATAAATGATCAGGGTTGCTTTCTTTCTGGGACTCTTCCTTGATACAAACTCCATCCACATTAGCCCCTCCCTCCTCTCCCATGCACAGCTCCCACACACTATTCACCTTCCTAAAACACCTCCCCCTCACATTGCCAAGAATTATCATAGCCACTCTCACAAATGTGCTAATCACCTGCTCACCCTCGCTACCCTACCACTCCTAGCTGTGAGGGGCACATTCCCCCACCCTGACCCAACCTGTATTGCTCCCTACCAAAATCTCTCCCCTATCCTACCAAACCAGCCCCCTTCCTCTAGCCTCGTTCAAATGCACCCTGTTAGGGAGAGAATGAGGGAACCCCGACTGATCCCACATCAGTCACTGATTTGTCATGGATCGACTACTTCGTGCGCACTCACTGCTACCAATTGTTATGGCAGAGCCTTGGTCGATCACTCTAGCGGGGTCGTCACTGCAGAGTCATTAGAATACTGGTGGATGCATGCAGAGCGAAAGCTCAAATCGCCCCCTGGTCAGTCTAACACAGTGGTTCCCAACCTTGTCAGTCTTGGGGCACCCTTGGTAAAAAAAATTTGCGGCACCCCTACCAAAAGGGGGTGTGGCCATGGGCGTGGTTAGGGTGTGGCTTATTACGACATATTATATATTCCGCATGGAATGTCAATTTTCACATAGGATTTTTTTCACAGAGGCACCTCTACCCAAAACGTTTACACAATATACAAAATCTAGTCATTTACAACCTTTTTAATGATCATTGCTAACTATTCCCCCCGCTCCGTCCACCATTTTACATCAGCCATTCCCTCCCCCACGCATATTAGCCTTTCACTCCCCACCTCCTCACCATTCGCAACCTGATTTGTTGTTTGGATTTACACATTCACGGTGATTGGTTGTTTGGTTGGCTCATGTAGATGTTGGGAGTAAAAGGTCAATATGCCTCCCCCACCATTTTACATGCGGCCATTACCGCTACCTCCCTACCCCCACCATTTTACATGCGGCCATTACCTCCCTCCACCATTTTACATGCGGCCATTCTCTCCCCTCCCTTCCTCCACCATTTTACATGTGGTCATTACCCCCACCTCCCTCCCTCCACCATTTTACGTGCGACCATTCCCTCCCTCCACCATTTTACATGTGGTCATTACCCCCACCTCCCTCCCTCCACCATTTTACGTGCGACCATTCCCTCCCTCCACCATTTTACATGCGGTCATTCTCTCCCCTCCCTCCCCCCACCATTTTACATGCGGTCATTACCCCCACCTCCCTTCCCCACCATTTTACATGCGGTCATTACCCCCACCTCCCTTCCCCACCATTTTACATGCGGTCATTACCCCCACCTCCCTTCCCCACCATTTTACATGCGGTCATTACCCCCACCTCCCTTCCCCACCATTTTACATGCGGTCATTACCCCCACCTCCCTCCCCCCACCCATTTTACATGCGGTCATTACCCCCACCTCCCTTCCCCACCATTTTACATGCGGTCATTACCCCCACCTCCCTTCCCCACCATTTTACATGCGGTCATTACCCCCACCTCCCTTCCCCACCATTTTACATGCGGTCATTACCCCCACCTCCCTTCCTCCACCATTTTACAGGTGGTCATTACCCCCACCTCCCTTCCCCGACCATTTTACAGGTGGTCATTACCCCCACCTCCCTCCCCCCACCATTTTACATGCGGTCATTACCCTCACCTCCCTCCCCCCACCATTTTACTTGTGGCCATTACCTCCCTCCACCATTTTACGTGCAGCCATTCCCTCCCTCCACCATTTTACGTGCAGCCATTCCCTCCCTCCACCATTTTACATGTGGTCATTCTCTCCCCTCCTTTCCTCTCACCATTTTACATGCGGTCATTTCCCCCACCAGCCTCCCCCAAGCATTTTACATGCGGTCATTACCCCCACCTCCCTCCCCCCACCATTTTACGTGCGGCCATTACCCCCACCTCCCTCCCCCCCACCATTTTACGTGCGGTCATTACCCCCACCTCCCTCCCCCCCCACCATTTTACGTGCGGTCATTACCCCCACCTCCCTCCCCCCCCACCATTTTACGTGCGGTCATTACCCCCACCTCCCTCCCCCCCCCCCACCATTTTACGTGCGGTCATTACCCCCACCTCCCTCCCCCCCCCCCCCACCATTTTACGTGCGGTCATTACCCCCACCTCCCTCCCCCCCCCCCACCATTTTACGTGCGGTCATTACCCCCACCTCCCTCCCCCCCCCCACCATTTTACGTGCGGTCATTACCCCCACCTCCCTCCCCCCCCCACCATTTTACGTGCGGTCATTACCCCCACCTCCCTCCCCCCCCCACCATTTTACGTGCGGTCATTACCCCCACCTCCCTCCCCCCCCCCACCATTTTACGTGCGGTCATTACCCCCACCTCCCTCCCCCCCCACCATTTTACGTGCGGTCATTACCCCCACCTCCCTCCCCCCCCACCATTTTACATGCGGTCATTACCCCCACCAGCCTCCCCCAAGCATTTTACATGCGGTCATTACCCCCACCTCCCTCCCCCCACCATTTTACGTGCGGTCATTACCCCCACCTCCCTCCCCCCCACCATTTTACATGCGGTCATTTCCCCCACCAGCCTCCCCCAAGCATTTTACATGCGGTCATTACCCCCACCTCCCTCCCCCCACCATTTTACGTGCGGCCATTACCCCCACCTCCCTCCCCCCCACCATTTTACGTGCGGTCATTACCCCCACCTCCCTCCCCCCCCACCATTTTACGTGCGGTCATTACCCCCACCTCCCTCCCCCCCCACCATTTTACGTGCGGTCATTACCCCCACCTCCCTCCCCCCCCCCCCACCATTTTACGTGCGGTCATTACCCCCCACCTCCCTCCCCCCCCCCCCACCATTTTACGTGCGGTCATTACCCCCACCTCCCTCCCCCCCCCCCACCATTTTACGTGCGGTCATTACCCCCACCTCCCTCCCCCCCCCCCCCACCATTTTACGTGCGGTCATTACCCCCACCTCCCTCCCCCCCCCCACCATTTTACGTGCGGTCATTACCCCCACCTCCCTCCCCCCCCCCCCCCCACCATTTTACGTGCGGTCATTACCCCCACCTCCCTCCCCCCCCACCATTTTACGTGCGGTCATTACCCCCACCTCCCTCCCCCCCCACCATTTTACATGCGGTCATTACCCCCACCAGCCTCCCCCAAGCATTTTACATGCGGTCATTACCCCCACCTCCCTCCCCCCACCATTTTACGTGCGGTCATTACCCCCACCTCCCTCCCCCCCACCATTTTACGTGCGGTCATTACCCCCACCTCCCTCCCCCCCCACCATTTTACGTGCGGTCATTACCCCCACCTCCCTCCCCCCCCACCATTTTACGTGCGGTCATTACCCCCACCTCCCTCCCCCCCCACCATTTTACGTGCGGTCATTACCCCCACCTCCCTCCCCCCCCACCATTTTACGTGCGGTCATTACCCCCACCTCCCTCCCCCCCACCATTTTACGTGCGGTCATTACCCCCACCTCCCTCCCCCCCCCCCCCCACCATTTTACGTGCGGTCATTACCCCCACCTCCCTCCCCCCCCACCATTTTACGTGCGGTCATTACCCCCACCTCCCTCCCCCCCCACCATTTTACATGCGGTCATTACCCCCACCTCCCTCCCCCCCCACCATTTTACGTGCGGTCATTACCCCCACCTCCCTCCCCCCCACCATTTTACGTGCGGTCATTACCCCCACCTCCCTCCCCCCCCCCCCCCACCATTTTACGTGCGGTCATTACCCCCACCTCCCTCCCCCCCCACCATTTTACGTGCGGTCATTACCCCCACCTCCCTCCCCCCCCACCATTTTACATGCGGTCATTACCCCCACCAGCCTCCCCCAAGCATTTTACATGCGGTCATTACCCCCACCTCCCTCCCCCCACCATTTTACGTGCGGTCATTACCCCCACCTCCCTCCCCCCCACCATTTTACGTGCGGTCATTACCCCCACCTCCCTCCCCCCCCACCATTTTACGTGCGGTCATTACCCCCACCTCCCTCCCCCCCCACCATTTTACGTGCGGTCATTACCCCCACCTCCCTCCCCCCCCACCATTTTACGTGCGGTCATTACCCCCACCTCCCTCCCCCCCCACCATTTTACGTGCGGTCATTACCCCCACCTCCCTCCCCCCCCACCATTTTACGTGCGGTCATTACCCCCACCTCCCTCCCCCCCACCATTTTACGTGCGGTCATTACCCCCACCTCCCTCCCCCCCCCCCCCCCCACCATTTTACGTGCGGTCATTACCCCCACCTCCCTCCCCCCCCCCCCCACCATTTTACGTGCGGTCATTACCCCCACCTCCCCCCCCCCCCCCCCCCCACCATTTTACGTGCGGTCATTACCCCCACCTCCCTCCCCCCCCACCATTTTACGTGCGGTCATTACCCCCACCTCCCTCCCCCCCCACCATTTTACGTGCGGTCATTACCCCCACCTCCCTCCCCCCCCACCATTTTACGTGCGGTCATTACCCCCACCTCCCTCCCCCCCACCATTTTACGTGCGGTCATTACCCCCACCTCCCTCCCCCCTCACCATTTTACTTGCGGTCATTACCCCCACCTCCCCCCCTCCCCCTCACCATTTTACGTGCGGTCATTACCCCCACCTCCCCCCCTCCCCCCCACCATTTTACTTGCGGTCATTACCCCCACCTCCCTCCCCCCCCCACCATTTTACTTGCGGTCATTACCCCCACCTCCCTCCCCCCCAGCATTTTACTTGCGGTCATTACCCCCACCTCCCTCCCCCCCACCATTTTACTTGCGGTCATTACCCCCACCTCCCTCCCCCCCACCATTTTACGTGCGGTCATTACCCCCACCTCCCTCCCCCCCACCATTTTACGTGCGGCCATTACCCCCACCTCCCTCCCCCCCACCATTTTACGTGCGGTCATTACCCCCACCTCCCTCCCCCCCCTGCATTTTACGTGCGGCCATTACCCCCACCTCCCTCCCCCCACCATTTTACGTGCGGTCATTACCCCCACCTCCCTCCCCCCCCTGCATTTTACGTGCGGCCATTACCCCCACCTCCCTCCCTCATTTTACGTGCGGCCATTACCCCCACCTCCCTCCCTCATTTTACGTGCGGCCATTACCCCCACCTCCCTCCCCCATTTCCATGCGGTCATTCTCTCTCTTCCCTCCCCCCACCATTTTACATGTGGCCATTCCTTCCCTCCACCATTTTACATGCAGCCATTCTCTCCCTTCCCTCCCCCCACCATTTTCCATGCGGCCATTCTCTCCCTTCCCTCCCCCCACCATTTTCCATGCGGCCATTCTCTCCCTTCCCTCCCCCCACCATTTTCCATGCGGCCATTCTCTCCCTTCCCTCCCCCCACCATTTTCCATGCGGCCATTCTCTCCCTTCCCTCCCCCCACCATTTTCCATGCGGCCATTCTCTCCCTTCCCTCCCCCCACCATTTTCCATGCGGCCATTCTCTTCCTTCCCTCCCCCCACCATTTTCCATGCGGCCATTCTCTCCCCTCTCTTCCTCCACCATTTTACATGCACTCATTCTCTCCCCTCTCTTCCGCCACCATTTTACATGCACTCATTCTCTCCCCTCTCTTCCTCCACCATTTTACATGCACTCATTACCCCCACCTCCCTCCCCCCACCATTTAACGCGCGGCCATTCCCTCCCTCCACCATTTAACGCGCGGCCATTCCCTCCCTCCACTCCTCCACCCCTCCCTCCCTCCACCATTTTACGCGCGGCCATTCCCTCCCTCCACCATTTTACGCGCGGCCATTCCCTCCCCTCTCTTCCTCCACCATTTTATGCGCAATCATTACCCCCACCATTTTACATGCACTCATTCTCTCCCCTCCCCCTTTTGCATGCGGTCATTCTCTCCCCTCCCCCTTTTGCATGCGGTCATTCTCTCCCCTCCCTCCCCTCCCCATTTTGCATGCGGTCATTCCCTCCCCTCCCCATTTTGCATGCGGTCATTCCCTCCCCTCCCCATTTTGCATGCGGTCATTCTCTCCCCTCCCTTCCTCCACCATTTTACATGCGGTTATTCTCTCCCCTCCCTTCCTCCACCATTTTACATGTGCCCATTACCCCCCTCCCCATGCACCCCCCCCCACACCTCACATGCGCGCATTACCCCCCTCCCACGCACCCACCACCACCTTACATGCGCGCAATACCCCCCCCTCCCACGCACCCACCACCACCACCTTACATGCGCCCATTACCCCCTTCCCATGCACCCACCACATTACATGCGCTCATTACCCCCCCCTCCCATGCACCCACCACCTTACATGCGCCACTTACCCCCCCTCCTACGCACCCACCACCATCACGTTACATGCGTCCATTACCCCCCCTCCAATGCACCCACCACCACCTTACATGCGCGCAATACCCCCCCTCCCACGCACCCACCACCACCACCTTACATTCTCCCATTACCCCCTTCCCATGCACCCACCACCACCTTACATGTGCCCATGCACCCACCACATTACATGCGCTCATTACCCCCCCTCCCATGCACCCACCACCTTACATGCGCCACTTACCCCCCCTCCTACGCACCCACCACCATCACGTTACATGCGTCCATTACCCCCCCTCCAATGCACCCACCACCACCACGTTACAAGCGCCCTTTACCCCCCCTCTCACACACCCACCACCTTACATGCGCCCTTTACCCCTCCCTCACACACCCACCACCTTACATGCGCCCATTACGCCCCCTCCCACGCATCCACCACCACGTTACATGCGCCCATTACCCCCCCACCACCATGTTACATGCGCCCATTACCCCCCCTCCCACACACCCACCACCTTACATGCGCCCATTACCCCCCCCTTCCACGCACCCACCACCACCACCTTACATGCGCCCATTACACCCCCCGCCACGTACCCACCGCCACCACCTTACATGCGTCCATTACACCCCCCGCCACGTACCCACCACCACGACCTTACATGCGCCCATTACGCTGTGCCTGCACCCGTCGTCGCTCCGCTGCTGACCCCCGACTCTCTGCCTGTTCCCGTACGCGCTGCAACAGTCAGCACCAGAGCTGTAACTCACCGCTCACCTCGGTGCTCCAGCACTGTCACCGGTGCCCCGCAGTTTTTCCTCTCACTGGCCACCCGGTAAGTAGATGCCTCTTGTAGCTGTGTGCGCAGCGTTCCGGCCGTCGTTCTTACTTGCTGGTTCTGTTGCCGCCGGCTCTCTGGATGAAACACACCTCCAGACAATAATCGCCCCCGGCTTCTAACTTTTACAAACTATGCTGCGTGCAGAGAGGCTGCCAGTGGTGCCGCGGCAAGTATTCTTGTATTCATTGTATTATGTCGCCATCAGAATATGCGGGTGGTGACATAATACAATGAATACAAGAATACTAGCTGTGGAGACGCGGCACCTCTGGCAGCCTCTTGCGGCACCCTGGTTGGGAATGATAGGGGTCAATCATTATTAATCAATAACCTAACATAAGAAAGATAAGGAAACAGTGTAATGAATGTGACATTAGTTATTTGGTTATATAATGTTATGTATTATATGTAAAACATTCCGGAAGTTGCTAGTAGAATTTGGATATAGAATCATATGTAAAAAGGTATATTCAAGCGTTTATTTGAATATTGATTTTAAAATACTAAATGTATGACTAATTAGATTTTATTCAGTTATCTTACTGAATACCAACTTACCAACTTTGTGCTGACTTCCGAGTAGGTGGCTGAACCAGTTTTGTCTATGTAAAAATTAGAAACAATGTCCCCTCTTTTGATGTGCAAATTGCTGATGAACTTTGAAGATTACAGTTCTTCCCAAACAAGAAATGTAATTAACAAAACCTGTATTATCACACTGTAACTGTTTCCATGTCTACTTCAAACAGTTTTGTTGATACCTTTTGTTTAGAAAAGCTTGTTGATTTACAGTTGCCAAATGTACTTTGTAACCAGGCATCAGGTAACTTTTGGCTTGTTGATTTACAGTTGCCAAATGTACTTTGTAACCAGGCATCAGGTAACATTTGGAAACGCCTTCTTTACAACTTGCATATAAACTAGCAATGTACAACAATAAACAGAATTCATTCTGATTTACTAAGTCTGTGTATAGTGGGTCATTATGGTTCTCAACTATGAGTACTCTATATAATATTTCCTCTTAATTTGGATACAGGCAACATTCGCATTTCGGTCTGCATTCCAGACCCCCCACAGTTTATTTGGCGCCCAACGTGGGGCAGAAGCTAACTCCTTACCTGCAGCCGATACCTGACTACACTACCTGCCGACCAGCCGGACGAGAGGCCACGGGACCCCAGATCTACAAAACACCGGTATACGGTAAGCTCTTGACTTACCACTCAAGCTCTGGGCTCTCCTGACTTCAAGTCTCGTGTCGACAGGGGGTGAGTTGCTGTATGTTATATAGGACGCTTCTGCCTGTTATTTACGGTGTTCTTAGTAACCGTGCTAGATGGAAGAACCCTTGTGTGTATATTGCCATGTTGCCTGTAGTAATTGTTGAAATCTGTATGTTGATTGTCTGTGTCATGTTAGCCATAATTTGCTTTTACTGAGTCTGTTATAATATCACCAGAAGTCCCCTAAACCCCCCTTAAGGAGTCCGTAAAACTATTCCAGGACCAGGGACCAGGGGTCCTTAGTTTACTAGGTGATATCAGGTCCTGTTTACTTAGTGATGAATAGTGGGAAATAAAATAAATAGTTATCCTGCCAGTTTCGGACTTGGCAGAAGGGACCGCCAGATTTATCTGAGGAAAGCCGTATGCATCCTCAATGCTGTGTTACAGTGGTAAATCAAGAGGTAAGTCCATAAGAGAAAGGGAAGGGGGAGACGTATGCAGACAAACGTATAAAATATATAGACAGATAGGACTTAGAAAAGCGGGAACCTTTTAACTATGAGTTCTGGCAATAGTACGGGAAAAAGCATATGAAAGATATCAGAGACGCCGGTTTAGATAAAGGAACAGACAATATGGGAAACGTACAGGGCAAGTAGTATGCCTATATGGAAATCAGCTAGAGAAATAGTAAAAGACAAAGAAGGCACGTTAGCTGTGGGAAGAAGAATGTAGTAAGGTGTTTAGAATTTTGGGAGTCTTAGACCAGCAAGTTTGGGGAAAAGATTCAGAGATAGTCAAAAGGTTGTATAAAAATATGTTAGACAGATGGATTAAGGCAAGTATAGATACGGCAGTAAGGGGTTATCAGAGAAAGGGAATCCTCTTATAGTTTGTGTCCCTCTGGGACATAAAGTAAGTTCATGCAAAATCTGTGGACAATTATGTGACAAATAACCACTATTGTTTGTCTTGTAAGTCTTGTTGTTATGTAAACTAATCTTTGTTGTACGTCTTAGTGTTCTTGTAATGTCTAATTTCTAAGTGTAAGAAAGTTATACCCCACTCACATCTGTGGGGGTTCAAAAGAACAATGAAGTATATATACTGTGTGGTTTTTTTTTTTTTCCTGAGTGTAAAGTTGATGTAAGCAATTTTAGCTGAAGGATATAGTAAAGAAAAAAGCAAGTCAATGAGTTAAGGAAAGGTAGAAGGTTTAACAATGCACGGTAATAATAGTTGCTATCTGGAGTGGTGAATATAAGTATGTAGGTAGAAATGGGCATAAGTTGTATTGTGTTTGTCATTGGGTAGCCTATTCTGAACGAATTGTGTAAAAACCGCGGTACTAAGAGTTTTTCTTATCTATACATAATTCGCTCATTATTGGAAGTCTGGTGTACAGTAAATACAATCCCAATTTCTACTTCACATATTATCAGTCTGTATGAGTGAATTAAAAACCCCAGTGAGTGTGAATTCGTGTATTAATGAAGGGCCCGTATGAGAGTTAGATTGTGTTATATGGTATATACTGTCCGGTGGCTAGAAACTAAATGAGGCAAGAAAGACCAAACGCTGAGCCAGACCACAGGGGGTGGAGCTAGGTGATGTAAGGAGATGGGAGGGAAGAACAATAGGAAGAGGTGTTCTTCCACCCTCAACACAGACCAGCCTAGGAGAGAAGTATACGTCTAGTAATTACTAATAATTAATGCTGTTTGAAGTCTGAATGTTTTAGTTGCTTATTAATATCTTAGCTATTGTTCTGTTTCATAGAGATAAAATTCAGTGTCATAGAAAGGAAGACAGACGCTGATGAAAAAAGAAACTTGTAATGAATTATGTGAATTATACGGTCTTAAAAATAGAGAATATAGGGATTTTTAAGATATATTTTAGTTTTTTTTTTTTTTTGCTTTTTGTGTAAATGTCAGTTCTGTGATTGGTTGGACGTCTATATCACTGCTAAATGCTGTTAGTACTGCACTGTCTCTGAAAGAATGTTCTGTAGGAGAGACATGCAAACGACCAGCATCGAAGGGGTGGAGCTAGATAATGTAAAAGTAGGTAATGTTTCATCCTTCTTTTGTCTACAAAGGAGGGGGTGAGGAGCTTGGGCAGTTAGGAAATTTTTTTCTTCTCAAATTTGATGAGACATTGCAGGCAGGATCAGATTAATAATGAATTTGCTTAAAGAATATCATATTCCAATATGAATACATGTTTGTGGATTATTCTGCCTTGTTGTAATTCATGTCTGTTATTTGTACTAATATCTTACAAGCCTTATCTGCATCCATCAAATTTTCACCGGATGGATCGGTACGGGTTGAGACCTCAAGTGACAGTTCAGAGGAGGTTTTGTAAACGAACTGCTCTCTTGGTAGATCCGGCTCATGTATTTGTCTTGATAGCCACTGCAGAAACTCAGCTTTCCGCAGGTCCTGACAAATAGTAAGTCACCTCCAAGACAAACTCCAATTCCTGAGTCATTGCTTAGCCCAAGGAACTGGACATCTGACATAATTGATCCAGGTATTGCAGGTCAGCAATTTCTAAATTTTTAATTTTTAATTTTTTTTTTTGCTACAAGGTTCTGATCTATTTTAAATAGAATACCAGCCTGATTGTCTAGCAGTAATTGGTGCAAGGGGTTTCAGGAGTGCCGATTCAGCTGGCAGAAACTGAACCACTAGAGGTAATGTTTAAAGGGTCACGATGCCTCATGCGCTTCCTTGTGCTGGAAAGTCCTGAAAGCATATTGGGAACCGAAATGATGGGATCCTTGGGATCTTGTATCGAACTTCACTCGTCCGGTGAGGCTCGTATACACCCCAGGTCTGAAAGTCACCCGACCTTCGGTCGGATGGCAGCAGACCTAGCGACACCTCTACCTGTCTTCACTTTTACGCACGCAGAGAAACAAGTTCTTAGTGTCGTTCCTTCGAGCCTTTGGGCTACCAGTCAGACGGACCTCGACAGACTGTCTGTATTTGTTTGTATTTAATTTCAGAGGAAAGCAGTACTGTTGGATAGTGCTGCCACAAGGGGCACAGTATAGCCCAATACCAGTTCACCAGATTCATGAAACTGGTATTAGACGCCTGGCCAATTCCCGAGGGCACCGCCCTCTTGTAATATGTTGATGATTTGTTTTTAATTTACTTTTATGTACTGCTGACAGTTACCTCAATGCATCACTAAGCCTTTTGTGTTTCCTCCATCAGAGTAGAATGGCTGAAAAGCCAGCAAAGAGAAACTTCAGTTCTGCAAGTCTCACGTAGTGTTCCTGGGCCACTGCCTAGGTCCAGGTACTAAGCACCTGACGCCGGAACGCACGAAGGTGGTAAGTGACATGTAACTTCCCACCTCCCATGCCCAGTTGCGTACCTTCTTGGGACTGGTTTCATACTATTGGCAATGGACGCTCTGCCTCCATGACCATGCAGCCTCTGTACGACTGTTTGGGTTCACGGCCATTTGCCCTGACCCCGCAGGCCGAGTCAGCCTTCTATCAGCTGAAAGTACAGGTAACCGGTTGCACTGGGGCTGCCAGACTATGACAACCCTTTCCAAATGTACGTCACTGAGATGGAGGGACACGCCACCGCTGTACTGACACAAAAAGCGACCTGTAGCATACTACAGTGCCCATCTTGACGCGGTGGCTAGAGGGTCTCCATCCTGCGTCCGAGCGGTTCTAGCAGTTCAGGCACTAATGGACAAAAGTTCTGACGTTGTCCTAGATCACACCATGGTGATCTACACCCCACATGACATACATGGTATCCTGACACAGGTAAGCCATAGACATCTGTCCCGTGCTAGACAGATCAAAATGGAACTTGCAGTACACTCTTCATCCAATGTCTCATTTCAACGTTGCACCACTTTGAATCCGGCCACCTTATTGCCATTAGGTGACACTGATTCAAATGGGGGAGTAAGTACAGAGGACCAGCTTTTTGCAAATTCTCTGACTGATGATGAAGAGGAGGCCTTTGACGCAGAACACCAGCATGATTGTGACAGCTGGGTTCGCACATGTCACTGACAAACCCCTCCTAAACCCCCACCTTGAAATGTTTGTGGATGGATCTAGATACCTGAATGACGAAGGAAGGTTTGTAACAGGTTTTGAAGTAGTCACACTGAATGAGATGCTTGTACAAAAACCACTGCCGCCACACATGTCAGCGCAGGAAATGAGGCCTGTACGATTGAAAAATATACCACTACTAATATCTACACTGATTCCAGGTACGCCTTTGGTACTGCACACGATTATGGACCCATCTGGCGGTCCAGGAGCTTTCTCACGGCACAAGGCAAGCCCATTAAGCTATCATGTTGCCAGGACAAGTGGCCATAATAAAGGTTAAAGCACACACGCAGGGGCAGTCACCAGAGAACAAGGGGATAGGGCAGCCAAGGCTGCAGCTCTCCTAGGACAGGACGCAAGACCCCTTGTGCTGTAAGTTGGATCTTGGTCCCACCACTCTTGTTGATTTGGGATTTGGCGTCCTACGGGACGTAGATGATGTACCAGCGGCTGCCTACACCCACCTCGCCGTCCTAGCTCACGGGAAAGTGCATGCCTCTCGGAATGCCATGGTTTCTGTTATGGACAAGGTATGGTATGCTCCAGGGTTCGACAGGTTGGCAAAGGCATATGTGAAGGCATGTGAAGTGCACACCCAGACCACTGTATCCTATTCAGAGATTACAAATCGATTACATCCAGCTTCCCAAATCAGGCAGGTATGAGTACGTCCTTGTGTGTGTGGACCTGTTCAAAGCCACCGCACAATGTACAGTGGCTAAACTTGTGTCAGAACTTGTATGTAGATTTGGGGTACTAGAGACAATTGAGAGTGACAGAGGTACACAATTTACAGGTTAAGTGATGCGAAAGGTGATGTCAGCCTTGGGGTGGAACAAGCGTTTTACACTCCATACCACCTGCAGAGTTTAACAAAGTTGAAAGAACTAAAATGATATGCTTAAGTTAAAAGAAGTGTTTGGCTCTATGCCAAGATTAGGCCTGTACCATCCACAGGCCCTACAGCAGGGGTGTGATAAGGTTATTGAATATGTACAAGAGCTATGTCGTAAACTGAAAATAACACCCGATCTAGTGTTTTCCCCAATTCCAGACCCTGACAACCTAGAGGGGACTCATTTCTTGCCACCTGGAGATTGGGTGGTCGCAAAAAGACACGTAGTAAAGGCCTTGGACCCAAGGTTTGACGACCATACCAAGTTCTGTTGTCAACGCCTACTTCTGTAAAAGTGGATACATGCCTCCCAATGCAAGAAAGTTCCCGAGCCAGAGGAAAAGTGATGGGTGGGATCCCGGCGTTGTTTGGGTGGGGGAGGTAATGGACATTTTGATTTTGACTTTTGCATTTGTCTTATTGGACTATCTTCTTATTGGGAAACACCACTACGAACGATCCACATGGAGAAGCGATGGACTGGATGGGCAAATATTTCCCACACGTGTATGCCCAACCTCAGGAGTGGAGAGGACATTTTGCGGACTTGTCTATTATCTGTCCCCACTCCTGTAGAGACTCTTCGAGACATACCCAAAAATACACCCCTTTAAGTGTCTAATATGACAATGACGATATTGATGTTGATAAATCTAAGATTACTGTATTGTAAACTTGATTGACTTGCAATATTTGATATTATGTCTTCATATCTTGATGGACATAGAGTGCACCATTCCTACCTGGGAACCCGGCACCTATGGGTGACAGAACCAGGAGATAATGGTGGCTCTGATGTCCAAATGGGGGAATGATAGGGGTCAATCATTATTAATCAATAACCTAACATAAGAAAGATAAGGAAACAGTGTAATGAATGTGACATTAGTTATTTGGTTATATAATGTTATGTATTATATGTAAAACATTCCGGAAGTTGCTAGTAGAATTTGGATATAGAATCATATGTAAAAAGGTATATTCAAGCGTTTATTTGAATATTGATTTTAAAATACTAAATGTATGACTAATTAGATTTTATTCAGTTATCTTACTGAATACCAACTTACCAACTTTGTGCTGACTTCCGAGTAGGTGGCTGAACCAGTTTTGTCTATGTAAAAATTAGAAACAATGTCCCCTCTTTTGATGTGCAAATTGCTGATGAACTTTGAAGATTACAGTTCTTCCCAAACAAGAAATGTAATTAACAAAACCTGTATTATCACACTGTAACTGTTTCCATGTCTACTTCAAACAGTTTTGTTGATACCTTTTGTTTAGAAAAGCTTGTTGATTTACAGTTGCCAAATGTACTTTGTAACCAGGCATCAGGTAACTTTTGGCTTGTTGATTTACAGTTGCCAAATGTACTTTGTAACCAGGCATCAGGTAACATTTGGAAACGCCTTCTTTACAACTTGCATATAAACTAGCAATGTACAACAATAAACAGAATTCATTCTGATTTACTAAGTCTGTGTATAGTGGGTCATTATGGTTCTCAACTATGAGTACTCTATATAATATTTCCTCTTAATTTGGATACAGGCAACATTCGCATTTCGGTCTGCATTCCAGACCCCCCACAGTTTATTTGGCGCCCAACGTGGGGCAGAAGCTAACTCCTTACCTGCAGCCGATACCTGACTACACTACCTGCCGACCAGCCGGACGAGAGGCCACGGGACCCCAGATCTACAAAACACCGGTATACGGTAAGCTCTTGACTTACCACTCAAGCTCTGGGCTCTCCTGACTTCAAGTCTCGTGTCGACAGGGGGTGAGTTGCTGTATGTTATATAGGACGCTTCTGCCTGTTATTTACGGTGTTCTTAGTAACCGTGCTAGATGGAAGAACCCTTGTGTGTATATTGCCATGTTGCCTGTAGTAATTGTTGAAATCTGTATGTTGATTGTCTGTGTCATGTTAGCCATAATTTGCTTTTACTGAGTCTGTTATAATATCACCAGAAGTCCCCTAAACCCCCCTTAAGGAGTCCGTAAAACTATTCCAGGACCAGGGACCAGGGGTCCTTAGTTTACTAGGTGATATCAGGTCCTGTTTACTTAGTGATGAATAGTGGGAAATAAAATAAATAGTTATCCTGCCAGTTTCGGACTTGGCAGAAGGGACCGCCAGATTTATCTGAGGAAAGCCGTATGCATCCTCAATGCTGTGTTACAGTGGTAAATCAAGAGGTAAGTCCATAAGAGAAAGGGAAGGGGGAGACGTATGCAGACAAACGTATAAAATATATAGACAGATAGGACTTAGAAAAGCGGGAACCTTTTAACTATGAGTTCTGGCAATAGTACGGGAAAAAGCATATGAAAGATATCAGAGACGCCGGTTTAGATAAAGGAACAGACAATATGGGAAACGTACAGGGCAAGTAGTATGCCTATATGGAAATCAGCTAGAGAAATAGTAAAAGACAAAGAAGGCACGTTAGCTGTGGGAAGAAGAATGTAGTAAGGTGTTTAGAATTTTGGGAGTCTTAGACCAGCAAGTTTGGGGAAAAGATTCAGAGATAGTCAAAAGGTTGTATAAAAATATGTTAGACAGATGGATTAAGGCAAGTATAGATACGGCAGTAAGGGGTTATCAGAGAAAGGGAATCCTCTTATAGTTTGTGTCCCTCTGGGACATAAAGTAAGTTCATGCAAAATCTGTGGACAATTATGTGACAAATAACCACTATTGTTTGTCTTGTAAGTCTTGTTGTTATGTAAACTAATCTTTGTTGTACGTCTTAGTGTTCTTGTAATGTCTAATTTCTAAGTGTAAGAAAGTTATACCCCACTCACATCTGTGGGGGTTCAAAAGAACAATGAAGTATATATACTGTGTGGTTTTTTTTTTTTTCCTGAGTGTAAAGTTGATGTAAGCAATTTTAGCTGAAGGATATAGTAAAGAAAAAAGCAAGTCAATGAGTTAAGGAAAGGTAGAAGGTTTAACAATGCACGGTAATAATAGTTGCTATCTGGAGTGGTGAATATAAGTATGTAGGTAGAAATGGGCATAAGTTGTATTGTGTTTGTCATTGGGTAGCCTATTCTGAACGAATTGTGTAAAAACCGCGGTACTAAGAGTTTTTCTTATCTATACATAATTCGCTCATTATTGGAAGTCTGGTGTACAGTAAATACAATCCCAATTTCTACTTCACATATTATCAGTCTGTATGAGTGAATTAAAAACCCCAGTGAGTGTGAATTCGTGTATTAATGAAGGGCCCGTATGAGAGTTAGATTGTGTTATATGGTATATACTGTCCGGTGGCTAGAAACTAAATGAGGCAAGAAAGACCAAACGCTGAGCCAGACCACAGGGGGTGGAGCTAGGTGATGTAAGGAGATGGGAGGGAAGAACAATAGGAAGAGGTGTTCTTCCACCCTCAACACAGACCAGCCTAGGAGAGAAGTATACGTCTAGTAATTACTAATAATTAATGCTGTTTGAAGTCTGAATGTTTTAGTTGCTTATTAATATCTTAGCTATTGTTCTGTTTCATAGAGATAAAATTCAGTGTCATAGAAAGGAAGACAGACGCTGATGAAAAAAGAAACTTGTAATGAATTATGTGAATTATACGGTCTTAAAAATAGAGAATATAGGGATTTTTAAGATATATTTTAGTTTTTTTTTTTTTTTGCTTTTTGTGTAAATGTCAGTTCTGTGATTGGTTGGACGTCTATATCACTGCTAAATGCTGTTAGTACTGCACTGTCTCTGAAAGAATGTTCTGTAGGAGAGACATGCAAACGACCAGCATCGAAGGGGTGGAGCTAGATAATGTAAAAGTAGGTAATGTTTCATCCTTCTTTTGTCTACAAAGGAGGGGGTGAGGAGCTTGGGCAGTTAGGAAATTTTTTTCTTCTCAAATTTGATGAGACATTGCAGGCAGGATCAGATTAATAATGAATTTGCTTAAAGAATATCATATTCCAATATGAATACATGTTTGTGGATTATTCTGCCTTGTTGTAATTCATGTCTGTTATTTGTACTAATATCTTACAAGCCTTATCTGCATCCATCAAATTTTCACCGGATGGATCGGTACGGGTTGAGACCTCAAGTGACAGTTCAGAGGAGGTTTTGTAAACGAACTGCTCTCTTGGTAGATCCGGCTCATGTATTTGTCTTGATAGCCACTGCAGAAACTCAGCTTTCCGCAGGTCCTGACAAATAGTAAGTCACCTCCAAGACAAACTCCAATTCCTGAGTCATTGCTTAGCCCAAGGAACTGGACATCTGACATAATTGATCCAGGTATTGCAGGTCAGCAATTTCTAAATTTTTAATTTTTAATTTTTTTTTTTGCTACAAGGTTCTGATCTATTTTAAATAGAATACCAGCCTGATTGTCTAGCAGTAATTGGTGCAAGGGGTTTCAGGAGTGCCGATTCAGCTGGCAGAAACTGAACCACTAGAGGTAATGTTTAAAGGGTCACGATGCCTCATGCGCTTCCTTGTGCTGGAAAGTCCTGAAAGCATATTGGGAACCGAAATGATGGGATCCTTGGGATCTTGTATCGAACTTCACTCGTCCGGTGAGGCTCGTATACACCCCAGGTCTGAAAGTCACCCGACCTTCGGTCGGATGGCAGCAGACCTAGCGACACCTCTACCTGTCTTCACTTTTACGCACGCAGAGAAACAAGTTCTTAGTGTCGTTCCTTCGAGCCTTTGGGCTACCAGTCAGACGGACCTCGACAGACTGTCTGTATTTGTTTGTATTTAATTTCAGAGGAAAGCAGTACTGTTGGATAGTGCTGCCACAAGGGGCACAGTATAGCCCAATACCAGTTCACCAGATTCATGAAACTGGTATTAGACGCCTGGCCAATTCCCGAGGGCACCGCCCTCTTGTAATATGTTGATGATTTGTTTTTAATTTACTTTTATGTACTGCTGACAGTTACCTCAATGCATCACTAAGCCTTTTGTGTTTCCTCCATCAGAGTAGAATGGCTGAAAAGCCAGCAAAGAGAAACTTCAGTTCTGCAAGTCTCACGTAGTGTTCCTGGGCCACTGCCTAGGTCCAGGTACTAAGCACCTGACGCCGGAACGCACGAAGGTGGTAAGTGACATGTAACTTCCCACCTCCCATGCCCAGTTGCGTACCTTCTTGGGACTGGTTTCATACTATTGGCAATGGACGCTCTGCCTCCATGACCATGCAGCCTCTGTACGACTGTTTGGGTTCACGGCCATTTGCCCTGACCCCGCAGGCCGAGTCAGCCTTCTATCAGCTGAAAGTACAGGTAACCGGTTGCACTGGGGCTGCCAGACTATGACAACCCTTTCCAAATGTACGTCACTGAGATGGAGGGACACGCCACCGCTGTACTGACACAAAAAGCGACCTGTAGCATACTACAGTGCCCATCTTGACGCGGTGGCTAGAGGGTCTCCATCCTGCGTCCGAGCGGTTCTAGCAGTTCAGGCACTAATGGACAAAAGTTCTGACGTTGTCCTAGATCACACCATGGTGATCTACACCCCACATGACATACATGGTATCCTGACACAGGTAAGCCATAGACATCTGTCCCGTGCTAGACAGATCAAAATGGAACTTGCAGTACACTCTTCATCCAATGTCTCATTTCAACGTTGCACCACTTTGAATCCGGCCACCTTATTGCCATTAGGTGACACTGATTCAAATGGGGGAGTAAGTACAGAGGACCAGCTTTTTGCAAATTCTCTGACTGATGATGAAGAGGAGGCCTTTGACGCAGAACACCAGCATGATTGTGACAGCTGGGTTCGCACATGTCACTGACAAACCCCTCCTAAACCCCCACCTTGAAATGTTTGTGGATGGATCTAGATACCTGAATGACGAAGGAAGGTTTGTAACAGGTTTTGAAGTAGTCACACTGAATGAGATGCTTGTACAAAAACCACTGCCGCCACACATGTCAGCGCAGGAAATGAGGCCTGTACGATTGAAAAATATACCACTACTAATATCTACACTGATTCCAGGTACGCCTTTGGTACTGCACACGATTATGGACCCATCTGGCGGTCCAGGAGCTTTCTCACGGCACAAGGCAAGCCCATTAAGCTATCATGTTGCCAGGACAAGTGGCCATAATAAAGGTTAAAGCACACACGCAGGGGCAGTCACCAGAGAACAAGGGGATAGGGCAGCCAAGGCTGCAGCTCTCCTAGGACAGGACGCAAGACCCCTTGTGCTGTAAGTTGGATCTTGGTCCCACCACTCTTGTTGATTTGGGATTTGGCGTCCTACGGGACGTAGATGATGTACCAGCGGCTGCCTACACCCACCTCGCCGTCCTAGCTCACGGGAAAGTGCATGCCTCTCGGAATGCCATGGTTTCTGTTATGGACAAGGTATGGTATGCTCCAGGGTTCGACAGGTTGGCAAAGGCATATGTGAAGGCATGTGAAGTGCACACCCAGACCACTGTATCCTATTCAGAGATTACAAATCGATTACATCCAGCTTCCCAAATCAGGCAGGTATGAGTACGTCCTTGTGTGTGTGGACCTGTTCAAAGCCACCGCACAATGTACAGTGGCTAAACTTGTGTCAGAACTTGTATGTAGATTTGGGGTACTAGAGACAATTGAGAGTGACAGAGGTACACAATTTACAGGTTAAGTGATGCGAAAGGTGATGTCAGCCTTGGGGTGGAACAAGCGTTTTACACTCCATACCACCTGCAGAGTTTAACAAAGTTGAAAGAACTAAAATGATATGCTTAAGTTAAAAGAAGTGTTTGGCTCTATGCCAAGATTAGGCCTGTACCATCCACAGGCCCTACAGCAGGGGTGTGATAAGGTTATTGAATATGTACAAGAGCTATGTCGTAAACTGAAAATAACACCCGATCTAGTGTTTTCCCCAATTCCAGACCCTGACAACCTAGAGGGGACTCATTTCTTGCCACCTGGAGATTGGGTGGTCGCAAAAAGACACGTAGTAAAGGCCTTGGACCCAAGGTTTGACGACCATACCAAGTTCTGTTGTCAACGCCTACTTCTGTAAAAGTGGATACATGCCTCCCAATGCAAGAAAGTTCCCGAGCCAGAGGAAAAGTGATGGGTGGGATCCCGGCGTTGTTTGGGTGGGGGAGGTAATGGACATTTTGATTTTGACTTTTGCATTTGTCTTATTGGACTATCTTCTTATTGGGAAACACCACTACGAACGATCCACATGGAGAAGCGATGGACTGGATGGGCAAATATTTCCCACACGTGTATGCCCAACCTCAGGAGTGGAGAGGACATTTTGCGGACTTGTCTATTATCTGTCCCCACTCCTGTAGAGACTCTTCGAGACATACCCAAAAATACACCCCTTTAAGTGTCTAATATGACAATGACGATATTGATGTTGATAAATCTAAGATTACTGTATTGTAAACTTGATTGACTTGCAATATTTGATATTATGTCTTCATATCTTGATGGACATAGAGTGCACCATTCCTACCTGGGAACCCGGCACCTATGGGTGACAGAACCAGGAGATAATGGTGGCTCTGATGTCCAAATGGGGGAATGATAGGGGTCAATCATTATTAATCAATAACCTAACATAAGAAAGATAAGGAAACAGTGTAATGAATGTGACATTAGTTATTTGGTTATATAATGTTATGTATTATATGTAAAACATTCCGGAAGTTGCTAGTAGAATTTGGATATAGAATCATATGTAAAAAGGTATATTCAAGCGTTTATTTGAATATTGATTTTAAAATACTAAATGTATGACTAATTAGATTTTATTCAGTTATCTTACTGAATACCAACTTACCAACTTTGTGCTGACTTCCGAGTAGGTGGCTGAACCAGTTTTGTCTATGTAAAAATTAGAAACAATGTCCCCTCTTTTGATGTGCAAATTGCTGATGAACTTTGAAGATTACAGTTCTTCCCAAACAAGAAATGTAATTAACAAAACCTGTATTATCACACTGTAACTGTTTCCATGTCTACTTCAAACAGTTTTGTTGATACCTTTTGTTTAGAAAAGCTTGTTGATTTACAGTTGCCAAATGTACTTTGTAACCAGGCATCAGGTAACTTTTGGCTTGTTGATTTACAGTTGCCAAATGTACTTTGTAACCAGGCATCAGGTAACATTTGGAAACGCCTTCTTTACAACTTGCATATAAACTAGCAATGTACAACAATAAACAGAATTCATTCTGATTTACTAAGTCTGTGTATAGTGGGTCATTATGGTTCTCAACTATGAGTACTCTATATAATATTTCCTCTTAATTTGGATACAGGCAACATTCGCATTTCGGTCTGCATTCCAGACCCCCCACAGGAAACACTGGTCTAACATCTCCAGCACTCTACAATACCTACACGCTACTGCTGCGGTCACCACTAGCCTGCATGTCACCGGTAAATTGGTGAATTGGAACTATGAATTCTGAACACAATCTTTGAAGTTATGGTTCATTTTAAAACTGACAAGGCTAATAAGTTGCAGATAAATTTGACTAATAAAGGCTAGCAGTGCTAAATATCTATATTGTCGCAGCTTGTTGGTCGCGACAACGTCGTGGCAAGGTGGTTTTTACACAGGCATGACCTGTTGCCTGGTTAAGCAGGTCCAGGGTTAATGCATCATGTTCAGAATCGGCTATTACTGTCTGTGTTGCTGCATGACTGCATGTTGGATTAGCCATGCCTGAGAGTAGGGTGGAGGTGTGGTTCTCTATTCACCCTGCCATTGTTTCAGGTGTGGAGTAGCTATTTATTCTCTGCCCTCCTGGTGCTCAGTGATGCTGATTTTCATACACAGTGGAGTATGTGGAGTTGGAGCTTGCCGATAAGTAGCTGCTGGGTCCTTCCAATTGTTTTGTTTGTTTATTCTGTTTTAGCCTTGCATGTCGGTGCGTCGCTCCAGGGGTTCTTATAGGGACGTTCAGGCCCCAGAAAGAAGACCGCTGGGCTGTCTTTTTTTGAGACGATGTTCCTTCTCTAGATAGGGACCTGTCACCCTCCCAGCTCAGTTAGGGCCAGGCTTCCTTCCTCCCCTGGAGTTGGTGCCACTGTCCAGCATTTCTGTGTTTACGGCTTTTCCACCATTTTGTACGTTCCGTGTCACCGTGCAGAGTGGTGTACTCTGGTGTTGCACGGTCCTCACTATCATGGTTATCACCACCCCGCGGCCGAGCTGAGGGTGGTGTTCGGGCTTTGCTCGGACATGACATATATGTATACAGAAAAGGATGTTACAATGAAGATGAGGTTCTACAGGCATACACAACAGACAGTATTTAAAATAAAGAAAACAGAAAATAAAGATAGCAGATTTGGGATATTCGACAACAATATAGTCCACAGTATCTATATGTTACCGGTCCTGGACTATATATTATATACACACACACATACATTCCGGAGGAGGGAAAAAGACAAGATCCTCTCCACATACACTCTGGCAAGATGAAATTACTTAGAAGAGGGCTTTGCTTAGATGCACGACTCACATTCTCCACGTGGGTGTCACAATCGTGTACCTCTGTATGGTGATCCAATTGGCGGACTGCCACACAGGAAAAATACCTGTAGTGTGAACAGGTACCTGGTTTGTGTGAGGTAGGATGATGGGGGGTTGTGCTCTATCTCTTCTCTGGCATGGACTCGCTCCTATCACATCCACACCCCGGGCGCTACGGGTAGTCGTTCCTCCATCTTCACCAACATGGAAGCTGATGGTGCTCCCATGCAGCTCTGTGTTAGCTCCGAGCAGCAGGTAAGATGGAACCCTGCTCCAACACAGATAGAGGAGGACCCTCTCCTGCCCTCCATTTGGCGGATCCGGAGGGGTAAGTATGGGGGGGGAGGGGCCATGGCAGACTCAGCTGCGATATGGCGAAGTCCGTCACGGCCGTGGGCATGAGCCCTTAGGAACAGACTATGGGACAGGATTAGAGAAAGAACCACAGAAGTCAGTTACTTTAATTTCTCAGTTAAACACGATCAATTAGAAGACATGAAGAGCTCTGACTTCCTATCGAAGTAGCCTGAGAAATTGTTCACTGGAAAAAAGCCAACAATTCAGTCCCGATGAGGTGCAGAGCAGGCCCAATCGCCGTAGGGTGGGCACGATGGCCGTAGACCCTAATAAGATGCAGTAAACCAGACTATAGACTGGAGAAGATAGTTGTCCAGTGCAGACTAATATGCAGCCACCCACTCAACCCAGTCCAGATTGGGGAGGAACGACTGCAGATGAGCCTACTCTGCAATGTGAATGATACCATAGAAGCCAATGGATGAGTGCATCCCACCATACAGGATTACAACTCTTACTGACATAGCAGTGGGTTGCCCCGTATCTCAAGAGTGGGCCACACTGGCTGACATCTTGGGCTCCCCCAGAAGTTTACAGCAAACTGCATAAAGGAAATACTGATATACACTATTAAAATTCAGGTGTCCTGCATTTTGGCCAAGACGCATAAGCTGACGGGCCGACGGCAAGGCCACCACACATCCGTCAGAACCTACACTGTCTTACTGTCAACTACATTGAAATCACAGAGGTTAGAGGAGTTGGGACAAACTAAAGCCGTGTGCCTGCTCTATACAATGTCATGGAGCCTCTCTGGTGATCCTACTTTGTCAAAACCGCTCTGCCTCAAAAAGCAGTAAGTGGTTTCTATTGCACCTAGTAGTATCCTCAGGGACCTTTCCCACAGAACTGAATTAGTCCTCATTGACATTTCTGCGTCCCAGTGTTATCCGTACGGCGCTTGAATTCTGCACCTATTAAAATCGTGCGTCTTTACTTCACTGCTACAAGACTAAATTCCTAAACGGAAAAGCTTTCTGCTACTGAATTAAGGACCTCTTGCATAATTGTTGCAGATTGTTAACATCTAGAACATCTACTTCTGCAATTAGTCTGTTTAGAAATACACAAGAAATTCTGCAAGATGTCCCGCAGTCAAAAACTGTGCTAAATTGACAAAATCTGCATCTGTGCAGAGTCCTGCGGACCGGTCTCTAATACATATTTTGTAACATAAAATGGTCTGTTTTTGTGACGAGACCTAAAAGAATATTAATATACATAGTTGATATTTTTTGTAAAATCTATATATAGAAAATTGAATGTCTGTCTGTCTGTCTGTCCTTTATGCGCTACTACACCATTCATCCGATCGCCATGAAACTTTGGGAAGTTGTTCAGTACACTCCTGGGAAGATTATTGGCATAGTACAACTATCCTACGATAAATGGTGCGCGTGCGAGCGTCGTCGACAGTTACGTTCCCCCCCACGTAGATCGTTCGATTTCCATCATTGCCACTAACTTCCCGATGTCACTTCCCAATGTCGTAGAAACATGAAATTTGGCACGAGCATTGATTATATCATAAATAGGAAAAGCTAATGGGTCCCAACTCGATTATTTAATTCTATGCGCAAAAGAATTAGTGTCCAAATTTTACATACGGAATCTAATTCTCTCACTTCCCAATGTCATAGAAACTTGAAATTTGGCACGAGCATTGATTGTTATAAATATGAAAAGTTAATGGGTCCCAACTCGATTATTCAATTCTAAGCGCAAAAGAATTAGAGTCCAAACTTTACATACGGAATCTAAATTCTCTCACTTCCTGATGTCATCTATATATATAAAAATGAATGTTCGTCCGTCCGTCTGTCATTGGTTGCTATATATTATATATAGCTCCAGTCTGGGGGGAAAAAGCAACACTAGCCTCAGGGAGCCCAAGGAAGTTGATAAATAAAGTTGGGTTTTGAGGGAGCAAGTGATAGACCTCTACCATTGTTAGCTAGGAAAAGTTTAAGTGTATTAGGGCCGTCCATGTGGGGCGCACACTAAAATAAAGCATGCTGCAATATATTTCTGCTTGTGTGCAGGAAAAAGAAAAAAAAAATCTCTTTTCCATACCATGTTATGGAAGGTATTTGCTGCAGAACCCAGAGATGGTGACCTGCTAGGCTCCATGGTGACCTGCTAGGCTCCATGGTGACCCGCTAGGCTCCATGGTGACCCGCTAGGCTCCATGGTGACCCGCTAGGCTCTATGGTGAGCCGCTATGGCTGTGTTCACATTTGCTCTAATGGTTCAGCGCCATTCTGTCTGAGAACATTCTAGAAGGCATCCCATAAGCCAGTCAGGTCTCACTATGCTGAATGGAGGTCATTAAGGACAGTTTGTGGACGGGCTTAAACAAATGGCTGAGATTTTGTCCTGTTACGCGCCCGTGAAAACAAGAGCCAGCCACAAAACCGGACCAATTAAAACCATTAATGGTTCCATCTACTATCCAGATTCTCAGGCGTTGATACTAGGTGCGAAATAGATAAGGCAGGATGAACCTAGACGAACCTATCTTCCCGCTTTTCTTTCAAACTTGTGGAGTTTGAATAGTCCAGAAATAAACCCTGGTTGATGTGCGAATACGCTCCGCAGCGGTGAGTGTATTAGCTCAAGCCCAATGTGTGTTTGTCTTGTGTCTGCTATGTGCCGTACCTGGCACATTGGTTTTTCTCATTTGCTTGCTATGACTGTTCTGTAGAACCGAAGGCAAACCTGCTGGTGTGAGCTGAGCCTGATGCGCTTATATGACATGCGCGCGCTCCAGGGTTTAGTGATCGGCATTGCAGGCTGTGTTCACACCAGCTCTACGGTTTCCATTTCTGACAGGAGGCACCCACTGTGTCAGATCACGCTGGATGGCATGGGTTCAATAGCTAAGCAGTAGATGGTGCACAGCGCCCTCTATTGGGTCTAAGAGCAGAGCAAGTTGTATCGGCTCCAGCCCCAGTAATTCTTAGAATAATCAGATGTATCTGCTGCAACTCTGAGTGTCTTTTACAATTCAATGGTTGCTTCTTTTTTTCTGACTTCAGCAGTTCTAGAAAAAGTCCCTAAAGGCCTTTAAATAGGAGAGGATTGCGGGCATTCCAGCAATTACATCTGCAGTGCCTGCGCAACCATGAATTGAATACGACTCATCAGCGCCATCTATTGGTTTTATGTATTTTGTCACTCTATATAAGCTATTTTAATGAGAGTTGGTAAAGTGCGCCCTCTATTGGTTGGTATCTCTCAGTAAGGGAAACCTAATGATCAGGTACGATGCTTCATAAAGGCTAACGCCAAGAAATGTTTAAGCCAGATGTCAGGGCTCCGAGTTATAGGAACCTTTCTGGCCTCCATTACTGTACTGTGGAGCTGCTGGTGGTCATTAAATCATGCAGAATATGAGATTACTGCTGTGAAACGCTGAAAAAAATAACTAATATCGCATCTAGTACTCTGTAATACCTCTGTTAATCCAACAGAGGGCGCATTTTATATATGCCGGAAGGATTAGTTAAGGTGACAGAAGCTAGGCGATACGAGACGCAAGGCTACTGCACCTTATGGCCGAACGGGTGACTCTCTTCCCTATAAAACCAATAGAGGGCGCCTTACTTTCAGAACGGAAACGCTTACATTAGGTGAGAAAAAAAAGTTTAAAACCAATAGATGGCGCTGTGCATGAGAGCAGTTCATGGCTGCTTTGTGTAAAACCAATAGATGGCGCTGTGCATGAGAGCATTCAGGGTTGCTTTGTGTAAAACCAATAGATGGCGCTGTGCAGGACAGCAGTTCATTATTGCTTTGTGTAAAACCAATAGATGGCGCTGTGCATGACTGCAGTTCATGGTTGCTTTGTGTAAAACCAATAGATGGCGCTGTGCATGAGAGCATTCAGGGTTGCTTTGTGTAAAACCAATAGATGGCGCTGTGCATGACAGCATTCAGGGTTGCTTTGTGTAAAACCAATAGATGGCGCTGTGCAGGACAGCAGTTCATGGTTGCTTTGTGTAAAACCAATAGATGGCGCTGTGCAGGACAGCAGTTCATGGTTGCTTTGTGTAAAACCAATAGATGGCGCTGTGCAGGACAGCAGTTCATGGTTGCTTTGTGTAAAACCAATAGATGGCGCTGTGCATGACAGCAGTTCATGGTTGCTTTGTGTAAAACCAATAGATGGCGCTGTGCAGGACAGCAGTTCATGTGGTTGCTTTGTGTAAAACCAATAGATGGCGCTGTGCATGACAGCAGTTCATGGTTGCTTTGTGTAAAACCAATAGATGGCGCTGTGCAGGACAGCAGTTCATGGTTGCTTTGTGTAAAACCAATAGATGGCGCTGTGCAGGACAGCAGTTCATGGATGCTTTGTGTAAAACCAATAGATGGCGCTGTGCATGACAGCAGTTCATGGTTGCTTTGTGTAAAACCAATAGATGGCGCTGTGCAGGACTGCAGTTCATGGTTGCTTTGTGTAAAACCAATAGATGGCGCTGTGCAGGACAGCAGTTCATGGTTGCTTTCTGTAATACCTTACTTCTGCAAATCAATGAATTGTCACTATCCTTTTGTGCAACAGTGTTGAGTAAACAGTGTACCCCATCTTTCCCCTAATCCACAGGCATAAAGCTATTCTGCCCAGCAACATCTTGCTTAGGGGTGTCAAACTCATTTTCACCAAGGGCCACATCAGGCTTATGGTGACCTTCAAAGGGCCGATTGTAAGACAGTACAGTAAGGGCCCGTTCACCCCAGCGTATTTGTGTACAGAATATGCAGTGAATAGAAGCCATTGATGTCACTAAGTTCATTTACATGATGTATGTTGTCACACAGCAGGACCTAGTTTGTTACATACTTCGCACCCCAATAGGCCACTGAAGGGAATGGGCCGTGCAAATACGTGGTGAATGTGCAGGAGACCTCTGTATTCACTGTATATTTGCGCACCATCTCAGTGGGCCATCTGCGTTCTTTTTTGCGTGCCCAAATATGCAGTGGCCCCAGTAAAAAAAAATTGCCCCCCCCCCAGTGGCCCCAGTAGTAATAGCGACCCCCACAGTAATATATACCCCCTCACTAGTAATACCCTCCCAGCAGCAGTAATATTAACCCCTTCCCCCAGCAGCAGTAATATTAACCCCTTCCCCCAGCAGCAGTAATATTAACCCCTTCCCCCAGCAGCAGTAATATTAACCCCTTCCCCCAGCAACAGTAATATTAACCCCTCCCCCCAGCAACAGTAATATTAACCTCCCCCCAGCAACAGTAATATTAACCCCCCCTCCTAGCAGCAGCAGTAATATCAACCCCCCCCTAGCAGCAGTAATATTAACCCCCCCTCAGCAGCAGTAATATCAGCCCCCCCCTCCTAGCAGCAGTAGTAATATCAACCCCCCCCCCCCCCGCCTAGCAGCAGTAATATTAACCCCCCCCCCCCCAGCAGCGGTAGTATCAACACCCCCCCCTAGCAGCAGCAGTAATATGAACCCCCCCCCCCCCCCCAGCAGCGGTAGTATCAACACCCCCCCTAGCAGCAGCAGTAATATGAACCCCCCCCCCCCCCCTAGCAGCAGTAATATCAACCCCACCCCCACCCCCGGCAGCAGTATTAATATTAACCCCCCCAGCAGCAGTAATATTAACCCTCCCCAACCCATATACTTACCTCCTCCCTGCTGTCAGCACCGCTCCCCCTCTGCTCACGCTGAGCCCGGCTACACACTGACGTCAGTGTGTAGCCAGGCACGCCATCTCCCTGAGCCCTCTCTTGCGGAACTGAAGAGCAGGGGACTCAGGGGAGGAGGATTCCGGCTGCACACTGACGTCAGTGTGCGCCAGGAACAGTGGTAATAGCGCGATTACCAGCGGGGAGCTGCGGGACCCCAGCTGGTAATTGCTTCAGTGGTGAGCGGCGTCAGCACGCCGCGGGCCACATAACACGAAGCAGCGGGCCGGATTCAGGCCGAGGGCCTTGTATTTGACACGTGTGCTTTGGAACATGATATTTCTGAAGTGAACAATGTAAGAGAGGTTAATTCAATAGAGGGCGCAGATCACACCTGCAGCGCCCTCTATTGGTTTTCTAGTAACCTGCAGCACCATGTGTTGATTTTCTAGTTACCTGAAGCGCCATGTATTGATTTTTTAGTAACCTGCAGCACCATGAATTGGCTTTCTAGTAACCTGCAGCGCCATGAATTGGCTTTCTAGTAACCCGCAGCGCCATGAATGGGCTTTCTAGTAACCCGCAGCGCCATGAATTGGCTTTCTAGTAACCCGCAGCGCCATGAATTGGCTTTCTAGTAACCCGCAGCGCCATGAATTGGCTTTCTAGTAACCCGCAGCGCCATGAATTGGCTTTCTAGTAACCCGCAGCGCCATGAATTGGCTTTCTAGTAACCCGCAGCGCCATGAATTGGCTTTCTAGTAACCCGCAGCGCCATGAATTGGCTTTCTAGTAACCCGCAGCGCCATGAATTGGCTTTCTAGTAACCCGCAGCGCCATGAATTGGCTTTCTAGTAACCCGCAGCGCCATGAATTGGCTTTCTAGTAACCCGCAGCGCCATGAATTGGCTTTCTAGTAACCCGCAGCGCCATGAATTGGCTTTCTAGTAACCCGCAGCGCCATGAATTGGCTTTCTAGTAACCCGCAGCGCCATGAATTGGCTTTCTAGTAACCCGCAGCGCCATGAATTGGCTTTCTAGTAACCCGCAGCGCCATGAATTGGCTTTCTAGTAACCCGCAGCGCCATGGGTTTGGCTTTCTAGTAACCTGCAGCGCCCTGTATTGGCTTTCTAGTAACCTGCAGCGCCCTCTATTGGCTTTCTAGTAACCTGCAGTGCCATGTGTTGGTTGTTTAGTAACCTGCAGCGCCATGTATTGATTCTCTAGTAACCTGTAGCGCCATGTGTTGGCTTTCTAGTAACCTGCAGTGCCATGTGTTGGTTGTTTAGTAACCTGCAGCGCCATGTGTTGATTCTCTAGTAACCTGCTGTGCCATGTGTTGGTTTTCTAGTAACCTGCAGTGCCATGTGTTGGCTTTCTAGTAACCTGCAGTGCCATGTGTTGGCTTTCTAGTAACCTGCAGTGCCATGTGTTGGCTTTCTAGTAACCTGCAGTGCCATGTGTTGGCTTTCTAGTAACCTGCAGTGCCATGTGTTGGCTTTCTAGTAACCTCCAGCGCCATGTGTTGGCTTTCTAGTAACCTCCAGCGCCATGTGTTGGCTTTCTAGTAACCTCCAGCGCCATGTGTTGTAACCTGCAGCGCCATGTGTTGGCTTTCTAGTAACCTGCAGCGCCCTCTATTGGTTTTCTAGTAACCTGCTGTGCCATGTGTTGGTTGTTTAGTAACCTGCAGCACCCTCTATTGGTTTTCTAGTAACCTGCAGCGCCATGTGTTGGTTTTCTAGTTACATGCAGCGCCATGTGTTGGCTTTCTAGTAACCTGCAGCGCCATGTGTTGGCTTTCTAGTAACCTGCAGCGCCATGTGTTGGCTTTCTAGTAACCTGCAGCGCCATGTGTTGGCTTTCTAGTAACCTGCAGCGCCATGTGTTGGCTTTCTAGTAACCTGCAGCGCCATGTGTTGGCTTTCTAGTAACCTGCAGCGACATGTATTGGTTTTCTAGTAACCTGCAGCTGTCAGGACTAGAGTCTGAGCAGGTGGAAGTCCCTGAAACTACCCGCAACCGCTGTCCCTACCTACTTGCCCCCCTAGGCTAGGCCCTAGTAAGACAACTGGGAAACAAACACAAAAGGAGCTCAGGCAATCCGGGTTGGTAACAGATGAGAACGCGGTATAAGGGGTCAGGCGAAGGCAAAATAAGGTCCGAAGCAAGCAAGTCCATGGGTGTGGATGGATGGGTGGAGATGGAGACCAAACATACACTAGCAACCTCTAAAGCAAACTGAGCAGTTTATATGCTGTCAGAACTCCCACCCCAGCAGCTGATTGGGGCGGGGGTCCTGCTGCTGTCAGGCTCCCATCACCAGACGCTGGGAGACCCAGACATCAAGCAGCGAGTCCAGAGCAGAGACCCAGACATCAAGCAGCGAGTCCAGAGCAGAGACCCAGACATCAAGCAGCGAGTCCAGAGCAGAGACCCAGACATCAAGCAGCGAGTCCAGAGCAGAGTGCCCGAGTCATGGCAATGGGGACACGGCTACCTAGGCACCTACTTCCTGAGCGTGTGCCTGGAGCCAGCGTCCAGGATTATGGTGGCCAGGGGAGGTCACAAAGACCGGGGCTCCCCTGCGCCGCATGTGCAGCCTGGGTGATGGGACCGGTTATGTGGGTACGGAGACCACTGAGAGCCGCTGGTCCTGACAGTACCGCACCTTTTACGGGGGGACAAAAGGCCCCAATGACCAGGAGCGGGCTTGAGAGGCAAGGCCCTGTGGAAGAGTCGGACCAAGTGTGGTGCATGAACATCCCTGGCAGGGACCCACATCCTATCCTCAGGGCCAAACCCTGTTGAATCGAGCCCTGAACGCATCTGGCATCAACTATTTTCTCCACCTCATATTCTAATTCTCATATCAAACTATGTATATGCAAGCAGCACACAGGAAACTTACTGCATAAATAAATGCACCCTAAGATGCCTCTTTATTGTGTCCATCCAAGCTTGTCCCAGCATTTTGTTTATGCAGTAAGTTTCCCGTGTGCTGCTTGCATATACATTTTTTGATATGAGGCTGTTGGGATCCTCTTTAAAGTCCGGATCTAGACGTAAGTTGGCAACTATGTAAGCTTCCCTTTTTTGATTGAATAAAGAGGTGGTGCTGCTGGCTAATTCTTTTTTTCTCATATTCTAATTCTCCTTGCACCAGCGTAGGAGAGGGCGAGTCACGGGTGGGCAAAATCCAAGTCACAAACCTTTTTAGCAAACTCATGTGGAAGACGTTGTGAATCTTCCAAATTTATATGCCACCCGGGTTAACAACCTGAGAGATTGAAAATGGCCCAATAAAACGAGGAACCAGTTTTAAGGACGGAACCTTAAGTCTCAAAATTGTTAGAAGACAGTAACACCTGCTCCCCAACCACAAAAGGTGCAGAGATCGTGCGTCTTTTAGGTGACTGCCTAAGCTGTTTCTCCTGGGCACCCTGAAGGTCCTTACGAACCTGGGCCCTCACTGTGCACAGTTCATCAGTAGATGTATCAGCAGACGGAGTGTTAGAAGCAGAAGGAGCAGAGAATGTAAACCGGGGTGGGAAACCATAATTTACAGAAAAAAACAGTGAACCTTGAGAAGACAAATTAATATGATTTATTGATGGCAAATTTGGCGAGAGGTAAGTAGTTGTCCCACTGAAACTGATTATCAAAAACAAAAAGTCATAGGTACTGAATTAATTCCTGATTGTGGCGCTCAGTTTGTCCGTTAGACTCAGGATGGAATGCAGAAGAAAAAGACAAGTAAACATTTAAGTTTTTGCAGAAAGCTCACCAGAAGCAAGCGAAAAACTGTACTCCTCTATCCAATACGATATCTTTCAGAATCCCGTGTAGCCGAACAATCTCCCTGATAAACAGTTCAGATAGTTGCTTGGTGTCGGGTAATTTGCATAAAGGAACAAAATGTGACATTTTAGAAAAACGATCAACTATGACCCAAGTGACTGTGTTCCCAAGCGAGAGAGGCAGATTTGTTATAAAGTCCACGGAAAGATGGGACCATGGCCTAGATGGAATGGGCACAGGGAAAAGAGGACCCTCAGAACGTATCCTAAGACTCTTCTTCCTGGCGCAAACCGGGCATGCAGACACAAATGACCGTACATCCCTGGACATATGAGGACACCAATAAATCCTGGATAGTAGTTCCTGATTTCCCCTGATACCGGGGTGACCAGCTAGGACTGAAGCATGCGTCTCCTCAAATACTTGCAACTTCAACAACAAAGGACCAAAAAGTTTGCCTTCCATAAGGGCTTCAGGGGTCGATTGTTGAGCAGCGTGTATAAGAGGTCAAAGGTCGGAGGAGACAGCAGCGAGAACCACCTGGGGCGGGGGGAGGGAAGGGGGAAAGAGAATACTCTCAGGCTTAGACTTTGAAGGTTCCGGGGCACCAAAACTCCTAGACAAGGCTTCCACCTTAACAACATTTTTTGATCTGGGTCTGTAAATCACCAAAAAGTTGAACCGTGAAAAGAACAAGGCCCAGCGGGCTGGCCGAGCATTCAGCCTGTCATAATTTCGTTCAGTAGACAAAAACTTCTTGGAAAAGTAGGCCCAAGGTCTAAAGTTCGTGAGTGTGGAGGGACCTTAAGACAGTACCGCTCCAACTCCAAACTCGGAGGCGTCTACCTCCACCACAAACGGGACAGGATAGGTCAGGGCTGGATGAGGACCAGAAGAGAAGGTAGAATTCAGGGTATAAAAGGCTGCAAGAGCATCAGAAGACCAGGTACTCACATCAGCCCCCTTTCTGGTCAGATCCGTTAAAGGCTTCACAACCACGGAGAAGTTCTTAATAAGTTTACGATAGTAGTTAGCGAACCCAAGGAAGCGTTGTAGCGCTTTTACGGTGACTGGCTGAGCCCACTTTACCGGATCCATCTAAATATTGCATGGTGTAATTATGTACTCCAAGAATTATATTTTCTGGACACGGAAAACACATTTCTCAAACTTAGCGAAACAATTTGTTAGCTTTGTGGCGAGTCAGCACGGACTGTAAACGGACACGGTGTGTCTCCCAGTCAGAGGAGAAAATCAGGATGTCATCCAGGTATACCACCACGAACACACTCATGATATTCTGGAAGATGGAATTCATATACCCTTGGAAAATGGCTGGGGCATTACATAACCCAAAAGGCATAACGAGGTATTCAAAATGGCCAAGGGGTGTATTAAAGGCGGTCTTCCACTCATTCCCTTCCCATATACAGATTAGATTATAAACTCCCTCTGGTCAAGCTTGGAGAACCACTAGGCCCTGGAAACCTGATTGAGGTCAGGGATGAGAGGAAGAGCGTATTGGTTTCTGATGGTTATCCTGTTGAGCTCTCGGTAATCAATACAGGGCCTGAGACTCCTATTCTTCTTGACGAAGAAAAATCTGGCACCAGTAGGAGACTCTGAGGGTCGGATGTAGTCCTCGGCCGAATTGTCCAGAATATAGTCCTTCATGGACTCCCTCTCAGGGACAGTGATGTTGTAGATCTAACCCTTAGAAAGTTTGGCCCCTGGGACCCGATCAATCTTAAAGTCAAAATCTCAATGGGGAGGAAAATCTTCAGATAGCTGCTTGGAGAAAACGTCAGAAAATTCGAAGATCTAGTCTGGTAACTCAACACCCTCACGAACAGAGGTATCTAAGTTCACAGGACACATGTGATTGGTACACCGGGGACCCCACTTGATCAGATTCAGAGTGTCCCAATCAATAACTGGATTGTGTTCTCTTAACCACGGTAGCTCCAAGACTATATCCACAGACAAGTCTTTCATGACGAGGAAGATGCAAGACTCAGTATGCAAGGCTCCTACAATAAATCTTAACTCTGGGGTAGCTAGCTTGATAAAACCAGCATGCAACGGAGTGGAGTCTACCCCAGAAACCTGAGTTGGAGGATCTAAACGTACCAAGGAACCAGAAATCTGAGCCACAAAATCAAAATTAACAAAATTTGCTGCGGCCCCGGAAGGCTTGCCCTGCACGAGAGAGGGAAAGAAAATCTAAGGCGGAGGCCAAGAACATCTTGGACACGACTTGGAGTACCTTAGCTCCTCCCAACAACTGACTAGAAGCGGAAGTTTTCCTGCCGAGGCTTCATCCCGCAGATTGCAATCCGAGGACAAGACTCTCCATAATAAAGACAAAGGTTCTTCTTTAGTCAATATTTCCTTCGGTGTTTAGGTGACATCATTCCCAATTCCATGGGTTCAGCGGAGGGAGGGAGATGAAGTTGTCTGGTTTACAAAGGAGCTGGACAGGTGGACCAGACTGGTCCTAATGGGTCGTGGTCCTCAGTCGACAGTCTGCTTGAATAGCTAGCTAGCGACATTGCTTGCTCCAGGGTATTAGGCTCGGGATGGGCAACAAGCAGATCCTTGAGGCCTTATGACAGGCCGACCAAGAACAAGTCATTAAAGGGGTTGTCCCACGCCGAAACGGGTTTTTTTTTTTCAACAGCCCCTGTTCGGCGCGAGACAAACCCGATGCAGGGACCTAAAAAAAAATCTGCACAGCGCTTACCTGAATCCCCGCGCTCCGGTGACTTCTTACTTACCGGTTGAAGATGGCCGCCGGGATCTTCTCCCTCGGTGGACCGCAGGGCTTCTGTGCGGTCCATTGCCGATTCCAGCCTCCTGATTGGCTGGAATCGGCACGTGACGGGGCGGAGCTACCAGGAGCCGCTCTCAGGCACGAGCGGCCCCATTGAGAAAAGAAGAAGACCCGGACTGCGCAAGCGCGTCTAATCTCGCGATTAGACGCTGAAAATTAGATGGCACCATGGAGACGAGGACGCTAGCAACGGAACAGGTAAGTGAATAACTTCTGTATGGCTCATAATTAATGCACGATGTACATTACAAAGTGCATTAATATGGCCATACAGAAGTGTATAACCCCACTTGCTTTCGCGGGACAACCCCTTTAAGGGCTGAGTCATTCCACCCTGACTGTGCTGTGTGCATTGGGAGCAGTAGTCCTCCGCCACCTTCCAAACCTGATGCAAAGACAACAGCTAAGAGAAAGCGTAGGCAGCACGGTCAGGCTCATCATAGATATGACCCAGAGCTGAAAAGGTGTGTAGAGACTGTCATGTGGGAGAGTCAGGGGGTAAAGTGAGAGCCCACTTTTGAGGGTCTCCTCTTAGTCAGGAAATCACGATTCCTACCCTCTGGTACTCTGTGCTAGAAGAGTGGGGTTGCAAATCAAAATACAGCTTGCAGCCTTCCCAGAAGGCAAAAAACTGTTTCCTCTCACCAGCAAAGAAATGGGGCAATGTAGCCCGAGGCTCAGAAACTGTCACCGGAACAAAGAAAGGCTGGACTGGAGCCGTAGACAACACTGTTCTGGTTACTGCAAACGGGTAGTCAGGCCCTGAACCAGGATCATCAGGGTCTGGACCTGGTTGGCCAAGGCCGATATGGCCTACGTGGAAGGAGTTAACATAGCCGGTCGGATATTAGGCAGGGTTCACACACGGCGGATTCCCGTCGGAAATCTTGCGGTTTTGCCGCAGCAAAAACTGCAAGATTTCCGCCGGGAGAACTGCCGCAGTTTAAGCCGCGGCGGCTTTGAAGCGGCTCGGCCGCATGCTTTTCCGTTGCGGCCGGCGCTCCCATAGAGGAGAGCGGGGCCGCGACGTAAATAAAAAAGGAAAGGTAAACAGACCTGCTCAATCTTGGGAAACCGCGGCTGCGGCCGCCGCAGCCGCGGTTTCAACCGGATTTACCGCAGCGGATTAGCCGTCCCGTGTGGACGAGATTTCTGAGAAATCTCATCCACATGACTGGCTAATCCCGAGATTAGCGGCCGCGGGCGGTTTTGCTGTGGGCGGATCTGCTGCCTAATAGTCTGATCCTCTGTAGGCCAGTGTATCTATCAGGACTGGAGTTGGGCGGCTGCACGCAGGTTTGCACCATTGTCAGGTTCTGCGGGCTGCCGGCAGTGTCAGACAGATGTGTCTGATAATCACGGCTGCCATAACGGGACCAAACGTAACCGTCAATCAATCTCAATGTATTTCAGCGGTTTCTCGCCTTTTAATTGTATGGCTGAGAACAGATAGGACTTCCCACTACGGGCTGCTCCTATCTATCCTCGGGCGCATGTAGTATCAACGCCGCCTACCAGGAAAAAATCTCACCCATTTGTTGAAGCCTACAAACTGTCCTTAATGACCTCCATTCAGCATAGTGAGAGCTGGCAGGCTTATGGGATGCCTTCTAGAACGTTCCCAGACAGAATGGTACTGAAACGTTAACACAGCCTTAGCGGCTCACCATAAAGGTTAGCGGGTCGCCATAGACTTCTCCATTTGTCACTCTGTCATATTTATAATGGCCCCTATTTCATTCTAGCGTGGTTTCTCACGTACGTGAAAATTGTGCAATTTTTTTCCCTGATGTGTTTAGTCATTAAAAAATAAAGCAGATTGTGAAGATGATTTACAGCGGTTTCCTTCCCATCAGCGATGTTTTCATTGATGCGATGTTGAGAGAGGGAAAAGAAACTATCGCAGCGTGCTGTATCTTTTGCGATTGTGTGATTTTTATTTTATTTTTTTATTTTTATTTTTTTATTTGTTTACATCGCCCATGGATCTGGATGGAGAGGGCGTTGGATTGCATCGTAATGCAACCAATATGTCCTGCGATCTTAACATTAGTAAGTCCTATTAACTTGTGCGTTTGAAAAATGCGCAATTATAACACGTGCGGCAGCGATATCTAATTCTCTAAAAAAAGCATAGCTAATAATGAAAATCACAGTGACTGTGAAACTATCCTGGAGGGGGTAATCCAGGCTTTTACTATCGATGACTGTAAAGGATTGGGGCTTATTCCCAGGAGCGTGGGCGCAGTACACTTGGCATGGAGCCTAATTGTGCCTGGAGGAGGGGTATCTCTTCGCTGTCCTCACCACCTGCATGCTAGAGAGCAGGAGTTAGAAAGAAGCCGCAGAAAGATCGGTGCCGTCGCTGTAGGTGTTCTCATAGAATAAGTCCTAGTTGTAATCCTATATACATTATGTACGAACCGAGCAGTAAGTCCTATGTGACAACTAGCTGATATACCCGGCGTCGCTGGAGTTAACTTGGTACTGGTGTTGATCTGGTGTTCACACGGATTATCTTATGAAGATAATGGAGGAGAAGTTTCCTGAAGGTAATCTGAAGAAAACATGGCGGACTGAGAAAACCCAAGAAAACCTACACAGATGATGCAGGCAGATATGAGTGAAGAATATGAGTTAATGAATGTAAAACTATTCATCTGCAATACATCATGGGCCGAGAATTTACATGTCCAAAAGAGTCCAATACAAATGACATGAAGAAACACGGCGTACTCTCCACAACGTAGGTGATGTGTGTGGAAGGTGGGGCAAGTATACCACAGGCTCTAGGAGGGTATACAGCTGTTCTTCTATTCAGGAGACATCTATAGTCTATTTAATATACATAGACTTTAACCTTGTCGAACGTCGTCGTCGCCGCCGCGCGGTTTAACACTTCTCCCAGCTGCCTGGGTGCATTGTGGGTGCACCCAGAGTGCCGGCTGAGCCTGTTGCCTCAAGCCTTGGAAGTGGAGTTGGGCGGGCCGGGCTGCAGGTGAAACCTATTTCGGGTTATCGCTTCTCGGCCTTTTGGCTAAGATCAAGTGTAGTATCTGTTCTTATCAGTTTAATATCTGATACGTCCCCTATCTGGGGACCATATATTAAATGGATTTTTAGAACAGGGAGCTGGAAAAAGAGCTTGCTCTGTCCACTCCGCGCATTGACCTGGTATTGCAGTACCTCCAGGACCGGTGCACCCCCTTTCCTACAGCAGTTTCCAAAAGCAGAAAAACAACACTGACGAGCAAGAGGTGCAGCGCAGCTGTGGCTGCTTCTGCTGCTAACAAACGAGCACTTTGATTGACACTCAGCCCGTCTGCTGCCGTGGAGCTCGCAACATTGTATCCACTGAGCAGCTGCGTCTGCCAGAGTGTGCACAGCACAGGTACAACTGGAAGCAAAACAACACACACCAGTTCATATGCCAGACGCACTCTATAGTTCGTACCTACCGCTGCGCTGATAGCCAAGTTGGAAACATTGGGCAGGCACAGCGTATCCTGGCAGCCTGCGTCTGTATGCTCCACGTATTCGGGTCATGGGTGTATGTGCTGGGGGTGCGGTCGTACCTGGGGCCCGGAGCCCTAGGGGGCCCATAAAGTCTCTCTTCCCCACATTGTAAACCAATGCTATCAATGAAGCTTTATAGTTTGGGGGCCCAGTCCCAGACTTTGTACTGGGGCCCCGCAGCTTCAAGTTACACCTCCGGATCAGGATAATGCTAGGCCATTCCAACCAGCCTGTGTGAGTGACCTGCAGTCGCTGGTAGTCGAAAAACTGCAGCGCTCCACGCGGGCTGAGATACACGCTCCACGTGGGATGATCCAGGCCAACGCTTACAGATGGAGCAACACCCGGGGAGCAAAGAACTCCAACGAACGGACGTCTACTTTAAAAGGATGTATTGCTTTATTCAATGCATGGACACAGAAACAGTTCAACCGCTCGCTAAAGACCGCAGTCAATACAGTAAAGAAAGAAATGTGTCTGTTTAATGTAAACTTGCACGGATCTCGTTTGTGAGCCACTGACTGAATGAATGCTGCTGCTGCCGCTGCCGCAGCTGCATGTCTGAAACGTGGTCTGACGTTACATGCACCAGCAGGGATAAGGCCTTGCCTATAAGCATTCCCCAGCTGGCAAAAACGGAACCTCCCTGCCTATTCCTCACCGTGGAAGAACGGAACCTACCTTTTTTTTAAAAAAAAGAAAGCCACAGCAGCAGCCAACTAGATTTTGGTAGGCCGCTGTCTCCCCCTTGTGTGCTGCATTAAAAATGCACTCCGCTAAAAATAACTGATCCACGAAATAGAGCGTAGGGAGAGAATGAGGCTTCGAGATGAGCCGTCAGGCTATGATAAATTGTATCACACCTGGACGATATGGATAGATGCCCGGAGCTCACCCCTATTTACTAGGTGGTTACAGACAGGGACATGTGAGTAACACGTTTAAACCACAATCGTAAAGAGAAACAACAATCCCGGAGCCCGCCCGCCCCCCCCCCCTTTTTGTTTTGTTTTCTCTTTCTCCCGTGTCATAGATACCTACCCTCCCTTACCGCTCCCCCCCCCTTCCCCTGTTTGTAGACCTTATAAAATATCACAGACAAACATGATATAGTTCAACTCGAAATTTATTTATTAAGTTTCATTGTCAAAGTTATTTTTACATTGCTTTGAGATAAGGCAAAAGTTTCCCCCCCCCCCCCCTCCATGAAACCAATAAAACCTATATTGAATAAAATAAAAATGATGCAGTTACCGGTAGTTCTGCAGTTGCCGGTAGGTAGTTCTGCAGTTGCCGGTAGGTAGTTCTGCAGTTGCCGGTAGGTAGTTCTGCAGTTGCCGGTAGGTAGTTCTGCAGTTGCCGGTAGTTTTGCAGTTACCGGTAGTTTTGCAGTTACCGGTAGTTTTGCAGTTACCGGTAGTTCTGCAGCTTCTTGGTAGAGATAAAGACCATCTCCCGTCTCCCAGCTGCAGCAGAGACTGACTAAAATCGCTGCCAAGCCCGGTATTTATGCTTCTAAATTGATGACATCACAATGGAGTGACATCAGCCTGCCATACACCTGGCTCATGACATCACAAGGGAGTGACATCATCATCAGCATTCCAAACAGCTGGCTCATTTGCATACAGTATGTATGTATGTATGTATGACATCACAAGGGAGTGACATCATCAGCATTCCAAATACCTGGCTCATTTGCATACAGTATGTATGCATGTATGTGTCTATCTATCCTATCCTATCCTATCTAATCTATCTTTATTAATTACGTCGAATATAGATATGGATTATTTCTGAATTATAGATTTTGTAGATATAGATTAAAGATAGATTTAAGATTGTGTGTGTGTGTGTCTGTGTGTGTGTGTGATATATATATATATCTATATAGATATATAGATATATATATCTATAGATATGTAAAAAAATATATAAAATCTGTAGTTATGTATGTATGACGGGAAAAAAAAGGCCTGCTGTATGTTTTTAAGTTCTTCGGATGACCATGCCGTTCTATTATTCTCCTTACTAGGGTCTACTAATGCCGGCCCAGGGAAAGGCAATAAAGCCCTATGGGGCCGAAGCCAATTTCCCTCATTTCAGGTAAAAAGTTTCCATCCGTCCCCACTCGAAATGCGGCCGGCCGAAGAGATCCCTCCAACCGACCGGCCGACGCACCTTCAGAGACAAACTAGTGCTTGCTTCTAGTGTCATCGCCGGCTTAACCATCCTGGGTAGGGAGGTGACGAGTCCTGCAGCAGCAGCAGCAGGCTCTACAAGCCTAGGATGCGTGAGCACGGTGCAAGAGGAAGGACTGAGGGGGGGGAGGGCGCGGTTGAGAAGGCGTGGGGCGGGGCTATGCAAAACTCTCCCAGCTGCCTGGGTGCATTGTGGGTGCACCCAGAGTGCCGGCTGAGCCTGTTGCCTCAAGCCTTGGAAGTGGAGTTGGGCGGGCCGGGCTGCAGGTGAAACCTATTTCGGGTTATCGCTTCTCGGCCTTTTGGCTAAGATCAAGTGTAGTATCTGTTCTTATCAGTTTAATATCTGATACGTCCCCTATCTGGGGACCATATATTAAATGGATTTTTAGAACAGGGAGCTGGAAAAAGAGCTTGCTCTGTCCACTCCGCGCATTGACCTGGTATTGCAGTACCTCCAGGACCGGTGCACCCCCTTTCCTACAGCAGTTTCCAAAAGCAGAAAAACAACACTGACGAGCAAGAGGTGCAGCGCAGCTGTGGCTGCTTCTGCTGCTAACAAACGAGCACTTTGATTGACACTCAGCCCGTCTGCTGCCGTGGAGCTCGCAACATTGTATCCACTGAGCAGCTGCGTCTGCCAGAGTGTGCACAGCACAGGTACAACTGGAAGCAAAACAACACACACCAGTTCATATGCCAGACGCACTCTATAGTTCGTACCTACCGCTGCGCTGATAGCCAAGTTGGAAACATTGGGCAGGCACAGCGTATCCTGGCAGCCTGCGTCTGTATGCTCCACGTATTCGGGTCATGGGTGTATGTGCTGGGGGTGCGGTCGTACCTGGGGCCCGGAGCCCTAGGGGGCCCATAAAGTCTCTCTTCCCCACATTGTAAACCAATGCTATCAATGAAGCTTTATAGTTTGGGGGCCCAGTCCCAGACTTTGTACTGGGGCCCCGCAGCTTCAAGTTACACCTCCGGATCAGGATAATGCTAGGCCATTCCAACCAGCCTGTGTGAGTGACCTGCAGTCGCTGGTAGTCGAAAAACTGCAGCGCTCCACGCGGGCTGAGATACACGCTCCACGTGGGATGATCCAGGCCAACGCTTACAGATGGAGCAACACCCGGGGAGCAAAGAACTCCAACGAACGGACGTCTACTTTAAAAGGATGTATTGCTTTATTCAATGCATGGACACAGAAACAGTTCAACCGCTCGCTAAAGACCGCAGTCAATACAGTAAAGAAAGAAATGTGTCTGTTTAATGTAAACTTGCACGGATCTCGTTTGTGAGCCACTGACTGAATGAATGCTGCTGCTGCCGCTGCCGCAGCTGCATGTCTGAAACGTGGTCTGACGTTACATGCACCAGCAGGGATAAGGCCTTGCCTATAAGCATTCCCCAGCTGGCAAAAACGGAACCTCCCTGCCTATTCCTCACCGTGGAAGAACGGAACCTACCTTTTTTTTAAAAAAAAGAAAGCCACAGCAGCAGCCAACTAGATTTTGGTAGGCCGCTGTCTCCCCCTTGTGTGCTGCATTAAAAATGCACTCCGCTAAAAATAACTGATCCACGAAATAGAGCGTAGGGAGAGAATGAGGCTTCGAGATGAGCCGTCAGGCTATGATAAATTGTATCACACCTGGACGATATGGATAGATGCCCGGAGCTCACCCCTATTTACTAGGTGGTTACAGACAGGGACATGTGAGTAACACGTTTAAACCACAATCGTAAAGAGAAACAACAATCCCGGAGCCCGCCCGCCCCCCCCCCCTTTTTGTTTTGTTTTCTCTTTCTCCCGTGTCATAGATACCTACCCTCCCTTACCGCTCCCCCCCCCTTCCCCTGTTTGTAGACCTTATAAAATATCACAGACAAACATGATATAGTTCAACTCGAAATTTATTTATTAAGTTTCATTGTCAAAGTTATTTTTACATTGCTTTGAGATAAGGCAAAAGTTTCCCCCCCCCCCCCCTCCATGAAACCAATAAAACCTATATTGAATAAAATAAAAATGATGCAGTTACCGGTAGTTCTGCAGTTGCCGGTAGGTAGTTCTGCAGTTGCCGGTAGGTAGTTCTGCAGTTGCCGGTAGGTAGTTCTGCAGTTGCCGGTAGGTAGTTCTGCAGTTGCCGGTAGTTTTGCAGTTACCGGTAGTTTTGCAGTTACCGGTAGTTTTGCAGTTACCGGTAGTTCTGCAGCTTCTTGGTAGAGATAAAGACCATCTCCCGTCTCCCAGCTGCAGCAGAGACTGACTAAAATCGCTGCCAAGCCCGGTATTTATGCTTCTAAATTGATGACATCACAATGGAGTGACATCAGCCTGCCATACACCTGGCTCATGACATCACAAGGGAGTGACATCATCATCAGCATTCCAAACAGCTGGCTCATTTGCATACAGTATGTATGTATGTATGTATGACATCACAAGGGAGTGACATCATCAGCATTCCAAATACCTGGCTCATTTGCATACAGTATGTATGCATGTATGTGTCTATCTATCCTATCCTATCCTATCTAATCTATCTTTATTAATTACGTCGAATATAGATATGGATTATTTCTGAATTATAGATTTTGTAGATATAGATTAAAGATAGATTTAAGATTGTGTGTGTGTGTGTCTGTGTGTGTGTGTGATATATATATATATCTATATAGATATATAGATATATATATCTATAGATATGTAAAAAAATATATAAAATCTGTAGTTATGTATGTATGACGGGAAAAAAAAGGCCTGCTGTATGTTTTTAAGTTCTTCGGATGACCATGCCGTTCTATTATTCTCCTTACTAGGGTCTACTAATGCCGGCCCAGGGAAAGGCAATAAAGCCCTATGGGGCCGAAGCCAATTTCCCTCATTTCAGGTAAAAAGTTTCCATCCGTCCCCACTCGAAATGCGGCCGGCCGAAGAGATCCCTCCAACCGACCGGCCGACGCACCTTCAGAGACAAACTAGTGCTTGCTTCTAGTGTCATCGCCGGCTTAACCATCCTGGGTAGGGAGGTGACGAGTCCTGCAGCAGCAGCAGCAGGCTCTACAAGCCTAGGATGCGTGAGCACGGTGCAAGAGGAAGGACTGAGGGGGGGGAGGGCGCGGTTGAGAAGGCGTGGGGCGGGGCTATGCAAAACTCTCCCAGCTGCCTGGGTGCATTGTGGGTGCACCCAGAGTGCCGGCTGAGCCTGTTGCCTCAAGCCTTGGAAGTGGAGTTGGGCGGGCCGGGCTGCAGGTGAAACCTATTTCGGGTTATCGCTTCTCGGCCTTTTGGCTAAGATCAAGTGTAGTATCTGTTCTTATCAGTTTAATATCTGATACGTCCCCTATCTGGGGACCATATATTAAATGGATTTTTAGAACAGGGAGCTGGAAAAAGAGCTTGCTCTGTCCACTCCGCGCATTGACCTGGTATTGCAGTACCTCCAGGACCGGTGCACCCCCTTTCCTACAGCAGTTTCCAAAAGCAGAAAAACAACACTGACGAGCAAGAGGTGCAGCGCAGCTGTGGCTGCTTCTGCTGCTAACAAACGAGCACTTTGATTGACACTCAGCCCGTCTGCTGCCGTGGAGCTCGCAACATTGTATCCACTGAGCAGCTGCGTCTGCCAGAGTGTGCACAGCACAGGTACAACTGGAAGCAAAACAACACACACCAGTTCATATGCCAGACGCACTCTATAGTTCGTACCTACCGCTGCGCTGATAGCCAAGTTGGAAACATTGGGCAGGCACAGCGTATCCTGGCAGCCTGCGTCTGTATGCTCCACGTATTCGGGTCATGGGTGTATGTGCTGGGGGTGCGGTCGTACCTGGGGCCCGGAGCCCTAGGGGGCCCATAAAGTCTCTCTTCCCCACATTGTAAACCAATGCTATCAATGAAGCTTTATAGTTTGGGGGCCCAGTCCCAGACTTTGTACTGGGGCCCCGCAGCTTCAAGTTACACCTCCGGATCAGGATAATGCTAGGCCATTCCAACCAGCCTGTGTGAGTGACCTGCAGTCGCTGGTAGTCGAAAAACTGCAGCGCTCCACGCGGGCTGAGATACACGCTCCACGTGGGATGATCCAGGCCAACGCTTACAGATGGAGCAACACCCGGGGAGCAAAGAACTCCAACGAACGGACGTCTACTTTAAAAGGATGTATTGCTTTATTCAATGCATGGACACAGAAACAGTTCAACCGCTCGCTAAAGACCGCAGTCAATACAGTAAAGAAAGAAATGTGTCTGTTTAATGTAAACTTGCACGGATCTCGTTTGTGAGCCACTGACTGAATGAATGCTGCTGCTGCCGCTGCCGCAGCTGCATGTCTGAAACGTGGTCTGACGTTACATGCACCAGCAGGGATAAGGCCTTGCCTATAAGCATTCCCCAGCTGGCAAAAACGGAACCTCCCTGCCTATTCCTCACCGTGGAAGAACGGAACCTACCTTTTTTTTAAAAAAAAGAAAGCCACAGCAGCAGCCAACTAGATTTTGGTAGGCCGCTGTCTCCCCCTTGTGTGCTGCATTAAAAATGCACTCCGCTAAAAATAACTGATCCACGAAATAGAGCGTAGGGAGAGAATGAGGCTTCGAGATGAGCCGTCAGGCTATGATAAATTGTATCACACCTGGACGATATGGATAGATGCCCGGAGCTCACCCCTATTTACTAGGTGGTTACAGACAGGGACATGTGAGTAACACGTTTAAACCACAATCGTAAAGAGAAACAACAATCCCGGAGCCCGCCCGCCCCCCCCCCCTTTTTGTTTTGTTTTCTCTTTCTCCCGTGTCATAGATACCTACCCTCCCTTACCGCTCCCCCCCCCTTCCCCTGTTTGTAGACCTTATAAAATATCACAGACAAACATGATATAGTTCAACTCGAAATTTATTTATTAAGTTTCATTGTCAAAGTTATTTTTACATTGCTTTGAGATAAGGCAAAAGTTTCCCCCCCCCCCCCCTCCATGAAACCAATAAAACCTATATTGAATAAAATAAAAATGATGCAGTTACCGGTAGTTCTGCAGTTGCCGGTAGGTAGTTCTGCAGTTGCCGGTAGGTAGTTCTGCAGTTGCCGGTAGGTAGTTCTGCAGTTGCCGGTAGGTAGTTCTGCAGTTGCCGGTAGTTTTGCAGTTACCGGTAGTTTTGCAGTTACCGGTAGTTTTGCAGTTACCGGTAGTTCTGCAGCTTCTTGGTAGAGATAAAGACCATCTCCCGTCTCCCAGCTGCAGCAGAGACTGACTAAAATCGCTGCCAAGCCCGGTATTTATGCTTCTAAATTGATGACATCACAATGGAGTGACATCAGCCTGCCATACACCTGGCTCATGACATCACAAGGGAGTGACATCATCATCAGCATTCCAAACAGCTGGCTCATTTGCATACAGTATGTATGTATGTATGTATGACATCACAAGGGAGTGACATCATCAGCATTCCAAATACCTGGCTCATTTGCATACAGTATGTATGCATGTATGTGTCTATCTATCCTATCCTATCCTATCTAATCTATCTTTATTAATTACGTCGAATATAGATATGGATTATTTCTGAATTATAGATTTTGTAGATATAGATTAAAGATAGATTTAAGATTGTGTGTGTGTGTGTCTGTGTGTGTGTGTGATATATATATATATCTATATAGATATATAGATATATATATCTATAGATATGTAAAAAAATATATAAAATCTGTAGTTATGTATGTATGACGGGAAAAAAAAGGCCTGCTGTATGTTTTTAAGTTCTTCGGATGACCATGCCGTTCTATTATTCTCCTTACTAGGGTCTACTAATGCCGGCCCAGGGAAAGGCAATAAAGCCCTATGGGGCCGAAGCCAATTTCCCTCATTTCAGGTAAAAAGTTTCCATCCGTCCCCACTCGAAATGCGGCCGGCCGAAGAGATCCCTCCAACCGACCGGCCGACGCACCTTCAGAGACAAACTAGTGCTTGCTTCTAGTGTCATCGCCGGCTTAACCATCCTGGGTAGGGAGGTGACGAGTCCTGCAGCAGCAGCAGCAGGCTCTACAAGCCTAGGATGCGTGAGCACGGTGCAAGAGGAAGGACTGAGGGGGGGGAGGGCGCGGTTGAGAAGGCGTGGGGCGGGGCTATGCAAAACTCTCCCAGCTGCCTGGGTGCATTGTGGGTGCACCCAGAGTGCCGGCTGAGCCTGTTGCCTCAAGCCTTGGAAGTGGAGTTGGGCGGGCCGGGCTGCAGGTGAAACCTATTTCGGGTTATCGCTTCTCGGCCTTTTGGCTAAGATCAAGTGTAGTATCTGTTCTTATCAGTTTAATATCTGATACGTCCCCTATCTGGGGACCATATATTAAATGGATTTTTAGAACAGGGAGCTGGAAAAAGAGCTTGCTCTGTCCACTCCGCGCATTGACCTGGTATTGCAGTACCTCCAGGACCGGTGCACCCCCTTTCCTACAGCAGTTTCCAAAAGCAGAAAAACAACACTGACGAGCAAGAGGTGCAGCGCAGCTGTGGCTGCTTCTGCTGCTAACAAACGAGCACTTTGATTGACACTCAGCCCGTCTGCTGCCGTGGAGCTCGCAACATTGTATCCACTGAGCAGCTGCGTCTGCCAGAGTGTGCACAGCACAGGTACAACTGGAAGCAAAACAACACACACCAGTTCATATGCCAGACGCACTCTATAGTTCGTACCTACCGCTGCGCTGATAGCCAAGTTGGAAACATTGGGCAGGCACAGCGTATCCTGGCAGCCTGCGTCTGTATGCTCCACGTATTCGGGTCATGGGTGTATGTGCTGGGGGTGCGGTCGTACCTGGGGCCCGGAGCCCTAGGGGGCCCATAAAGTCTCTCTTCCCCACATTGTAAACCAATGCTATCAATGAAGCTTTATAGTTTGGGGGCCCAGTCCCAGACTTTGTACTGGGGCCCCGCAGCTTCAAGTTACACCTCCGGATCAGGATAATGCTAGGCCATTCCAACCAGCCTGTGTGAGTGACCTGCAGTCGCTGGTAGTCGAAAAACTGCAGCGCTCCACGCGGGCTGAGATACACGCTCCACGTGGGATGATCCAGGCCAACGCTTACAGATGGAGCAACACCCGGGGAGCAAAGAACTCCAACGAACGGACGTCTACTTTAAAAGGATGTATTGCTTTATTCAATGCATGGACACAGAAACAGTTCAACCGCTCGCTAAAGACCGCAGTCAATACAGTAAAGAAAGAAATGTGTCTGTTTAATGTAAACTTGCACGGATCTCGTTTGTGAGCCACTGACTGAATGAATGCTGCTGCTGCCGCTGCCGCAGCTGCATGTCTGAAACGTGGTCTGACGTTACATGCACCAGCAGGGATAAGGCCTTGCCTATAAGCATTCCCCAGCTGGCAAAAACGGAACCTCCCTGCCTATTCCTCACCGTGGAAGAACGGAACCTACCTTTTTTTTAAAAAAAAGAAAGCCACAGCAGCAGCCAACTAGATTTTGGTAGGCCGCTGTCTCCCCCTTGTGTGCTGCATTAAAAATGCACTCCGCTAAAAATAACTGATCCACGAAATAGAGCGTAGGGAGAGAATGAGGCTTCGAGATGAGCCGTCAGGCTATGATAAATTGTATCACACCTGGACGATATGGATAGATGCCCGGAGCTCACCCCTATTTACTAGGTGGTTACAGACAGGGACATGTGAGTAACACGTTTAAACCACAATCGTAAAGAGAAACAACAATCCCGGAGCCCGCCCGCCCCCCCCCCCTTTTTGTTTTGTTTTCTCTTTCTCCCGTGTCATAGATACCTACCCTCCCTTACCGCTCCCCCCCCCTTCCCCTGTTTGTAGACCTTATAAAATATCACAGACAAACATGATATAGTTCAACTCGAAATTTATTTATTAAGTTTCATTGTCAAAGTTATTTTTACATTGCTTTGAGATAAGGCAAAAGTTTCCCCCCCCCCCCCCTCCATGAAACCAATAAAACCTATATTGAATAAAATAAAAATGATGCAGTTACCGGTAGTTCTGCAGTTGCCGGTAGGTAGTTCTGCAGTTGCCGGTAGGTAGTTCTGCAGTTGCCGGTAGGTAGTTCTGCAGTTGCCGGTAGGTAGTTCTGCAGTTGCCGGTAGTTTTGCAGTTACCGGTAGTTTTGCAGTTACCGGTAGTTTTGCAGTTACCGGTAGTTCTGCAGCTTCTTGGTAGAGATAAAGACCATCTCCCGTCTCCCAGCTGCAGCAGAGACTGACTAAAATCGCTGCCAAGCCCGGTATTTATGCTTCTAAATTGATGACATCACAATGGAGTGACATCAGCCTGCCATACACCTGGCTCATGACATCACAAGGGAGTGACATCATCATCAGCATTCCAAACAGCTGGCTCATTTGCATACAGTATGTATGTATGTATGTATGACATCACAAGGGAGTGACATCATCAGCATTCCAAATACCTGGCTCATTTGCATACAGTATGTATGCATGTATGTGTCTATCTATCCTATCCTATCCTATCTAATCTATCTTTATTAATTACGTCGAATATAGATATGGATTATTTCTGAATTATAGATTTTGTAGATATAGATTAAAGATAGATTTAAGATTGTGTGTGTGTGTGTCTGTGTGTGTGTGTGATATATATATATATCTATATAGATATATAGATATATATATCTATAGATATGTAAAAAAATATATAAAATCTGTAGTTATGTATGTATGACGGGAAAAAAAAGGCCTGCTGTATGTTTTTAAGTTCTTCGGATGACCATGCCGTTCTATTATTCTCCTTACTAGGGTCTACTAATGCCGGCCCAGGGAAAGGCAATAAAGCCCTATGGGGCCGAAGCCAATTTCCCTCATTTCAGGTAAAAAGTTTCCATCCGTCCCCACTCGAAATGCGGCCGGCCGAAGAGATCCCTCCAACCGACCGGCCGACGCACCTTCAGAGACAAACTAGTGCTTGCTTCTAGTGTCATCGCCGGCTTAACCATCCTGGGTAGGGAGGTGACGAGTCCTGCAGCAGCAGCAGCAGGCTCTACAAGCCTAGGATGCGTGAGCACGGTGCAAGAGGAAGGACTGAGGGGGGGGAGGGCGCGGTTGAGAAGGCGTGGGGCGGGGCTATGCAAAACTCTCCCAGCTGCCTGGGTGCATTGTGGGTGCACCCAGAGTGCCGGCTGAGCCTGTTGCCTCAAGCCTTGGAAGTGGAGTTGGGCGGGCCGGGCTGCAGGTGAAACCTATTTCGGGTTATCGCTTCTCGGCCTTTTGGCTAAGATCAAGTGTAGTATCTGTTCTTATCAGTTTAATATCTGATACGTCCCCTATCTGGGGACCATATATTAAATGGATTTTTAGAACAGGGAGCTGGAAAAAGAGCTTGCTCTGTCCACTCCGCGCATTGACCTGGTATTGCAGTACCTCCAGGACCGGTGCACCCCCTTTCCTACAGCAGTTTCCAAAAGCAGAAAAACAACACTGACGAGCAAGAGGTGCAGCGCAGCTGTGGCTGCTTCTGCTGCTAACAAACGAGCACTTTGATTGACACTCAGCCCGTCTGCTGCCGTGGAGCTCGCAACATTGTATCCACTGAGCAGCTGCGTCTGCCAGAGTGTGCACAGCACAGGTACAACTGGAAGCAAAACAACACACACCAGTTCATATGCCAGACGCACTCTATAGTTCGTACCTACCGCTGCGCTGATAGCCAAGTTGGAAACATTGGGCAGGCACAGCGTATCCTGGCAGCCTGCGTCTGTATGCTCCACGTATTCGGGTCATGGGTGTATGTGCTGGGGGTGCGGTCGTACCTGGGGCCCGGAGCCCTAGGGGGCCCATAAAGTCTCTCTTCCCCACATTGTAAACCAATGCTATCAATGAAGCTTTATAGTTTGGGGGCCCAGTCCCAGACTTTGTACTGGGGCCCCGCAGCTTCAAGTTACACCTCCGGATCAGGATAATGCTAGGCCATTCCAACCAGCCTGTGTGAGTGACCTGCAGTCGCTGGTAGTCGAAAAACTGCAGCGCTCCACGCGGGCTGAGATACACGCTCCACGTGGGATGATCCAGGCCAACGCTTACAGATGGAGCAACACCCGGGGAGCAAAGAACTCCAACGAACGGACGTCTACTTTAAAAGGATGTATTGCTTTATTCAATGCATGGACACAGAAACAGTTCAACCGCTCGCTAAAGACCGCAGTCAATACAGTAAAGAAAGAAATGTGTCTGTTTAATGTAAACTTGCACGGATCTCGTTTGTGAGCCACTGACTGAATGAATGCTGCTGCTGCCGCTGCCGCAGCTGCATGTCTGAAACGTGGTCTGACGTTACATGCACCAGCAGGGATAAGGCCTTGCCTATAAGCATTCCCCAGCTGGCAAAAACGGAACCTCCCTGCCTATTCCTCACCGTGGAAGAACGGAACCTACCTTTTTTTTAAAAAAAAGAAAGCCACAGCAGCAGCCAACTAGATTTTGGTAGGCCGCTGTCTCCCCCTTGTGTGCTGCATTAAAAATGCACTCCGCTAAAAATAACTGATCCACGAAATAGAGCGTAGGGAGAGAATGAGGCTTCGAGATGAGCCGTCAGGCTATGATAAATTGTATCACACCTGGACGATATGGATAGATGCCCGGAGCTCACCCCTATTTACTAGGTGGTTACAGACAGGGACATGTGAGTAACACGTTTAAACCACAATCGTAAAGAGAAACAACAATCCCGGAGCCCGCCCGCCCCCCCCCCCTTTTTGTTTTGTTTTCTCTTTCTCCCGTGTCATAGATACCTACCCTCCCTTACCGCTCCCCCCCCCTTCCCCTGTTTGTAGACCTTATAAAATATCACAGACAAACATGATATAGTTCAACTCGAAATTTATTTATTAAGTTTCATTGTCAAAGTTATTTTTACATTGCTTTGAGATAAGGCAAAAGTTTCCCCCCCCCCCCCCTCCATGAAACCAATAAAACCTATATTGAATAAAATAAAAATGATGCAGTTACCGGTAGTTCTGCAGTTGCCGGTAGGTAGTTCTGCAGTTGCCGGTAGGTAGTTCTGCAGTTGCCGGTAGGTAGTTCTGCAGTTGCCGGTAGGTAGTTCTGCAGTTGCCGGTAGTTTTGCAGTTACCGGTAGTTTTGCAGTTACCGGTAGTTTTGCAGTTACCGGTAGTTCTGCAGCTTCTTGGTAGAGATAAAGACCATCTCCCGTCTCCCAGCTGCAGCAGAGACTGACTAAAATCGCTGCCAAGCCCGGTATTTATGCTTCTAAATTGATGACATCACAATGGAGTGACATCAGCCTGCCATACACCTGGCTCATGACATCACAAGGGAGTGACATCATCATCAGCATTCCAAACAGCTGGCTCATTTGCATACAGTATGTATGTATGTATGTATGACATCACAAGGGAGTGACATCATCAGCATTCCAAATACCTGGCTCATTTGCATACAGTATGTATGCATGTATGTGTCTATCTATCCTATCCTATCCTATCTAATCTATCTTTATTAATTACGTCGAATATAGATATGGATTATTTCTGAATTATAGATTTTGTAGATATAGATTAAAGATAGATTTAAGATTGTGTGTGTGTGTGTCTGTGTGTGTGTGTGATATATATATATATCTATATAGATATATAGATATATATATCTATAGATATGTAAAAAAATATATAAAATCTGTAGTTATGTATGTATGACGGGAAAAAAAAGGCCTGCTGTATGTTTTTAAGTTCTTCGGATGACCATGCCGTTCTATTATTCTCCTTACTAGGGTCTACTAATGCCGGCCCAGGGAAAGGCAATAAAGCCCTATGGGGCCGAAGCCAATTTCCCTCATTTCAGGTAAAAAGTTTCCATCCGTCCCCACTCGAAATGCGGCCGGCCGAAGAGATCCCTCCAACCGACCGGCCGACGCACCTTCAGAGACAAACTAGTGCTTGCTTCTAGTGTCATCGCCGGCTTAACCATCCTGGGTAGGGAGGTGACGAGTCCTGCAGCAGCAGCAGCAGGCTCTACAAGCCTAGGATGCGTGAGCACGGTGCAAGAGGAAGGACTGAGGGGGGGGAGGGCGCGGTTGAGAAGGCGTGGGGCGGGGCTATGCAAAACTCTCCCAGCTGCCTGGGTGCATTGTGGGTGCACCCAGAGTGCCGGCTGAGCCTGTTGCCTCAAGCCTTGGAAGTGGAGTTGGGCGGGCCGGGCTGCAGGTGAAACCTATTTCGGGTTATCGCTTCTCGGCCTTTTGGCTAAGATCAAGTGTAGTATCTGTTCTTATCAGTTTAATATCTGATACGTCCCCTATCTGGGGACCATATATTAAATGGATTTTTAGAACAGGGAGCTGGAAAAAGAGCTTGCTCTGTCCACTCCGCGCATTGACCTGGTATTGCAGTACCTCCAGGACCGGTGCACCCCCTTTCCTACAGCAGTTTCCAAAAGCAGAAAAACAACACTGACGAGCAAGAGGTGCAGCGCAGCTGTGGCTGCTTCTGCTGCTAACAAACGAGCACTTTGATTGACACTCAGCCCGTCTGCTGCCGTGGAGCTCGCAACATTGTATCCACTGAGCAGCTGCGTCTGCCAGAGTGTGCACAGCACAGGTACAACTGGAAGCAAAACAACACACACCAGTTCATATGCCAGACGCACTCTATAGTTCGTACCTACCGCTGCGCTGATAGCCAAGTTGGAAACATTGGGCAGGCACAGCGTATCCTGGCAGCCTGCGTCTGTATGCTCCACGTATTCGGGTCATGGGTGTATGTGCTGGGGGTGCGGTCGTACCTGGGGCCCGGAGCCCTAGGGGGCCCATAAAGTCTCTCTTCCCCACATTGTAAACCAATGCTATCAATGAAGCTTTATAGTTTGGGGGCCCAGTCCCAGACTTTGTACTGGGGCCCCGCAGCTTCAAGTTACACCTCCGGATCAGGATAATGCTAGGCCATTCCAACCAGCCTGTGTGAGTGACCTGCAGTCGCTGGTAGTCGAAAAACTGCAGCGCTCCACGCGGGCTGAGATACACGCTCCACGTGGGATGATCCAGGCCAACGCTTACAGATGGAGCAACACCCGGGGAGCAAAGAACTCCAACGAACGGACGTCTACTTTAAAAGGATGTATTGCTTTATTCAATGCATGGACACAGAAACAGTTCAACCGCTCGCTAAAGACCGCAGTCAATACAGTAAAGAAAGAAATGTGTCTGTTTAATGTAAACTTGCACGGATCTCGTTTGTGAGCCACTGACTGAATGAATGCTGCTGCTGCCGCTGCCGCAGCTGCATGTCTGAAACGTGGTCTGACGTTACATGCACCAGCAGGGATAAGGCCTTGCCTATAAGCATTCCCCAGCTGGCAAAAACGGAACCTCCCTGCCTATTCCTCACCGTGGAAGAACGGAACCTACCTTTTTTTTAAAAAAAAGAAAGCCACAGCAGCAGCCAACTAGATTTTGGTAGGCCGCTGTCTCCCCCTTGTGTGCTGCATTAAAAATGCACTCCGCTAAAAATAACTGATCCACGAAATAGAGCGTAGGGAGAGAATGAGGCTTCGAGATGAGCCGTCAGGCTATGATAAATTGTATCACACCTGGACGATATGGATAGATGCCCGGAGCTCACCCCTATTTACTAGGTGGTTACAGACAGGGACATGTGAGTAACACGTTTAAACCACAATCGTAAAGAGAAACAACAATCCCGGAGCCCGCCCGCCCCCCCCCCCTTTTTGTTTTGTTTTCTCTTTCTCCCGTGTCATAGATACCTACCCTCCCTTACCGCTCCCCCCCCCTTCCCCTGTTTGTAGACCTTATAAAATATCACAGACAAACATGATATAGTTCAACTCGAAATTTATTTATTAAGTTTCATTGTCAAAGTTATTTTTACATTGCTTTGAGATAAGGCAAAAGTTTCCCCCCCCCCCCCCTCCATGAAACCAATAAAACCTATATTGAATAAAATAAAAATGATGCAGTTACCGGTAGTTCTGCAGTTGCCGGTAGGTAGTTCTGCAGTTGCCGGTAGGTAGTTCTGCAGTTGCCGGTAGGTAGTTCTGCAGTTGCCGGTAGGTAGTTCTGCAGTTGCCGGTAGTTTTGCAGTTACCGGTAGTTTTGCAGTTACCGGTAGTTTTGCAGTTACCGGTAGTTCTGCAGCTTCTTGGTAGAGATAAAGACCATCTCCCGTCTCCCAGCTGCAGCAGAGACTGACTAAAATCGCTGCCAAGCCCGGTATTTATGCTTCTAAATTGATGACATCACAATGGAGTGACATCAGCCTGCCATACACCTGGCTCATGACATCACAAGGGAGTGACATCATCATCAGCATTCCAAACAGCTGGCTCATTTGCATACAGTATGTATGTATGTATGTATGACATCACAAGGGAGTGACATCATCAGCATTCCAAATACCTGGCTCATTTGCATACAGTATGTATGCATGTATGTGTCTATCTATCCTATCCTATCCTATCTAATCTATCTTTATTAATTACGTCGAATATAGATATGGATTATTTCTGAATTATAGATTTTGTAGATATAGATTAAAGATAGATTTAAGATTGTGTGTGTGTGTGTCTGTGTGTGTGTGTGATATATATATATATCTATATAGATATATAGATATATATATCTATAGATATGTAAAAAAATATATAAAATCTGTAGTTATGTATGTATGACGGGAAAAAAAAGGCCTGCTGTATGTTTTTAAGTTCTTCGGATGACCATGCCGTTCTATTATTCTCCTTACTAGGGTCTACTAATGCCGGCCCAGGGAAAGGCAATAAAGCCCTATGGGGCCGAAGCCAATTTCCCTCATTTCAGGTAAAAAGTTTCCATCCGTCCCCACTCGAAATGCGGCCGGCCGAAGAGATCCCTCCAACCGACCGGCCGACGCACCTTCAGAGACAAACTAGTGCTTGCTTCTAGTGTCATCGCCGGCTTAACCATCCTGGGTAGGGAGGTGACGAGTCCTGCAGCAGCAGCAGCAGGCTCTACAAGCCTAGGATGCGTGAGCACGGTGCAAGAGGAAGGACTGAGGGGGGGGAGGGCGCGGTTGAGAAGGCGTGGGGCGGGGCTATGCAAAACTCTCCCAGCTGCCTGGGTGCATTGTGGGTGCACCCAGAGTGCCGGCTGAGCCTGTTGCCTCAAGCCTTGGAAGTGGAGTTGGGCGGGCCGGGCTGCAGGTGAAACCTATTTCGGGTTATCGCTTCTCGGCCTTTTGGCTAAGATCAAGTGTAGTATCTGTTCTTATCAGTTTAATATCTGATACGTCCCCTATCTGGGGACCATATATTAAATGGATTTTTAGAACAGGGAGCTGGAAAAAGAGCTTGCTCTGTCCACTCCGCGCATTGACCTGGTATTGCAGTACCTCCAGGACCGGTGCACCCCCTTTCCTACAGCAGTTTCCAAAAGCAGAAAAACAACACTGACGAGCAAGAGGTGCAGCGCAGCTGTGGCTGCTTCTGCTGCTAACAAACGAGCACTTTGATTGACACTCAGCCCGTCTGCTGCCGTGGAGCTCGCAACATTGTATCCACTGAGCAGCTGCGTCTGCCAGAGTGTGCACAGCACAGGTACAACTGGAAGCAAAACAACACACACCAGTTCATATGCCAGACGCACTCTATAGTTCGTACCTACCGCTGCGCTGATAGCCAAGTTGGAAACATTGGGCAGGCACAGCGTATCCTGGCAGCCTGCGTCTGTATGCTCCACGTATTCGGGTCATGGGTGTATGTGCTGGGGGTGCGGTCGTACCTGGGGCCCGGAGCCCTAGGGGGCCCATAAAGTCTCTCTTCCCCACATTGTAAACCAATGCTATCAATGAAGCTTTATAGTTTGGGGGCCCAGTCCCAGACTTTGTACTGGGGCCCCGCAGCTTCAAGTTACACCTCCGGATCAGGATAATGCTAGGCCATTCCAACCAGCCTGTGTGAGTGACCTGCAGTCGCTGGTAGTCGAAAAACTGCAGCGCTCCACGCGGGCTGAGATACACGCTCCACGTGGGATGATCCAGGCCAACGCTTACAGATGGAGCAACACCCGGGGAGCAAAGAACTCCAACGAACGGACGTCTACTTTAAAAGGATGTATTGCTTTATTCAATGCATGGACACAGAAACAGTTCAACCGCTCGCTAAAGACCGCAGTCAATACAGTAAAGAAAGAAATGTGTCTGTTTAATGTAAACTTGCACGGATCTCGTTTGTGAGCCACTGACTGAATGAATGCTGCTGCTGCCGCTGCCGCAGCTGCATGTCTGAAACGTGGTCTGACGTTACATGCACCAGCAGGGATAAGGCCTTGCCTATAAGCATTCCCCAGCTGGCAAAAACGGAACCTCCCTGCCTATTCCTCACCGTGGAAGAACGGAACCTACCTTTTTTTTAAAAAAAAGAAAGCCACAGCAGCAGCCAACTAGATTTTGGTAGGCCGCTGTCTCCCCCTTGTGTGCTGCATTAAAAATGCACTCCGCTAAAAATAACTGATCCACGAAATAGAGCGTAGGGAGAGAATGAGGCTTCGAGATGAGCCGTCAGGCTATGATAAATTGTATCACACCTGGACGATATGGATAGATGCCCGGAGCTCACCCCTATTTACTAGGTGGTTACAGACAGGGACATGTGAGTAACACGTTTAAACCACAATCGTAAAGAGAAACAACAATCCCGGAGCCCGCCCGCCCCCCCCCCCTTTTTGTTTTGTTTTCTCTTTCTCCCGTGTCATAGATACCTACCCTCCCTTACCGCTCCCCCCCCCTTCCCCTGTTTGTAGACCTTATAAAATATCACAGACAAACATGATATAGTTCAACTCGAAATTTATTTATTAAGTTTCATTGTCAAAGTTATTTTTACATTGCTTTGAGATAAGGCAAAAGTTTCCCCCCCCCCCCCCTCCATGAAACCAATAAAACCTATATTGAATAAAATAAAAATGATGCAGTTACCGGTAGTTCTGCAGTTGCCGGTAGGTAGTTCTGCAGTTGCCGGTAGGTAGTTCTGCAGTTGCCGGTAGGTAGTTCTGCAGTTGCCGGTAGGTAGTTCTGCAGTTGCCGGTAGTTTTGCAGTTACCGGTAGTTTTGCAGTTACCGGTAGTTTTGCAGTTACCGGTAGTTCTGCAGCTTCTTGGTAGAGATAAAGACCATCTCCCGTCTCCCAGCTGCAGCAGAGACTGACTAAAATCGCTGCCAAGCCCGGTATTTATGCTTCTAAATTGATGACATCACAATGGAGTGACATCAGCCTGCCATACACCTGGCTCATGACATCACAAGGGAGTGACATCATCATCAGCATTCCAAACAGCTGGCTCATTTGCATACAGTATGTATGTATGTATGTATGACATCACAAGGGAGTGACATCATCAGCATTCCAAATACCTGGCTCATTTGCATACAGTATGTATGCATGTATGTGTCTATCTATCCTATCCTATCCTATCTAATCTATCTTTATTAATTACGTCGAATATAGATATGGATTATTTCTGAATTATAGATTTTGTAGATATAGATTAAAGATAGATTTAAGATTGTGTGTGTGTGTGTCTGTGTGTGTGTGTGATATATATATATATCTATATAGATATATAGATATATATATCTATAGATATGTAAAAAAATATATAAAATCTGTAGTTATGTATGTATGACGGGAAAAAAAAGGCCTGCTGTATGTTTTTAAGTTCTTCGGATGACCATGCCGTTCTATTATTCTCCTTACTAGGGTCTACTAATGCCGGCCCAGGGAAAGGCAATAAAGCCCTATGGGGCCGAAGCCAATTTCCCTCATTTCAGGTAAAAAGTTTCCATCCGTCCCCACTCGAAATGCGGCCGGCCGAAGAGATCCCTCCAACCGACCGGCCGACGCACCTTCAGAGACAAACTAGTGCTTGCTTCTAGTGTCATCGCCGGCTTAACCATCCTGGGTAGGGAGGTGACGAGTCCTGCAGCAGCAGCAGCAGGCTCTACAAGCCTAGGATGCGTGAGCACGGTGCAAGAGGAAGGACTGAGGGGGGGGAGGGCGCGGTTGAGAAGGCGTGGGGCGGGGCTATGCAAAACTCTCCCAGCTGCCTGGGTGCATTGTGGGTGCACCCAGAGTGCCGGCTGAGCCTGTTGCCTCAAGCCTTGGAAGTGGAGTTGGGCGGGCCGGGCTGCAGGTGAAACCTATTTCGGGTTATCGCTTCTCGGCCTTTTGGCTAAGATCAAGTGTAGTATCTGTTCTTATCAGTTTAATATCTGATACGTCCCCTATCTGGGGACCATATATTAAATGGATTTTTAGAACAGGGAGCTGGAAAAAGAGCTTGCTCTGTCCACTCCGCGCATTGACCTGGTATTGCAGTACCTCCAGGACCGGTGCACCCCCTTTCCTACAGCAGTTTCCAAAAGCAGAAAAACAACACTGACGAGCAAGAGGTGCAGCGCAGCTGTGGCTGCTTCTGCTGCTAACAAACGAGCACTTTGATTGACACTCAGCCCGTCTGCTGCCGTGGAGCTCGCAACATTGTATCCACTGAGCAGCTGCGTCTGCCAGAGTGTGCACAGCACAGGTACAACTGGAAGCAAAACAACACACACCAGTTCATATGCCAGACGCACTCTATAGTTCGTACCTACCGCTGCGCTGATAGCCAAGTTGGAAACATTGGGCAGGCACAGCGTATCCTGGCAGCCTGCGTCTGTATGCTCCACGTATTCGGGTCATGGGTGTATGTGCTGGGGGTGCGGTCGTACCTGGGGCCCGGAGCCCTAGGGGGCCCATAAAGTCTCTCTTCCCCACATTGTAAACCAATGCTATCAATGAAGCTTTATAGTTTGGGGGCCCAGTCCCAGACTTTGTACTGGGGCCCCGCAGCTTCAAGTTACACCTCCGGATCAGGATAATGCTAGGCCATTCCAACCAGCCTGTGTGAGTGACCTGCAGTCGCTGGTAGTCGAAAAACTGCAGCGCTCCACGCGGGCTGAGATACACGCTCCACGTGGGATGATCCAGGCCAACGCTTACAGATGGAGCAACACCCGGGGAGCAAAGAACTCCAACGAACGGACGTCTACTTTAAAAGGATGTATTGCTTTATTCAATGCATGGACACAGAAACAGTTCAACCGCTCGCTAAAGACCGCAGTCAATACAGTAAAGAAAGAAATGTGTCTGTTTAATGTAAACTTGCACGGATCTCGTTTGTGAGCCACTGACTGAATGAATGCTGCTGCTGCCGCTGCCGCAGCTGCATGTCTGAAACGTGGTCTGACGTTACATGCACCAGCAGGGATAAGGCCTTGCCTATAAGCATTCCCCAGCTGGCAAAAACGGAACCTCCCTGCCTATTCCTCACCGTGGAAGAACGGAACCTACCTTTTTTTTAAAAAAAAGAAAGCCACAGCAGCAGCCAACTAGATTTTGGTAGGCCGCTGTCTCCCCCTTGTGTGCTGCATTAAAAATGCACTCCGCTAAAAATAACTGATCCACGAAATAGAGCGTAGGGAGAGAATGAGGCTTCGAGATGAGCCGTCAGGCTATGATAAATTGTATCACACCTGGACGATATGGATAGATGCCCGGAGCTCACCCCTATTTACTAGGTGGTTACAGACAGGGACATGTGAGTAACACGTTTAAACCACAATCGTAAAGAGAAACAACAATCCCGGAGCCCGCCCGCCCCCCCCCCCTTTTTGTTTTGTTTTCTCTTTCTCCCGTGTCATAGATACCTACCCTCCCTTACCGCTCCCCCCCCCTTCCCCTGTTTGTAGACCTTATAAAATATCACAGACAAACATGATATAGTTCAACTCGAAATTTATTTATTAAGTTTCATTGTCAAAGTTATTTTTACATTGCTTTGAGATAAGGCAAAAGTTTCCCCCCCCCCCCCCTCCATGAAACCAATAAAACCTATATTGAATAAAATAAAAATGATGCAGTTACCGGTAGTTCTGCAGTTGCCGGTAGGTAGTTCTGCAGTTGCCGGTAGGTAGTTCTGCAGTTGCCGGTAGGTAGTTCTGCAGTTGCCGGTAGGTAGTTCTGCAGTTGCCGGTAGTTTTGCAGTTACCGGTAGTTTTGCAGTTACCGGTAGTTTTGCAGTTACCGGTAGTTCTGCAGCTTCTTGGTAGAGATAAAGACCATCTCCCGTCTCCCAGCTGCAGCAGAGACTGACTAAAATCGCTGCCAAGCCCGGTATTTATGCTTCTAAATTGATGACATCACAATGGAGTGACATCAGCCTGCCATACACCTGGCTCATGACATCACAAGGGAGTGACATCATCATCAGCATTCCAAACAGCTGGCTCATTTGCATACAGTATGTATGTATGTATGTATGACATCACAAGGGAGTGACATCATCAGCATTCCAAATACCTGGCTCATTTGCATACAGTATGTATGCATGTATGTGTCTATCTATCCTATCCTATCCTATCTAATCTATCTTTATTAATTACGTCGAATATAGATATGGATTATTTCTGAATTATAGATTTTGTAGATATAGATTAAAGATAGATTTAAGATTGTGTGTGTGTGTGTCTGTGTGTGTGTGTGATATATATATATATCTATATAGATATATAGATATATATATCTATAGATATGTAAAAAAATATATAAAATCTGTAGTTATGTATGTATGACGGGAAAAAAAAG